>CM055121.1:165085282-165685282 GCA_029206835.1 Rana muscosa | reverse complement strand
AATGAAAGTATTTTAATTTCAGCTAGTATAAATATCTTAATCTGTATTTATATTAGCTTCCTCTAATCTCTTGCACAGTATGACTCAGAATGGTAGATGGAGGGGCAGAGCTGTTAGTCAAACAACCTATGGTGCATTTTACACTTCTGATAACCTGACACTGGAAGCCTGTTCACAGTGGAAAAATCAGACTGATGACCTTATTAAGGTTGAGGTATTTTTTTCTTAACAGGTTGAGAGTGGGTCAGTGACCTAGCTATGCTGCTTAACTGAACGGTATTGTTAGGTCACCAACTTGGCAATCCTATCTGCCAAGGGTGCCTGAATGGTAAGACTGGGTGTCCAACCTGTGGCCCCTCAGCTGTTGCGGAACTAAAAGCATTGTAAAGCTAGTACCTTAAGGCATTGCAAGGTTAAGGGCTCCTTCACACCATACGTGCATGAAAACTGATGGGAACTGATGGGAAAACTACGCAGATTTCACTTGTAGAGACATCAGTTGATCAGTTGCACATCAGTTTTGATGCATGTTGACATCAGTTTTCATGCCTGTCAGTTATGTGCCCTGTTCACACCATTGTTGATCTAGTCAGTCTTTTTCCCTTGCAGAAATCTACATACACGTTGCAGATTCACGCGCAGAAAAAATCTGCACGTGATACTATATATTGAAAGTGCTGAGGATAAGGAGTATATATAAAAATTGGTGCCTTCGTCCCATTAAACGTTGTATGGAGGGAAGGATGAGGCTGGTTGTTGACTATGTTGGCACCTTATGCTAACTGATGACCAGTTAAGAGTGAATAGTTAAAATAATTTTTATTACAAAATTATATATAAAAAACAAATATTTTTACATTTCATAGAAATAATGGTAATTTCGTGACATTTCAATGTATCGTACCATTACAATCAATGGAAAAGAATACAACTGTACATACATAATATGCTGTGCTCTACATGTTTCACGTTATGATTCAAGAAAGAATACGCTTCGTCAGGAGCTATATCTAAATATGTATATGTTTTGTTATATATATATTTTTGGCCTTTACACATTCACCTTTTCCCCTTCACTTGTCCCCCCCCCCCCTTATTTTCCTTTCTTTGTCTTTCTCTCATTTCACTACTGATTCTCACTTACTAGTCACCCTTAATTAACCAATTAAGTAGTGTGTCTCTAATCAAGCACTCGTTATATGATTTTACACATAGGTTACCACCATATATCACAGAGACCTTCCAAAACATTCATCCACTGAAATACAAAACTGGTATCTACATGTTGAGCTAAATTTAAGGTATACATATGATTCCTTTTATGTATGATCATCCACACGCATGCACATGCAACCCACATGTGCATGCGTGCGTATATTTATTGTACCATCAATATACGATGGATATTCATATTATATATCTATACCCTTACCATATACTATTTTACACCTTAGAGACCTCCCTACATTATGACGGGTCCATCATTGACCTGATTTTTCCTCTTTATATAGTTCTACTGCCATGCCGATTATTTGTGAGATACCCTTTGGATGTGTCCTCCCAGGAGGTTGGTGATATCTGCATTCAGAATGTATTCCTTACCTAATATACTTATCTAGCCGCCCTTTATGGCTTGGCTTATAGATACTTTATGTTAATATAGTTTTTCAACAATTGCAGATTACCCATACCTCCTGATTTCTGTGTCACTGGTGGGGTTACCAACCCCATTTGACACACCCGGATATTCGATCCGCTTTCTGGTCCCATCTGGTTCAGCACCTATGGTAAGACTGTGTTTGACAGAGCCTGGCGTTTATGGTTTGGGAGTAGCCTGGTTGCTTCTCTATTCTGAAGTGTGTATTTTTTACATCCACAATATTTACCATGTTTTCTTTTAATTCATAGTGACGTGACAACACAATCTTCTCATATGTCAATTGAAAACCTATACATATTTAGATATAGCTCCTGACGAAGCGGATTCTTTCTTGAATCATAACGTGAAACATGTAGAGCACAGCATATTATGTATGTACAGTTGTATTCTTTTCCATTGATTGTAATGGTACGATACATTGAAATGTCATGAAATTACCATTGTTTCTATGAAATGTAAAAATATTTGTTTTTTATATATAATTTTGTAATAAAAATTATTTTAACTATTCACTCTTAACTGGTCATCTGTTAGCATAAGGTGCCAACATAGTCCACAACCAGCCTCATCCTTCCCTCCATACAATGCACGTGATACCAGTGTTGTGTTGTGAACAGGGCATATAGAGACCCGTTGCAGAACATGCACAGAAATACTGATATCTCATTACCATGGTGTGAACGAGGCCTAAGGCCCATGGGGCAGAGATGTCAGTTTTTCTGCACGTGTTCTGCAAGGGCTCAAAAAAACAATGGTTCTCTACGTGCCCTGTTAACACCACACTGTGCAGATTTTTTCTGCGCAGGAATCTGCAATGACAACATTGGTGTGAATAGGGCACATAACCGACACGCATGAAAACTTAGGTAAACTGATGTCTCTGCAAATTAAATCTGCGTGGTTTTCCCATTAGTTCCCATCCGTTTTCATGCACTTATGGTGTGAACAAGCCCTAACAGTTGTAACGATGGATCCCAAAGGCAGAGGCATGATGGGACTTGTAGTTTTGCAACAGCTAGAAGGCCGCAAGTTGGACACCCAACAATCGTATAAATATTCTTTAGGTAAAACAAGTCTCTGTGTTTGCTTTGCATTCATCTTTAGATAAAGGCCTATATTTCCATGTTTGGAACTTCTAGTTCACAAATATGTATTTCAACTGCATTTGCCCAAAAAAGCCGGGGAGCTTCACATTACCTGTTTTTGTGTTACGGAATTGTTTGAAGAGAAAGTTAACGGGTTTCTGGAGAAATTTATGACAGTGTAACTAATCATAGCAAGAACACAACACTGGTCAGCTGATGGCTTGCATCTTCTCTTAAAAGTAACTATTTGTAAAAATAGAAGCAATTCCATTAGATCTAACCTAGGTGAATTAAAAATCATTGCTAGTGTAAAATAAACCAACTATCCAACTACCTGATTGGCAGGACTTACACTAGAAATATTGTGCCATCTCTCCTGTGCCAGTTTGCAGGTAATGTGTTTCTTGGTATCAGGCGCTTTGCATCTGCAGAGTTGTTTGGAGCACATGTTTAATTTAGGTCTCACTATATTACATTTGATTTTGCCTGGAAGGAAAAACTGTCTGCAAGCAAGAGATGAGAGTATCTCATCCATTTTTCAGGCTGTTTCAGTTCAAGACCCCTATTCCATATTGACTTGTACGTTCAGCATAGCTGTCCACCGCGAAGTTAGCTGTAATGTAAAAAATGCACGGAAGCACATGAACGCAAGACACAGCACTGCAAGATAAACTGCCGTTTCCAGTCCAGAGAAGCGAGGCTTGACATTGACATGCTCTTTCAAGTTAAAGTGTCTGGCAAATTATCATTTTATCTTTTCTGTCACCCACAGGTTCAGAGCGCCTGGTTTAATGTTCCTTCTCTAGGTAGCTGGTCCAATACTGGGAAAATAAGTCACTAGGATCAGTTTATTATATCTACAAAGCTTTACTTTTTAAAAGATCAGCTACTAAAAGCACTAGTTATACTTTTACAGTGAAAAATTGTGTATTTATTTTATATATGAAAAACATAGAAATATGCTCATAGAAATATGCTGACTCTTAAGATAGAAAAGTCAACTTCCTTTACCAACAGAATGGGTGTGCATTGACAGACCAGCTTTCTGCACAGGTTTTCCCTAATCATCAACAATTAGATGTTATACTCGTTAGAGAGTGGAAACAGTCTAACAGAGCCTTCACTTCAAAATGCTTCTCTACCCTCTATCCATTACCAGAGTAGCTGGTGAAACAGTGGACACTGCCACCATTTGGTGGACCACTTGCATTTCTCCACAATAAAGCAACAGTGATCCCTGATGTGGACATTCAGGCCAGTTTTGCCCTGCACCTGGATCTCTCAGGCTGCGATAGATTGGGCTAGAGTTCTGCATCAGGATCTTGTGTCTGAGTGTTCTCCTCAACATATGATCAATATAGGGAATCAGTTGGTTCAGAAGGTCAGATATAGCTGTAACACTATACTATGCACAGGACAAGCGGTTGACTATATCATCTCGGCAGCAGTTGTCTACTTGATGCAGGAGTACCATCAAAAGCCAGATTTCAGTTCTGCCAGTTTTGTTTCAGCAACCCTTGGTTCACCCATTTTTTTAAGTTGTAACTCACATGATCCCACCTGTCAAATCTCCCATGGCCCCATATGACCTCACACTGGTGCTCTCTGCTCTTCAAGGTCCCCCTTTTGAGCCACCATCTGAAATTGTTTCTATAATCTTATCCTAGAGGATGGTTTTCCTTACTGCCAGGAGGGTATCAAGCTGGCTACTCTTTCAACTGTTGTACTATTCTTGTGGTAGTCTTGTAAATCTCCCTTTCTCATTCATTACAAAGATAAGGTTGACTTGCTGTCTAAGCCATTCTTTTTTACTGAAGGTCATATTCTTCCTCCACCTTAACAAAGACATCGTATATATACAGTTGTGCTCATACGTTTACATACCCTGGCAGAATTTAGGATTTTTTGGCCATTTTTCAGAGAATATGAATGATAACACAAAAACTTTTCTTTTACTTATGGTTAGTGTTTGGCTGAAGCCATTTATTATCAATCAACTGTGTTTACTCTTTTTAAATCATAATGACAACAGAAACTAGCCAAATGACCCTGATCAAAAGTTTACATACCCCAGTTTTTATTACCGTGTATTGCCCCCTTTAACATCAATGACAGCTTGAAGTCTTTTGTGGTATTTGTGGATGAGGAAGCTGCCCATTCCTCTTGGCAAAAAGCCTCCAGTTCCTGTAAATTCTTGGGCTATCTTGCATGAACTGTACGTTTTGAGATCTTGATATTGAGGTCAGGAGACTGAGATGACCACTCCAGAACCTTCAGTTTATTCTGCTGTAGCCAATGACAGTTCCACTTGGCCTTTTGTTTTGGATCATTGTCATGTTGGAATGTCCAAGTACGTCCCATGCGCATCTTCCTGGCTGATGAATGCAAATGTTTCTCCAGTATTTTTTGATAACATACTGTATTCATCTAGCCATCAATTTTTACCAAATTTCCTGTGCCTTTGTAGCTCACACATCCCAAAAACATCAGCAAATCACCTCCGTGTTTCACAGTAGGAATGGTGTACCTTTCATCATAGGCCTTGTTGACTCCTCTCCAAATGTAGCGTTTATGGTTGTGGCCAAAAAGCTAAATTTTGGTCTCATCACTCCAAATGACTTTGTGTCAGAAGGTTTGAGGCTTGTCTCTGTGCTGTTTGGCGTATTGTAAGCGGGCAACTTTGTGGCATTTGCGCAGCAATGGCTTTCTTCTGGTGACTCGACCTTGGCAGTTGTGGCTGAAATTTTGGTTGGTCTACCTGACTGTGGTTTGGTTTCAACAGAAACCCTAATTTTCCACTTCTTGATTAGAGCTTAAACACTGCTGAATGGCGTTCTCAATTCCTTGGATATCTTTTTATATCCCTTTCCTGTTTTATACAGTTCAACTACCTTTTCCCGCAGATCCTTTGACAATTCTTTTGCTTTCCCCATGACTCAGAATCTAAAAATGTCAGTGCAGCACTGGATGAAAGATGCAAGGGTCTGTCAGGAGTCCAGAAACTCATTGACCTTTTATACACACACACACTAATTACAAGCAAACAGATCACAAGTGAGGATGGTTACCTTTAACCACTTAAGCCCCGGACCATTTGGTAGCTAAAGGACCAGAGGTGAATTCAGAATTTTGCACTGCGCTGCTTTAACTGTAAATTGTGCGGACATGCAATGTTGTACCCAAACGAAATTTGCGTCCTTTTCTTCCCACAAATAGAGCTTTCTTTTAATGGTATTTGATTGCCTCTGCGATTTTTATTTTTTGCGATATAAACGGAAAAAGACCGAAAATTTTGAAAAAAAATGATATTTTCTACTTTTTGTTATAAGAAAAATCGAATAAACTCAATTGTAGTCATACATTTAGGCCAAAATGTATTCAGCCACATGTTTTTAGTAAAAAAAATGTCAATAAGCGTATATTTATTGGTTTGCGCAAAAGTTAAAGAGTTTACAAACTAGGGTACATTTTCTGAAATTTACACAGCTTTAAATTTATGACTGCCTATCTAATTTCTTGAGGTGCTAAAATGACAGGGCAGTACAAAACCCCCCCAAATGACCCCATTTTGGAAAGTAGACACCCCAAGGAAATTGCTGAGAGGCATGTTGAGCCCATTGAATTTTTTATTTTTTTGTCCCAAGTGATTGAATAATGACTAAAAAAAAAAAATTACAAAAAGTTGTCACTAAATGATATATTGCTCACACATGCCATGGTTATATGTGGAATTTCACCCCAAAATACATTTTGCTGCTTCTCCTGAGTACGGGGATACCACATGTGTGGGACTTTTTGGGAGCCTAGCCGCGTACGGGACCCCGGAAACCAAGCACCGCCTTCAGGATTTCTAAGGGCGCAAATTTTTGATTTCACTCCTCACTACCTATCACAGTTTCGAAGGCCATAAAATGCCAAAATAGCACAAAACCCCCCCAAATGACCCCATTTTAGAAAGTAGACACCCCAAGGAAATTGCTGAGAGGCCTGTTGAGCCCATTGAATATATATTTTTTTGTCCCAAGTGATTGAATAATGACAAAAAAAAAAAAAAAAATTACAAAAAGTTGTCACTAAATGATATATTGCTCACACATGCCATGGTTATATGTGGAATTACACCCCAAAATACATTTTTCTGCTTCTCCTGAGTACGGGGATACCACATGTGTGGGACTTTTTAGGAGCCTAGCCGCGTACGGGACCCCGAAAACCAAGCACCCGCCTTCAGGATTTCTAGGCACAAATTTTTGATTTCACTCCTCACTACCTATCACAGTTTCGAAGGCCATAAAATGCCAAAATCGCACAAAACCCCCCCAAATGACCCCATTTTGGAATATAGACACCCCAAGCTATTTGCTGAGAGGAATGGCGAGTATTTTACAGCTCTCATTTGTTTTTGAAAATGAAGAAAGAAAATATATATATATATATATTTTTTTTTCAAATTTCAAAACTTTGTGACAAAAAGCGAGATCTGCAAAATACTCACAATACCTCTCAGCAAATAGCTTGGGGTGTCTACTTTCCAAAATGGGGTCATTTGGGGGGGTTTTGTGCTATCTGGGCATTCCATGGCCTCCGAAACTGTGATAGGCAGTGAGAAGTGAAATCAAAAATTTACACCCTTAGAAAGCCTGAAGGCGGTGCTTGGTTTTTGGGGTCCCGTACGTGGCTAGGCTCCCAAAAAGTCTCACACATGTGGTATCCCCGTACTCAGGAGAAGCAACAGAATGTATTTTGGGGTGTAATTCCACATATGCCCATGGCATGTTTGAGCAATATATCATTTAGTGACAACTTTGTGCAAAAAAAAAAAAAAAAAAAATTGTCGTTTTTCCGCAACTTGTGTCAACATATAAAATATTCCATGGACTCGACATGCCTCTCAGTATATAGCTTGGGGTGTCTACTTTCCAAAATGGGGTCATTTGGGGGGGTTTTGAACTGTTCTGGCATTTTATACACAACATTAGGAAGCTTACATCCACTCTTCTAACCACTTGAAGACAAAGCCCTTTTTGACACTTTTTGTTTACATGAAAACATTTTTTTTTTTGCAAGAAAATTATGTTGAACCCCCAAACATTATATATATTTTTAAAGCAAAGGCCCTACAGATTAAAATGGTGGGTGTTGCATTTTTTTTTCTACACAGTATTTGCGCAGCGATTTTTCAAACGCATTTTTTGGGTTAAAAAATACACTTTTTTTAATTTTAATGCACTAAAACACACTATATTGCCCAAATGTTTGATGAAATAAAAAAGATGATCTTAGGCCGAGTACATAGATACCAAACACGACATGCTTTAAAATTTCGCACAAACGCGCATTGGCGACAAACTACATACATTTTTAAAAGCCTTTAAAAGCCTTTACAGGTTACCCCAGTAGATTTACAGAGGAGGTCTACTGCTAAAATGATTGCCCTCGATCTGACCTTCGCGGTGATACCTCACATGCATGGTGCAATTGCTGTTTACATATGACGCCAGACCGACGCTTGCGTTCGCCATTGGGCAAGAGCAGGGCAGGACAGGGGTGCTTTTTTTTTTTCTTTTTTTTTTTATTATTATTTTTGCTTTTTTATTTTATTTTTAAATTGTTCCTTCCAAGTATTTTTTTTTTTAATCATTTTTATTGTTATCTCAGGGAATGTAAATATCCCCTATGATAGCAATAGGTAGTGACAGGTACTCTTTTTTTGAAAAAACTGGGGTCTTCTAGACCCTAGATTTTTCCTCTGCCCTCAAAGCATCTGACCACACCAAGATCGGTGTGATAAAATGCTTTCCCAATTTCCCAATGGCGCTTTTTATATCCGGGGGGGCATTCCCTCCCACTGCTTGTAAAAGCAGTCCAGAGGCTAATTAGCCGCTAGGATTGCTTTTACATGAAAGCCGGCCGCAGGCTGAAAAGAATGATACCAAGATGATACCTAAACCCGCAGGCATCATTCTGGTATAAACATTCAAAGTCCAGCAACATACCAGTACGTTGCTGGTCCTTGTTGGACATGTATTGTAATCTTTTTATTTCATGCAGCCAGTTGGCTGAACGAAAAAAGAGATTGATCGGTGGGTATGCCCACCATTAGAATACCGCCCTTCATCCACCCACTTCCAATGATGGGCATACACGCACCATTTATATATGCCGAAGCATGGGGGCATCCTCCCGCAAAAAAGTTATGCCGCACACACATGGTCGGACTTTTCCACGGGCAAGCCTCCGTCGGAATTTCGACCGTATGTACGCGGCATTAGGAGCAAAATCGCTCCTCCGCCCCTGCTGCCCCAATGCTTCGGCATATTTGCTTTTTTTTTTTAACTGTGGTGGTGAAATCACCTCCTACAGCACTGGAGTCGCAGGGATCAGGCCTGTCTCTGCGAACGCTGCAGTTATGTGTGTTTTTGTTTTGTAAGTGACAGTGATCGATCGATACTGCACTTGGGTGGCCTGGGCTGGACGGAGGGGCAAAACGCAGGTGCCAGCAGGTATCTGGGCTGATCCCACTAACACTGCGTTTTTGGGAACCCTAAACTGCTGGGGACGCTAGTATAGATCTGATCAGATCAGATATTGATCTGATCAGATACTATACCACTAAGGGGGGTGTATGCTTCACGCGTGGGTGTTAGCGTTACTGGCACTAACCTGACGCTGCCTGGGGTGTGACGCAGACCCTCTCTGACGCTAAAACCTAATTGATATCACCCGCCGGGCGATCAGGGGGTTAAACCTTTATTGGGTTATATACACGGCGGGTGCCCTGACACTATAAAAAGCAAACTAACTAACCAGCGTCACCCGTAACACTTATATGGTGATCACTGGTGAAAGGGTTAACTAGGGGCAATCAGGGGGTTAAAACCTTTATTAGATAATATATGGGGGTACCTGACGCTATAAAAACCTGCGGCGAACCTAAAAAAATTTACCAGCTACCGATCTGCATCACCGACACTAAGACAGCGTTTAGAAAAACGATTGCTTAGCGACAGTGGTGATGGGGGTGAAAGGGTTACCTGGGGGGGCGATCAAGGGGGTTAAACCTTTATTAGATAATATATTGGGGTACCTGACGCTATAAAAACATGCGGCGAACCTAAAAAAAATTACTGGCTACGATCTGCATCACCGACACTAAGACAGCGTTTAGAAAAACAATTGCTTAGCGACAGTGGTGATAGGGGGTGAAAGGGTTACCTGGGGGGCAATCAAGGGGGTTAAACCTTTATTAGATAATATATTGGGGTACCTGACACTATAAAAACCTGCGGCGAACCTAAAAAAAATTACCGGCTACCGATCTGCATCACAGTCACTAAGACAGCGTTTAGAAAAACGATCGCTTAGTGACAGTGGTGATAGGGGGTGAAAGGGTTACCTGGGGGGCGATCAA
The DNA here is from genome assembly GCA_029206835.1 of Rana muscosa. Lineage (NCBI taxonomy): Eukaryota > Metazoa > Chordata > Amphibia > Anura > Ranidae > Rana > Rana muscosa. The sequence goes on along the minus strand of CM055121.1, from coordinate 165,675,126 downwards.
GGGGGTTAAACCTTTATTAGATAATATATTGGGGTACCTGACGCTATAAAAACCTGCGGCGAACCTAAAAAAAATTACTGGCTGCCGATCGGCATCACTGACGCTAAGACAGCGATCAGAAAAATGATCGCTAAGCGACAGTGGTGATAGGCGGTGAAAGGGTTATCTGGGGGGTGATCAGGGGGTTAAACCTTTATTAGGGGGGGTTAGGGGGCTACACTGGACCTAAGACTAAACTTTGGTGACACTTTTACAGTCACAAATGTCACTGATTGCAGTGATCACTAAATAAATGGTCACTGCAATCAGTGACACTGTGACTGGGGGCTGGGGGGGGTGATCTGGGGTGGCCTGGGGGGGCGATTTATGTCCCTATGTGTCCTGGTGTCAGTGTAGTGTTGTGTGCACTGACCTGATGTCTTCTCTTGTACGGCGCTCGGTATATGTGAGCGCCGCACCAGAGATGACATCACTTCCTCCTGCTCCCTCTGTCTGACACAGACAGAGGGGGCATTTCCATTCGCCGGGAGCGATCGCGAGGGGGTGGCCAGAAATGAATGGCTGCCCCCTCATCCCGGAACGCTCCCGGACACTTAGCCACCGCTCACTGTACAGAAGGGGGGTCCGATTGGACCCCCCAACTATACAAAGGCAATCACGTACACTCTACGTGATTGTGCCTGTCGGTGCCATTCTGCCGACGTATATATACAGTGAGCGGTCGTTAAGTGGTTAATAGTCATTCAAACCCCTTTGTGTCAACTTGTGTACATGTTATCAGGCCATAATCACCAGGGTATGTAAACTTTTGATCAGGACTATTTGGGTAATCTCAAAAACTATAAATAAGAATGTGTTAAAAAACATTCATAAATAATCTAGTAAAGTCCATCAGAAAAAAGAAGAGAAGTGCTCTTGTACAAAAAGTTAATTTATACTTGTGTATCAACAAAAATCCATATTTCAGTGTGGATAGCAAAATCTTCACACCCAAAAGTGCACACCCAACTCTCAATCCGCTTACCAGCTACTCTGACCCCAAGATGGGGGTCTGGCTGCACTTTATTCTAGAATCACCATGGGATGGATGCATATCAGGAGCCAAGATTCCAGGATGGGTTACTATACAACCAGGTTGTTCAGTAGTGGGCTCAGCAAAAGAGAGATAAAGGAGGAACTTGTAGTGTAATAATTAAAAATCCAGGCTTTTTAATTAAGGTTAAAACTACTTACAAAAGGCAGGAGTAAAATCTCATAAAACAATCAATCACATGCAGGCACCCCAGCAGGTGTGATCAAGTCACCGCTGTTGCTCCTCCTGACTAGTTTCATTCAAAAGAACATTATCAAGGGATAAAGGAGTATAATGGTGGATACAATCTGAGTTATATTTATAATAACAACTTAACAATTATCTCCAGAGGGTGTGTGTTGGTTGCCGCCATCAAAAATAAATAAATAAATATATATATATATATATTTTTAAAAAGACGGAGGCCATGTTGCCGTGGTATACACTAGCGGCCCAACACTATTTCCCATAAAGTAATAAACTGTGGCCATACTATTGAAGCCTGGTTGGAAATATGTACTGCTTGCCGCTGTCAAAGGCTGAAAAAACACAGCGACCATATTGCCATGGTGTGCACTAGAGTCCCCATAACAGAATATACTGCCACCATACTGTTGAAGCCAGGTCGTCGGCTAAGGATATGCTCTGCAGCCAGATGTCAAAGACCACCTGCTAGAGATCAAATCCCTTATACATTTAAATGGCAACAGGAACAATGTAATAAATCAAATCCGAATAAGGCTGTTAAGCCAAATCGGTTTATGCAAATTCTCACAAACCAGGCAATCTGAAAAGTGATCAGTAAGTGACAAAATAAAAATAAAATAAAATTGGATCCTGTAAAGCGTTGCCAGAGAAAGCTAATCCATATCAATTATGAATAATGCAATATCAGATAGCACATACCATCTGGAGACAATGGCAGTCATTTACCACCAGATATAACAACATGGAATAGAAACATAAATCCTATATAAAAAAACAAAATGTATAAAAAACACAAAAAACATACTGGTAATTAACACTAATGCCGCGTACACACGATCATTATTCACGGCGGTTAAAAAACCGCCGTGAATAATGACAGGAAAAACGAGGGAACCGCTTGGTTCCCTACACACGGTCGTTTTTCCCGTCATTTTTTCTCTTGACGAGAAAAACGACCGTCTGTGGGCTCCGCGGCAGTGTTTCCCTATGGGAAAACTGCCGCAGAAAAAAATGCTGGAAAAAACGATGAGAAAATTTAGAACATGTTCTAAATTTTCACGTCGTTTTTTATGCTGTTTTTCTAGACGAGAAAAACGACATAAAGCCCACAGACGATCGTTTTTCTCGGCGAAAAAAAAAATGCAGTTTTTCTCGTCGAGAAAAGCGGTCGTGTGTACGCGGCATTAGAATGAAAATAGATGTTAAATACAAATCACAGACTATAAAATATAGTGATAAGTAAATCTCACTAGAGAAAGATGCAATTAAAAAAATTAATAAAAACCAGAAATAAGAAACACAGAAAAATGGATCTGCAGTTTAGCTGTTGTACCCAGGAATGGGATTGGGGCTCAAAAATCCAATATGTTTCACGTTTGGATATTTTGCATACGTTAATGCTACCCCTCCAATGTGCCACAAACCTATCAATACCAATGACCTTAAGACAGGAAGGGTCCCTGTGATGTTTGTTAGAAAAATGTTTAGACAGGCTATGATGGTGAACTCTTTTGCGTATGTTAGTGAGATGTTCGTTAATTCTAACTTGCAATGCTCTCTTGGTTCTGCCTACATACTTTAGTTTACAAGAACACTCTAAAAGATAGACCACTTTCTCTTTTCGTCCATGGACGGACACAGCCTTCTTAATTCTTTACATATGGGTTATGTTCCTGTTCATAGGAGAGGACTAGGCAGACATGTTTGATATTTAAATACATGTTACTTTAACAGAGTTGAACAGCCCCGCCCAGGGGGCGGTCCCTCCAGACATAACCCTCCGCCCTGCAGTTAGCAGCTCAGTTTTGTTCTGCCTAGAAGAGAAGATGGACGTGGCTCCCTTTGGGCCCAGAGTCCTGAGGAAATTTTTTATTTTATTTTATTTTATTAAATTTTATTTTATTTTGTGATTCTTCTATCCACATTCGGCTGGGCGACAGGCTGGATATATAGATCCTTGTAGTCTTCCCAGTCCGGCCAGCGAGTGTGTACATTCTCTTGCAAATAAGGCGTCGGGTCTGTCACGACATACCCCATGGCTCCAGGGGTGGCCGGTGAGCTTCTGCTCCAGGGTCCACATATGACTGGGCTGCTTGCTGTCTCACAGTGGACCGGGTCGACAGCTACTCCGTACTACTCAGTTCTAGTTTGTCAGGGACGCACCAGCAATGTCCACACATGGACGGGTAAGTACAGTTCCTTCTGTTTTGATGATTTGGAACAGCTGGGCTTTCCTGGAGGATCATGAGGGGGTCCCCTGTCCTCCCTTCCCTCCCTCTGTCCCCCCTCTTTCCTCCTCTCCATTGCGGGGCCTGTTGCGTCGGCGAATTGTACCTGTAGGGGTTTCCGTATCCCGGTTGGTGGCTGTGGGGGTGTCGGGGTCCGCTCTCTGTGGGGGTGGTGTTTTTTGGTAGCCTCCACTCGGCATTCCTGCAGCCTTCTCGTCCACCTCAGTGTGCTCGGGCGCCATTTTTGGTAGCGCCGGTGCCATTTTCTAGTGGTTTTTTCTGTATTGAAAAATTCCATTGATGGCCATTTTGTCGTAGCCGCTCTGTGGCGCAGGTCTTCATTGAGGGCAGCCATTTTCTTGTAGTGCGCGCCCTTTTTTCCTGAGGAACCCGGCGGCCATTTTGGGAATGTTTTTTTTCACTGTGTGGCTTGGCCTCTAGCGCTGGAAGCTTCCTGAATGATGCAAATAGCGCTAATCACCTCACAGATTACCTCAGGTGTGTGAGGCAGAGCGGACTACGGTGCTGCGCAGTCTCTGGCTGGGTGGTGTGGCCCTGGGTAACCCCCCCGTCAGTGCAGTTAGGAGGGTGAATTGTCAATAAAAATGTATACATTATGTTTTTACACACACACTAATACATATACACTAAATACATACACAGTATGTGTATGTATTATACTAATGTGTTGACTTAGTCCCTATGGACTGTTAGTGGGTCAGAATGGAGTCTGAAGCAACAGGTGCCCCTGCACCTGCAGTTACTAGGACAATTTTTCTGCAGCCCTGGGGGTATGAAGCGCCCCCTCCCCCCGCCATATCCTGGGGAATGCTCTGACTTTGACTCAGGACCACTGTTCTGAGGTGTCAGAGGATGCCATCTGCCTGGAGTTTGCATGTTCATGTCTGCGTGGGTTTCCTCCGGGTGCTCCGGTTTCCTCCAACTCTCCAAAGACATGTGCGCCCTCGGCGCAATACACAGTATAAACATACACAATATGTTTATACACACACTAAATACATGCACAAGTATGTGTATGTATTACAAAATTGGGTGTATTACTGCGCTACTATAGAGAGGGCTAGCTAGTGATATAAAACTACTGCAAGCACCAGGGGGGGTCAGATCATACCCACGGAAATTAAGTGTATAAAGAGGGGGGTGGTGCTGCGCTGTTTAGTGAAATTGGTTATCCTAGCTCGTGAGGATATTCAGAGACCTGTCGCACCGTGCACTTTTTAAAGTGCAACATCCCCTCGGATTGATTTATGCGTTTATGCATCTTTTGCACTGGTTGCGCGTATGCTTTGCATTTCACATTTTTGATTTCATTGTCTATGATTTACTGTCACAGTTCATTATTTATTTAGCGATTTGCACAATCTTGATTTCTTGACACAGTGTTTAGACCTGTTGCGCATTGTTTACTATTTTAGAAGATAGTATTTTATGGTCACCACTTGAAGATTATTTATTGTGCGTTTTTCACATCTTGGAAGATCTTGCTATTTTATGTGCATTTTGCAATAATTGTTTATTTGCATTTGTTTTATTATCTTACACAAAGTTTTAGAAGAATTTCACTTAATTTATGTGTATTTATTATTACTCTCTGTGTCTGCGTGGGTTTCCTCCGGGTACTCCGGTTTCCTCCCACGCTCCAATGAATGTGTTTGTACAAACAGCACTTATCAATGTAGTAACTGCTGGGACATCCACTGAGGTGTTTTTGGTCCCTCAGCGCACAGTGGTCCGTTATCCCTTTCAAGAGCATTTAAAAAAAAAAAGTTTTTTTTCCCCATGAAGTTGACCCCCTGATATCAGGGGTACCACTATCCCGGTAGGGGGGACACCTGCTTTTAAGGACACTACTGATAGGTGATCAGAAGCAGTGACTCGGACCGTGTTCGCCATGCTGGGGTCAGCGTTGCGCCCGTTAGTGGCTGCGACTTTGATGTCTCTGACACTCACTGAATGGACAAAACATTTGTACCAGACAGTGGAGGAGCATCAGCTCTCTCAAAAAGTTTTGACACTGGCCGACCAGCAGGTGCAGGGTCTGGTGTACGTAGGTGCGGCAATCCTGAATGCGACTTCTTAGTCTCCAGGGCCTCTGTGTCCGTGGTGGTCTTGCGCCACTTGAGAGGGCTGATATACTGGTCCGCTGACCGAGCTTCTATGGAAGCTCTGACAGATTTACCTTTCAAAGGTGGGAGGCTCTTTGGTGCCTCACTGGATGACGTTGTTAAGAATGTCACAAGAGGTAACTGAATACTTCTACCTCAGTCCTCTAAGAGTAGAGGGCCGCCCGTGAGCCGGGACCTTCCTTTCCCGTACAAAAGCGGTGTTTTTGACGCAGGATTGTCATACCCATACCGGCGCAGGACAGGTTTCAGGGATTGTACTCAAATCTGTTCATGGTCCCAGAGGAGGACGTAGTCGTCCAATCCTAGACCTCAAGGCCCTCAATGCCTTTGTGTAGCCTTCCTGTTTTCCGACCGGTGGGTTTGCGAAGTGGTCTCTTCAGGGTACAAGATCTAATTTTTCTTTCTTGTTCACCGAAAGGGTTTCTTTGCCTCAAATCTTCCTCTCCTACCGTCTCGTCGGACTGCCCTGATGGGGCAGTTCAAGACTTATTGGGGGTTCGCATATTCAGGATGGAGTCGGTTCGCTCCATCCCGGGGACCTTCGGGCGTCCCTGGACATCAGGGACGCGTGCTTGCATGTCCCCATATGCGACAGGCACCATGGTTCCTGCGTTTAACGGTCAGGGAGGACCACTATTAATTTGTGGCTCTCCCTTTTGACCTAGCGTCAGCACCAAGAGTTTCACCAGGGTGCTCGCCCCAATTCTAGCCTTGCTGAGGCAGCGCGGCATTGCCTTCATAGGTGGTTTAGATGGTCTTCTTCTGTAACCTGTTTCCAGATTTAAATTGGAGGAGGACGTGTCTATAGTCAGTCAGACTCTCCAAGACTTTGGGTGGATGCTGTACCTCCAGATGTCGGTGCTAGTTCAGACTCAGCGCCTAGAATACCTAGGGCTGTTTCTGTACTCATCGGAGGCGAGAGTTTTCTCCTCCAGAGAAGTTGCAGACGCCCCAGGCTGCAGTGAGTTGGGCCTCCTGGTAGCCTCCTTTGAGGCAGTACCGTATGCCCAATTCCACACTCGGATTGGAACAAATCCCTGTTGTCTCTGGATCATCAGATTCAGGTACATCGCCTAGTCAGGGCCTCTCTAAATTGGTGACTGACATTCCCGGCACTTCAGTCCGGGAAGTTTTTTCCTTCCTTTCTATTGGACGCCAGCCTCACAGGTTGGGGGGGAGTCTGGGGGGTCCAGTCGGCCCAAGGTCGCTGGACTCTGGACGAATCCCGTCTGCCGATCAATGTTATGGAATTTCGGGCGATCAGGCTGTGTCTCTCCTCGTGGTTGAGGAGACTACAGGGGCGCCCGATCAGAATCCAGTCGGACAACGCCACGGCTGTGGCTTATGTCAACCATCTGGACATCCTGCGGTGGGCGGGAAGCAGCGTGCCGGCTCTATCGGCCGTCTGCATTCAAGGTGTAGAACTCTGGCTGGCGGACTATTTGAGTCACCAGTTGCTGGACCAAGGGGACTGGTCATTGCATCCGGAGGTGTTTCAACTCCTTTGCCGGAAGTGGGGCACACCGATCGTGGACCTCCTGGCTTCTCGTCTCAATTGCGTGGTGTCAAGATTCGTGGCCAGGTCCAGAGATCCCTGGGCAGATGCGTCAGACGCGTTGGTGGCCCGTGGGGTCAGTATCGGCTAATTTCTGCCTATCCCCCACTGATGTTACTTCCTCGTCTGCTTTGCAGAGTGCAGACCGAGGGGATCCCGGTGATCCTAATCGCTCTGGATTGGCCCCAGTGTCCTAGGTACGCCGACTTCGTACGCTTGGTGGCGGATGCACTGGCGACTGCCAATATGGGAGGACCTTCTGTCTCAAGGTCCCATACTTCATCCTGCTTTACCGTCGCTGACTTTATCGGCATGGCTATTGAAAGCCAGGTATTTTGGATTGAAGCCTCGTACACACGGCCGAGATTCTCGTTGAAAAAAACATGTGGTTTTTTTCGACGAGATTCTTGGACAAGAAACTTGTCCCGGCCGAGTGTACACACGCTCGATTCAAAGAACCCGCGGTTCTTTGAATGGAGCGTACGCGGTGACGTCATCGACTACGACGAGCATGCGCTTGTCACATTCGATGCCGTCGCCGCCATCTTGGTATACCCTACCTATGCCTAGGAAGCTACCGCGCATGCATCGAATTCATTTCGAACATGCGCGGGCTTCCGGGAGGACAGGTAAGTGTACACACACTCACTTTTCTCGTCGAGAAACATGCCGACGAGAATCTCGACGAGAAAATAGAGAGCAGGTTCTCTATTTTCTCGTCGAGATTACTTGTCGGTTTTCTTGACGAGAAACCATACACACGAACGAGTTTCTCGGCAAGACATCTCTGCCAGCAAGTTTCTTGCTGGTTCTTGCCGAGAAACTCGGTCGTGTGTACGAGGCCTGAGTCATCTCGACCATGCTGAGGGCACTAAAATCTTCCTCCAGGAAGATCTACCATTGCACTTGGAAGACATACATCTCTATGTGTGCAGAGATGGAGTGGCGTCCACGGACGTATTCGGTTTCCAGGGTCCTGCTGTTTTTACAGCGTGGAGTGGATCAGAAACTTGCCTTAAGCTCCATTAAGGGTCAGGTTTCAGCTTTGGCGGTTTTCTTTGGCGACCCTTTCCCTGGTGGGTACCTTTTGTACGGGGGGTTTCGACATGTGCTTCCCCCAATTAGACCACCTCTGAATTGGCGGCCTTGTCTTGCAAGTCACCATACTTGTTCTTCCATAAGGATAAAGCGGTACTACGCCCACAGCCTTCGTTTTTTTCTAGGGTGGTTTCGGCCTTCCACCTGAATGAGGACTTTGTATCCATCCTTGTGTCCTCGGCCGTCGCATCCCGAAGAGACTGCGCTCCATACTTTAGACGTGGTACGTGCCTTGCGGGTGTACGTGTCTGCTACGGCTCCGTTCCGGAGGTATAATTCACTGTTTGTGTCGGTGTCTGGTCCACAAAAGGGCCTAGCGGTCTCGTCGGCCACCGTTTCTCGGTGGATCAGGAAGACCGTTGTGCGGGCGCCCCTCCTTTCCGGTCACGGCGCTTTCAACCAGGGCAATTAGTGCTTCCTGGGTTTTCCGACATCAAGAGGCTTTCTCTCACAGGTGTGCAGGGCGGCGACTTGGTCGTCCGTGCGCACTTTCTCAATTTTACAAGGTTGATGTGAGTGCATCTTCAGATGCTTCCTTCGGCTGCGAGGTTTTGCAGGCGGCTGTTTAAAGTTGCAACTCCTCCGTTGAGGAGCTCTGCTTGCTTGGGGTGAAGTTAGTTGTTTTTTGATACTGTTTCCACCCGTCGTTTTTTTGACACTGCTTGGTGACGTCCCATATGTCAAGAATTAAGAAGGCTGTGTCCGTCCATGGAAAAAAAGAGAAAATAGGATTTTTGTACTCACCGTGAAATCCTTTTCTCTGTCGTCCATGGACGGACACAGCACCCACCCCTCCTTTTTAGGTTTGTACTGCTGGTTACGAACTGAGCTGCTAACTGCAGGGCGGAGGGTTATGTCTGGAGGGACAGCCCCCTGGGCGGGGCTGTTCAACTCTGTTAAAGTAACATATATTTAAATATCTAACATGTCTGCCTAGTCCTCTCCTATGAACAGGAACATAACCCATATGTCAAGAATTAAGAAGGCTGTGTCCGTCCATGGATGACAGAGAAAAGGATTTTACGGTGAGTACAAAAAATCCAATTTTTTTAGTTGAGTAAGTAATAAAGTTATTATATTAAAGCTCTGTTTGGTTACAGTGGATTGAAAGGTCCAAGTCTTTTCCGTATTTGCCCCACATGTCCTACACAGCACATCTACGGTAAGAAAAGAAGTCATGGATATCACCAAAAAAAGATGGACGCATAGGTCTCTCAATTACATTGGGTGCAACTAGGTGTCTAAATACAATTTTTGGGGTCCTTGGGCAATACGGGCCCAGAATGGGATCACTCTTAAGGATCGTCCAATGTTTCCTCATTAGCCTGTTGATCATATGATGTTGACTGAAGTAAGAGGTACAGAAAGACCACTCAAATGTGGATGTATCAGTCTCCCTAACTCTAGGGACCAAAAGGTCCCCCCTATTCACAGAAGTTACCTGTGAAATAGATTTATCTAAATCATTTAATGGGTATCCTTTATCAAAAAAGGAAAAAAAAAAAAAAAGGTGCTTAATCACTTTTAACCATGAGGGATGATGGCAGCTATGGAACGAGATGTAGCAGTTCCTATCAGTTTTCTTGTTTTTGTGACAAGACTATCTCCCTCTCCTTGAATTGCAAGATCTAGAAATTCAATTGCCAAGTGACTGAACTGATAATTCCAGACAATACCTAGAGAATTGGAGTTCAAATCTGACATGAATTGATGAAGATCACATTCAGTACCGCCCTGTATTAACAATATATCAACACCAGGAAAGGACCTCTCGGCGAGTAGTTCCAAAAATGACCTCCTCCTCCGAGTGGGCCATAAGCAATTGGCCACACTGGGAGCAAACTTGGCCCCCATCGCAACATCCGTCCTCTGCAAATAAAAATTATTTCCATACCAAAAATAATTGTAAACCATACAAAAATTTTACGTTTCTAGAATAAACCTTTAAATTAATGGGAGCTCATTTGCGCTATCAAGAAAATATTTAACAGAAATAATGGTCCACTCGTGAGGTTGTTACCATCCTGTTAAAAGAAGAAATACAAGAGAGACCAAGCTCTCTCAAAGCGTGATGGGACTGTTAAGTGGAAATGGTGTGTCTGTTTATAAAGGTGAACACTCAAACAGAAAATTTAGGAAAATATAAATTTATTAATGATATACAATAAAAATGACAGTCATAATAACATATAGACCATGAGAGGATGCTGGATACATGAGAATAGATGGTTGATAATGCAGGAAGCCAATCTGTTTCACAAAAGTGTGTCGTCAGGGCACCGCATACATCTAAACTTGCATCTGGTCTAAAAACTTGGATGACTCGCATACATCTTTACCTAGGCATCAAAACATGGCCGGGCCAGCCCCTGTGGTTATATGTCTGGTGGGAGTCAGACCCACCAGAGTGGCCCGTGAGGCTACTGGATCGTGTTAGCAACCAATATGGTGCATTCAATAGAGATCTGCTCATATGGTTATATTTATTTATTGCACCGTTGCTGGCTCCGTAGGTTGTCTCGAATGTAAGTTGGAACTAGAGAATATGAGGACCCTCAACAGCAATGCAACACGCATCTTTCAGGCTGCACAGTGAACTATCTGTCACTGTCGAATGGACAACTAAGGCACTGCAGACTCGTCTACTACCACCTTCTTTTTAGCTGCGTTGCTGTTGAGGGTCCTCATATTCTCTAGTAGGAATGAGCTCGGTGTTCGAGTCGAACATACGTTCGACTCGAACATCGGCTGTTCGATCGTTCAACGAAGATCGAACTATTTGGGCCGTTCGCGCCAAATTCGAGTGACGCGAATGGCCCACAATACACTGCGCCATCGCAGTGCAATCCCGGCGCTGTGATTGGCCAAGCATGCACTCTGACCCCGCATGCTTGGCCAATCACAGCGCCGGCAGCTAGGAGAGCCATAATTGGCCACAGGCAGGTTGCCTGTGGCCAATTATAGCTCAGGGGGTTTAGCACACGCCCCACACTATAAAAGGCCGCCAGCGCGGCAGCCTTTTGTAGTGTGTTCCGGCGCAGGGAAAGAGAAGGATAGGAAGGGACAGTGTCATTGTGCTATTCTTGTGTGTAGGGAGAGAGAAGGATAGGCAGGGAGAGTGTCAGTGTCATATTCTATGCTAAACCTTGTGTGCAGGGAGAGAGAAGGATAGGCAGGGGACAGTGTCAGTGTCATATTCTTTGCTAAACCTTGTGTGCAGGGAGAGAGAAGGATAGGCAGGGAGAGTGTCAGTGTCATATTCTTTGATAAACCTTGTGTGCAGGAAGAGAGAAGGATAGGCAGGGGACAGTGTCAGTGTCATTGTTGCTAACCTCTTTAGATCCGGGCCATAGACTATTGACGGCCTCAATGTGGATCTAAAAATCCGGGAGGACGTCAATAGACATCCTCGGCTATTTCGGCCACTGGGGGGCGCGCGAGCGCCGCATCACTGAGATGCCGATGCGCGTGCCTGGCGGCCGCAATGTCCTCCAGGCACCCACGATTGGCCGGTACACAGAGCAGGGACATGGATCTCTGTGTGTAAACACAGAGATCCACGTCCTGTCAGGGAGAGAAGACCGATGCTGTGTCCCTTGTACATAGGGACACAGATCGGTCACCTCCCCCAGTCAGTCCCCTCCCCCACACAGTAGTAATCACTCCCAGGGCACACATTTAACCCCTTCCTCGCCCCCTAGTGTTAACCCCTTCCCTGCCAGTGTCATTTTTACAGTAACCAGTGCATTTTTATAGCACTGATCGCTGTATCAATGACAATGGTCCCAAAATGGTGTCAAAAGTGTCCGATGTGTCCGCCATAATGTCGCAGTCACAATAAAAATCGCTGATCGCCACCATTACTAGTAAAAAAAAATAATAATAATAAAAATGCAATAAAACTATGCCCTATTTTGTAGACGCTATAACTTTTGCGCAAACCAATCAATAAACGATTTTTGCGATTTTTTTTTTTACCAAAAATATGTAGAAGAATACGTATCGGACTAAACTAAGGAAAAAAATATTTAAAAAAAAAAAAAATATATAAAAAAAAAAAAAATGGGATATTTATTATAGCAAAAAATAAAAAATATTGTGTTTTTTTTCAAAATCGTCGCTCTTTTTTTGTTTATAGCGCAAAAAATAAAAACCGCAGAGGTGATCAAATACCACCAAAAGAAAGCTCTATTTGTGGGAAAAAAAGGACGTCAATTTTGTTTGGGAGCCACGTCGCACGACCGCGCAATTGTCATTCAAATCGTGACCGCGCTGAAAGCTGAAAATTGGCCTGGGCAGGAAGGGGGTTTAAATGCCCAGTAAGCAAGTAGCTAAGCCTCCTGCACAGTATACACCTGATTCTAGCCCGTATTGCTGTGTTTTCCTGGTGTGTTACACTAACAGGCATTTGCAGCACTTACAGCGGGCGGAGTGTGCTTCCTGCTAAATATACACCTGAAACTAGCCCGTATTGCTGTGTTTTCCTGGTGTGTTACACTAACAGGCATTTGCAGCACTTACAGCGGGCGGAGTGTGCTTCCTGCACATTATACACCTGAAGCTAGCCCGTATTGCTGTGTTTTCCTGGTGTGTTACACTAACAGGCATTTGCAGCACTTACAGCGGGCGGAGTGTGCTTTCTGCTAAATATACACCTGAAGCTAGCCCGTATTGCTGTGTTTTCCTGGTGTGTTACACTAACAGGCATTTGCAGCACTTACAGCGGGCGGAGTGTGCCTCCTGCACATTATACACCTGAAGCTAGCCCGTATTGCTGTGTTTTCCTGGTGTGTTACACTAACAGGCATTTGCAGCACTTACAGCGGGCAGAGTGTGCTTCCTCCTAAATATACACCTAAAGCTAGTCTGTATTACTGTGTTTTCCTGGTGTGTTACACTAACAGGCATTTGCAGCACTTACAGCGGGCGGAGTGTGCCTCCTGCACATTATACACCTGAAGCTAGCCCTTATTGCTGGAGCTTTTTTTCTTTTGTGTTACACTAACAGGCATTTGCAGCACTTACAGCGGGCGGAGTGTGCTTCCTGCAAAATAAACACCTGAAGCTAGCCCTTATTGCTGTTGTTTCCTGTTGTGTAACACAGGCAGTCATCTGCAGCACTTACAGCGGGCGTAGTGTGCTTCCTGCAAAATATACACCTGAAGCTACCCCTTATTGCTGGTTTTCCCATCTCCCTGCAGGCCATTAGAATGTCTGGAAGGCAAACAAGGAGAGGCAGACAGTCAGGAGCCAATAGAAGAGGGCAAGCAGGCTCTGTGTCTAGAGACAACAGTGCTGGTTGTGGATGCGGTGCATCGTCATCAGCACGTGGCCATGGGACACGCTTGTCCTTATTTTCAGCAGCTGGACGTGTTGAGCCGCATCATGCCGAAGACTTGGTAGAGTGGATGACCAAGCCCTCCTCATCCTCTCTCACCCAGGCTCAGGGTACTGGCAAAGCAGCTGCCAAAGCATCCTCTTCCCTGGTATCAATGTCATCATCAGTCACTCCTTCCCTAGACCCACCATGTCCTCCTGAGGAGTCCCCCGAACTGTTTGAGCACAGTGTTGGGTACATGCTCCAGGAGGATGCCCAGCGTTTCGAAGGGTCTGATGATGATACCCAGCTAGAGGAAGGCAGTAGCGTGAGAGCAGAGAGAGGGGATGCTCAAGAAGGACACCAATCTGGCAGTCATGTTCCAGCAGCTGCAGCATACTGGAGGAGGGGATGATGAGGTCACTGACTCCACGTGGGTGCCTAATAGGAGAAAGGAGGAGGAGGAGGAGGTTGAGGAGGAGGCACATCTCCAACGAGGCAGGATTCCCTCGGGGGCCAGCGTAAGGGCAGCACACCGACTGAATCACACCGCAGAGCTCCGCCTGTGCAGGGCGCTGCCTCTGCCCGTTATTCAAAAAGTTCTTTGGTGTGGGCCTTTTTTGAGTCGAGTGCATCAGATCGCACAGCTGCTGTTTGCAACATATGTCTCAAGCGTATATCGCGTGGCCAAAACATCAGCCGCTTGGGCACCACATGCTTGACCAGACATATGTTGACCTGCCATGCAGCTCGTTGGCAAGCCTACCTTAAAGACCCACACCAAAGAACAAAGCGGACCTCTCCTTGCACCGCATCAGCTGGGATCTCCAACCCCAGTATACCTTCAGTCCTCTCTGAAACCTGCACTGAGAGGAATGAAGGTGTAGAATTAGGTGTGTCACAGCCAAGTACTTGCGGGCACTCTGCTAGCAGTACACCGACGTCCGATTCTAGCAGGCAAATTTCCCTGCCCCAGCTGCTGGACCGTCGAAAGAAGTTCACTCCCAGCCATCCACATGCCCAGCGGTTGAATGCTAGCTTGGCTAAATTGCTAGCGCTTCAACTGCTGCCTTTTCAGTTGGTAGACTCGGCCCCCTTCCGTGAGTTTGTGCAATGTGCGGTTCCTCAGTGGCAGGTTCCCAAACGCCACTTTTTCTCACGGAAGGCGATTCCGGCTCTCTACCGGCATGTGGAAGGCAATGTCTTGGCCTCGCTGGACAGGGCGGTCAGCGGTACGGTGCATATAACCGCTGACTCATGGTCCAGCAGGCATGGACAGGGACGTTACCTTTCTTTCACGGCCCATTGGGTCACTCTTTTGGCAGCTGGGAATAATGCAGGACAAGGTGCAGTAGTGTTGGAGGTTGTTCCGCTGCCACGCCTCCAAAATGCTACTACTGGTTGTGACACACCTCTCTCCTCCACCCCCTCCTCTTCTTCTTCCTCCATGGCCTCTTCCTGTGCTTTGTCCTCGGAACCAGCGGTGCTCCGTAGGCGTTCAAGGGGCTACGCAAGTACGCAGGCAAAAAGATGCCATGCCATGCTTGCGCTGGTGTGTTTGGGGGACAGGAGCCACACTGGGGTAGAGGTTCTGTCTGCTCTGCAGGGGCAGGCCGAGAGGTGGTTGACGCCACGCCAGCTTAAGCCAGGAATGGTGGTTTGCGACAATGGCACCAACCTCCTCTCCGCCCTCCGACAGGGACAACTGACCCATGTGCCCTGTGTGGCTCATGTCCTTAACCTGGTGGTGCAGCAGTTCTTGGGCAGGTACCCGGGCTTACAGGATGTCCTGAGGCAGGCCAGGAAAGTCCGTGTGCATTTCCGCAGATCTTATAATGCCAGTGCTCGCCTGGCTGAGCTGCAAAAGGAGTTGAACCTTCCCAAGAACCGCCTTATATGTGACATGCCCACCAGGTGGAACCCAACGTTGGCCATGCTGCAGTGGCTGCACACGCAGCAGAGGGCCATCAATGAGTACCTGTGTGACTACGGCACCAGGACAGGGTCAGGGGAGTTCGGTTTTTTTTCACCATGCCAGTGGGGCATGATCAGGGATGCATGCACTGTCCTGGCACCATTTGAGGAGGCCACGAGGATGGTGAGCAGTGAAAGTGCATGCATCAGTGACACTGTACCTCTTGTCCACCTGTTGGAACATACGTTGCGTGGAATAATGGACAGGGCACTTGAGGCAGAACAGAGGCAGGAAGAGGAGGACTTCCTTGCCTCTCAAGGCCCCCTTTACCCAGACAGTGTTCCTTCTGTCCCACCCATCGCACAGGAAGAGGAGGAGGAGGAGGAGGATTGTGTCAGCATGGAGGTGGAGCCTGGCACTCAGCATCATCAGCAGCAGTCTTTTAGGGATGATTTACAGTCCCAAGAAACCCGTGGACTTGTACGTGGCTGGGAGGAGGTGGCTGCGGATCATGTCGTCCTTAGTGACCCAGAGGACTCCGGACCGAATGCCTCAGCTAACCTACGCTGCATGGCCTCCCTGATCCTGCAAAGTCTGCAGAAGGATCCTCGTATTCTTCGGATCAAGGAGAGGGACCATTACTGGCTGGCCACTCTCCTTGATCCACGGTACAAGGGTGAGGTTGCGGACCTTATCTTACCGTCGCAGAGGATGAGACAACTCCGGGAGGCCTTGCAGAAAGGTCTGTGCAACGCGTTCCCAGAGACTGGGAGGTTACAAACTCCTGAGTTGCTGAGGCTTCGGTCAGTCAAAGAAGGAGCGGTGGGGAAGGTGGCTGTCTGACCGATGCGTTCAGACAATTCTTTAGTCCTCAGCCCCAAGGTATGATCGGTTCCAGCAACCATCGCCAGCGTCTGATATACATGGTGCAGGAATACCTAGGGGCAAGGTCAGACATGGAGACCTTCCCCACCAAAAATCCTCTGGCTTACTGGGTCTTGAGGATGGATCACTGGCCAGAGCTTGCACAGTATGCAATTGAGCTACTGGCCTGTCCTGCATCCAGCGTTCTTTCAGAACGCACATTCAGTGCTGCTGGAGGCTTTGTCACGGATCACAGGGTGCGCCTGTCCACCGACTCGGTTGATCGACTGACCTTCATAAAGATGAACCAGTCTTGGATCACCACCAGCTACCAAACACCTGAAGCTGATATAACAGACTAATTTATTTTCAAATGTCACATCCCTTCAAGGCTGATGCTGAGTGACTGTCCTGTTATGTTGACTGACTATCCTCCTCCTCCTCAATGATCCGATTGATGATGATAGCTTGGAAGAACATTTTTGTTTCTGGGTGCCGCCACCAGTGGCTAAGGCCCAATTTTATCAGCCCCTGTTTAACAGGGGCATGTAATTACAATTTTTTATGCAACGCTTTGCAGCAGGGCTCATTCCTGCACTCCAACTAGAGTATCTGGGAGAGGTTGCAGTGTCGTAGCACCAGTGCCTAAGGCCCAATTTTTCAGCCCGTTTAACAGGGGCGTGTAATTACAATTTTTGATGCAATACTTTGCAACAGGGCTCATTGCTGTGCTCCAAGTACAGTATCTGTGAGGGGTTGCAGTGTTGTGGCACCAGTGCCTAAGGACCAATTTTGCTGCCCCTGTTTAACAGGGGCATGTAATTACAATTCTTGATCTAATAATTCACAGCAGGGCCCATTCCTGCGCCCACCAAGAGTAACTGTGAGGCCTTACAGTGTTGTGTCAACACCACCACCACCACCACCAAAGGCCCAATTTTTCAGCCCCTGTTCAACAGGGGCATGCAATTACAATTCTTGATCTAATAATTCACAGCAGGGCCCATTCATGCGCCCACCAAGAGTAACTGTGAGGGCTTACAGTGTTGTGACAACACCAACATGTAAGGGGCAAATTTCAGCAGAGTATATAGGGCAGGCCCCTACGTTCAAACATCCAACTTACAAACGACTCCTACTTGCAAAGGAAAGGAGACAACAGGAAGTGAGAGGAAATCTACCCCTAGGAAGGGAAATTCTCTCCTGTAAGAGTTAATATGGGAAAAAGGTGTCTCCTCTCTACTGATGCTTTATCACCAATCCTTGTTTCAATAAAAACCCCACTTTTCAAAAACATTTGTCATTGGGACGGAAAGTGAGGTGAAATGTTCTAAACAGGGGCACAGACAGCAAAACAAATGTTACAGGGGTGATAACCCTTCCCTATGTTTTCCAAAAAGCTTAAAAATAGATTTTTTGGCTGGAGCTACACTTAAATAATGTACCTGTTCAAAATTACAAACAGATTCTACATAAGAACAAACCTACAGTCCCTGTCTTGTATGCACCGCCTGTATACGGCTGTTCAGAGTATATAGGGCCTTTTTTTATTTTGTGTGCAAGGTTCCCCTTAATATCCATACAAGACCCAAAGGGGCTGGTAATGGGCTGGGGTAGGAGGGGGGGGGGGGGGGGGGGTGATGGGGTAGCTATGCCATTTTTCTCAAAGATTTTCATCCATATTACCGGGACCAGACATTACATTAAAGCTACAAGCAGTTTTAAATGGCTTTTTTTTCCTTTAGAAATGTCATTTTGTGCAGGGACAGTTCTAAACATGGGAAACACGTGGCACTTCACAGGCATACTTTAGACACCCCCCAGGTACGATATTTAAAGGAATATTTGCCTTTTTTTTTCACTTTATGCATCATTAAAATGACTGCTCCCGAAAAACGGCCATTTTTAAAACGTCTTTTTGCATTGATACATGTCCCCTGGTGCAGAACCCGGGTTCCCAAACCCTTTTTAGGACAATAACATGCATATTAGTCGTTATAATTAGCACTTTAGATTTCGAACGTTCGCATCCATTGTATTTAATAGGGTTCTAACGTTCGTGCGAACTTTCGGTCCGTTCGCGGGTTCTGGTGCGAACCGAACCCGGGGGTGTTCGGCTCATCCCTATTCTCTAGTTCCAACTTACCTTCGAGACAACCTACGGAGCCAGCAACGGTGCAATAAATAAATATAACCATATGAGCAGATCTCTATTGAATGCACCATATTGGTTGCTAACACGATCCAGTAGCCTCACGGGCCACTCTAGTGGGTCTGACTCCCACCAGACATATAACCACAGGGGCTGACCCGGCCATGTTTTGATGCCTAGGTAAAGATGTATGCGAGTCATCCAAGTTTTTAGACCAGATGCAAGTTTAGATGTATGCGGTGTCCTGACGTTGCACTTTTGTGAAACATGTTGGCTTCCTGCATTATCATCCATCTATTGTCATGCATACAGCAACCTCTCATGGTCTATGTGTTATTATACAATAGAAAAAGTGTAGCGCTGGATAAGGAACTATATGTGCCATAAAGTTCAAAGGTAATAAACAGCAAAAAAAGTACAAAATGCTAATAATGAGTGCTCAGAAAGCTTCATATAGTTCATATAACTCCGTGTGAATGATCCCCTATCCGGGGATGAGATGAAAAAGTTCAATCAAATTGTGCAGATATGCAGTGATAAACATATAAGTGACATCCAGTACATGGAGAGACCCGCCACCAGGAGGAGACATGAAGGCTTACCGAGTAGCCAGCAACCGCCCTTCTCAGGGGGGTCAAAACAGGCTCAGCAGAATAGTGGTCCTCACTGGAACATTGGGAGGTTCACCATAGACGTCTCATCTGCGCTTTCCAAGTTGGTAATCCGGAAGTGATCTGTAAACTCTTTCCGGGTTGGGATGGGTGCACATCCAATGGTAGGATGTAAGTGATATCCAAAAAAGAAAAAAGACTTCCAATAGTGCAGACGTTCCTCTAAAAACGTTTATTTATAACAGAGGTATACAGGAAAAAATAGTAGGACCAAGTCCTCAGTATAAAACGTTTAAAACGACATTCCTTGCAAGGATAAAAAGAGCTCCGTGGTATGTCAATCAAACGTCCGGTTCGCGCGTGCGCAGTACGTGTGCGTGACACCTTTCGACCGTTTCGTCACAACTGACGTCAACAGGGGTGCCCCTGATGTGAGGACCACTATTCTGCTGAGCCTGTTTTGATCCCCCTGAGAAGGGTGGTCGCTGGCTACTTGGTAAACCTTAATTTCTCCTCCTGGTGGCGGGTCTCTCCATGTACTGGATGTCACTTATATGTTTATCACTGGATATCTGCACAATTTGATTGAACTTTTTCACCTCATCCCCGGATAGGGGATCATTCACACTGAGTTATATGAACTTTCTGAGCACTCATAATTAGCATTTTGTGCTTTTTTTTTCTGTTTATTACCTTTGAACTATATGGCACATATAGTTCCTTATCCAGCGCTACACTTTTTCTATTGTATTCTTTGTTGTACCTCATATCAAGGTTGTGGTGTTTAGCGGCAGGATTTCCGTTCAGGATATATTGATTCATTTATTTTTGTCACATTTATTTTGCACCTAGTGCAAATTTTTCTTTTTATAACTATATGTTATTATGACTGTGTCATTTTTATTGTATATCATTATTAAATGTATATTTTCTTAAATTTTCTGTTTGAGTGTTCACCTTTATAAACAGACACACCATCTCCACTTAACAGTCCCATCACGCTTTGAGAGAGCTTGGTCTCTCTTGTATTTCTTCTTTTTTTTATATATAATCTTTATTTATAGAAAAATTTTCCATTTGAAACAGTACAATCAAATAAGGCAAATCACACACATATCTGTCCAAACGTGTATCTATGCAGTATACAAAACAACATGCCCCATCGGCCATCCAACAAAGAGGATAAAAGAGACAGAGGCGTCAGTTACGTGGTCAGGAAAACATAAATCCTATCATATTCAGGGTGTCCTTAATCACTCTGTAAGACACAGGAGATAATTTGCGGATAGATATCAGCAGGTCAGACAGGTGGACAAAAACAAAGCAAAAAAAGGGGGGAAAGGGAAGAAGGAACATTGAAACAAACAAAGGATAGTGTACTCATACAAATTATGTGAACATACCTGCAGCGGGTAGTTCAAATGTGTATATCGGATCAAAAATCTATTTAACAATTACTCCACTCCTGTCAAAGACTGTACCACTGAACGTGAGTCTGTAGCATCCCCCTCGACATAGTGAATCCATGTAGCCCAAATACTATACCATTTGTCATACTTATCCCTGCATTTTGCCATCCATTCCTCCGCAGCCTTAATATTATTTACTAACCTGACCCAGTCTAAGCGACTTGGAATTTGGCTATTCTTCCAATAAATGGGAATCAATCTCCTAGCCGCATTCAAAAGATGAGGCAGTACCGATTTTCGGTAAAGGCCGAGAGGAACGGCGGGGACATGCAGGAGGAAGCCCGTTGGAGAGTCAGGGAGTTCCACATCCAGGATAACTTTAATTTGAGTTCTAATATCTTGCCAGAAAGGGCGTAACTTAGTACAGTCCCACCATATATGTAGAAAGGAACCTCTATGGCCACATTCCACAGCAAGCATCTGAGGACGTCGGGTAAATTTGTTTAAGTCTAGTGGGAACCCTGTACCACCTAGTCAGCACCTTAAAACCATTTTCTTGTGTCAACAGAGCTAGAATGAGTAAGGCGGTATAATTGGTCAAGTTGAGTATCAGTAAATTCGAGCTGCAGGTCCCTTTCCCACTCCCGAATATAGGCGGATTTCCCGGGAGGTCCCTGTTTCTGTAGTAGTTTGTAGAGGACAGATATAGAGTGCAGGATTGAACTGGGAGACATGGACAGCCTCTCAAAGGGGGTGGAAGACATAGGAGATCGTAAGGCGTATTGCAACCCACGTGCAAAGTGCTGAAGCTGTCCATGTCTCCAGCCATCCATCGGAAAGCTGCCATACTGGGCTCTAAGCTCCTCCAAGGGGAGCAGTCCCTGATCGTGAAAGAACCTGCCACATCTCACCTCCCCATCTGATGTCCAAGTACGGAAAAAGGACGGGTGGTCCCCCGGGATAAACCAGGGGAAGCCTCCTAGGGGCGCTAGCTGGGAAAAAGGGGGGGCGAGCTGTCCTGATTTGTTTAAAGCATCCCATAACTTTAAAACATGGGTAGTCGTTGGGGAGACATAGAGTGACAGACCCCTATGGTCCTGGGGAAGCCAGGGGGCATGAGCTAGATTGCGACCCGCCAAGAATTTTTCTAGCGGTACCCAAACCTTAGAGGATACCCCATGGTGCCAGTCCAATATCCGTTGAAGGGCGATAGCCTCATAGTACTTGTGTACATCCGGGACACCTAGGCCACCTAGTCGCTTAGGTCTCTGTAAGGTACGAAGAGCCAGACGAGGGCTCCATCCCTGCCAAGTATATTTAAGAAACGCACTGTTGAGGCTCAAAAAGAAAGACCTGGGTAATAAAATCGGCACCATTTGGAGAAAAAACAGAATGCGAGGCAACACGTTTATCTTTAACACACTGACTCGGCCCATCCACGAGAAGGCCTCTCTATCCCATCGGTGCAGGTCTGACTTAATAGTGGAGAGTAGCTGGGCATAGTTACTGCTATATAGTTGAGAGTAGTGAGGAGTAAGATAGACCCCCAAATATTTCATGTGAGTGCCGCACCAGGAAAAGGAGAAGGAGGTTTGCAACCGTGTACGTAAGCTATGGGGGATATTTAAAGACAGAATTTCTGACTTAGTGAAATTTATCTTGAAATTAGACATGGAACTAAAAGTCTGCAATTCGGTCATAATGTTGGGGAGGGAGACTAACGGGTCCGCCACATAAAATAGGACATCATCCGCATACGCAGAGAGTTTATGTTCTTGTGAGCCGACGCTAAGACCCTTAATGTTGGGATTAGAGCGAATCCTATTGAGCAGGGGTTCCAGGGTGAGGGCAAAAATGAGAGGAGACAGCGGGCACCCCTGTCTGGTCCCATTCCCAATGGGGAACGTATCGGAAAGCACCCCATTCACCTTAACTCGGGCCTCAGGACGGCTGTACAAAGAGAAAACCCAGGAGAGCATGTTAGGGCCAAGCCCCAATCTGGACAGCACCGCATGAAGGTACGTCCAATCCACCCTGTCGCACCCAATGGATCAACTGAATGGCCCGATTAGAGTTGTCCCACGCCTCCCTCCCAGTAATAAAACCCGTCTGGTCTGGATGTATAAGGGAAGGAAGAATGGGTTGAAGGCGATTTGCTAAAATTTTTGCTAGGATCTTAATGTCAGTATTCAAAAGTGAAATTGGCCTATAACTACTAGGGGCCGTGTGGTCCTTCCCCTCCTTGGGCAGCACTGATATATGAGCTAACAGGCCTTCCTTAGGCATAACTGTGCCCGAGGCTAGGGCGTTGAAATAAATGCACATGTGCCCAGAGAGCAGAGGGAGGAAAGCACGGTAATAGGCATTCGTGTAACCGTCAGGGCCTGGGCTTTTTCCTTTCGGGAGATATTTTACCACAGTGTCTAGCTCCTCTCTAGTAATCGGGGTTTCAAGGGACTTGCTGGTTTCTGCCGGAAGTTGGGGAGCATGGGCCTCAGTCAGATAATTTAAAATATGGTCTTGTTTCTAATCCACCGTCAAGCCAGGAAGTGTGGCAGGAAGATGGTACAGCTGAGCGTAGTAGTCTCTAAAGGCGGATGCTATTTTAGAGGAGTGGATAACAGGGGGGCCCGTCCCAGCTTGAAGCTTATGCACATGACCCGAGGCCTGTTGTCTCTTTAGAGCCCTAGCAAGCAGTCGCCCACATTTGTTACCATGCTCATAGAATTTGTGCGATATGTGATGTAGGCGGGCACGTATGCGGGTGTCTAACAGGGTAGCAAGCTCCAGGCAAAGGGTCTGAAGCTCTGCCGCCAGCTCCGGAGTCAGACAACGCTTATGTTTAAGTTCCGCCGATTGTATTTTCCGTAAGAGGGATTGGAGATCCCCCTCCCGTGCCTTTTTCAACCGCGCTCCCTGGGAAATGAGCTCCCCTCTAATTACTGCCTTGTGGCCTTCCCAAATGGACGCCGCCCTAACCTCGGTCGACGAATTTTCAGCAAAGTACAAGGCAATTGAATCTGAAATGCATTTAGACGCCACAGCATCATCTAGGATATTCTCATTCAGACGCCAGGTCTAGGACCGGGCGTCGGAAGAAGGCAGATGGATAGAAAGAGATACCGGGGCATGATCCGACATGGTGATGGAACCAATTGACGCACCGGATAATGTCTCCAGGGAAAACTGGTCCATCAGCAGCATATCTATACGGGTGTAAACGGCATGAGTTGCCGAGTAGTAGCTAAAATCCTTGTCGGTAGGATGGAGTAGTCTCCAACAGTCAACAAGGTGGTGAGCTTGCAAAGCTTTCCTGAAATGTTTGATGAAAGCAAAGGAGTGGGTAGAACGCCCTGCAGATGTATCCATCTTGGGGTCCGGGCTAATATTGAAATCCCCCCCCCAAGATCAGTTGGCCCTCTTTAAAATGAGAGAGGGAGTCCAGGAGGGAGTCCAGAAAGGTAAGTTGGCCAGTGTTTGGTGCGTACACGGTTGCAAAGGTGAGTTTGCGGCCTAGAATGGTCCCTTTAATAAAGACATACCTGCCGGGTCAGTCAACTGATCAGTCATGATAAAGGGGCATTGTTTATGCATGGCTATGGCAACTCCGCTTGACTTAGATCGGGAGGAGTTGCTGAGAAACCATTGAGAGTATAGATATGTGGGAAGGCGGGGGATTGAGTCAGTGCGAAAGTGTGTCTCCTGCAAAAAAAGAACATGTGCCCCCAGGCATTTAGTTTCGAGCCACAACTTACTGCGTTTGTTAGGCGATCCTAACCCTCAGACGTTATATGATACCACTTTCAGGGAAGCCATGAGGTAGGGTTATCATGGAGAAATCTCCAGTTAGGAGGGAGAAGAGACCTGCAGGTGATCGATCCGTGAGTCAATGAGTACTGAAGAAACAACAGAAAAAAAAACCCCCATAAAAACAGGGGAAATAAAAGCACAGTAAAACATGCAACCAGAACAAGAGGGGAGTTGCCTCAAAGGTCTCCCAAAGCATCCAAACTAGGCTAGTCGGGAACCTCCGCCCGATCCTCTGGCCAACAGGAGGGGAGAGGTCAGCGAGTAGCGTGGGGTCCCAAACTCGGGGCATAACTCCAAGGAGTTGACCTATGTGGGGGGAGAGGCACAGCACTAAGTGTGAGCTCGCCAAAAATACCCACCCCGTAAGTACAGAGGGGCATAGCAACATCTAAGATGTGCCAGCCCAAATGCAAAAATATATATACCACAGCAGCATTGTGAACATTTTCAGAGCAAAATAACACGGCGCCCCTCAAGGGGGCGTACTGGGTCCTGCAAGCAGAACCAGTTCAACTTCAAATGATCAAATCTCAAGGGTCCTTCAGGTACCCCTTTGAGAGGGGGAATGTGGAGGGGAAAGCGGAGTATCATGGTGAGAATCAACTCGGAACCGGGGTCTGTTCTGACCTCTGCGACGGGTGGTACGCCAAGGTTGTGGCTGCATAGGAAGCGGGATCTCTGGCGCAGTTTTCCAATCAGGGACATCGATGACTGGCAGGCCTAGTTGTTGCAGGAACCGTGGCAGGTCATCAATGGTGCGCAAAACAACTTGCCGACCTTCTTTAGTGACGGACAATTGAAAAGGGAAGCCCCATCTGTAAGGCAGCTGTGTGTCTTGTAGGGCCACAAGTAGCGGCTTAAGGGCTCGGCGTTGCATCAGGGTGCCTCTAGAGATATCCGGAAAGAAGAACAGCTGCGCGCCATCAAAGTCCACATGGCGGACACCTCTGACATGAGCCATTATGCTTTCCTTCAGGGAATATTTGTGCAACTTGCAGATAATGTCCCTTGGTTTATTTGGGTCATCTGAGGGTGGACGAAGGACCCTGTGAGCCCGGTCTATCTCAATGTGGTCAGGTGCATTTCGACCGAGGACCTGTTTAAAGAGACCCTGTAAGGAGGGTCCTGGGGCCAGTAGCTTCAGGCATTCCCCTGATGCGTATGTTAACCCTGCGGCTCCTGTTCTCAAAGTCATCCATTTGGTCAATTAAAGAGTCAATCCTGCGGTCCTGTTGCTTACAACGTTCATGGAGCACCTGCAGGGCTGGTGAAACTACATCCCATTGTGTCTCCAGCTCCTCCACTCTGCCTCCAATGTGAGGTGTATCTGCCTGCAGTGCCTCAATGTCCTGCCGCAGGGCCTTCTCTACCCTGTCAGCAAACAGCACCAAGTCTGCTTTAGTGGGGAGGGCAAGGATGTGGGCATCACCCATCACTTCACCCAGCGTTGTAGTAGGGGGCACTGAGCTGGTGGAACTAGCAGGGGAAGTGGAGGGAGGAAGCGAGGGAGAAGGCAGGTGCGGTGAGGGGATAGGGGAGGCCACGTGTGCGGCCTTGTACTTGCTAGCCGGCGCCATCTTGGGAGTCTCTAGAGCGGCGTGGCCCCGCTCCGTGAAATAAAGATCCAGCGAGCCGGATCGGTGCCGGGAAACACGCTGAGGCTGCGGGGATGTCTTCCGCAGCTTGGGAGGCATAACCAGAGCCGAAAATCCCCCTAGAAAGGCTGTTGTGGGTGCTGTATTGACGGTGGGCAGACGGAGCTCTTCAGCCACACGTCCTCACTCCTTCATGCCGCGGCCACGCCCCCTTGTATTTCTTCTTTTAATATTTACCCGGGACTGGAGAATTTGGTCTGTTTCTGGAAACTGTCCAACCAACAAATCCATATATACAGTATATTACCATCCTGTTGTCTGTCTTCCCCCATCCTAAACTAAAGAGGTTGCTCTTCACTGCCTAAATGTGGTAGAGGTTGTCAGATTTCCAGTCCACTATACTGTAGCTGCATTTTGGAAGACTGGATCTTTTAGTCATTCCAGTGAGTACCACAAGGGATCTCCGGCATCTAGTGCAACTATCTTTTGCTAAATTTGTCAAATTATTTTAAAGGCTTATTATTTCAGGCGTTGTGAGCCCCTGTTCCCTCTCATTGATAGTTCTACCAGAGCAGTAGGTGCATGTTGGTCCTTTCTTTCATCTAAACCAGTGGTCTCCAAACTGCAGCCTTGGGGCCAGATGTGGCCCTTTGCTTGCTTCTATCCAGCCCATGGGACAATATTCCTTCAACTGACACCAATGATGAGGCACCATTCCTCCCACTGACACCATTAGTGGGGCATGCTTTCTTCCACTGACACCATCGATGGGGAGCTATTCCTACTGCTAAAACCAATGATGGGTTACTATTCCTACTGCTAAGACCAATGATGGGCACTATTCCTCTCACGGACA
The DNA here is from genome assembly GCA_029206835.1 of Rana muscosa. NCBI lineage: Eukaryota > Metazoa > Chordata > Amphibia > Anura > Ranidae > Rana > Rana muscosa. The sequence goes on along the minus strand of CM055121.1, from coordinate 165,648,290 downwards.
CCATCGATGGGGCACAATTCCACACATTGATACCAACAATGGGGCACTATTCCTTCTGCTAAAACCAACAATGGGGATCTGTTTACTCACTGGCCCCCTGAAGCCTGCAGGACAGTAAACTGGCCCTTTGTTTAAAAAGTTTGCAGACCCCTGATCTAAACAACCAAATAATTATGCGCTTAGTGCTAGAGGGTAATGCTGCTCACTATGTTCCGGATTCTGGGGAAAAAAATAAATAAATCAACAAAACGTGTGTAAAATCTCTGACCATAAAAAACAATGAAAGCAAACAATAAAGTAATACAAATAATATCAGCATTAGTAAATAAAACCATCAATAAAGTGGAAAATAAAAATCTATTCAATATAAATCAAATGTAATAAAAATGAAAGTCCACTTCCAAAGGGATGTATTGGGCTCCACTAGGTGGCCAATATAAACAATTTTGTGTAAAAGTGAATGTCCACTCCCAAAAGAATATTTCAGTGTCTACTAGGTGGCAAGTGTATAATCTTGTGTGAAAATGAAATGGCACAGTTCCATGTGTTTTAGTCCCAACCACCTCGGACATAGATATATGAATTCCCTTATGGGATAACCAGGATCTCCAGATTATATGAGATCACTAGTGCAGGATACACCAAATACAAATCACACCAGGGTAAGGTAACAATCTCCACACCTACCAGGTCCTCCTCTGGCTGCCCGGAACGCCTAATTCTCCACAGTAAGATTTAAAGGAAAATACAAAGGACTATAAACTAATATTGGTAATAACACCAATTTATTTCAAGCAAATATACTCACAGGCATCTCAGGGTAACAAAGGCTCACAGACATCACACTGCGGTACACCAGCAAGTGTGGTGATGTCATAGGCCATTAGCACACCCCGACGTGTTTCGTCTATGGAAGGGACATCCTCAGGAAAAATAAATCACTGTTTGCTTTCATTGTGATTTTTTATGATCAGAGGTTTTGCACACTCTTTTTGTTTATTATCCTTTCTTTTATCTGTGTCTCAGTTGTGAATGGTGTGCTGAGATCACATGAGCTATACAGCATTAACCGATTCCAGTTTTGGGCCCGTGGTCCTGCAGCAGGTGGTGGGGTTGCCCACAGTGTCATATTTTTCTGTCCTCTGTTTTTGGGACTCCTTTTGAACATCTCAGAGGTCAGAGACTGTCCCAAAGAAACTCTGGGGGGAAAATTGTTTTTTTTTTTGCACAATAAAATACTATTTCTAATAGTTAATTGGAGAACGCATATATTGCCCATCGCGTTGTATTTCCATAGTTGGCCTGTGACCATTTTTTTTAGAATGTTATCTATTCTTACTGATACTTGTTTTCTGCTTTTGACTCCTGAGCTTGTTCCATATATACAGAACTTTAACCACTAGGTGGGGCTGTGCCTTTAAATTTTCCTGGTGTCCTACCTCCAAGAATCAGAGCAATAACATTTCCTTGTTAGTACTGCCCTTGGTTAGTATCCAAATTGCCTGATTTATCTTATAGTGTCAATGGGAGTAATAGTACTCCATTGATAGTGTCAGTAGGACTAATAGTGCCCCATCGATAGTGTCAGTGAAAGTAATAGTGACATATCATTGGTGTAAGTGGGAGTAATAGAGCCCCATTGTTGGTATCTGTGTAAGAAATAGTGCCTCATCATTGGTGTTAATCAGAGGAATAGTGCCCCATCTTTGGTAACAGTGTAAGGAATAGTGCCCCATCATTTATATTAGTGTCAGGAATTATGCCCCATTGTTGGTGTCAGTCGGAGGAAATATTCCCAACTGTTGGTGTCAATGGAAACAATGGTGCCTCATCATTAGTGTCAGTGGGAGGAATAATGCCCCAAAAATCAGCTAAAGGAAAGGGCCAAATCTGGCTTGAGAGACAGTTTAGAAACTACTACTTTAGACCATCAGAACACTGATGGAATATGCTATAGCATAGGGGTTATTTCGTTTTTTTTTTCAGGTATGTTGTTTTAATGGTAGGATTGTATTTATGATTATACATGATTGCAATGTTTATAAATTAAAGTGGTTGTTAAGCCACTATATTATATTTATACCATCCCATCTGTTATATAACAATGTGTCTCAGTGCCTGTGCTGTATAAAAACAATGCCAATTTCTACCATATCTCAGAGCGTCTCCCGGTGCTCACGTGATTCCTCGGCTCTCTCCTCTCCCTGGCTGACAGCTTTAGCGGGAGGGACCGAGAAATTCCACTGACATCACCTGGAGGAGCAGAGAGACTAGCAGTCATGTGAGCGCCGGGAGACGCTCTGAGATAAGGTAGAAATCGGCATAGTTTTTATACAGCACTGGCACTGGGACACATATCATTATATAAGAGATGAGATGGTACAATATAATTTTTTATAGCAGCAGGAGCGGAGGGGTGGGCAGTGTCCCGAGCTGACAGGCAGAGAGGAGAGGGGGGAGAGGACAGGGGAGAGCAAAGAGTAGAGCTGCAGATGGAGGCACATAAACTGACTACAGTGTGAGGGCTCAGCAGCCATGATAAACTGGTCGGTTTACAGGGGGGAGAGTAGAAAAAGGCAGGATGAGCCAGGTTTTTTAGGTTATACAGGGGGCCAAATGACTCGGCACAAGCACTGTGTTGTTATTCATACTTTAGGGGACAGGATCAATTTTTTTTTTTTTTAGGGTAACAAACACTTTAACTGTAGAATACATTTGTTAGTACTTTACTAAGTTATTGAAAAACAAATGCTTTTGTTGCCCATAGCAAGTGTTCACGTCCCCCCTGTCATTCTCAATCTGGGGTATGGGAAAGTGAATAGGAGAATTTGGCTGATGGCTTTAGAAAGCTGGAAAATACATTGATAATAAAGACCAAAAGTTTGAAGAATATGGCTTAGTGAAAAATTTATTATGTGGGTGTTGCCTACCTGGTAATACGCTAGATTGTGTGTTTTGTAAGGTGGCAAAAATAGCCAAGCTGAACAGAGGTTCCAATGCTTCTTCACTCTATCCAACGCAAAGAAAAAAATTTTGGTTAGAATTCCACTTTAGTCAAACACAATCCACCAGTAACTGATGCCTTATTCTTTAATAGATCTATATTTAAGACATCTTTAAAAAAAAGTTACATTTCAAAAAACATCTTTCATCGCCTAAAATAGCATAAAATCCATTATATATGCATTATAAATCATAAAGCTCTACTGTGAAAGATAGGAGTGCTATAATTATTTTTATCTATTGCACAGAACTATACACCATGCTGTGTTTTATTATTAGTGAATTAGTAGATTATATACTCATAAATGTTAGGTTTGGCCAAAGAATGGCATCATACACTCTATATAAGCAACAGGTACACTTTATTATGACAGGGAGCATAGCCCTTCTTGCCCAGAGACACAACTGGAAGCAAAATTTGCACTGCAGAAAAAGAGACAGATGTCCTTCAGTGGGGCATGCCTGGTCACATTTAATATGAAGCAGCTTTGTTTTTAAAACAAGTGTGTAACAATATGAGCCCTATGAGTTCAGAGCAGGGAACACACTGAGGCAGTGACATAATGATCTCTACAGATGGTGCACCATAGGCTACTCCACGGGGGACTCTGTTTGGAAATGAACATCTAAATTAAATCACAAGACCTGTGACAATGATAAGCCTCCTCCCAGTGATTCTCAATTTATTAATATTTAAATCTGATTGAAACAAGGTTAACGAGGAAGATGTGATTAACGGGCATTGAATTTTATGAACATTTGTTAGCTGTCAAATGTATACATATGGTAACTTGATAAGGTACTGTATACATGGTATTTAATATTGCCAGTTCAAGAGCAGCAATCACAGTTATAAAAAGTACAATGACCCCAATCATCCAATAACTATGAAAAATTTGAGTGACCACTTTGGCTGTGTCTATTCCAGTTTTTCAAATTTAATAATTTGTCCGTGTGATAATTCTGATTGATAAAGTAGCACATTGCATAGCAGACACATTTTCTAGAAATAGTACTCATTAGAAAATATGGTGACTTTAGTATTATGATTTGTGCACCTTATCTCCCAGGCTTGCCACATTCTGGTCCCTCCTGGATTTTGCGTTCACTTTAAATTATGGAGAATGCAGTTAAAGTGGTAGTAAACCCCGCTTGGTCATGTTTACCTACAGGTAAGTCTATTATAAGACTTACAGTGCCTTAAAAAAGTATTCACACCCCTTGAAATTTTCCACAATTTGTCATGTTGCAAATGTATTTTATTGGAATTTTTTTGTGACAGACCTACAAAGTGGCACATAATTGTGAAGTTGAAGGAAAACGATAATTTTTTTTTTTACAAATAAATGTCTGAAAAGTGTGGAGTGCATTTGTATTCAGCCCCCCTGAGTCAATACTTTGTAGAATCACCTTTCGCTGCAATTACAGCTGCAAGACTTTTTGGGTATGTCTCTACAAGCTTTGCACATCTAGAGAGTAAAATTTTTGCCTATTCTTCTTTGCAAAATATCTCAAGCTCTGTCAGATTGGATGGAGAATGTCTGTGAACAGCAATCTTCAAGTCTTGACACATATTCTCAATTGGATTTAGGTCTGGACTTTAACTGGGTCATTCTAACACATGAATATGCTTTGATCTAAATCATTCCATTGTAGCTCTGGCTGTATATTTAGGGTCGTTGTCCTGCTGGAAGGTGAACCTCCACACAAGTCTCAAGTCTTTTGCAGACTCTAACAGGTTTTCTTCAAAGATTGCCCGGTATTTGGCTCTATCCATCCCATCAACTTTAAATAACTTCCCTGTCCCTGCTGGAGAAAAGCATCCCCATAAAATGATGCTGCCACCACCATGTTTCACGGTGGGGATGGTATGTTCAGGGTAATGTGCAGTTTTGCTTTTGGGACAAAAAATTCAATTATGGTCTCTTCTGACCAGAGCACATTCTTCCACATGTTTTCTGTGTCCCCCACATGGCTTCTTGCAAACGGGTCTTCTTATGGCTTTCTTTCAACAATGGCTTTCTTCTTGCCACTCTTCCATAAAGACCAGATTTGTGGAGTGCATGACCAATAGTTGTTCTATGGACAGATTCTCCCACCTGAGCTGTGGATCTCTGCAGCTGCTCCAGAGTTATCATGGGCCTCTTGGCTGCTTTTCTGATTATTGCTCTCCTTGCCCGGCCTGTCAGTTTAGGTGGACGACCATGTCCACACGCAGGGGTAAGAGTATTTATTTCTCCCCCCCCCCTCGGTGTTGGAAGTCACATTCCTGGGTGTTGTACATCTCAAATCATCCATCGGAAGCATAGTCGTCCTGTGCGGGTTACCGTGGACTTTTATCTTTTGGCTTGAAGTTACACTGACTCCACTATATATCTTATATGTTCCTTATAGTTGGACTTTACACACCCATCAATATGTTTCAATACATCTATGTTTCACTATATCACCACTATTAATTATATGCCTACTGATTAGTATATATAAATTTTTTTGGTTGTTTGTTCATATTTATTTTATCCTTTGTAGTCACGGCCCATTGGCCTTACACGAGTGTTATAGTTCATTATTACCTACGTTGCACACGTGAGGTACACATATTTCAAGAATTGGTTTATATATCAATTTTTGACATTCACTTTGTTCACGGCGCCGCATCTATTTATTTATTTATACACAGATTGAAGCTCATTCCGTGAGTGGCCCTACCTGCACCACCTGGCTTGACAAACAGCAATTTTTATGTTGGTGTTTGGCAAAGGATCTGGGCATTAATTGCCAGGCCAAACAGTGCCTGCGTTCAATCAGATGGGGGGGGGGGGGGAATCTAGTGATTTTGCTTTCTTCAGTCCATGGGGCTGAAACCGAGAAATCTGAACATGTATGGCCACCTTTAGTGGTATCAATAGTTTAATTGCCTTTGCAGAAAGTTTAGGAGTTTAGGCGATACCTTGTAGAAGTCTGAAGAAGGTAACTGAGTTTTTCCAAGAACTTCCATCTTTAATAACTCAAGTTAGACAATAAAGGGTAACACCAAACATTCTTAATTGATGGCTAACATTGTATAAAACTTTACTACTGCTTTATTCCCTCGTAAAAGGCTGATTCACGTATGGCCAGGTTTATACATTTTTATGTATATGTAGGTTTCCTTAATCCTTTTCAGCACCTATAATGAACTGGCCAGTATTATCCTTCTCTAGTCCCCAGACATACAGGAAAATTAAGATTTTGGTAGAAAGCCTTGCTTAAGTACAGGTGTATGAATTAGCAAGTGAGTCACCCAGGCACATCCTTTGTACATAATTGTTGAACCACCTGTGCTCAAATCAGTTGATGAGGGGGTAGGACAGAGTCTTGATGACTTGAGTGCTTCTGTACTAACCTTTGCAGGAGTCTCTGGTGACTTGCTTCAAGCTATTTATTGATTTTCAAGCTGTGCACTGTCAGAACAGCCCATACTGTGTTTTTGTTAGGGGACGAAAAGTATTTTCCCTCAGAGAGTAAACCCTCTAGGGGGTGCTGCAGCTGATCCTGGAAGCTACGAGACTGCTCTCACCAATTCATAACTACTTTTTATTAGAGTATATCAACAGCTTGTCCTAAAGCATGTCTTTTAAGACTTAAAGAAAGTTTACGATTCCAGTAAAACATTTCTGAATGTGAATAATCAGAGTGATTGTTTCCTTAGCAACCTTCATAGAAAATAAAAGATCAGAGTTACTAGTTGAAGCCTGGAACATGCTAAATGGCATTAGGACTTCAGTGTTTAATCCACAAGCTTCAGCACTCATGAATTCCACACAGCCAGCAGAGTCCTTACCTTCCTTGCAGTCCCTGTATCTGGAGGCAGCACTGTTGGAGGAGTCTCACCCAAAACATGTTTTCTTAAATAGGATTACATGAAGATTACAGCTAAGAACAATATTTGTAGTCAGCTTGTGAAATGCGCTGCTGTTGCATTGGATATGAAAATGCTTTTTTGTTTAGGTGGAAAGAATGAGATGTTTTCTGGAAATGACTAAGAAAGTTCCAGTGTTCCCTGTAGTAGCCAGTCAGATTCCATGTTGTTATTTTATTTTAGTGTAGGTAAAAATACTAAGCAAGCAGCATGTTAGGTGTCATTGGATGGTCTTTTATTTTTCCTTTTCTGCCAGCTTGTAGCAGTGTTTTAGTGAATAGAACTCACATTGCTGGGGTCATACTGCAATCTTCTAACTTATATGTGTAGCCCCAAACAGCTAGATACAATACAGCAACATTCTACTCATCCTAAAAGTGGCCAAATCGGTGTGGTTTGAGGTTAAACAAATCACTTCATTTCAGGACCTCCCAGATAACTTATCCCTACGAGACAACCCTATATTAGCACAACTTGTGCTAATGCGAGTAGCAATGTGGTTCCAGATATTGTATTACAAAAACCCCATGATGTACTCATTCATGCAGTTATGGGAGGGGCATGATTTACCCTATAGTTTCTTCTATAGATTCCTACAACTGCTACATGGCATAGAGGATAACCCTCTCTCTCTGAAAACCCACTAATAGAAGGGTTCAATTCACTTAACCCTAAGGGTTTATATCCACTCGTTATTCCCACTTGTTACACACTAATCTGGGTATAACTCCACTAGCTATTAAGACTGATTGGCAGCGCCTACTTACTAATATGTCCACAGAGGAGTAGGATGATATACCGTATGCTCCTCTCATTTGTTGATAACACCATTGGTTAATATAAACAAATTCAACTATACAGCAAACATACTTATCTCCTGGTCGACTGCACAGAATGGTACGTATGGCCACCCCAAATGTATACTATGTAATGAACCCCAGGCAGATATTGTGTACTTTATTTGAGGTTGTCAGATTATATCTGACTTCTGGCAGCAAGTGATTCCTGTGCTCACCATCACCATCTTACTGCAACACCATTCTCCCTGTATAACTGACATTTGTTTATTTTGTTTACTAGATAAAGAGTATTAACCAAACTATAACAGAAAATTATTGCAAGAAACATTATTTATGGCTCGCAAAGCCATATCTATTAAATAGATGAGTACATCGTCCCCCTACTGTAAACTCAGTGGTAATCATCTGTTAATCAGATTATCCCATAATCTGTTTATATATAAACTATATATTGGATTAGGAACTATTCCATAAAATTTGGGATCTGTGGTGTGATTCTACTATCCTTTTAAGTTTGGGTTTTCTTTGCCTGCCCTAACGTTATAACTGCCTCACGCAATATATGTGAACTTCTTATCCAGGTGAATTAGAATGTACAGTTAGGTCCATATATATATTTGGACATAGGCACAATTTTAGTTATTTTTTTCAGGTATTTACCAAAACATTTTCAAGCTATAGTTATATAATGTATATGTTGAAAGCAGAAAAGTCTTAACCCAAAACACCTAAATGAAATAAGACAATAGCGGCGCTACAAAATGGTGCTAAAAATATAATAAACAGTAACATATAAACTCAATAACACCATTATTTAGTCCATAATGTGAAGAATCTGATAGAGAAAATATTGATGAAAAATATCTTGTTTCTGTGTATCTTCCACCAAATCACCGTGCTGTGAAACCTCCCCTCTGAAAAACGCACTCACCAAATAGATTTGCCTTTCACTCTCGTGTTAGACTGAATCGCTTGTGTATGATCCCATAAATGGAAATACGACTCTCAGCTGGATTACCGTGATGATTCTCAGATTTTCACATGAAAACAAAAAGAAGTGCTCCAATAGTGTAAAATTGTATCACCAGTTTAATTAAAAAAAACACAATCACACTTCATTCATTGAACTCACATGTGAACCATTAAAAACCAGCATTAAAAAATCCACAGCAAACATCAAATGTTAAATTGGCTTTGCGGTGCTAGGCGGCCACGGCGGGCCTGAGGTGTCTGCTTGATGGAAATAAGCTCACCACACTCCAGATTCCCGGCTTCCAGTAGCGGTAAGTATTCTCAAACAGCAGCAGCGTCTCTAGTCAGTGAAGCTGTAGCCATGTATAATGTATATGGGCTGAAAGTGCAAACTATTAGGTTTAATTTGAGGCTATGTACATCCAAATTGGAGGAAGGGTTTAGGAATTACAGCTGTTTAGAATAGCCTGCCCCCCCCCCCACACACACTTTTTCAAGGGACCAAAAATAATTGGACAATTGAATAAAAAGCTGTTTCATGGCCAGGGGTGGGCTACTGATTTGTTATTTCTTCATCAATTAAGCAGGAAAAAGGTCTGGAGTTGATTCTACTGTAAGTGTGGTATTTGCATTTGGAATCTATTGCTGTGAACCTACATAATGCATTCAAAGGAGCTGTCCATGGAAGTGAAACAGGCCATTGTTATGCCGCGTACACACGATCGGAAATTCAGAGAAAACCGTGGATTTTTTTCCTGACGTAATGTTGGCTCAAACTTGTGTTGCATACACACGGTCACACAAATCTTGTTGGAAGTTCTGACCATCAAGAACGCGGTGACGTACAAGACGTACGACGAGCCGAGATCAATGAAGTTCAATAGGCAGTTTGGCTCTTCTGCTTGATTCTGAGCATGCGTGTTTTTTTGCGTGTCGGAATTGCATACAGACGATCGGAATTTCTGACAAGAACTTTTCTTGATGGAAAATTTGAGAACCAGCTCTCAAATTTTTGTGGGCGGAAATTCCGTCGACCAAAAGCTCACATCAAACTTTTCTTGTCGGAATTTTCGATCGTGTGTACGCGGCATAAGGCTTCAAAAATGAACAAATCCATCAGAGAGATAGCAGCAACATTAGGCATGGCCAAATCAACAGTTTGGTACATCAGTGCTGGCAGCAATTGTACGAAAACTTGACAGGGTGGTTGTACTGAAGTCGATTAATAGATCAACTTCAGTACAATCAGCCTGCCCATAGATGGGTCGAAATTCCGCTGGTTTTTGCAGAACCAGTCGAATTTTGATCTGTCTGTGGCCAGCTTAAAGCGGTAGTAAACCGACACTAAAATAAAAAATAAAGTGTGCCCCCCTGGGGGGTTAGGTCATAATGTACTAGTATGGACCGCATACTAGCACATTATAACAGACTTACCTGTAAAGCAGATCCTTCCTGTGCAGCGCTGTCACGGATCTTAAAAGCAGCGGCAAGCCTGCTGATCTCACAGTTTTGCTAATCTGACAGAAGTCCGCTGCTTTTAAAATTCAACATCTAAACAGTCAGACGGAGTTCTAAGTACTGTATTTCACTATATAACCTCAGTTTACTTTTATAAATAAGTGTAAAATGTAAAACTCTGGGGGGTGTACAAAGATGTCCGCTTGTCCCCTTCTCACTGTATCCTTAGTGTGGAGGAGTGCGGAGTGTAGCAAGATGGCGGTGTTTTGTCACATTCGGCTACCCATCACGGCTTTAGTGTGCTGTTTTGTCATAAAAGTGTTGGAATGCATATGGCGGCGTTGCGCATGTGCAGTGCGAAATTTTTCAGCAAAACGTCACTTCCGTAGTAAACTGTGATGGGTAGCCATATGTGACAAAACAGCGGCACTGCCATCTTCACCCAGTCTTTCTTCTGGATTTGTGGGCCCTGGCCCTGCCAGGGTCGCAGTAACATCACTCCCAAGCATGTGCACAGGAGCCCTCGGCTTCGGCATTGAGCTCTGAAGGTACATAACCGGCAGCATCCCTTGTGACTATCTCCTAAACAGTGCAAGTTTAGGAGATATTCCCTGTATCTACACTCTACAGGTACCTACATAGAATACATGAAGGTAAAAAACCTTCAGCTTTTGGAGCCACTTTAAATTCACAAGTGTTTGACCCTCTTTGTCATAATTGGGTACCTTGGATGATAATAGATCAGAAATTAAGATGTATAGAATATATATATATATATTGCATAGAAAATAAAATATATATAACATTTTCTAATTGAATCATAAAATAGTATGCTGGCCATAGAATTTAGGAAAAATAATTATGTTTATTCAGTTTCCTTGTTTGCTTGTTTTTTTTTTTTTCTTTTGCTTTTACAGTTTAGGGCATAGACTTGTATGTGTGAATTGCCATCCCCTTAATGGACATCCTTGACCAACATAAATTTTTGGTTGAACCACAGAAAACAACTAGAACTATTGTCTAGTGAGGCTAAAGTTGCTCATAGACATCCCAGTTTTATCAAATTCTGGCAGAATCTTCTGATAATCATCTAATATTTACGTGTACCTGTAGGGAAAGAAAATTGGGAACTGACATTGTTGGCTTATTTTAAAAGGTAAATGGACCCAGAGATGTCATCTATATCCTGGGTTCATTGCCTAATGAATGATTGATCTGGAACAAGCGTGCAGCCAGCAAAGTCCTTTTGGGGAGAGTGACACAGAAGGTTATAAAGCCAGCATAACAATGACAGCCCCCATGTTTGTGCCTTAAAAAAAAATAGTTAACAGTGGCAGTTCCCATTTTGTTTGCTCCCACGTCTCCCTTTAAATTCCCCAGCTTGTCATAAATTGACCTCAGTTTTTGTTATAATTGCCATGGCTAGACTTTATTTTCAATATTCCATTAAAAGCTATATTCTATAAAAAAAAACTTAAAAAATTACTATTACATTTTTTTATAGTAAAACAAATAAGACGCAATTATAAAATCTGCATTTACACAACCACATAAATCTGAAACCGCACTAAAAAAATGTATTTTCTAATCTGCAGTACTACACAGGGTCTCCGTTGCTTGGTAGGGAGGTGTTTGTACCTCCATTGATTGGTTTGGTGGTCGAGCCTGTGAAGTGTGTCCAGCTTCCCAGAAGCCTATTCTCCATGTAAAACACATAGTAGTTAAGTTTCACGCTGACTGTCTCATCCTTTGTGTTTAGCAAATAAGGTCAAGCAACAGCGTGGCCATGCAAATGAGAATCCTTATCATTCGTATCAAGACGTCGGGAGGATTATCTGAGCATTAACCTTGATTTTAATGGCATTGGTTGAGTGGCAAAATCACAGTTTGGATGAGTCTGATTATTTACTAAATACAATACATAAATGCAACGGGTTTTTAACACCCATTGCACTCTGGCATTATCGCATTACTTCCATCCTTTGTTGCCTTGCAGACAGGAATATGAAAGCAATCTGTCCTGTAGTGAGACTGGCTCCAGAAGCATTTCTCTGATAAGAAGACCCCCTGCCCTTTGCTAGTGTCTGGTCCAGTAGGCTTAGCCATCCGCTTAATCCCCAGAAAGTGCTTCGATTATTGCTGACCAGCAATGGCAAAATATATGTTTTTTTTTCTCAAGCTATCAACCTTCCTTTAATTCCTTAAGCAGAAATGCAGTGCAATCTATATTTCCTTGGCATGTGTCACGCAGATGGCGCACAGCTCATGTTTTCAAATAACCATGCTCAAAAATAACATAGTTTGAATAATAAATGCAGCAAATCCGTTCCTGGGAAATAGAGGCACAATTCTCAAGAGCTGCATAAACTTTTCCGCATGAAGCTGTATCTCATCCACATTATGCAGAAAGAATAGATTCTGTACAAAGTGGATATTTGTGTCTGTGGCCTTTAATTTTACAGGGAAGGGGGTATATAAGGCTGAGCCTGGTTTAAACAGTCAATCGTATTTGTTTATTTTTAGGCGATCTGTCTGAGACAGTAGTTTTTGCTCCGGTCTCATCTTTGTGCTTGACATTTAAAACTAGTAGATTCAAATCTGTCATGTAGGGCGCCACTGTCAGGCAACCATGACTCTACATTTTAGTATTGATTGGAGTCATTGAAGTAAATTTCTTTTTAACTTAATCCTCATCCCCTTACCACAACAGGAGAGTGCTTGCGTGTGTGCATCTATGCAGATGTTCAAACCCAAATGAAGGAGAGAAATAAAAAACACTTTATTCTGCAGAACATTTCATATGCAAAGTCCCTTCTTATGTGATGAGTTTTGGATCTGCACCTCTCCATATTAAACCTTTTGAGAGAAGATATATATGTGTTTTCTTGCTGGCAAAAATGAATCTTATTTTTAGTTTGTTTTTTTGGCCATAAGCCAGTCTGATCTGCTGGCTCATCCGATAGCCCGGGGGATCGGCATGCAGAAATTTTAAGTCTGTTGTCACTTTTGGGGGTGGCGTGGATCAATATTTTAGCTGTTGGAAGAGCATGTCTTTTCAAATAAAAACAAATTCACATATGAAGTTCAAAATAAAATGGATAGATCAGTCGCCAGCGTGGTGAAGTTTAAATTAGTTATCCCAGATTAAAAAGATCATTAACATAAGTATATTTTTTTTTCCTTAACTTTATACCTTCATTTTTTTTCTTTCTTAGTGAAAGAAGCCTTATCACAAAAAATGTCTTCATACATAAACATTTTAAAGAGATTTCTATTTTATTTGGTTTTAAGGAAAAATTATTGTATTACAATACTCAGCATGAGTTTTCTCCCAGTTAATTAATGTACAGCACTGGTTAGGGTGAGCCTTCTGAGTGCTCATATACAAATACAGTGTTACAACAGCAATAATAAATAGGCCCTTTAAGTTATCTTTATTCCATCAAGACCAGGAGATGTTTTTGTCACAATGACTAATTTAAATTTGAATTTCAAGCAATCAGCTGCATACACAGTTTAAATACATATATGGCAACTTTTTACACGTTATCTTTTTATCCCCTTGGGACTTTAAGGCAGCCAAAATTGTACACCACACAATGAATTATGTAAAAATAAATGATAACCTTTATTTGTACAAAACCAAGTTAAAAACATGGCACATCATATAATATTAAAAAAATGGTAATCAATACAAGCCGCCCTAGTGATTACCCCACCGCGCTGTTTTAACAGAAGAATACAGTGCATCAAATACTAGCAGCAGCCACTTTAAATATATATAACCCTGTGAAAAATATAGTCAACACACTAAAATAGAATGACAAACTATAAGTGGCGCTAAGTGAATATAACAATTATATTGGTATAAACTGTGAAAAAAGTAATAGTGAAATATACTTAAATCTTAAAAATGAACAAAAGGCATAAAGAAAAATTCCAAAAAATGTGTATAGAGTGACAGCACAAATAAAGTCCATATAAGTATATAGTGATAGTGTTCAAAATTAGATGATAATCTTCTTCTCTTCCACCACACCACAGTGTTCAAGTGAGTCAAACCCCCTTCAGATAGGACACTCACCGCAATGCAATGCCTCACACTCTCGTGTTTTGGCAAATGAGCAGACAGCTCCTCTCAACTAGGTGGATTGGTTCCACATCCGATGCAGTGATCCTCAAACAGGCTCCACATAAATGCAAAAATAAATGCAAAGGATAGTGTAATACTGCAAAGTCAGTTTTATTGGTACTACAAAATCTTCAAATATTGCACTCGCATGATAACCAGTAAAAGTAAACCAAAATCACACTGCAACCGAATCCACAGCATTAACTTCACACTGTCACAACCAACGAATGATGGTCACGGCGGACCCAGGATCAGCGCAGGTCACAAAATAGTATATAAACCACTCTCTACCTGTCCTCTCCACTTGCGAACGCCGTTTCCAAAGGTGGCTGATAATAAAGTCTGTAACACACGGCACTGGTGTTACAGACTTTATTATCAGCCACCTTTGGAAACGGCGTTCGCAAGTGGAGAGGACAGGTAGAGAGTGGTTTATATACTATTTTGTGACCTGCGCTGATCCTGGGTCCGCCGTGACCATCATTCGTTGGTTGTGACAGTGTGAAGTTAATGCTGTGGATTCGGTTGCAGTGTGATTTTGGCTTACTTTTACTGGTTATCATGTGAGTGCAATATTTGAAGATTTTGTAGTACCAATAAAACTGACTTTGCAGTATTACACTATCCTTTGCATTTATTTTTGCATTTATGTGGAGCCTGTTTGAGGATCACTGCATCGGATGTGGAACCAATCCACCTAGTTGAGAGGTGCTGTCTGCTCATTTGCCAAAACACGAGAGTGTGAGGCATTGCATTGCGGTGAGTGTCCTATCTGAAGGGGGTTTGACTCACTTGAACACTGTGGTGTGGTGGAAGAGAAGAAGATTATCATCTAATTTTGAACACTATCACTATATACTTATATGGACTTTATTTGTGCTGTCACTCTATACACATTTTTTGGAATTTTTCTTTATGCCTTTTGTTCATTTTTAAGATTTAAGTATATTTCACTATTACTTTTTTCACAGTTTATACCAATATAATTGTTATATTCACTTAGCGCCACTTATAGTTTGTCATTCTATTTTAGTGTGTTGACTATATTTTTCACATCATATAATATGCATCAGCTCTTTTATAAAATCAACCTGAGTATTCACCCTGGTGAATTAGAATTTCTCCATAAATGGAGACCCTACAGAGCAGAATGCAATTATGGAGAAATTCTAATGTTGACCTGCCAGTAATATAGGGTGCCTTGCAAAAGTATTCACCCCCCCTTGTAATTTTTCGTGTTTTGTTGCCTCACAACTTGGAATTAACATGGATTGTTTGAGGATTTGCATCATTTAATTTACAGAACATGCCCACAACTTTGAAGATGTTTTTTTTTCATTATTGTGAAGCAAACAATAAATAGGACAAAATAACAGAAAAAGTCAATGTGCATAATTATTCGCCCCTCTAAAGTCAATATATTGTAGAGCCACCTTTTTTGCGGCTATCATAGCTCCAAGTCGCTTTGGATAAGTCTCCATGAGCTTGCCACATCTTACCACTGGGATTTTTGCTCATTACTCCTTGCAAAACTGCTCCAGCTCCTTCAAGTTGTATGGTTTGCGCTTGTAAACGGCAATCTTTAAGTCTGACCACAAATTTTCTATTGGATTAAGGTCTGGGCTTTGACTAGGCCATTACATGTTTCCCCTTAAACCACTCAAGTGTTGCTTTAACAGTGTGTTTGGGGTCATTGTCCTGCTGGAGGGTGAACCTCCATCCTAGCCTCAAATCACACACAGAGCTGTACAGGTTTTGCTCAAGAATATCCCTGTATTTAGCACCATCCATCTGTCCCTCAACTCTGTCCAGTTTCCCAGTACCGACTGATGAAAAACATCCCCACAGCATATGTAAAAAATGTTTTCGCGCTAAAAGCAAAACATACAAAACTACATCTAGTGAATAAAACTATAAATAAACCATATACAGTAAAAAACTTAATGCATCCAGTGTAGTGAGAACGTACTCGTATCTCATGAAGTATAATAACAACAATAATGGCAAAATAGAGTACTATATTAGTACTGCAAAGTGCTAGTGCAAAGTGACATGAATCTATACAGTGGTGCACTGATGCTAAAATTGTATATAAAAAAGGAAGGCTGTGCAATCTATAATAAATCTAAACCTATAAATATGAATAATAATCCAAATAAAAAGTAATATCAAAGTGCTAGTGCAAAAATAGTGCACAAGTGCTAAAACTGCAAATAAATGTAGATACTGCTATACAGTCCAATAACAATAATGTAAGAAAAATCCTAATGTGGACATGAGATGTATTCCTAAATAGATGAATAGTCTCTTAATAAATCTTAGACGTGTGGATGTAGTTCCACTAGTGGTAGGATTAATAGTGATGTATCCAAGGGTAGTCTCACAGAACTCTCACCTCTAGATGGATAAAATAGGGCATAATAAATATGGAAGCTTTCTTCTATACTGTATCCACTCAAACAGGTGCTCCAACTGATCTCCACCAAATCTCCGCCAAATCTCCACTCACTTCCACAATCTCAGTAAACCTGGAAGGGGAGGGGGGAAGGAAGAGAGGAACACCTCCAGTGGGCATAACAGACCAGGGATAGACCAGAAAGGCCTCCAATAGTGTAGTAGTAAATCGGACTTAGTTTATTAATTAAAATGTAATTGCGCGTACATCAAATTAAAATTGAATAAGCGTGTAATAATCACAGCGGCGCAATGCGCCGTCTTACTGTTCCTCCGGGTACTTCCGGTCTGCGGTGACCTCGCGAACTCCCTACGCCGTTACGTCACGCACCTTGTGACTTCATCAAGATAACTCTCAACTCAACTCAACTCAACTCACTTTGCAGTACTAATATAGTACTCTATTTTGCCATTATTGTTGTTATTATACTTCATAAGATACTAGTACGTTCTCACTACACTGGATTCATTAAGTTTTTTACTGTATATGGTTTATTTATAGTTTTATTCACTAGATGTAGTTTTGTATGTTTTGCTTTTAGCGCAAAAACATTTTTTACATATTCTACTATAGTGTAAGGTGAACACATTTAGTTTTTGCAGCTTTTTGCACATATATCACCTATTCACATTTTCACCTACTCATTAGTAGCATGAAAGACCCCCCTCAATTTATCCCCACAGCATGATGCTGCAACCACCCTGTTTCACTGTGGGGATGGTGTTCTTTGGGTGATGTGATGTGTTGGTTTCGTGCCAGACATAGCGTTTTCTTTGATGGCCAAAAAGTTCAATTTTAGTCTCATCAGACCAGAGCACCTTCCTCCATACATTTTGGGAGTCTCCCACATGCCTTTTCGCAAACTCAAAACGTGCCATTTTGTTTTTTGCTGAAAGTAATGGCTTTCTTCTGGCCACTTTGTCATAAAGCCCAACTCTATGGAGCCTACAGTTTATTGTCGTCCTATATACAGATACTCCAGTCTCTGCTGTGGAACTCTGCAGCTCCTCCAGGGTTACCTTAGGTCTCTGTGCTGCCTCTCTGATTAATGGCCTCAATGCCCGGTTCGTGAGTTTTGGTGTGCGGCCGTATCTTGGCAGGTTTGCTGTTGTGCAATGTTCTTTTCCATTTGGTTATGATAGATTTGATGGTGCTCCTAGGGATCATCAAAGATTTGGATATTTTTTTATAACCTAACCCTGACTTGTACTTCTCAACAACATTATCCCTTACTTGTTTGGAGAGTTCATGGCAGTGTTTGGTTAGTGGTGCCTCTTGCTTGGGTGTTACAGCCTCTGGGGCCTTTCAAAAAGGTGTGTATATGTAATGACAGATCATGTGACACTTAGATTGCACACAGGTTGACATCATTCACTAATCGCAAAACCAGGCAGGTACCAGGAGTCAGGCAGCCCTAATGGAAGTAAGTCTGATCATGTCATGGACGAAGAAACACTGTTCAGCCCTCTCCACAAACAACTGGAAGGTAGATTACCTCAGTCATCACCACCAGGACTGGAACATCCTGGCCTTCAGGTTCAACAATAAATTACCCCTGTTTGTAGCCAGGACCAAGGATCTTCTAGCACTGGCCTGCTCTGATAATTCCCTGGACTCCGTTCCATTTCTTATATGTCTTTCTTCCAGTGTAAATTCTGCCTTAAACGCACCACAAAATAGAGCAAGAGCAAAAACTGGTGATTTTTTCTTTGCCCCAAAATGGCTCAAAAAGGACCTGGCACACAGATACACTCCTGGCTCTTTCCAAACAGGCCAGACTTTCTATTTCAGGATCCCCTGTTCTATCCTGCATCTTCTTTGCCTTGTGTGAGCAAAAAGATTGTTTTTCATTGTCTGGATATTGCCAGAGCTATCAGAGTTTATCTAAAGCCACAATTTCAATCAGAAAGATAGGCTTTCTCTTTGTCCTGTTGTCAGGGTCTAGCAAAAGACACCCTGCTTCAAATCCACTATTGCCAGGTGAGTAAGCCAACTCATCTCAAGAGCTTACTCCCTAAAGCATAAAATACCGCTAGCGCTCTTACATGCTCACTCCACAAGAATGGTGGGTGCTGCCTGGGCATTCTGACATCATGCTTCTGTTGCCCAGGTTTGCATAGCCAACACCTGGTCTTTGGTTCATATTTTCGAAATTTTTTACCAGGTGAACATCAAAGCTTTTGTGAATGCAGTTTTAGGCCACAAGGTTTTTGCAGCAACACTATGAATGGATCAGTAAACCCTTGTTATTGTTGGGCCTGTTGGCACAGTTCTATTTGGTTTGTTGTTGCCCACGCTTTTTATTATTGCTTCAGGTCATCCCAGGGTCTATGAATATCCAGCCTGTGTCCTGTACTGTAAATTTAAGATAAGAGGAATTTTGACTTGCCTGTAAAGTGGATGTCTTGGTGTACAGTCCACAACACAGGTCCCCCCCCCTCTATACTTGTGTTACACCACATTGCTTGTGGAAAAACTGAGGCCTCACAAAGTAAGGTAGGGTTATAGGGGTACACCCAGGGGATGAGTCTAGCACAGCTTTGCCAGTGTCCAATCACCTTAAGGTAGCAGTCTCTAATCCGGGCTATATGAATATACACCCTGTGTCCTGTACTGTGCTCCAAGATATGCAGGTTTTATCATGAATTAAAAATAATAGTGCATTATTTCAGAGATAATAGCCACAATGCCATGCAATGGAATAAGAGAGCTGCTCCCTCCAGTCCTCTGCAAACTGCCCCTGCCCATGGACAAAATCTTACCTCCCTGCTGTTCTGCCTCTCCCTTACTTTCCTCCTCTTCGGTCACTGGCAGCCACATACAGTATGCCACCCTGTCATACCCTCTTCATTGTTGGCACACTTTTGGCAGTAAGCTGCAGCTGCAGGAACACAATTGCTGCTTTCTGACTGTTTCCTCCCTCGATGCTCATAGCCCTATTTTCCTCAACATCTAAAAACAGACATTTTTTTTGCATCCTCCTGCAGCAAGTTACTGATGCTAACTAGTACTGATACAAAGATTTAACTCTTCCATGCCAGTTTTTGGAACTACATTATCATTCGCAGTGTAGGAGGAGAAAAATGATTGACACATTGACAGCAGTTGGGGAAAACTGGCTGCTCTGTGCCTGGGTGGAAGAAGATGAGAGAGTTTTGGTAAACCACTTAATTACATCCTCTACGTGGTCTGGAACTTCTTCCTCTCCCTTTAGGCCTGCCTCACAGTATGAATAGAGGGAATTGCCAAACATTATTATCAGCTATAGCAATAGGGAAAATGATGATCTGATGCAAGAATGTAGTGATTTGGTGCACTAAATTGTACCACACAAGCTGAAAATAAAGGGCAGCTTTACCTGTGTCGGTTATTTATAAGTTCATGCTGCTAACTCAAATCCCCCCCCCCCCAAAAAAAAAGTAGTTGCTGACACACATAAAAAGGCAGGACTGTTGGGTCTGTGCACTGTGTTAAAATGTAGCCCACCACAGTGCATAGCACTATATAGCAGCAATTGCCTCTCCCTGCAAACATATTATCCCACTATCAACTCTCTCTATCTACTCTAACACAAAATAACAATGGCTGTTGGGAACCCTGACTTTTTTAGTGGGGGGTCTGGCATATAGGGGAACCCTTACTATTGGCCCCTATAAACTTCCTGGCCACAGTTCATAGGCCAGGAAGTGAGTTATTAAGTAAAATGGCTGCATTCGTTTGTCATTTTGCAAACTGCAAATGAATTGGATTTGCCCTAATCCCACAACTGAAGCTCATCCCTACTGATGAGGTCTTCCCTCTGCTCACTCTGATCTCTCCCTCCATGAGCATGTTCACTGTCAGCACTGCAGAAAATTTTGATTGGCTTTTAGTACTGGCCATCCCTCTCCCAGCATCCTTTATAGGGGATGACAGGAGGCTGATATTGAGACAAATTTCTCGATTGATTGGCTTCTAGTACTAAACATAAACACTGCTCCCTAGCTGCTTAACCTAATGTGATCTAGAACATCACCAATGACTTACTTACCTTTCTGTCTTCTGAGCAGAAATCTTCTACAGTGCTGTTATCCCTGTTGACTTGAATGAAACCGTACTTGTATGGTAAAGTAAAGCTCCATCCCAATCTATGGGGAATTTATTCAGAAGATGTAAATATCATGGGAGGCCTCTGCCTTGACCAGAGAGGTTAGCGTGCACAGAGTTGAGTTGGTTTTCATTTAAATCGGACTAGGGTACTAGGGAAAATGGTCTGGGAAATTTTTGGGAAACGTTTATTTGTATTTTTAAAGCTAAGGCTTAAATGCCCCGCTAATAAACCAGTAAGACACCAATCCATATTTAAAAAATTACCAAAAAGTTCTTATATAATGAAAAGACCAAACTGATGCATTTTGGACAAGGGGTCCATAATTTTAGATACAATTAAAGCCAAGCTTCAGATATAACAATTATTAAACAATTTAAGTCTCAGGCATCTCCTGAAAATAGAGAAGCCGCTATTGCTGTAGTACGTACCTGAACTTCAGTGCTGTTTCTCACAGTCACCTAGTCACCAACTCAGCAACGGTCATCTTGTGGATTGAATGACATGCATCATCAATAAACCCTTGTGAGCCTAGGGTGTCAAGGTCTATCCCCCTGCCTACATGTACAGGAGGAATGCTGCAGAGAGCAGTGCTACACCATTATGGCACAGCTCTCTTCAGCAATTTGAAATTAGGACCCACCCAAGGCCGACTTGGAAAATAACGTTTTTTTTTTGTTTTTTTTAAAGGCAGCAGCTGTATCTGCCTGTGTGTGGGGGAGAAGGAGGGGGGTACAAGGAACAGAGATCTGTGGGGTATAAACATTTATCTAATATACCCTGTTTACCCTGGGATTTTTTTCAACAAAATTGAAAAATATAAACTGTTGTGCTGTTGCCTCATCACTAGAGTGAGTCTGTCTACATATGTACTCTGTACTTGCACCTGCACCACTGCCTTTGTAGGTCTTTGTGAGCTTTGGAGGTAGAGCAGGGTTATCCATTTAAAGCTCAACTCCAGCCAAATGTTTCAAATTCATCTTAAAAAGATCAGAGATAGGGTTAGAGCCTTTGTCAGAAATGTATTGCCAACTGGGTCCTTATTGGAAAGATCTCTTTAGTGGGGACACAGACAAAAATAAAAACACATTTTTAATACAGTGACAAAGGGTCAATACATTTTACAAGCTTTGCCGCTGTCTGTGGCTTCCTGTGCAAGTTATAACAGCTCTCCTTATTTCATTGTTTGGGCATTCAGATGACAAGTAAGGGAGTATCCTGAAGGGGCGAGGACGAGAAGTGAGGGAGAAATCCTAAAGGGGTCACGGACAAATATAATCTCAACAGAAATGTTGGTGCTGCTCTGCTGTTTCTTTGCTCTGATTCTTGGGTTGAGGACCTTTTTTTTAAAACCAATAATATGAAAAAAAAGTCCTTTGTTATTCATTTTGTTTATTAATATTTTTTAGCATTGCACTAAAAAAACTGCACTGGATTAAAAAAAAAAGGTCCTTGTTTCATTTGAAAATACTTTTTCAGGGCTTTGTACCAGAATCCAAATTTTAATGTCATTATAAACTGGTTAAATTATAAAATAAAATATATACTATTATTGTATAGTAACACAATTTTTTATTTAGAAAAAAAAAATAACACTGCTGAAAGTAAAAGTGTTTCATATATTTTTTTTTCGATCTGTTATTTGCCAGAAAGACCACCAAAAGACTACCAATATCGCCAAAAGAAAGACTTAAATATATATATTCTTTTGTTATCTTGAGTAATGGCAGTCCTAGCAGAAATGTAAAAACGTTACTAAAACTTTATTGAAAGATATACAGCAGGTTTTATTTTATTTTTATTTTTTTTACAATGCACTGTGACAGCAGGAAGGTAAAGTCACCTGGTTGCATCCAGGGGGGTAGATATATTTCGCCCAGATTCAGGCTTTACGCCGACTTATACAACTAGGTGGAGAGTTGTATAAGCCCAGCTGAGGCTAGTGGGCTCATGGATGACTCATACCTCTAGGGAGAGTGTGGGGCGTCGTGCAGACAGGGAGTTGATGAGACCAGCTGAAGCTTGTCAGCTCATTTAGGCCTCTATAAGAACTCCCAGATTCATTAGGTGTTTGCTCATGCCTGGACCCAGACCTGTGTGGACTGTCTAGGGAGAGTGAACCCCTGTGCGGTGAGACAAAGCCTGTGTGGCTATTTGCTTGGACATTTAAAACCAGGGACTTAGGGACTAGGACAGCACTAGGCTGATCCCAGTTGTTAGTTAGGAAACCTGTATGTTTAGTCAGAGGTCAAGTTGACCAGGATTTATTTTATTTATGTTTCTTTTGCTTTTCTGTGTTTTGTCACTGTAAATAGAAAATAAACCACACCTTTTTGATTTTGAAAACCACAACCTCCGTTTGCTGGGCCTGTTTTTGTGTGGGGAGCCCATCCCGGGGGTCACACACACCCGCTGCTGAGCTAACCCCCTCACAGTTGGTGGAGAATGCGGGCAGTTTTTTTTTAAGCCAGCATGGAGGTGATACTGAAGCAGCTGGCTCTAGCAAATGCCAATCAACAGCAGACAAATGCAGGTTTGCAAAAGAGCCTTGCAGCTCAACAACAGAACTTCGCAGCCCAGCAGCAAGCTCATCAACAGAGCCTTGCAGCCCAGCAGCAGACAAACGCAACTTTGCAACAGAGTCTGGAGGCTCAGCAACAAGCCCAGCAGCAATCTGAGGCCCGCTTCATAGACCTGTTGCAGAAGCAAGAGCAGAGACTACAACAACAGATGGAAGCAGTAATGCAGCAACGTCCGCAGACCAGTGAGGAAAGCCGTCCCACTAATACCGCGTCCTTTGGGGTGAGTCGTTTATTGACAAAAATGACTGGAGAGGATGATCCAGAGGTATTTTTGGCCACATTTGAAAGGACCGCTGAAAGAGAAAAGTGGCCTGAGGAGCAGTGGGCTGGACTGGTGGCTCCTCTGTTAACTGGTGAATCGCAGAAAGCTTACTATGACCTAGAGCCTAACCAAGCAAAAGACTATGTGATGCTAAAAGCTGAAATTTTGGCAAGGCTGGGTGTCACCCAGGCTGTCCGGGCTCAGCGTGTGCATAACTGGACTTTCCAGCTTGGAAAACCCCCCAGGTCTCAAATGTATGATCTCATTCACTTGAGCAGAAAGTGGCTACAGCCAGAGACTTTGTCCGCACCAAAGATTGTGGAACGTGTTGTAATGGATCGGTTTTTGAGAGCTCTTCCTACTGCCATCCAAAAGTGGGTAAGCCATGGAGACCCAGAGACGGCCGATGGTCTTGTGGATCGTGTGGAGAAATACTTGGCTACAGAGAACCTGACGGCCTCTTCCAGAGACACTCGGACTTTCCACCCTAAGACCAGACCATCCCCAGGGGCGGATAAGAGGATTCCAAGGGGTGAGGGTGGAGAGAGTGAGAGGGTGGGAGCTCTACCCCAAGTTTGGCGAGAACAGCCTGGGAAATCAGCGGCTCAAGAGGCGGCAAGAAGGATCGTTTGCTACCGCTGCCGGCAAGCGGGACATATTGCAGCCAATTGCCCGGTTGTGGAGGAACCCATGCAGTGTGACTTTCTGACGGGCAGACGTCAGTCGCTGTGTGCGACAGTCGCATGCACTGCCATTCGAGGAACTGAGAAACATTTATGCAAAATGTGTGTTAATGGTAGAAATGTTGTGGTATTGCTGGATTCAGGTAGCCTTGTGACCCTGATAAAGGCTGAGTTAGTTAAAACAGAGGTCTCTGGGAATAGCAAGGTAGCTGTTATTTGTGTGCATGGGGACACCCGAGAGTATCCAGTGACTACAGTGTGTTTCGAGACCCCCAAAGGTACCCTCTCTCATCCAGTGGGCTTAGTATCTCAGTTACCGCATGACGCCATTGTGGGAAGGGATTTTCCGAAGTTCTGGGAACTGTGGGATGATCCTGAGCCCCCCACTGGTGCCCCTATGTACCAGGAATGTGATAGCCAGAACTCCCCTGAGAGTGGTGAGGACTCTCCGGAATTTCCCTTATCAGTATTGGCAGGGGAGACTCAAGAAACTGGAGAGGAGCCCACCTCCTCAGACGAAAACCTACCGTCTGTGGAGTTTTCTGATCTTGAGGTTCACAGGGAAAACTTTGCCACAGAACAGTTGAAAGACCCCGCCCTAATAAAGGCACGGGAAAACGTAGTGAAAATAGATGGCGAGTTAGTGAACCCAGATAATACCTGCACTTACCCATACTTCAGCGTAGAGAAGGACCTACTGTATCGGGTGGCAAAAAGGGCAGAAGAAACCGTTGAGCAGCTTGTGGTGCCCAAACCTTACAGGAAGTTGGTGTTGGAGTTGGCCCATGGGCACATTCTTGGAGGTCATCTGGGGACAGAGAAAACCCGAGAGAGGGTATTACAGAGATTCTATTGGCCGGGGGTGATGAAGGACATAGAAAATTATTGTTCCTCCTGCCCTGTGTGTCAGAGGTCGGCCCCGATGCCACATTTCCGTAGCCCGCTGGTCCCTCTACCCATCATTGAGGTCCCGTTTGAGAGGATCGCCATGGATTTGGTAGGGCCTATAATCAAGTCCGCTAGGGGGCACCAGTACATATTAGTTATAATGGACTATGCCACCCGTTATCCAGAAGCGATCCCTCTCCGAAATACCTCGGCCAAAACCATAGCCAAAGAGCTATCTCTTGTGTTTAGCCGGGTGGGTATTTGTAAAGAACTGCTTACGGACCAAGGTACACCCTTTATGTCCCGGGTTATGAAGGAGCTGTGTAAATTGTTCAAAGTGACGCAATTACGTACATCTGTGTATCACCCCCAAACCGATGGGCTGGTTGAAAGATTCAACAAAACCCTAAAACAAATGTTGAAGAAAGTGGTGGATAGAGATGGAAAGGATTGGGACTGTCTACTTCCTTATCTGATGTTTGCTATTAGGGAGGTGCCCCAATCCTCTACGGGATTCTCCCCCTTTGAGTTACTGTATGGGAGACACCCAAGAGGGCTGTTGGATATTGCCAAGGAAACTTGGGAAAGTGAGAGTTCTCCCCACAGGAGTGTGATTGAGCATGTCGCCCTGATGCAAGACCGAATTGCACAGGTAATGCCCATCGTGAAGGAACATTTGGCCCAAGCGCAGTTAGCACAGCAGAGAGTGTACAACCGTGGAGCCAAGACCCGTACCTTTTCCCCGGGGGATAGGATACTGGTACTTGTCCCTACGGTTGAAAGTAAATTCCTTGCCAAATGGCAAGGCCCCTATGAGATAATGGAAAAAGTGAGCGAAGTGAATTACAAGGTCAGACAACCAGGAAGGCGAAAGCCCGAACAGATCTATCACGTTAATCTGTTGAAAGCCTGGAGGGATAGAGAGTCCCTAGTCGCAGACACTTGGTCACCAGCTCAAACTGGTTGCGTGATTCCTGAGGTTGGAATAGCAGCCACCTTGTCACAACCCCAACAACAGGAGGTTAAGGAGTTTGTGCTTCGCAACAAGGAGGTATTCTCTGAGCTGCCGGGACAAACATCTGGGGTAGAGCATGACATCATTACCCCGCCCGGTGAAAGGGTGAAGTTAAAACCCTATCGGATCCCAGAGGCCCGACGGGAGGCAATACGGGAGGAAGTACAGAAAATGCTGAACTTAGGGGTGATAGAGGAGTCCCAAAGTGATTGGTCTAGTCCCATTGTGTTGGTGCCTAAACCGGATGGGAGCTGGCGATTTTGTAACGATTTTCGTCAGTTGAACAAAGTTACAAAATTTGACACCTACCCCATGCCACGTATAGATGAGTTGATCGACCGGCTGGGAACAGCCCGATACATGACGACTCTTGACCTCACAAAAGGGTATTGGCAAATCCCCCTGGCCAAGTCGGCCAAAGAGAAAACCGCATTTGTAACCCCAGACGGGGCGTTCCAATATAAAAGAATGCCGTTCGGGTTACAGAATGCGCCGGCCACATTCCAGCGGAAAATGGACCAGATGCTGAGGCCCCATCGGAAGTATGCTGCGGCTTACCTGGATGACGTAATTGTCCATAGCACAGATTGGGCCTCACATCTGCCAAAAGTGCAAGCAGTCCTGGACTCTGTTCGGGAAGCGGGGTTTACGGCTAACCCCAAGAAGTGTACCATTGGGCAGGAGGAGGCCAAATATCTTGGGTACACCATTGGGAGGGGAGTAATAAAACCCCAACTCAACAAAGTCGAGGCCATCCAGAGTTGGCCACGTCCCAACAGCAAGAAGCAGGTACGAGCCTTTCTGGGAATCGCTGGGTATTATCGGCGATTCATTCCCCACTTTGCTTCTAAGGCTGTGCCCCTAACCAACCTGACGAAGGGGAAAGGGTCGGTCATGATTAAATGGACCCCCGAGGCTGAGGCAGCATTCCAATTCTTGAAACAAGCCTTATGTAGCCAGCCAGTGTTGTACTCACCCGACTTCTCTAAAGACTTTGTCGTACAAAGTGATGCGTCAGATGTGGGGTTAGGAGCAGTATTGTCCCAGGTCTGGAACGGGGAAGAGCACCCAGTCATTTACCCCAGCAGGAAGTTGAAGTCCCATGAGGTAAATTACGCCACCGTTGAAAAGGAGTGTTTAGCGGTGAAGTGGGCTCTAGATTCCCTTCGGTACTACCTGCTAGGTAGGCACTTTGACATGGTTACGGATCACGCTCCGTTAAAGTGGATGGCTCAAAACAAGGAAACAAATAGAAGAGTGAATAGGTGGTTCCTGGCCCTCCAGGAATTCAACTTCACAGTAAAGCATCGCCCTGGCGTTCAAATGGGGAATGTGGATGCTTTGTCTCGAGTACATGAATGCCTGATTGCTGGTGTTCCAACCCCGAGGTTAAAACAAGAGGGGGGGGTATGTGACAGCAGGAAGGTAAAGTCACCTGGTTGCATCCAGGGGGGTAGTTATATTTCGCCCAGATTCAGGCTTTACGCCGACTTATACAACTAGGTGGAGAGTTGTATAAGCCCAGCTGAGGCTAGTGGGCTCATGGATGACTCATACCTCTAGGGAGAGTGTGGGGCGTCGTGCAGACAGGGCGTTGATGAGACCAGCTGAAGCTTGTCAGCTCATTTAGGCCTCTATAAGAACTCCCAGATTCATTAGGTGTTTGCTCATGCCTGGACCCAGACCTGTGTGGACTGTCTAGGGAGAGTGAACCCCTGTGCGGTGAGACAAAGCCTGTGTGGCTATTTGCTTGGACATTTAAAACCAGGGACTTAGGGACTAGGACAGCACTAGGCTGATCCCAGTTGTTAGTTAGGAAACCTGTATGTTTAGTCAGAGGTCAAGTTGACCAGGATTTATTTTATTTATGTTTCTTTTGCTTTTCTGTGTTTTGTCACTGTAAATAGAAAATAAACCGCACCTTTTTGATTTTGAAAACCACAACCTCCGTTTGCTGGGCCTGTTTTTGTGTGGGGAGCCCATCCCGGGGGTCACACACACCCGCTGCCGAGCTAACCCCCTCACAGCACATAAAAAAGATCTACAGATTTACACTCTGAGTATAAAAGGTCTGTCATTATTGAGCAATCTGTCAGGTTGCCTGTACATAGACATACAGTATCTCACAAAAGTGAGTACACCCCTCACATTTTTGTAAATATTTTATTATATCTTTTCATGTGACAACATTGAAGAAATTACACTTTTCTACAATGTAAAGTAGTGAGTATACAGCTTGTACCACAGTGTAAATTTGCTGTCCCCTCAAAATAACTCAACACACAGCCATTAATATTTAAACCGATTCCAACAAAAGTGAGTACACCCCTAAGTAAAAAAGTCCAAATTGGGCCCAATTAGCCATTTTCCCTCCCTGGTGTCATGTGACTCATTAGTATTAGGTCTCAGGTGTGAATGGGGAGCAGGTGTGTTAAATTTGGTGTTATCGCTCTCACTCTCTCATACTGGTCACTGGAAGTTCAACATGGCACCTCATGACAAAGAACTCTGAGAATCTGAAAAAAAGAATTGTTGCTCTACATAAAGATGGCCTAGGCTATAAGAAGATTGCCAAGACCCTGAAACTGATCTGCAGCACGGTGGCCAAGACCATGCAGCGGTTTAACAGAACAGGTTCCACTCAGAACAGGCCTTACCATGGTCGACCAAAGAAGTTGAATGCATGTGCTCAGCGTCATATCCAGAGGTTGTCTTTAGGAAATAGACATATGAGCATTGCTGCAGAGGTTGGGGTGGGGGGGGGGCCTGTCAATGCTCAGACCATACACCGCACACTGCATCAAATTGGTCTGCATGGCTGTCATCCCAGACGGAAGCCTCTTCTAAAGATGATGCTCAAGAAAGCCCACAAACAGTTTGCTGAAGACAAGCAGACTAAGGACATGGATTACTGGAACCATGTCCTGTGGTCTGATGGGACCAAGATAAATTTATTTGGTTCCGATGGTGTCAAGCGTGTGTGGCGGCAACTAGGTGAGGAGTACAAAGACAAGTGTGTCTTGCCTAATGTCCAGCATGGGGGTGGGAGTGTCATGGTCTGGGGCTGTATGAGGGCTGCCGGCACTGGGGAGCTACAGTTCATTTATTTTCCAAGACGACCGCTGCCTTGCTAAAGAAGCTGAGGGTAAAGGTGATGGACTGGCCAAGCATGTCTCCAGACCTAAACCCTATAGAGCAGGGGTGTTCAAACTTTTTTCAAAGAGGGCCAGATTTGATGAAGTGAACATGTTCGAGGGCCGACCATTTTGCCTGACGTTCTTTGAACCATTAAAATTTGGTGTAAGTGTGTTCATTCAAGCACTAATACACTGCTCAACAAGAATACTCTTGCCTTTGTGGCTGTGTGAGTAAAGAGATGAGCTCAGGCATATTTGGATATACCGTATTTATTGGCGTATAACACGCACCTTCACCTTAAGAGGGAAGAGGGAAGTTTCAGGAAAAAAACGTAAAATTTTAAATAAAGAACTGTGAAGCAAAATAAGGGTCAGTGCCCATCTGCAGACCCCCAATTGCCAGGAATGCAGCACCCATCATTGCCAGGAATGCAGCACCCACCATTGCTAGGAATGCAGCACCCACCATTGCTAGGAATGCAGCACCCACGATTTCTAGGAATGCAGCACACACCATTGCTAGGAATGCACACACTATTACCAGGAATGCACCCACCATTGCCAGGAAGGCAGCACCCACCATTGCCAGGAATGCACTCACCATTGCCAGGAATGCAGCACCTATCATTGCCAGGAATACACTCACCATTGCCAGGAATGATCAGTGTCTATCTGCAGCCGTGCCCAAGTGTCCATCTGCAGCCAGCCTGTCCCAAGTGTCCATCTGCAGCCAGCCGTGCCCAAGTGTCCATCTGCAGCCAGCCATGCCCAAAAATGAAGCTTAATTTGTTTTAAATTTTGCCGCCGAGATAGAGCCGGATGTCCTGTGTATTCGGGTGTACTTGGCTGTACTTGGCTCCTCTCGCAGTCCCGCCCCTTGGACCGGCTTCTATGATGGACATAACACACGTCCAATGGCGGGACTGGGTGGGACTGTGAGTGGAGCCGAGCCTAGCCGAGTACACAGTACACTCGGCTCTGGCTTTTTCGGCGGCGCTCGCTCCTCTTCCCCTCACAGGCATCAGGGATCGGCGTATAACACACACTCCTGATTTTAAGAGGAAAAAAGTGCGTGTTATACGCCGATAAATACGGTATATCTTTTGTGGCCCCAGCGTTGGGAGATTTTCGGGGGCCACAAAAGCTATATATGTGTAGATAACCAGGCGGGCCGTTCAAAACCGGGCCGCGATTGGCCCGCGGGCCGGACTTTGGACATGCCTGCTATAGAGCATCTGTGCAAAAAAAAAAGGGGGGGATCCTTCTCCTCCTTCCTTAAGCCCATCTCCAGTGCACTCCAACTGTTTGGGACGATGTTGATAGTCAGAAGTTATGAGACCAGGTAGTTCTGGGTTTCTGATAGAGTTGGGGTAGCCTTAAAAAGGAACCAGGGCGTCCAAATACAGAAGTATTTCACGTCTTGGTTTCTCAAAACTTATATTCTCCTTTTGCTGGATCTCATGATTTTGGCGTATTTCTGGGCTACGTTAGACAAAGCTCTTTACTCGTCTATACCTCCCTTTCCCTGAGAGCATTGAAATATCATCCCAATAAGTACTGTTCTTATATTAGGGAGACTTGTGAGTACCTTTTGTTGAGATTTTATTGACCCATAATTTCTTTCTTATTGATGGTGTTTATTACCTTCAGAAATGTTGTGCATCTACGAGGGCTAGATTTCCCCCCTCTCTTGCAAACTTTATATGGGTTGGTGGGAGGAGAATTGCTGAATGTTTTCTGAGGTTAATCAATCTAAGAAGTCCATCATCTGGTATGGCTGATTCATTGATGATCTGCTACTAGTTTGGGAGGGCAGCCATACATGCTTAGTGGAGTTTGTGCACAATTGCAACCGCAACAATTTGAATGTATAATTCTCCCATGAATATAGCAACAGTTCCATCAATTTTCTTGTTATAACATTGGAGGATGATGTACATACTAAGACTTTTCATAAATTATGTGCAGGAAATACTATACTTTTGGCACAGAGCTGTCATCTTGCTCATATTAAGAAAGCAGTTCCTGTAGGTGAATTCATCCATGCAAGGAGGAACTGTTTTACAAAAGGATCATTTGATATGGAGTGTGTCACTATTCAGGATAGAACGGAAGATAGGGGTTATCCACAGTGAGCAATAGAGAGAAGGAGAAAAAACTGCTTTGGATAAAAATAGGCAGGATTTGCTGTTGTATAGGGAAAGCAACACTTTAAACAGATGGAGGCCTGACAGTTGTGTCACATTTGTAACCACATACGGAAGATTATCAAGACATTGTTCGAAAAATATAAAGAAAGAAATTTACCAATTAAATTTTCTGATTAACTTTATCACTGATTGATTGCATTTCATTTAAAAAACATGCACCTGGGAGTGGGTGGGTGAATGATGCAGGGTGTGTGCTAATGAGGTCAGCTGGTCAACTCCTTCCTGTATCATGACCTGAAGTCTGATCAGTAAGAAAGACATTACAAATGGAAACGTCTGGAAACATGGATTAGGTTAAGAAAAGTAAGTGACTGTAGATTTAATGGAAAGCTTTGATATTTTTTCCAAAAAAGTACATGAATGCTATATTAGTGCATGGGGAAGCTGGAATTTAGAAAAAAAAAGTGTACAAAGGTGAACTTACCCTTTAAATTGGTTATTTTCCTCAAAATTCTACAAACAATACCCCATAATGACAATGTGAAAGAAGTTTGTTTGAAATCGTTGCAAATTTATTAAAAATAAAAAATGAAAAAAATCACATGTGTATAAGCATTTACAGCCTTTACTCAGTACTTTGTTGAAGCACCTTTGGCGCCAATTAAAGCCTCAAGTCGTTTTCAGTATGATGCTACAAGCTTGGCACACCTACAGTAGGTGCCGCCGATATTGTGTCAATCTCTCCGCTTCTAGCGGCGATATTGACACCCTATGAGCTCCGTCGCGAGAGCCAGCGCCGAGCTGTCTCGTCATCGGGAAAGGAAAAAATGTTCCTTTCACGATGAGCGACACGCATTGCCGATAGGCGGGGATCCGACGTGGATTCCCGCCAATACCAGGCGTGGGTTCCCCCTCCAGGAGCATACCAGGCCCTTGGGTCTGGTCTGGATTTGAAGGGGAACCCTACGCCGAAAAAATGGCGTGGGGGTCCCCCTCAAGATCCAAACCAGACCCTTATCCGAGCACACAACCTGGCAGGCCGCAGGGGAAGAGGGGGGGACGAGAGCGCCCCCCCCTCCCTCCTGAACCGTACCAGGCCCCCACCCCAGAGCACCCTGCCCCCATGTTGATGAGGACAGGGCCTCTTCCCGACAACCCTGGCCGTTGGTTGTCAGGGTCTGCGGGCGGGGGGCTTATCGGAATCCGGGAGCCCACTTTAATAAGGGGGCCCCCAGATCCCGGCCCCCCCACCCTATGTGAATGAGTATGGGGTACATCGTACCCCTACCCATTCACCTGGTGGAAAAAAATGGCAATAAAAACACAACACAGTTTTTAAAAGTATTTTATTGCACCGCTCCGGAGGTCTTCTTCCGACTTCGGGGGTCTCCGGTGTCGTCGCCGCGCTCTCCGGTTCTTTCTTCTGCCGGGCCACCGCTATCGTCTTCCAACTCTTTTGCTAGTGGGGCCCGGTCTTCTCCGTCGCCTTCTCCCCTCTTCTTCTCTCCGGGTCTTTCTTTCTTCCGCCGGGCCTCCGCTAACTTCTTTTTAGCTCTTTTGCTAGCGGAGGCCCGGTCTTCTCCGTAGCCTTCTTCTTCTCCCGCTCTCCGGTTCTTCTCCCGCTCTCCGGTTCTTTCTTCCGCCGGGCCTCCGCTAACTTCTTTTTAGCTCTTTTGCTAACGGAGGCCTGGTCTTCTCCGCCGTCTCGTCCGGCTCTCCGTTGTCCTTCTGCCGGCCCCTCCACTACCTTCTTGAAGCTCTTTTGCTAGTGGAGGGGCCGGTCTTCCCGTCGTCGTCTTCTTCCCTCTTCTCCTCCTCGATCTTGACTCGTCGCTTCCTCTCGCAGTAATGCTAAATCTTCAGTCCGCAGAGATTAATATAGGCTTCTCATTACGTCACAGTCACATGTTCCCATGACGTCACAGTCTCATGCACTAGCAAAAGAGCTTCAAGAAGGTAGTGGAGGGGCCGGCAGAAGGACAACGGAGAGCCGGACGAGACGATGGAGAAGACCGGGCCTCCGCTAGCAAAAGAGCTAAAAAGAAGTTAGCGGAGGCCCGGCGGAAGAAAGAACCGGAGAGCGGGAGAAGAATTGGAGAGCGGGAGAAGAAGAAGGCGACGGAGAAGACCGGGCCTCCGCTAGCAAAAGAGCTAAAAAGAAGTTAGCGGAGGCCCGGCGGAAGAAAGAAAGAACCGGAGAGAAGAAGAGGGGAGAAGGCGACGGAGAAGACCGGGCCCCGCTAGCAAAAGAGTTGGAAGAAGATAGCGGTGGCCCGGCAGAAGAAAGAACCGGAGAGCGCGGCGACGACACCGGAGACCCCCGAAGTCGGAAGAAGACCTCCGGAGCGGTGCAATAAAATACTTTTAAAAACTGTGTTGTGTTTTTATTGCCATTTTTTTCCACCAGGTGAATGGGTAGGGGTACGATGTACCCCATACTCATTCACATAGGGTGGGGGGGCCCGGGATCTGGGGGCCCCCTTATTAAAGGGGGCTCCCGGATTCCGATAAGCCCCCCGCCCGCAGACCCCGACAACCAACGGCCAGGGTTGTCGGGAAGAGGCCCTGTCCTCATCAACATGGGGGCAGGGTGCTCTGGGGTGGGGGGCCGCAGGTCGCCCCCCTGCCCCAGAGCACCAAACCCCCCATGTTGAGGGCATGTGGCCTGGTACGGTTCAGGAGGGAGGGGGGGCGCTCTCGTCCCCCCCTCTTCCCCTGCGGCCTGCCAGGTTGCGTGCTCGGATAAGGGTCTGGTTTGGATCTTGAGGGGGACCCCCACGCCGTTTTTTCGGCGTAGGGTTCCCCTTTAAATCCGGGCCAGACCCAAGGGCCTGGTATGCTCCTGGAGGGGGAACCCACGCCGGTTTTTTCTTTAAAAATTGGCGTGGAGTTCCCGCTCAGGATTCATACCAAACGCAGTGCCTGGTATTGGCGGGAATCCACGTCGGATCCCCGCTCAATACAGTGTCGCGTCTCCTCGCTATTGCAGCGAGCGCGACACGTGTCGCTACCCTGCTGCCGAGATCTCGGCACTCCTGTCGCCGAGAATCTCGGCGATGGGAGCACGATAGATATACAATATCGGCGGCACCTACTGTATTTTTGGGCAGTTTCTCCCATTCTTCTTTGCAGGACCTCTCAAACTCCATCAGGTTGGATGGGGAGATTCGGTGCACAGACTTTTTTAGATCTCTCCAGAGATGTTCAATCGGGTTCAAGTCTGGACTCTGGCTGGGCCACTCAAGTACATTCACAAAGTTGTCCCATAGCCACTCCTTTGTTATCTTGGCTGTGTGCTTAGGGTCGTTGTCCTGTTGGCAGATGAACCTTTGCCCCAGTCTGAGGTCCAAAGAGCTCCAGAGCAGGTTTTCATCAAGGATGTCTCTGTACATTGCTGCATTCATCTTTCCCTCGATCCTGACTAGTCTCCCAGTTCCTGCCGCTGAAAAACATCCCCATGATCCCCATGATGCTGCCACCACCATGCTTCACTGTAGAAATGGTATTGGCCAGGTGATGAGTGGTGCCTGGTTTCTTCCAGACATGGTGCTTGTTATTCAGGCCAAAGAGTTCAATCTTTGTTTTATCAGACCAGAGAATTTTGTTCCTCATGGTCTGAGACTCCTTCAGGTGCCTTTTGGCAAACTCCATGTGGGCTGTCATGTGCCTTTTACTGAGGTGTGGCTTCCGCCACTCCACCATACAGGCCTGATTGGTGGAGTGCTGCAGAGATGTTTGTTCTACTGGAAGGTTCTCCTCTCCTCTCTCCACAGAGAAACGCTGGAGCTGGACCATCGGGTTCTTGGTCACCTCCCTGACTAAGGCCCTTATCCCCCTATCGCTCAGTTTGGCCGGGCGGCCCGCTCTAGGATGAGTCCTGGTGGTTCCAAACTTCCTCCCATTTATGAATGATGGAGACCACTGTGCTCATTGAGACCCTTCCCCAGATCTGTGCCTCAATACAATCCTGTCTCGGAGGTCTACAGACAATTCCTTGGACTTCATGGCTTGGTTTGTGCTCTGACATGCACCGTTAACTGTGGGACCTTATATAGACAGGTTTGTGGCTTTCAAATCATTTTCCATACAAATGAATTTACCACACATGGACTCCAGTCAAGTAGTAGAAATATCTGCTAGCTCAATTTTGAGTGTCATGGCAAAGGCTGTAAATACTTATGTACATGTGATTTTTTTTATTTTTAATAAATTTGCAAACATTTCATACAAATTCTTTTCACGTTGTCATTATGATATATTGTTTGTAGAATTTTGAGGAAAATAATTAATCTAATCCATTTTGGAATAAGGCTGTAACATAACAAAATGTGGGAAAAGTGAAGCGCTGTGAATACTCTCTAGATGCACTGTACTTCCAAAAATCACTGTCTGTGAACACAGTTCTCTGTGCCATCCAAGCATGCAAGTTAATGCTCTGTCATGCAAAAAAGAAGTCATATCTAAACATGATCCAGAAACACCACCATCCTCTTTTATGAGATTTGAAAATCATTGCGTTCTGTTTTTATGTCGCTTTTACACAGCGTCCCAACTTTTTTGGATTTGGTGTTGTACTATTGGCTCACAGCCCTGCAGGGTAGCAAAATGCAGGTAATATAAATTGCATAAGCGGAGCAAAGAGGCTGTGTGTTGCAAAACAGGTAAAAGGTTTCCGATCAAACAATGACCTGTTTAATATATTGGGTGTACTATCAGGCGCATTCGCATTGGGGAACATTATTGCGATGGAGCTAATCCCAATTCAAAACCGTTATCAAATGCTTAAAGGAATTTTAGAGATATACATGCACACTTTTCTTACCATGTCAAAGAGGGAGTGACAGTATGTTGAAGGGGAGGAGATCTACACCACCACCTGTTAGAACGTGAAATGTGGCTCTCCATACTAGAATACCCAGCAGACTTAATTAACGTTGGGATGTGGATCTTTATCTTAAAGCGGAAGTAAACCCATCCATAAAACATTTTGCCGGAAATGTAACACTCCCATTGGTTGTGCTCTCAACCAAACTGTCAAACCATCCAATGGCTGGTGTCATAACTGATCACATGTGCAACATCGTGGCAGTTGTAGATTAAACAGAGGCAAAGATGGCAGCTTCCTTGGCTGAAAAAGATAGGGGGGTTTACTTACACTTTAACCACTTGCCGCCCGCCCACCGTTAAATTATGGAGGCGCAATGCGGCTCTCGTTCTATGACGTCGTCCCAGAATAGCCGCTCTCACGCCCGGGGGCGTGCAGCACAGTGATTGCGGCCGCACGGTGTTGCTAGGACATGACGCGACCCCGATCTCTGTAAAGAGC
The DNA here is from genome assembly GCA_029206835.1 of Rana muscosa. Lineage (NCBI taxonomy): Eukaryota > Metazoa > Chordata > Amphibia > Anura > Ranidae > Rana > Rana muscosa. The sequence continues at coordinate 165,611,439 of CM055121.1, read as the reverse complement.
CGCGGCTCTTAGTAGGGGGTTTGTTTTTTTCCACATGCCTTAGCTACAATCATAAGATGTTTGAGAAGGGAGTTTTTAAAATTCTTTATCAGTAAAGGCGTATCATGAAGTAGGTAGAAAAATGGTTTGTACACAAGAGAATTACCAGTTAGAGTTTCTGTAGTGTTTTGTCCTGTATTCCAGAACTCCTGCAGTTTGGGGCGGTTCCATAATATGTGATATAGCACGTGCCCTCTGCCTTATGGCAGTGCCAGCACAGTTGGTTGACCACAGAGTATATCTAATGTAGAATCTGAGGTGTTCTATAACAGCACGCCAACAATTTGTATCCAATCTCTTGATTTTTGTTGGCTAGGGAAACTTTGTGCGCAGAGGATAATACAATCTTTTTGGGTCTGATAGAATGTAGTCTTGAGATCCTCTTCCCGTTTGTGCAATAATGGGAGTTTCTTATTGGTGTCCCTCAGTAGTTAAAAATAAGTAAAAGAAAGGAAAGTATGTGTTGGAATGGGGCTTAGTCCTTGCACTATGTTTCAAACGGGTTCTAAACGGGCCACTTAAAGGGCATCTGGTAAAGATCTGAGGAACTGACCTGAGAATGTCTCATAAGGTCCAGATCACTAGAGTAGGATGATATATAAGGAAGATTTTAAAAAGGTTAGAGGCAACGTTTACAATTAAAATTCCTTTTTTTCTTCTTTCCTTCCCTCTCTCCCCTCTCCATCCCTCTCCTTTTAAAAAAAAAAAACCTGCCTGTTAGGTCCCTTTGAAAAAAAAAAAAAAAGTGTGCTTACTTTGCGGTGCTCCCTTTAAGGTTTTGTCAGCTTGGTAGGGAAGGGGCCTTATCTGGTTAGGTCTATAAGGTTGTTTATTCCCCCGAGGTCGCCGGGGGGCTACAGGTCCCCTGTATAGGCTGCTCAGCAGGAGTGTGTCCCAAGTACAGCGTCCCCGCCGTCGTATTGCGAATGCGTGATTCAGGGACAGGCTAATGCCGTTTGTATTGCCTCTCTATGCTGTACGGTGTCGGCTCTACTGCGAATGCGCAGTCACACGACGCCACGGAGGCCATTTTGGATTCTGGAAAAAGGGCTAGATTTGCCCTTTTTTTCCAGAATCAATTTCCAATGGATTTTGGGATTAGCCCACCCACCTTGAACCTATTTAAGTGCAGATACAGGGCTAGCTGTCAGAGTCTCTTCAGCTGTGCCCTGCTAAGTTTCTCTGATGCTGCTCTGTGGTAGGTACCTTTTTCTCCCCCCAAAAAAAAAGTGACACATGAAACGCCATAGTTCCTTTTCCTTTCTACTATATTTTCGCAGCTGATCCTTGTGCCCAACTCCGCAATGAGTCATTCATCTCGCAGTAAAGATCCTCACACTTCTCTTAGGTATGTGACCAACTATACGTGAGTATAAAAAAAAAAAGTGCGCTCACTGGTCTAACGTGAGTTCCTTACATTGTAGCTCTGCCCACTCCAAGAGGTCCAGAAAATCTTCAAGACACCGTGATGACGGCAGCCCAGGCCGCAGGTCTCATTCTTAACGCCACCGGTCTCACTCATCAGGTCGGAGGTCTCATTCCTCACGTCATAGATCAGGGAGGTCAAGATCCAGAGGACGTGATCAGTCCCCCTCTCCTAGGACCTATAGAAAGAAAAAATGCTGGACATGTGGGGCTACACCGCTACCAGATAGAGGGGTCTTTAAGGACTATGTGTCCAACCGCGAGCTAGAAAATCAGCACGCTGTAGATCTGCTCAAGTGAACAATGAAGGACTCCTTCTCTGAGCTTTTGGTTTCGGTCCCCGCTCAACCAATTCAGCAGATATCCCAGGTTCAGGATACAGAACCTAATCTCCCTGGTCCGTCAGCAGTCAGTACACCTCTGCCACCGTCAGGCCGACCAGCTAGAGATTCACCACCTGAAGACTCTTCTGGGGACTCTTCAGAGGAGTCAGAACCTTCTGGCTTCAGTCTCTCCTTGGTAAAGCCGTCCATCCAGGCAGTCAAAACTGCAATCGCATGGAAAGACGCAGAAGAGCCTCCCCAAGAGTCTACGAGCTACTTCCCATTCCTCAAAAGGAAGCAAGTTCTCTTCCCATTGATGGGCGAGATTAGTCAAGTCATTCAGAATGAATGGTCAAAGACTGATAAAAAACTTTCATTGGGCCGGTTCAATAAACTATACCCCTTACCAGAGTTGGGAACGCAGTCACTAAACTCCATACCAGTGGTAGACGCGTCGGTGGTGCGACTCGCAAAAAATATAACTATACCAATGGAGGATTCCACTTCCTTCAAAGACCCTCTAGACAGGCAAATCGACCTGAAGCTGAAGAGGAGCTACTTAGCTATCGCCCTCACATCAGTATCAAATGCCATAAGATCTTGGACAGATAATATTGAGACGGCATTGCGTCAGGATGTCCCCAAGGAGGATATAATTAAAGCCTTTGAAGATCTTAGATTGTCGGCAGACTTTGTTGGGGTAACGGCAATTGACACAATCAGGTGCTCGGCAAGATCCATGTTGCATTCAGTAATGGCGAAGAGGGCCTTGTGGCTGAAACTCTGGACGGCTGACTTATCCTCCAAACAAAATTGGTGCAAAATCCCATTTGATGGGAAAGCACTATTCAGAGACAAAATGGATAAAGCTATCTCCAGGCTGTCAGGAGGGAAGTCTGGTATGCTTCCACAGGACAGAAGGATGCGAAGGTTCAGAGGTGGTTCCTCTAGATTCCGCCAGTCGAATCCAAGGGATTTTAGGCAATCAAGGCAACCCAGAGACAACAAAAGACCTTGGAGAGGTACTCAGGCATCCTTTTTGAACAGGAAGATGAAGGCCCTTCCGGCTCCACAGGAGCAGAAGCAGTCCTTTTGACGCCAGATTAGCCCAGGCACTCCCAGTGGGAGCCAGGCTGAAGTTCTTTGTCCCAGTCTGGGCCACCCGCTGCCAGGATCCCTGGATTCTGTCAACAATTAAATGGGTGCACTTTTGGAATTTCTCTCATTTCCCACCTTGGAATTCTTTCAAAAAAACTGAGATTCCATCCTCTCCGCTGAAGGCTCAAGCTCTGAAAATTTTCCAAACGTCACTCCAGCTTCAGGGGCGGCTGTTCCGGTTCCCTTGGTAGAGCGCTTCGCAGGCTTCTACTCCACCCTATTTATTGTCCTAAAGAGGACAGGTGGGTGGAGGCCTGTGATAGACCTAAAGAGGCTCAACCGGTATGTCCGCCCCGAAAGTTTCAAAATGGTGTCTCTGCAGACGATTGTTCAGGCAATCCAGCCATCAGATTGGATGATTTCAGTCGATCTGCAGGATGCGTATCTACACGTTCCAATTCTACCTGCATTTCAAAAATATCTGAGATCTGCAATGGGACGGACCCACCTACAGTTTCAAGCCCTGCCTTTCAGTCTGTGCACCTCTCCCAGGGTGTTCACCAAGATACTAATATCCGCTTTGGTTCCCCTGCGGGAGAGGGGCTTGAGGATATCTCAGACGATCCTGCTGACGGGAGTAATGCGCAGGAGTCTTCACTGGTGGACAGTTCCGGAAAACCTCTCCAAGCCTCATCACCTGGGCTCCCTTCCTTGGATCACAATTACGCCCGATGCAAGCGGGCAGGACTGGGGAGCCCATTGCGGGGAAACCAGAATACAGGGGAGATGGTCATGTTCCACCCAGGGAGTGGTATCCAACATCTTGGATATGAGGGCAGCCTTCTTGGCACTGACCTCTTTGGCACCCCAAATCAGAGGCCAGAAAATACTCCTACACCTAGACAACAGGGCAGCTGTCGCTTATCTGCAGAGGTAGGGAGGCACTCGCAGCAGGTCACTCCTCAAGGAGGTAGAGCTGATCATGCTCTGGGCAGAGAAGAACCTCCTGGACCTCAGAGCGATGTATCTGCTGGGCAGGTTGAACACAGAAGCAGACATGTTGTCAAGAAATTTCCTGGACAACAACGAGTGGGCTCTCCACCCCCACGTATTCCATCAGATTGCCAGCATTTGGGATCCCCTCAGGTAGACCTGTTCGCCTCCCCGAAAAACGCCAAGCTGGACAGATTCTTCTCTTGGATGATGCATTCACAAGCCGAGTTAGTGGATGCCCTGTCATGCCCCTGGAGGTTCACCACGGCATATGCCTTTCCTCCCAGGCCATTAATATTCTAATTCCTCCTGAGGCTCCTCAGGGAGTCAGGCCAGGTGGTGGCAGTACTTCCTTATTGGCTGAAGAGACCCTGGTTTCCTCTAGCCATGCGCCTCAGTGTGAGCTCTCCAATCAGGATCCCTCCTTTCCCTCAACTTCTGTCGCAGGGCAGTCTAATTCATCCAAACCCTCAGAAGTTGAATCTTCGAATCTGGTTGAGAGGTGAAGGTTCGAGTCCCTAGGGTGTTCCCCAGGAGTTATATCAGCCCTTCTAAAAGCCAAGGAGCCTGCAACTAATGCCATATATTCAAGAATATGGGACAAGTTCCTGTCATTTGCTGCCGGAAATGGATTTGATCCAATCCTTCCCTCTACGTCCAATATTCTAGGTTTCCTTCAGACAGGACTTGATCTGGGACTTGGTCTGAGCTCCCTCAAAGTACAGGTAGCAGCAATCTCTACCGCAACAAATAAGAGATGGGCGGAGGATCTTTAGTAGTCACTTTCCTCAGAGCAGTATTGTCCTCCTGTCAGACGATCATTTCCTAAGTGGGATCTGTCCCTGGTCCTTGAAGTTCTATCTGACCATCCCTTTGCTCCAGTGGAACAAGTAACAATATGGAACCTGACACTAAAAACGGCTTTCCTGCTAGCCATTACATCTGGCAGAAGGATCTCGGAACTTCACTCTTTAGGGATAGGTGACGACCACATCTCCTTCTTCCCCGACAGAGTGGATCTTCGCCTCCTTCGGGGGTTCACACCAAAGGTCGCTACTCCAAACCACTTGTTGGAACCCTGGGCACTACCAGTGTTTACAGACACGGATTCAGAGTCTTGTCATGAGCTGGCCATATCCAGAGTGCTCAGGGCCTACCTAGAAGCCACAGGCCCCTTCAGAAATTCTGAGAGACTTTTCATCGTATCATTCGGTAAATACAGGGGCAAAGAAGCTTCTATCAGAACTCTGGCATCTTGGGTTGTAAAGTTAATCCAAAAGACCTACAGGGTGAAGAATATGGAGCCTCCATCCCGTGTGAATGCTCATTCTACAATGGTAGTCTCAGCTTCCTGGGCAGCAAGGGCTAATGTTTCGTTGGAGACGGTGTGCAGGGCCACCACCTGGTCTTCTCACCATACGTTCCTCAGACACTACCATATTGATGCAGGAGCGCTCACGATTGTTGAGTTCGGAAGATGGGCAGTTCAGGCTGCTATGTCCTCTTCTAATTAAACATTTTCTGTTAAGCATTATCCCACCCATATCAGCTAGTTATTTATCACAGGTATGCTGCCATGGAGGCACCAGGAAAACTGAAAATTGTATCATACTTACCAGTAATTTTCATTTCCTGGTGCCTATCCATGGCAGCATACGCTCCCACCCTCGGTATTCTATATTACAGAGAATGTTGGGGGAGGGACTATGCCTTTAATTTATGCTATTCACTAGTCCTGAAGGAGTAGTCGAGGCGGAGCTCTATCACAGGTATGCTGCCAATAGCCACGTGTGCGGTGATCACTTACAAAGATAATACAAAGAATTACCACAAGGCACCTATCACAGATTCCCATCAAGCACCTGAGACTTTATTTATGCTCTTTTTTATTACTTTTTTTGCATATAATTTTCTATGGTGAACTTTTAAAAAACGTTATCATTTACATTTTGTTCTTATTGTTTTTATATTTTATATTTTATTTTTGCCTTTTGCACAGCCTTTTATACCATTCATGGTATTTTTTTCAGCTATATTTTGCACGTTTTTTGCACATATTTCAAGTGACCATTGAAACAATATTAATCATATAATTACATATTTCTGCACATATATTGCATTTTATTAAAGAGACTTAGTTTGCAATGTTTTTGTATATTTATTTATGGATATTATTAGTTTATTGTATATGCCTCAGTTTTTAGCAATCAATTGAAGCAATATTTTGTTTGCACATTATCTGCATATTTGCACAACTAATTCAAAGAGGTAACATCAGAACAGCGCCACATCTACTTCCCTAATTATTCTTTTACTACACTTAGGTGGCAGTAATCTGTAGAGGCAGCAGTTCTCTTAATTTCTCTATATATTTATCTCTGCCAGTACTTTTTCCACTTGCACGGATTCATTTACATCTTACCTAAAACTCTGATATTCACAGACATGACTAGACATGATGGGAATTGTAGTTCCTGAACAACTCTATCACCTAAAATCTCAATAAAAAACATTTACGTTTTTGGGTGTAAAATGATAAAACTTGGAAAATTTTAAGGAGCATGAATACTTTTTCAAGTTACTGTATGCCATAGTCCTTTTACCCACAAAATATGCAAAGTATGAAATGTAAACAGCTGCAAGTTTTTTTGGGTGGGGCAAATTTATCAAAACTGGAAAAGAGAGAATCTGGAACAGCTGTGCATGATGACCAATCAGCTTCTATCTTCAGCTAGTTCAGTTAGACTTTGAAAATGAAAGCAATTGGCTGGTTGGTTGGCATGCACAGCTACTCCAGATTCTGTCTGCTCCAGTTTTGATAAATTCCCCTAAGGGTCTGTTCACACTACAGCAGTGAGAGAGAGATTTTTACCGCTCCAGGTGGATACACTCCAACAATCCGTAATGACAGGACTACCGTGGGTGCCAGCAATGCACGTAGCATATGAAGAGGAAAAAATAAAAAATATGGACAGCCGCACTCCAAAAAAACTTTGACGTCGCCTTTATTGTAAAAAGATGGAAAGATTACACCAAAATTCATCACAGCATAGCCAGGGTAACTGCTTACATGTTTCACACTGAAGGTCAGTGCTATGATTAAGTGACTGGAGTTTTTATGCACTTGAAGAACACCAGTCTCCACTAAGGTAGATAGAAAACAATTGCTCTGCTGTGCTGTGACATGTGGTGCCTTCCAGTGAGGTGTGATAAAATGCAGCATTTTATCAAAGCTTACTGCACTGCACCTGCAGGCTTCATTGTAGTGGAAATGCATTGTTTTCTTTGTGCCACGTTATCACTACAATGCAGCCTGCATGTGTGTATCTGATACCTGGTCCTCCTCTGCACACTGTAGTACCTTTCACTGACTACTAGGTCACTACAAGACACAGAAGTGATATGGGGCCAACAGTAGAAACCACAGCAGGGGACCAGGCATTTTTCGCTGCTGGATTTGTATCAGATGTAGAAGATTCTTCGGCAAGTCTAACTTCTCAATAGAGCAGGGGTGGCCCATCCATTAACGGCGCATGGGCGTTGCCCCCCCATCCGTCACCTCCTTCCCCTATACATGCGTCCGGCCCCTTGCAGGATGCCAGATGCATGAATTACAATGGCAAAGTTTTTTTTTTTAAGCACCTTATTAGAACCAGAGGCTCTAATAGGCTTCAAAATAGGGTGGGCTCGGGGTGCAGAGAATGCGAACGGAGCCCACCCAGGTGTGTTACAACAGCGAGAAAATATTTGCTATTCTAACCCTGATACTCCTCCTGGCCAATCAGAAAGTGTGTTTTAAGACCTGTCACCCAATTGGCTGAAAGGACAGACAATCCTATTGGATGCCTGGGAGGAGGGGAGGAGCCGCACGCTGGAAGCCGCCAATGAAGAAGAGGACATGGAGCCTCTGCTCACTGAATGCCACCTGCTACCAGCCTAGATGGGGTAAGTCCTGGACCGGGTGGCAGACAGCAGGGGGGAAGGTGCTGCCTGCTGCTCTGGGGGGGGGTGGCTGTTTGCCGCCCCCCCATTCCTTAAAAAACACCAGCCGCCACTTCAATAGAGTGAACATTAGCATCACGGACACTGGGACAGGCAAGTATTATGTCTTTTCTTTGAAGGCTAGGTTTTATTTGTTATTTTAAAATAGCAACAGAGTTGCTTTACAGCGGGTATTTCCATGTTGTTAAAAATGTTTTTTAACATTTCGAAAGTTAAAAATAAAATATTTTTGTTAATTTGTCAGACTAAAATAAAAAATTAGCTTGGTATTTAAAATATTAATATACCTAAGAGATGTTTTATGTCTTTAATAAATTATTCTGGTAGGCGGATTAGGCATTGAGTTACTACTGACAAATTGACCAACCTATTCTGACACTGCTTCATTTGATCTGGGCATCTAGGCATCAATGACCTCTGGTTATAAAAGGGATAAAGAGGCTTTCAAAACATAACACACACACACAAGTCCATAGCATTTCACTGTGCATATTTATATGTTAGTGTTTAGTGTGCATTTGAGTGGCATTCTCATGTAATTAAATTATTGTTACTTTTGCATTTACTGGCAAACCAGATTTTCCCCAGCACATCATCTAAGTCGGTGGTGCTCAACCATATTGTTATTTAAAGGGATTTTCTAGGATAAAAGAAAAAATTGACCTTTGCCTCTGACCCCTGTGTGTCCCACAGCTCACTCATAATCAATGTAAAGACCATCATCTCAGTACTGTTCACAGTTGAATGCTTGGCTTAAGCTGGCCATATATGGTGGGCATAGGTTGGATATTAGAAAACATTTCAGACAGCAGACAAACTTCCTTTCCCCATACATGAACATAGCCAAGATCTGTAGGTACCTTCCCCTACAGTCCTATTTGCAATATCTTAATAGGCTGTTGGATGACAAATCCAGACAATAGCCTTACTCCTGAAAAATGTCTGCTCATCTTTTCTCTGTTCTGCCATTTTTAACAGAATTGGTCAATGGTTCTTTTAAGAGCATGGGTATAAAGGGGCAAGCTAACAAGAATGGGACAAAACCAGCTGCAAGTCATCCTTGATTGTACCAAAACTCCCCCTGTATTAGTATAATTACTATACAAACCACAGATTTCCTTCACAGTATTCTTTGTTAAATGATATCTGTTCATATATTAAATATCTATAACTAAAATTAATACCACTAAAATTAATACCAGACCGTGATTGGCCAAAATGAGTTGTGGACACAAGCTCTGTTTTAGCAAATAGAATTTCAGCATTACTGTTTTAGTCAGACATTATACAATGTACAAAGAGTTTGTGGGCTACTGTGTTTGGTATCACGTATCTGTGCATATTGAGGGGAATGTATCAAAATCTTGAGCAGGCAGAATTTGGAGAACAAAACAATGAAAACCAACATCATCAGCGTGTGAAAAGACTGGTGCAAGACAAACAGATTCAGCTTGTCAGGCTCCAGTAGACCTCAACAACATGCTGGCCGTTTGCACACAGACATCGATTTCTCGAGGAGAGCCCCTTGAGGAGCTCTCTACAGGTGTGCAGATGGCCACCATTTTGAATCTGGAGAAGTTATGCATAGGAACCAATCAGCTTCTGACTTTCATTTTCAAAGCCTAATGGAACAAGCTAAAGATAGAAGCTGATTGGTTGCCATGTACAACTGCTGAGGATTCTGTCTGCTTTAGTTTAGTAAATGTCCCCAATTGTGTTTTCCAGTGTACAGTCTAGGAACAGAAGAGACAATTATTGTTTGATGCTTAACCACTTAACCACTTAAGCCCCGGACCATTTGGTAGCTAAAGGACCAGAGGTGAATTCAGAATTTTGCACTGCGCTGCTTTAACTGTAAATTGTGCGGACATGCAATGTTGTACCCAAACGAAATTTGCGTCCTTTTCTTCCCACAAATAGAGCTTTCTTTTAATGGTATTTGATTGCCTCTGCGATTTTTATTTTTTGCGATATAAACGGAAAAAGACCGAAAATTTTGAAAAAAAAATGATATTTTCTACTTTTTGTTATAAGAAAAATCGAATAAACTCAATTGTAGTCATACATTTAGGCCAAAATGTATTCAGCCACATGTCTTTAGTAAAAAAAATGTCAATAAGCTTATATTTATTGGTTTGCGCAAAAGTTATAGCGTCTACAAACTAGGGTACATTTTCTGGAATTTACACAGCTTTTAATTTATGACTGCCTATCTCATTTCTTGAGGTGCTAAAATGGCAGGGCAGTACAAAACCCCCCCCAAATGACCCCATTTTGGAAAGTAGACACCCCAAGGAAATTGCTGAGAGGCATGTTGAGCCCATTGAATATTTTTTTTTTGTCCCAAGTGATTGAATAATAACAAAAAAAAAAAAATTACAAAAAGTTGTCACTAAATGATATATTGCTCACACATGCCATGGTTATATGTGGAATTGCACCCCAAAATACATTCTGCTGCTTCTCCTGAGTACGGGGATACCACATGTGTGGGACTTTTTGGGAGCCTAGCTGGGTACGGGGCCCCAAAAACCAAGCACCGCCTTCAGGATTTCTAAGGGCGTAAATTTTTGATTTCACTCCTCACTACCTATCACAGTTTCGAAGGCCATAAAATGCCAAAATAGCACAAAACCCCCCCAAATGACCCCATTTTGGAAAGTAGACACCCCAAGCTATTTACTGAGAGGCATGTTCAGTCCATGGAATATTTTATATTTTGCCACAAGTTGCGGGAATATGACAAACTTTGTTTTTTTTGCACAAAGTTGTCACTAAATGATATATTGCTCACACATGCCATGGGCATATGTGAAATTACACCCCAAAATACATTCTGCTGCTTCTCCTGAGTACGGGGATACCACATGTGTGGGACTTTTTGGGAGCCTATCCGCGTACGGGACCCCAAAAATCAAGCACCGCTTTCAAGGTTTCTAAGGGCATAAATTTTTGATTTCACTCCTCACTACCTATCACAGTTTTGAAGGCCATAAAATGCCAAGATAGCACAAAACCCCCCAAAATGACCCCATTTTGGAAAGTAGACACCCCAAGGAAATTGCTGAGAGGCATGTTGAGCCCATTGAATATTTTTTTTTTGTCCCAAGTGATTGAATAATGACAAAAAGAAAAAAAAATAAATGTACAAAAAGTTGTCACTAAATGATATATTGCTCAAACATGCCATGGTTATATGCGGAATTGCACCCCAAAATACATTTGGCTGCTTCTCCTGAGTACGGGGATACCACATGTGTGGGACTTTTTGAGAGCCTAGCCGCGTACGGGCCCCCGAAAACCAAGCACCGCCTTCAGGATTTCTAAGGGCACAAATTTTTGATTTCACTCCTCACTACCTATCACAGTTTTGAAGGCCATAAAATGCCAAGATAGCCCAAAACCCCCACAAATGACCCCATTTTGGAAAGTAGACACCCCCAAGCTATTTGTCGAGAGGCATGGTGAGTATTTTACAGCTCTCATTTGTTTTTGAAAATGAAGAAAGACATATTTTTTTTTTTCTTTTTTCAATTTTTAAAACTTTGTGACAAAAAGCGAGATCTGCAAAATACTCAACATACCTCTCAGCAAATAGCTTGGGGTGTCTACTTTCCAAAATGGGGTCATTTGGGGGGGTTTTGTGCCATCTGGGCATTCCATGGCCTCCGAAACTGTGATAGGCAGTGAGGAGTGAAATCAAAAATTTACACCCATAGAAATCCTGAAGGCGGTGCTTGGTTTTCGGGGTCCTGTACGCGACTAGGCTCCCAAAATGTCTCACACATGTGGTATCCCCGTACTCAGGAGAAGCAACAGAATGTATTTTGGGGTGCAATTCCACATATAACCATGGCATGTTTGAGCAATATATAATTTAGTGACAACTTTTTGTACATTTTTTTTTTTCTTTTTGTCATTATTCAATCACTTGGGACAAAAAAAAAAAATATTCAATGGGCTCAACATGCCTCTCAGCAAATAGCTTGAGGTGTCTACTTTCCAAAATGGGGTCATTTGGGGGGGTTTTGAACTGTCCTGGCATTTTATGCACAACATTAGGAAGCTTATGTCACACATCATCCACTCTTCTAACCACTTGAAGACAAAGCCCTTTCTGACACTTTTTGTTTACATGAAAACATATTTTTTTTTGCAAGAAAATTATGTTGAACCCCCAAACATTATATATATTTTTAAAGCAAAGGCCCTACAGATTAAAATAGTGGGTGTTGCATTTTTTTTCCACACAGTATTTGCGCAGCGATTTTTCAAACGCATTTTTTGGGGGAAAACGCACTTTTTTTATTTTTAATGCACTAAAAAAACACTATATTGCCCAAATGTTTAATGAAATAAAAAAGATGATCTTAGGCCGAGTACATGGATACCAAACACGACATGCTTTAAAATTGCGCACAAACGCGCAGCGGCGAGAAACTACATTCATTTTTAAAAGCATTTAAAAGCCTTTACAGGTTACCACGTTAGATTTACAGAGGAGGTCTACTGCTAAAATTACTGCCCTCGATCTGACCTTCGCGGTGATACCTCACATACATGATGCAATTGCTGTTTACATATGACGCTAGACCGACGCTTGCGTTCGCCTTTGCGCAAGAGCAGGGGGGGACAGCGGTGCTTTTTTTTTTTTTTAATGATTTATTTTGCTTTTTTATTTTATTTTTAAACTGTTCCTTCCATATTTATTTTTTTTATCATTTTTATTGTTATCTCAGGGAATGTAAATATCCCCTATGATAGCAATAAGTAGTGACAGGTACTCTTTTTTTGAAAAAAAATGGGGGGTTAGACCCTAGATCTTTCCTCTGCCCTCAAAGCATCTGACCACACCAAGATCGGTGTGATAAAATGCTTTCCCAATTTCCCAATGGCGCTGTTTATATCCGGGGGGGGCATTCCCTCCCACTGCTTGTAAAAGCAGTCTAGAGGCTAATTATCTGCTAGAATTGCTTTTACATGAAAGCCGGCCACTGGCTGAAAAGAATGATACCAAGATGATACCTAAACCTGCAGGCATCATTCTGGTATAAACATTCAAAGTCCAGCAACATACCAGTACGTTGCTGGTCCTTGTTGGACATGTATTGTAATCTTTTTTTTCATGCAGCCTGTTGGCTGAACGAAAAAAAGAGATTGATCGGTGGGTATGCCCACCATTAGAATACCTCCCTTCATCCACCCACTTCTAATGATGGGCATATATGCCGAAGCATGGGGGCATCCTCCCGCAAAAAAGTTATGCCGCGTACTCACGGTCGGACTTTTCCACGGGCAAGCCTTCGTCGGAATTTTGACCGTATGTACGCGGCATAAAAGGTTATGCCGCGTACACACGGTCAAACTTTTCCACGGGCAAGCCTCCGTTGGAATTTCGACCGTATATACGCAGCATTAGGAGCAAAATCGCTCCTCCGCCCCTGCTGCCCCCATGCTTCGGCATATATGCTCTTTTTTTAACTGTGGTGGTGAAATCACCTCCTACAGCGTTGGAGTCACGGCTTTATGTATCGTAGGAGCAAACACTGTTGCTGTCAAGATAAATAAATCCGCGATGCAACTGGATGGCGTACCTGCTAAGCAAATGATGGTTAACATTAAAACAAAGTAACATTACAGTACAACAGTAAGACTTTACCATACCATACCTGCAAAGCAAATACCAAAACAAAACCTAGTAAAAAATAAAACATTTTTTTAACGCAACCTGTGCCTAAAATATATATATGCCGAAGCATGGGGGCATCCTCCCGCAAAAAAGTTATGCCGCGTACACACGGTCGGACTTTTCCACAGGCAAGCCTTCGTCGAAATTTCGACCGTATGTACGCGGCATAAAAGGTTATGCCGCGTACACACGGTCGGACTTTTCCACGGGCAAGCCTCCGTCGGAATTTCGACCGTATGTACGCGGCATTAGGAGCAAAATCGCTCTGCTGCCCCCATGCTTCGGCATATATGCTCTTTTTTTTTAACTGTGGTGGTGAAATCACCTCCTACAGCACTGGAGTCACGGCTTTATGTATCGTGGGAGCAAACGCTGTTGCTGTCAAGATAAATAATTCCGCGCTGCAGTTGAATGGCGCACCTGAAAACAAAAAATTACATACCTGAAAAGCAAGCATGATAAAACATTGCAGAATGGAATACAGTAAAAAAGAGCAGAACAATAGAGAGAAAATAGAGAGAGAGAGAGAGAGAACAATAAAACGACAACTATTTTTGGTTTTTTTATTTTATATTTTTTTTGTGTTTTTGTTTTTTACGTTTTTTTTTTCTTTTTTACACTTTTTTTTTGTAACTTTAACAACTGTAATGGTTTGGGTCTCTCAAAATGTAATGGCATCTTGGGAGACCCTGTGTAAGTGTGTCCTAGTCTGTGAAATGCTGTACCCTACGCTAAAACTTCACTTTTGAGTGGTAGCGTTCAAAACATTCACCAAGGTAAAGACCAGGTTTGTCAGGACAGAGTGGACAATAATGACGGGTGTCGCGCCTAAATCCGCGCTTGCTACAGACACGACAACTTTTTTGGGGGGCTCGTTGGGTAGGGGTACTCGGGAGGACATGCGTATAATGCCTCTCATGCAGCCGGCTTACTGCATTTGGTAGGGGATGGTGAGGTGCAGAACCGCCTGGATACAGGAGTTCTGTGACAATCTCATTCTGGAATTTTAGAAGAGATAACGTCCCGCCTGAAGCGCTGTATAGCACATGAGCGTTCAGCAAAGCCAATTGAAATAAGGATACAGACACTTTTTTGTACCAGCGTCTCGCCTTACGGTCAATTAGATACGGTGCCAACAACTGGTCGTTGAGGTCCACCCCTCCCATATTTTTGTTATATTCGTGGACACAGAGGGGTTTCTCCACAACACCAGTCGCCGTACGAATTTGGACTGTCGTGTCTGCATGAAGGGAGGTAAGAAGGAAAACATTCTTATTGTCCCTCCACTTCATAGCGAGCAAGTTATTACACTTTACGCAGGCTCTCTCCCCCAGCCTAAGACAGGCATCTACAAGCCGCTGGGGAAAGCCCCGGCGATTAGGTCGCACGGTGCCACATGCTCCAATCTGATGATGAAACAAGTGACTAAACAGTGGCACGCTCGTGTAATAATTGTCCACACACAAGTGGTACCCCTTTCCGAATAAGGGTGACACCAATTTCCACACTATCTTGCCAGCGCTCCCTATGTAATCCGGGCAGTTGACCGGCTCAACCTGACTATCTTTTCCCTCATAAACCATAAAGCTCCATACATAGCCTGTTGCCCTGTCACAGCACTTATAGAGCTTGACCCCGTATCTGGCACGCTTGCTGGGAAGGTACTGCTTGAAAGCCAAGCGGCCAGAAAATTTAATCAGGGACTCATCAACGCAGACAGCTTGATCGGGAATAAACAAGGCTGCAAAACGTTCGTTGAAGTGGTTTATGAGGGGCCGAATTTTATAGAGCCGGTCGTATTCAGGGTCCCCACGTGGACGACAAAGTTCATTGTCGTTGAAGTGCATGAACCGCAAAATCTGCTCGTATCGTTTCCTGGGCATGGAGGCAGAGAACACGGGCATGTCGTCAATTGGGTGCGTGGACCAATAAGCACGCAATGACGGGAATTTATGTGTGCCCATGTTGAGGGAAAGGCCCAGAAAGGTCTTAAATTCGGAAACTGTAATTGGTTTCCAATCTTTGGCAATGGAAGGCAACTGGGGATTAGCGGCGATGAATTGACCAGCATATAAATTACTCTGGTCCACAATAGATCTATAGAGATCTTCCGTGAAAAACAGCAAATAATAGTCAATTGGCATAAAATCAGCTGTTTCCACCTGAATACCGGGTTGGGCAGTGAATGGGGGAAGTACGGGTTCTGCAGAAGTGGTGGGGACCCAATCAGGATAGGCGAATTCTGCAGGAAGAGCACTATGGGTACGACGGGCCTGCCTTTTTCTTCTTATTGGTGGCAGCGGGACACTACTTGTGCTTGCCACCTCGCCAGCTTGAACTGCACTTATGGGACTCGCCACGTCACCAAGTGATACTGCAGTGCTGGATGTACGCCCAGGCTGTACTAGACCGCTGGTGCTTGCCAATTCACCAGAAGGAATAGCGGCGCTAGTACTACTCTGCTCCATGATACGAGAGCCCTGCAGTTCTTGCTCCTCAACAACCTCAGAAGATCGGGATCGGGTACGCCTGACCTTAGCAGGGACCTCAACTTCGTCGTCAGAGCTATCTGACGTGAGGCCGCTGACGTCACTGTCTTCTACGGGAAGATATTCTGAGCCTGAATCTGACAGATACGTGACCTCCTCTTCACTATCTGTCATGCTCAGAATCTCGTAGGCCTCTTTACTAGTGTACCTTCATCTTGCCATTTTGGGCTCTAAATTTAGGGGTACACTAGTAAGATTCACAGGAAAAAAAGCACCCGACTGTCGTCAGCAAATATATCAAACGCTACAAAAAAACTGTTAGCGGTCGCAGGGATCAGGACTGTCTCTGCGTACGCTGCAGTTATGTGTTTTGTGTTTGGTAAGTGACAGTGATCGATCGATACTGCACTTGGGTGGGCTGGGCTGGGCTGGGCGGAGGGGCTAAACGCAGGTGCTAGCAGGTATCTGGGCTGATCCCGCTAACACTGCGTTTTTGGGAACCCTAAACCGCTGGGGACGCTAGTATAGATCTGATCAGATACTATACCACTAAGGGAGGTGTATGCTTTGCGCGTGGGTGTTAGCGTTACTGGCACTAACCTAATGCTGCCTGGGGCGACGCAGACCCTCTCTGGCGCTAAAACCTAATTGATCTCACCCGTCGGGCGATCAGGGGGTTAAACCTTTATCGGGTTATATACGGCGGGTGCCCTGATGCTATAAAAAGCAAACTAACCAACCAGCGTCACCCGTAACCTTTATATGGTGATCACTGGTGAAAGGGTTAACTAGGGGCAATCAGGGGGTTAAAACCTTTATTAGGTTAAATATGGGGGGTACCCGACGCTATATAAAAACCTGACGGGTTACCTAAATAACTAAATAACTAACTAGGTAACCAGTGTCACCAGTGACGCTTATACGGTGATCACTGGTGAAAGGGTTAACTCTAGGGGCAATCAGGGGGTTAAAATAATATATGGGGGTACCTGACGCTTTAAAAAACCTGCGGTGAAACTAAAAATAAATAACTGGCTATCTAGGGCACCACCGGCACTAAATACAGCGATCGAAAATACGATCGCTTAGTGACACTGGCGTTAGGGGGTGAAAGGGTTACCTGGGGGGCGATCAAGGGGTTAAACCTTTATTAGTGGGGGTTAGGGGGCTACCCTGGACCTAAAGGGGCCTAAACCTAACTGCCCTGCAACTTTTTACTATCACAGATGACACTAAATGCAGTGATCAGTAAAATAAATGATCACTGCAATCAGTGACACTGTGATTGGGGGCTGGGGGGTGACCTGGGGGGTGATCTGGGGGTGACTGGGGGGTGAAATGTGTGCCTATGTGTACCTAAGTGTCAGTGGACTGTTGGTGCACTAACCTGCTTCCTCTCTCCTCGGCGCCGGAATCGAAAAGACTGCCGTGAGGGAGATGACATCACTTCCTCCTGCCTGTGTTTACATCACATGGCGGAGGAAGCATTTTCATTGGCCGGGAGCGATCGCGAGGGGGTGGCCGAAATCGAATGGTCACCCCCTCATCTCTGATCGCTCCCCAACGATAAACGGCCGCTCAATGTATAGGAGGGGGGTCCGATCGGACCCCCCAACTGTACAAAGGCGATCACGTACACTGTACGTGATTGTGTCTGTCTGTGCCATTCTGCCGACGTATATATACAGTGAGCAGTCTTTAAGTGGTTAAGGACCGAGCCTCTTTCTGAGATTTGTTGTTTACAAGTTAAAAACATTTTATTTTTTTGCTAGAAAATTACTTAGAACCCCCAAACATTTTACATTTTTTTTCTAACACCCTAGAGAATAAAATGGCGGTCGTTGACTTTATGTCACACCGTATTTGGGCAGCGGTCTTACAAGCGCACTTTTTTGGGGAAAAAATACACTTTTTTTTATAAAAAAATACGACAACAATTAAGTTAGCCCAATTTTTTTATATTGTGAAAGATAATGTTATGCCGAGTAAATTGATACCCAACATGTATTTGTATCCCCAACACAAAACTCAGGCTGCTTTTATCATATGTGACAGAGAACTTGTCAGGAGTTATCAGGCTGATAACAGAAGAACTGAGAAGGAGACAGCTATGGGACATAGTGCTTTGAAGAGAGATGAGAAAACACTGCAGATATATGTGCCCAGCTCGAATTTCATAAATCAGGTTTACATCCACTTTAAATAACACGTAAAATTCTACTGCAGGACATTATGTTCAGTTCCTCTGCAGGCGACTTATGGATTTAACTGCTCCAGATACTTAGCGAACCTACCCAAAAAGCTTATAATCAAGGCCTTGCTCTCTGCAAGTCCGTTAGACCTGAGGTCCCTGATCAAGGCTTCTCTAGTGTAAAAAGTATTTTTACATGTCACTTATTGTCATGGTTATCCATTATTGTTCATGGCCTTAAATGTTCTGGATATAAGTCTGACTACTTGTTACTAGCTGACTTTAAAGTCACAATAAAAAAAGAATAATAAAAAAACAAAAAAACAAGTGTGAACTATATAGCGGCATGAAAATCATCTAAGCCAAAAGTTTGAGAAAAAATGTATAAAAATTCTCCCTGGAAGGTAAAAGCATCATGTGCTAGTATGCATTGCATACTAGCATACTATGCATACTAGCACATTATGAAAGACTTGCCTTGAAACAGAGCCCTCAAGCAACGCGCTGTCACTGCTGCAGAAGCTTCCATTTCCACCCGATTTTCCTGCCGGGTTTGCAGGCTGCGGCCGCTTAAATGGCCGAGTCGGGATGGTATCGCTCCTGCGCATGTGGATGGGAGTCATGCCCATGGCACAAAGCTCTAAAGGAGCTGCATGGGTATGCATGCGCGGGTGACATCACCTGCTACCAACCAAGTGAATATCTCACTTTATAAGCTTACCTGTAGGTAAAAATATAATTCAGGAGTTTACTACCACTTTAAAGCCAACATATAAATTAAGTTATTTGTTACTCTTTTCTTTTTTACAGATTTCATATATTGACATACCAGGACAGAAGGTTCGTCACCTGAGCCGTCATCTTGCACTCAACTGTGTACAGGATCTAGCAATTTGCTGGTGGCCAGTACCAGAGGATAATATCTGGCCCTGGAGTCCGATTTCCAGTGAGAAAGACAGAGCCAACATGGTACTTTTAGGATGTGCCAATAATCGACTAGAGGTGAGATAAAGATGTAGTGACATTCAGAGAGCAGAAGTGGCAGCCAAAATGTTTTCATAATGACAGAGTAAAGTGTTAGAATGTGTCCTTTCTGAGTCATTTTTCTGATGCTGATGCATTGTTGGTTGGTTGTTCCTTTTGTGGAGGTGGGCCCTAGAGATTTACCTCATTAATGTATAGTTATATCTCATGCCATAATTAATGTAAAAGTAAAAAACAGGAAGTGAGAGGAAGAGCTAACGCCACTCTTCCTCTCCCCTTTGCCCTCTTGGCCAACCTATAGCAGCAAAAAGCCACAAGTGTTCGGTACAGACGTGCTTTAGAAATTTTGTTATGGCAATGGCGGCAGAAAGTTCTTCAACAATGCATGGCCACAGGAAGTGTGCAATGCAGGGATCTGCTTGACACATTCTTTATAGGGATAATTTATTATGGTTGCGTTGGATTATTCTCCTACAAAATAATGCTGCTACCACACATGCTTAGTAGGTGCTTCTAGTATGGTCTCCTGGTTATATACATGCACAGTAGGTGCTTTAGACTGGTCTCTCACAAAATGGTGCCAATACCGCACATCTTGGTAGGCACTTCTAGCCTGTTTTCTAGAAAACTGTGCCTAATGCACATTAGCAAGCACAAATGGCTGATCCAAGCAACAAATCTGAAAGTGCTATATACAGGCAATCAGTTGGGCAGCAGAAAGTGTCTGTTTGTCATGCTGATCCACTAGATTCAATTTCTGAGGCACTGACATGAAAAAGTGTGGAAATCGGGGGTACTGACTTTGTTGACTTACATGCTTGTTCTAGCTCAGTGATGCAGAAAGTATATAAGCTAGAGACAGCCAAACAACTTGCATTCTTGAAAGAAAATTTGTAATGACAGATCCTATAATTATCTTAGTGTAGGTTTTCTTTGGTTGCCCATACACTTTTCTGTGTGTTGACAGCACAGCACAGAAGCATTTGTTTTTACTGAGTATGTGCATTGGCGTGCCATTAAAAATAAGTGGCCATGCACCCCATCATACAGTGGCTATAAAAAGTCTACACACCCCTGTTAAAATGTCATATTTCTGTGATGTAAAAAAATTATACAAAGATAAATAATTTCAGAACTTTTTCCTCAATTGAACAACAAACTGAAATCTTTTAGACCCCTTTCACAATGCGGCGGTTTTCAAGCTCTTAAGCGCTGGAAATAGCCTTTGCTAAGCGCCTGAAAACCGCCTACCAATCATTCCAGTGTGACTTTTCACACTCGGGCGATGCGCTTGCGGGACATTATGAAAAGTCCTGCAAGCAGCATCTTTGGGGTGGGATGGGAGCGTTGTATTTAGCGCTCCCAAAAGTGCCGCAAAACTGGAGTTTTTAACCCTTTTTTGGGGTTAAAAGCACCCGCTAGTGGCCGAAAATAATCACTAAAGCGCCGATAAAACAAGCGGCGCTTTAGCGCTGACAGTCCGTGCTTTCAGTGTGAAAGCAGTCTTATTAGGGAAGTAAAAATAAAAAAAATAATAATATGGTTGCATAAGTGTGCACACCCTTAAACTAATACTTTGTTGAAGCACCTTTTGATTTAATTACAGCACTCAGTCTTTTTGGATATGAGCCTATCAGCATGGCACAAACACTCCAAATCTTTTAGATTGCGAGGTCATCTCCTGTGCACAGCCCTCTTCAGATCACCCCACAGATTTTCAATTGGATTCAGGTCTGTGCTCTGGCTAGGCCATTCCAAAACTTTAATCTTCTTCTGGTGAAGCCATTCCTTTTTTTATTTGGATGTATGCTTTGGGTCGTTGTCATGCTGTCAGGAAAGGCTTCACCCGCTGGTGGCGCTGTTGGTCCTATGGATTGCAGTACTAGTGTCCACCAGCAGGTGTCCTCTTGCTGCCAGTATCTTTGATAGAGGATCTCACCTGCTGGTGGTAATGCCTGATCCATGGGCCGTAGTACCGGCGTCCACCAGCGGGTGTATTCCGGCAGTGTGGGGCAGGCAGCACTTCCTCCGCTCAGCTGTCACATGAGGACAATCACTGCAGTCCTATAAATACCCGGCGAGCCCTTACATGCTCGCCTTGGTATCTCTCTCTCTCTCCTGAGCCTGCATCTGACCCTGAGCCTGCATCTGACCCGACCTGATCCTATCCTGAGCCCATCCTGGACCTGCCCCTTCTATTACCTGTTGACCTTGGATTCCTGCCCCGCAGCCTGTCCATCCATCCTCTCCCTGCCCTGTTGTGTTCCTGTCCTCACCCATCTGTTGATATCCCCTGGTGTATGATCTCGGCCTGGCTTTGTTTACGATTACAGTATCTCCCCTTGATTTGTATATACTATTCGTTGTTGGTTGTGCACTGATTGTTTTCACTTGTTTGTCACCTTTTAAATAAACACCTTTTATTTCACTTACATGCGTTTTTGGTCTCCTCTGTGTAGTCACACAGTCTGGTCTACTAGATTCCCTGACACATGCCTAAAACATGAAGTTTTTTTTCATGTTCAGCTTTCTAGCAGAAGCCTGAAGGTTTTTGTGGCAACATTGACTGATATTTGTTCATGTTCCCTCTACCGTGACTAAGGTCTCTGTTCCAGCTAAAGAAAAACAGCCCCAAAGCATGATGCTGCCACCACCATGCTTCACTGTGGGTATGGTGTTCTTTTGGTGATGTGTAGTTTTGTTTTTGCGCCAAACATATCTTTTGGAATTATGGACAAAAGTTCAAGCTTGGTTTCATCAGACCATAACACATTTTCCCACATGCTTTTGGGAGACTTCAGATGTGTCTTTGCAAAAGTTAGCCAGGCTTGGATGTTTTTCTTCGTAAGAAAAGGCTTTCGTCTTGCCACTCTACCGCATAGCCCAGACATATGAAGAATATGGGAGATTGTTGTCACATGTACCACACAGCCAATATTTGTCAGAAATTCCTGCAGCTCCTTTAATGTTGTGGTAGGCCTCTTGGCAGCCTCTCTGACCAGTTCTCATCTTTTCATCAATTTTGGAAGGACATCCAGATGTTGGTAATGTCACTGTTGTGCCATATTTTCTCCACTTGATGACGGCTGTGTTCACTGTGTTCCATGGTATATCTAATGCCTTGGAAATTCTTTTGTACCCTTCTCCTGACTGATACCCTTTAACAATGAGATCCCTCTGATGCTTTGGAAGCTCTCTGCGGACCGTGACTTTTGCTGTAGGATGCGACTAGTAAAATGTCAGGAAAGGCCTACTAGAACAGCTGAACTTTATTTGGGGTTAATCAGAGGCACTTTAAATGATGGCACGTGTGTACTGACTCCTATTTAACATAAGTTTGAATGTGATTGCTTAATTCTGAACACAGCTACATCCCCAGTTATAAGAGGGTGTGTACAGTTATGCAACCACATTCTTTTATTTTTAAATTTTTACCCCCCCCCCTCCTCAAAGATTTTAGGTTGTTTTTCAATTGAATTTTACAGTTTATAGGTCACATTAAAAGTGGAAAAAGTTCTGAAATGATTTATCTTTGGCTCATTTTTTTACATCACAGAAACCTGACATTTTAACAGGGATGTGTAAACTTTTTATATCCTCTGTACATATACAGCAAGTTTTCCTGTGTGTTATCCATTAGGTGCAGTAATGTACACTAGGTGAAAATGTGTTAGTCCAGCCAAAAGCAAAGCAGTGTTATGTGTATGTATGGTTATTTATTTTTTGGTCATTTTGTATTTTACACAGCTCAAAGTTATTGTATTTTTTTATCCTTCCCCACTCTGGCAGCATTACTGTTCATGAACCATATTACTGTGTATTAGATTTTTAAGCTGCTAAAGCTAATAAAAAAGCAATAGAGTTGTCTTGCATGATAATTCAAATACAAGCGTTCTATCTGGAATTGTATTATGGATACTCAAGTTGCTTACCTTTTTCTCCTTAAATACATTAAATATTTTATTAGGTTATTTATTATATTTCCAGAATTAATATTAGGGTTTTTCCTTAGATTAGTAACCTGTTATGCAGTATGCTGAAAGGTGCAATTACGTCTATGAGAAAAGTATGATTTAAGATGTGCTTGGGCTTACTGAACATTGGCTTGCAGCTATTAAATTTGCAGATCTCAAAGCTTTTTCTATGATTTATCTATCTCTTTACAACTTTTGCTGTAACAGTACTGCTCAATGTCTTAATTTATCAAAAGTGACAAAAATACATGGTACTATTACTATTGCACAGTATACAGTAGCTGTTTGGAATCCGAGCTTTATGCTGTGCCAGAATCTCAATAAGGTAGTCATTAAAATAGAATGAAAAAAATCGTATTTCCTGACACTGAATTGTTTGTGATTAACACTGTTGCCGAGTTTTTCTCTTTCTTTTTTATATTTGTTTATTAATAACTGCATTTTAAATAAATATTTTCCTTATGTGAAGGAAAATATTAAATCTTTAGAGATGTTATAAAATATGCTAAATCTGCATTCAGGTGAAACCAAAAAACAGCTGCTGGCACCAAAATTGTGATACTCAATTTTGTGAAAATATATAAACAACAAAGTGCAGCTCTAAAAATATTAATATTAATAAGGCCAAACACAATAATAAAAGTGCAATTAAACTATACACAAAAATATTATAAAAAATAAATAATATCAATGTATATGCAAATGATGTTGAACCACATAAATAAGTAAATATAATCCACCACATGCACAATATGATAAGTCCTTAGACGTTGGAAAGAAATCAATTTAATCTTCTGGGATGACAAGCCACACTGCTTACCTGAAAGAAATAGCCCTCTATTAATGAGTGGTCAAAAAGAGCATACTCACAGTAGGCTGGTCTGCTTGAACATCCATAAAAAGGTTACACTATATCTCAGCAGTAATCCAAATGGTAGAAGGATAGTGCAAACAAAAAAAATAATACACATAGGGGATGATTTATTATTTATTAAAACTGGAGCACTCAGAATCTGTGAAGCTGTGTACGCTAGCCAATCAACTTCTAACTTCAATTAAAGCTTTGTCAATAAAATCTGGAAGCTATGAAACAAAAAAGTTGCGCTGAAAGTCCCTAAATAACATAAAAGTCCAAACTGTACTGAAACAGTCCAAGTGACAAAAATAAAAATATAAAGAGCAAAGCGATGTGAAGTTGTAAATCAAGTGCTCGTATGTGAACAATCCAAATAATCCTCCACCATGTGACATCACCAACAGTGAAGTTGGGATGTGCCCTTACCACAACAGGTGGACCCTCTATTATAGAAGGTCAAAAACGCAATGGGATGTATCAGCTGTAGCGTGTCCTGGGAGCCTGTAATGCAGAGGATGTTCGTCTCTCCAGCCCTCTGTCCCGCACTCAGTACAAGTTGTCCGGGTACCCAGCCATACCCAAAAATAAACAGAGAGCTACAAATAGTGTAAAAACCCTTATGGTGCATGCCCCGAAAGAAGTCCAATTGCGACCAAACCGGTTGGGCAAGGATACACCGCAAGTTTTTTTTGTTATTGTGCTGCAGCTTTTTATCCATTTTCAAGCACTGATCATTATCCTTTGTTTGAGTGCATTGCTCTCCCAATTAATACCCTAAGGGTATTAAGGACGGTTCCTTCCTTTCTGGTCAAGATTCATTCTAGCATTGGTGAACTTGGGCCTACCAACTTTGGGTTTCTGAGGTCTGCAAGGCTGCCACCTGGTCTTTAGTTCACACTTTTCCTAAGCTTTATCAGTTGGATGTTCTGGCTTCAGTGGGCGCTGCATGTGTGCTTGACAGATAATTAAAACTCATAAAACCAAGTTTGTTATAAGAGATATGATGGGGTTAATTTACTAAAGGAAAATACACTGTGCACTTTGTAAAGTGCAGTTGCCCTTTCCAAGTACAGTTGCTACATAGCTTAGGTAGAGCTTCTTTGCAAAGAGTGCCCAATAACGTGCAAAGAAAAAAAAAACTGCATTTTTGAGTGCACATGATTGTAAGTTTGGAAGTCAGCAGAGCGTCTGCTCGTTTACTATGCTCTGTAGCAACTGCACTTGCAGAGGTCAACTGCAATTTGCAAAGTGCACAGTCTATTTGCCTTTAGTAAATCAACCCCAATGTGTCTGAAACTACTTTTGTCATGTCATATTGTCATTTTTGGATATAAATACTGCTTTAAAAAGGCTTGGTGGACATATACAATACACACTCGATATGATATTGTAGTGCACACATATTATAAGCAGCTGCTCAGGCACCGCCTACTGTATATTCTGTACTGTCTACAGAATACTCATCTACTGATAATACTTAAAATGCAGGAATCCATAGAAACCAATCATAGTTTATTGTTTGTTAGTTTAACCACTTCAGTGTATTTCACTGCTACAAGCAAACATTTTTACCAAATTAAAGTGTGTATTGTTGTAATTAGTTGTGATTGGCCACAGCTAATCACATTGTACAGATGGGCTGTGATTGGCCTGTCTGTACCATGTGATCACTATGACCAATAACAGCTAACAACACAACTGTACACAATAAATTACATGACTTGAAGTCGTTCATTGTTTACAATTGTCATGTGATCTTCTGTGATTTTTTACAGCGATCACATGGTACTGTCAGTAGGCTGTTACACAGCAGGTGACAGATCGCGCCGTCTTATGACGTCCTCCCAGAACAATAGGTTTCCCACCCAGCCATCATTTTACAATGGCCCGGGCGGGAAGCAGTTAAAGGCATCCAATAAGAAAAACAATGTTGCTACTTGCATTTAAGAGATAATTGCATTTTGTTGCATTCCTTAACCACTTCAGCCCCGGACCATTTGTCAGCTTAAAGACCTGAGGTCTTTTTACAATTTGGCATTGTGCTGCTTTAACTGGTAATTGCGCGGTCATGCAATGTTGTACCCAAACGAAATTTGTGTCCTTTTTTTCCCACAAATAGAGCTTTCTTTTGGTGGTATTTGATTGCCTCTGCGATTTTAATTTTTTGCGATATAAACGTAAAAAGACCGAAAATTTTGAAAAAAAATTATATTTTCTAATTTTTGTTTTAAGAAAAATCAAATAAACTCAATTTTAGTCATACATTTAGGCCAAAATGTATTCAGCCACATGTCTTTTGTAAAAAAAAGGTCAATAAGCATATATTTATTGGTTTGCGCAAAAGTTATAGTGTCTACAAACTAGGGTGCATTTTCTGGAATTTACACAGCTTTTAGTTTATGACTAACTATCTCATTTCTTGAGGTGCTAAAATGGCAGGGCAGTACAACCCCCCCCCCCAAATTACCCCGTTTTGGAAAGTAGACACCCCAAGGAAATTGCTGAGAGGCATGTTGAGCCCATTGAATATTTTTTTTTTTCATCCCAAGTGATTGAATAATGACCAAAAAAATTAAAAATGTTTACAAAAAGTTGTCACTAAATGATATATTGCTCACACATGCCATGGTTATATGTGGAATTGTGGAATTTCACCCCAAAATAAATTTTTCTGCTTCTCCTAAGTATGGGGATACCACATGTGTGGGACTTTTTGGGAGCCTACCCGCGTACAGGGCCCCGAAAACCAAGCACCGCCTTCAGGATTTCCAAGGGCGCAAATTTTTGATTTCACTCCTCACTACCTATCACAGTTTTGAAGGCCATAAAATGCCAAAATAGCACAAAACCCCCCCAAATGACCCCATTTTGGAAAGTAGACACCCCAAGCTATTTGCTGAGAGGAATGTTGAGTCCATGGAATATTTTATATTTTGCCACAAGTTGCGGGAAAATGACAAACCTTTTTTAGCATAAAGTTGTCACTAAATGATATATTGCTCACACATGATGCTATGGGCATATGTGAAATTACACCCCAAAATACATTCTTCTGCTTCTCCTGAGTACGGGGATACCACATGTGTGGGAATTTTTGGGAGCCTAGCTGCGTACCGGACCCCGAAAACCAAGCACCGCCTTCAAGATTTCTAAGGGCATAAATTTTTGATTACACTCCTCACTACCTATCACTACCTATCACAGTTTTGAAGGCCATAAAATGCCAAGATGGCACAAAATCCCCCCAAATGACTCAATTTTGGAAAGTAGACACCCCAAGCTATTTGCTGAGAGGCATGTTGAGTCCATGGAATATTTAATATTTTGCCACAAGTTGCGGGAATATGACAAACCTTTTTTTGCACAAAGTTGTCACTAAATGATATATTGCTCAAACATGCCATGGGCATATGTGGAATTACACCCCAAAATACATTCGGCTGCTTTTCTTTAGTATGGGGATACCACATGTGTGGAACTTTTTGGGAGCCTAGCCGCGTACGGGGCCCCGAAAACGAAGCACCTTCAGCATTTCTAATGGCATAAATTTTTGATTTCACTCCTCACTACCTATCACAGTTTTGAAGGCAATAAAATGCCAAGATGGCACAACCCCCCCCCCAAATGACCCCATTTTGGAAAGTAGACACCCCAAGCTATTTGCTGAGAGGAATGTTGAGTCCATGGAATATTTTATATTTTGCCACAAGTTTTTTTTTTTGCACAAAGTTGTCACTAAATTATATATTGCTCACACATGCCATGGGAATATGTGGAATTACACCCCAAAATACATTCTGCTGCTTCTCCTGAGTACAGGGATACCACATGTGTGGGACTTTTTGGAAGCCTAGCCGCGTACGGGGCCCTGAAAACCAAGCACCGCCTTCAGGATTTCTAAGGGCGCACATTTTTGATTTCACTCCTCACTACCTATCACAGTTTCGAAGGCCATAAAATGCCAAGATAGCACAAAACCCCCACTAATGACCCAATTTTGGAAAGTAGACACCCCAAGCTATTTGCTCAGAGGCATGGTGAGTATTTTACAGCTCTCATTTGTTTTTGAAAATGAAGAAAGAAAAGAAAATTTTTCTTTTTTTTCTTTTTTAAATTTTCAAAACTTTGTGACAAAAAGCGGGATCTGAAAAATACTCATTATACCTCTCAGCAAATAGCTTGGGGTGTCTACTTTCCAAAATGGGGTAATTTGGGGGGGTTTTGTGCCATCTGGGCATTCCATGGCCTCCAAAACTGTGTACTACCATTCACAATGTGGTCATGTGACATGACGATACGTGCGTTAGGATCAGCACAGATACACCGACAGTGTATAACACAGAACTGCAAGTAACATTACAGTATAACAGTAAGACCTTACCATACCATACCTGCAAAGCAAATACAAAAAAAACATAGTAAAAAATAAAACATTTTTTAACGCAACCTGTGCCTAAAATATATATATGCCGAAGCATGTGGGAATCCTCCCGCAAAAGTTATGCCACGTACACACGGTCAGACTTTTCCACGGGCAAGCCTGAAAAAAAAAACATGGTTAACAATTAAACACAGTAAACAGTAAAGTATAAAAAAAATTACATACCTGAAAAGCAACCATGATAAAACATAATAACAATAAAACATTGCAGAATAGAATACAGTAAAAAAGAGCAGAACAATAGAGAGAGAATAGAGAGGGAGAGAACAATAAAACGACAACTATTTTTTTTTTTTTTGTGTTTTTTTTAATTTTAACTTTTTTTTTAACACTTTTTTTTTGTAACTGTAACTGTTTGGTTCCAGGTTTTTGTCTCTCAAAATGCGATGTACCCTGTGCTAAAACTGCACTAGTGTGTGGTAGCGTTCAAAACATTCACCACTGCAAAGACCAGGATTGTCAGGACAGTGTGGACAATAATAACGGGTGTCACTCCTATATCCGCGCTTTCTACAGAAACAACATTTTCTTTGGGGGGTTTGTTGGGAAGGGGTACTCGGGAGTACATACGGAAAATGCCTCTCATGCAGCCGGCTTACTGCATTTGGTTAGGGATGGTGAGGTGCAGCACCGCCTGGATACAGGAGGGCTCGGACAATATCTCCCTGGAATTTACGGAAAGATCCAGTCCGTCCTGAAGCTTTGTGTAGCACAAAAGAATTCAGCAAAGCCAATTGAAATAAATATACAGACACTTTTTTGTACCAGCGTCTGGCCTTACGGGCAACTAGATACGGCGCCAACAACTGGTCGTTGAGGTCCCCCCCTCCCATATGTTGGTTATATTCGTGGACACAGAGGGGTTTCTCCACAACACAAGTCGCCGTACAAATTTGGACTGTCGTGTCTGCGTGAAGGGAGGAAAGAACGAAAACATTCTTATTATCCCTCCACTTCACAGCAGGCAAATTATTACACCTTGAGCAGGCTCTCTCCCCCAGCCTAAGACGGGAATCTACAAGCCACTGGGGTAAGCCCCGGCGATTGGGTCGCATGGTGCCACATGCACCAATTTGATGATCAAACAAGTGACTAAAAAGTGTCACGCTCGTGTAATAATTTTCCGAATAAGGGTGACACCAATTTTCACACTATCTTGCCAGCGCTCCCTATGTAATCTGGGCAGTTCTCCGGCTCTACTTGACTATCTTTTCCCTCATAAACCAAAAAAACAATATGTATAGCCTGTGGCCCTGTCACAGAGCTTATACATCTTGACCCCATATCTGGCACGCTTGCTGGGAAGGTACTGTTTGAAAGACAAGCGGACAGAAAATTTAATCAGGGACTCATCAAGGCAGACAACTTGATGGGGAGTATACAAGGCTTCAAAACGTTCGTTGAAGTGGTTTATGAGGGGCAGAATTTTGTAGAGCCGATCCAATTCAGGGTCTCCACGAGGACGACAAAGTTCATTGTCGTTGAAGTGCATGAACCGCAAGATCTGCTTGTATCGTGCCCTGGTCATGGAGGCAGAGAACACAGGCACATGGTAAACTGGGTTATTGGACCAATATAACCGCAGCTCACTCAATTTAACTATGCCCATGTCGTGGGAAACGCCCAGAAAGGTCTTCATTTCGGAAACCGTAACTGGTTTCCATTCTCTTGCAAGGGAGGACTGGGGATTAGCAGCGATGAATTGACCAGCATACAAATTAGTTTGGTCCACAATAGATCTATAGAGATCTTCGGTGAAAAACAGTGAATAAATATCAAGTGGCGTAAAATCAACTGTTTCCACCTGAATTCCGGGTTGGTCAGTGAATGGGGGAAGTATGTGTTCTGCAGAAGTGGTGGGCACCCAATCAGGATTGGCGAATTCTGCAGGAAGGACACTATGGGCCTGTCTTTGTCTACTTCTTGGTGGCAGCGGGACACTACTTGTGCTTGCCACCTCGCCAGCTTGAACTGCACTTATGGGACTCGCCACGTCACCAAGTGTTACTGCAGTGCTGGATGTACGACCAGGGTGTACTAGGCCGCTGGTGCTTGCCAGTTCACCAGAAGGATGAGCAGCACTAGTACTTCTCTGCTCCATATGAGAGCCCTGCGGTTCTTGCACCTCAACAACAGCAGAAGAATGGGGTCGGGTACGCCTGACCTTGGCAGGGACCTCACCTTCGTCGTCAGTGCTATTTGTCATGGAGCCGCTGTCGTCTACAGGATCGTATTCTGAGCCTGAATCTGACAGATGTGTGACCTCCTCTTCACTATCTGTCATGCTCAGAAACGTGTAGGCCTCTTCACTAGTGTACCTTCGATTTGCCATTTTGGGCTGTAAATTTACTGGTACAACTAGTGAGATTCACAGGTAAAAAAGCACCTAGGATGTCAGCAACGGAGTCAAATGCTACCAAAAAAACTGTTAGCGATCGCAGGGATCAGGCATGACTCTGCGAACGCTGCAGTTATGTGTTTAGTGTTTTGTAAGTGACAGTGATCGATTGATACTGCACTTGGGTGGGCTGGGCGGAGGGGCAAAACGCAGGTGCTAGCAGGTATCTGGGCTGATCCCGCTAACACTGCGTTTTTGGGAACCCTAAACTGCTGGGGATGCTAGTATAGATCTGATCAGATCAGATATTGATCTGCTCAGATACTATACCACTAAGGGAGGTGTATGGTGCGTGCGTGGGTGTTAGCGCTACTGGCACTAATCTGCCGCTGCCTGGGGCGACGCAGACCCTAACTGACCCTAAAACCTAACCGATATCACCCGCCGGGCGATCAGAGGGTTAAACCTTTATTGGGTAATAAATGGCGGGTGCCCTGACACTATAAAAAACAAAATAAATACCCAGCGTCACCCGTTACACTTATACGGTGATCACTGGTGAAAGGGTTAACTAGGGGGCAATCAGGGGGTTAAAACCTTTATTAGGTAATATATGGGGGTACCTGACGCTATAAAAACCTGACGTGAACCTAAATGACTAACTGGCTACCTAGCGTCACCAGCGACACTAATACGGCGATCAGAAAAAAGATCGCTTAGTGACACTGGCGACGGGGTGAAAGGGTAACCTGGGGGGCGATCAAGGGGTTAAACCTTTATTAGGGGGGGTTAGGGGGGTACCCTACACCTAATAGGGGCCTAACACTAATATCCCTGACACCTTTTACAGTCACAAATGACACTGCATGCAGTGATCAGTAAAAAAAATGACCACTGCTATCAGTGACACTGTGACTGGGGGTGCAGAGGGTGATCTGGGGGGTGATTAGGGGGTGAAAAGTGTGCCTACGTGTACTGGTGTCAGTGTACTGTTTGGTGCACTTACTATTGATGTCTTCTCTCCTCGAGCTCCGGACGAAAAGACCTCTGCGAGGAGAGTGACATCACTTTCTCTGACCTGTGTTTACAGTTCACAGGCAGAGGAATCTTCTCATTCGCCAGGAGCGATCGTGAGGGGGTGGCCATGAATCAATGGCCGCCCCCTATCACGAATCGCTCCTGAACCTATGCCGACCGCCGCGGGCACCAGGGGGGGGCGATCGGACCCCCCCCCAGCTGGAAGGCAGGGACGTATATATATGCCCTTCTGCCTGTCCGTGCCATTCTGTCGACGTATATCGTCGTGCGGTGGTCGGCAAGTGGTTAAAGTGCATCTACAGGCAACTTTTTTCAAATTTTGGATAGGGGTGACGAAGGGTTAGAACACCTATCAAGTGTTTATTACTGTCCGTGTGCTCATTGGGTAGACTCACCCTCTCTAATTGTCTTTATGGGTCAGTGGTGATTAAAATATTTTAGGAGTGTCAACATAATAGAAATAAGAGATCTCTTCTCAGTTCCTGCTACATCTATGTGACAGGAAGTAAAGGGAATTCTCGCCAACTGGACACAGCTGGAGACAGCAAAAAAAGCTGATGTTTTAACTATTCCATACTGTATCCAAAAGTGTAAAAAAAAGGTATGGTATTCATTAACAAGGGAATTTTCTACCTTACCTACTGGTTTATTCACTTCGCCCTAGAACCTTATTGACAGCCAGCATGTGAATTCCTTTTGTAATTGTGTTTTTTTCTTGTCATTCAAATAAAGAGCAGAGGACTAGCCAGTATTGCCTGTAGGTTCTGTGTAGCCAATATTTTAACATTTACTGACTTCCCAAACCTGGTACACTGTATCTTGTGGGGTGCAGGGGTGGTCATGTTCATAGTGGAGCCTCTGGGTGGAGGTGGGCAATGTAGTAGGGGAGCAGGGCTTTGCTTCCTCATGTCAAAGCTGCCCTCTTATAATGGGGGAACTAATGACTAATGGGGTGATATTCGAGAGGCAGCATGGATCCACAAAATGGGTGAAGCAAAAACAGGGAGATCCTTTTTACTGCAGGTCCTCATTTTGCAGTTTACTCTTCATCAAACCATGTGAGACTACTAGTCAATGGCAGTCTTAAATGATCTCACACTGCAGATATACAGCAATGGGGCTACAGAAGATGAGAGCCTTGGCTCAGTTACATGTCAGGAAGTACATTACTATTTTCAAGTGAAATTCTAAGACAAATAGTATATTTTTCAAGCGTTAGCAAATCTTAACTCTTTGAGTTCAGGTCTACTTTGCATACATTTTAGCAGTATAATGTACCGGTACATTGCGTGCTCAGCTTTTTAAAATGAATAAAATATGTAAAAATTTCACCTGTGTTCTATTTCCATGTAAAGAGATAAGTCCCACTCACCACTCCATGACGGTGTGGTAAAGAGAATGCCCAAGACAGCCTTACCTCTGTTTCTTGGTCATGTGATGTATGATATAGGCACCCTTCCTCCTCTCTAGTCTTGGGCTATAGATACGTATCTGTGTTATAACAAGGCTAGTAGCTTCAGGCAACACTATACTTCAAGAATGACGATTGTTTTTTTTTGTGTGCCAAACAGTGGCTCTTCCAAGTATTTCTGTAAAATAATTAAATTGAATAATGTTTAGAAATAGATATAATGTTATGCTATTTAATGCTACCATGCAAGATCATCTTGAAATCAGCCCTCCTTCTGTGCTCATTCTTAGTTTAGATAACCCATAAACATACCACTGATCAGAAAGCTTTGTTCTGACTTTACACAGAGATACCAACATAAAGTCTTAATGAATAGCCATGTAATGTAGTAGATAAGAGCTTTCAAGCATTCATCTTTTCCAATGATGCTGTCTGCTGTAAGTTTATGTGTTTACCTGGGTTTTCTATGGGTTTTTGGTGGTCCTTTATACATATTATTTAAAATGTTATTATTTTCTGTCTGTTTTTTCATTAGGTCTTGAGCTACATCCGTACTGAGGGAGATATTTTTGATGCTGGCTTCAGTATGACTCAACCTTACCAGGTGTATACAGTGGAACAGTCCACAAACCCAGAGTGTGAACCTATGGCTGATAGCTGCATTTATGAATGTTCAAGGAACAGACTCCAGTGTGTCTCTGTCACTAAAATTCCTCTCAGTTCTCGGGTAATTAGTTGTGGCAGAAATCTGTCTGAAGACAAGCTTGTTCTTGGGTGTGAAGATTCCTCTGTTATTCTGTATGAAGCACATCGAAGAGTGACACTTCTAGCCCAGGCTGAACTCCTACCTGTTCAAATAAGATGGCATCCTATTGGATGTATATTTGTAGTGAGCAACAATCAAGGTGAACTTCAAATTTTTGACATGGCATTGTCACCAGTTAAGGTCCAGCTTGTTGCTGAAGACTTTGCCCCAAGAACTACTTTACAATGCAGTAAACATTTTGAAGTGTCAAGCAGCCTGGTAGACATGAAGTGGGCAGTCCCTGATAACATGAGTGATAGTACATACATCCATAACCTTTTGTTCCTGAGATTTCACGGTGGACCATTAGGAGTGCTTCAGTTTAAGCTTGGTAAGTAATCGTAAAAAAATGTTTTATATAATCTTCATATAAGTTATTTTTTGAGATGTTGTGTTAGTACTATACTGTACAGTATCTCACAAAAGTGAGTACACCCCTCACATTTTTGTAAATATTTTATTATATCTTTTCATGTGACAACACTGAAGAATTGACACTTTGCTACAATGTAAAGTACAGTAGTGAGTGTACAGCTTGTATAACAGTGTAAATTTGATTTCCCCTCAAAATATCTCAACACACAGCCATTAAAGGGGTTGTAAAGGTTCGTTTTTTATTTTCTAAATAGGTTCCTTTAAGCTAGTGCATTGTTGGTTCACTTACCTTTTCCTTCAATTTCCCTTCTAAATGTTTTCTTCTTTGTTTTCTTTGTCTGAATTTCTCACTTCCTGTTCCTCCTCAGTAAGCTGTTCAGTAAGCTGTTCTGGCTGACTCCACACCACTCGGATGATGGTGTGAAGTTTAGTGAGGAGAAACAGGAACTGAGAAATTCAGACAAAGAAAAAAAACATTTAGAAGGTAAATCAAAGGAAAAGGTAAGTGAACCAACAATGCACTAGCTTAAAGGAACCTATTTAGAAAATAAAAAACAAACCTTTACAACCCCTTTAATGTCTAAACCGCTAGCAAACAAAAGAAAAACACTCCTAAGTGAAAATGTCCAAATTGGGCCCAATTAGCCATGTCTCAGGTGTGAATGGGGAACAGGTGTGTTAAATTTGGTGTTATCGTTCTCGCTCTCATACTGGTAACTGGAAGTTTAACATGGCACCTCATGGCAAAGAACTCTCTGAGGATCTGAAAAAAAATTATTGTTTCTCTACATAATGATGGCCTAGGCAATAAGAAGATTGCCAAGACCCTGAAACTGAGCTGCAGCACAGTGACCAAGACCATACAGTGGTTTAACAGGACATGTTACACTCAGAACAGGCCTCACCATGGTCTACCAAAGAAGTTGAGTGCACATGCTCAGCGTCACATCCAGAAGTTGTCTTCGGGAAATAGACGTATGAGTGCTGCAGAGGTTGAAGGGGTGGGGGGTAAGCCTGTCAGTGCTCAGACGATACGCCGCACACTACATCAAATTGGTCTGCATGGCTGTCATCCCAGAAGAAAGCCTTTTCTAAAGATGATGCACAAGAAAGCCCTTAACCACTTCCCGCCCAGTCAATAGCGAATTGACGTCCGGGAAGTGGTTGCAATATCGATACTGGACGTCATATGACGTCCTGCAGGATATTGCCTTGCGCGCGCCCGCGGGGGGCGCGCAGCGCGGTGATCGGGGACGGCATGTGTCCCTCGGACACAGCGCTTCCCCGATCACGGTAAACAGCCAATTTCATTGGCTGTTTACCATGTGATCGGCTGTGTCAAAGTCACAGCCGATCACCTGTCAAAACAAACTCGGCGGCGCGCTCCGTGCGCGCCGCCACAGGCTTGCAGAGCGGGGATCGGGGAAGGCGAGTGTCCCTTGGACACAGCGCGTCCCCGATCAGAGTAAACAGCCAATGAATTGGCTGTTTACCACGTGACCGGCTGTGTCCAATCACAGCCGGTCACAAATGTAAACAAACTCCACAGGAGTTACTACCTGATCCCTGCTCTCTCCTCACACACCGATCTGTGAGGAGAGAGAAGAGATCAGTAAGTTAGCTCAGTGTAGTTTGTCTACATAAGTTTACAGTGCACAACACGCCCCCCCCCCCATAAAGAGGACCTGACACACAGCCCAGCACATCAATCAGCCCAGCCAATCAGCCCATCTGTCAATCAGCCCATCTGTCAATCATCCCATCTGTCAATCAATCAGCCCATCTGTCAATCAATCAGCCCATCTGTCAATCAATCAGCCCATCTGTCAATCAATCACCCCACCTGTCAATCAATCACCCCATCTGTCAATCAATCAACCCATCTGTCAATCAATCAATCAGCCCATCTGTCAATCAATCAGCCCATCTGTCAATCATCTGTCACAGGCCCACCTCCATCGGTACCGCCATTGGCACCGCCACACAGGCTACCAGTACCGCCATCGGTACCAGTACCACCACCAGTACCGCCACCAGGCCCAGCATCTATACTGCCACACAGGCCCGCTACCAGTATCACCACTAGTGCCGCCATCGGTACCACCACCCGTACCACCGTCGGTAGTGCCACCACCACCTGTACCACCACCTGTACCGCCATCGGTACCATCACCACCCGTACCACCACCACCTGTACCGCCATCGGTACCACCACCACCTGTACCGCCATCGGTACCACCACCACCCATACCGCCATCGCTACCACCACCACCCGTACCGCCATCGGTACCGCCGCCACCACCACCACCCGTACCGCCATCGGTACCACCACCACCTGTACCGCCATTGGTACCACCACCACCCATACCGCCATCGGTACCACCACACAGGCCCACCACTAATACCTCCATCGGTACTACCACACAGACCGCCACCACTACCACCAGCAGTACCATTACACAGGCCCACCAATAAGCACTGCCATAATGTCACAAAGGGTTTACAAACCTGAGGAGGCATATGCCATTCTTGCCATGTCGGATGATGAGAGCAGCGGGGAGCTCCCATTATCCGATTCTGGTTCGGAATACGAGCCAGTGGAGGATAGTGGCTCAGAGTCCGAGTCCCCGGAGGAAACCGTCCCTCCCAAAAGAATGCGATCGGCACCAAGATCAGCACCAAGATCAGGAGAACTGCCCACCACCAGCAGCGCCATACCCCAGGAAGAGGAGCCCAGTACAAGCAATGGAAATGCACGCCCAACCCGAAGAATCCAGCCCCAATCCTACCTTCCCGATGCCCTGGCAAACCCCTTATGGTTGCCTGCCAACTCAGGATCCGCTATCATCCCCCCTTTCACCGCACAGCCAGGTGTGCAGCCCGGCACTACAAATTTTTCTAAATTTGATTATTTTTGTTTATTTGTCCCACAAGATTTGCTGCAGAATATAGTGGATCAAACGAATCTGTATGCATCCCAATTTATTGCTGCCAACCCCGATTCTTCCTACGCCCGCATGTTCCAGTGGCGGCGTCTAACATTGGAGGAATTTAAATTATTTTTGGGCCTTATGTTCAATATGGGGCTTACAAAAAAGAACGAAGTCCATTCATATTGGTCCAAACGCCCCATCCAACACATGCCCATATATTCCGCTGTCATGTCCAGGAAAAGATACGACATGATTATGCGCTTTCTCCACTTCAATGACAATTCACAGTGCCCTCCCTGAGATCATCCCAACTACGACAAATTGTACAAGATACGCCCCCTAATCAATGCCTTTTCCCAGCGATTTGAAGAAGTTTTCATCCCAGACCAAAAAATTTGTGTGGACGAGTCCCTCGTACATTTCACCGGCCGACTGCAGTTCAAGCAGTACATACCAAGCAAGAGAGCCAGGTATGGGTTAAAATTAAATAAATTATGTGATCGAGCCACTGGATACGTCTGCAAATTCAGGATCTACGAAGGCAAAGACTCCCAGCTCCAGCCCCGTGATTGCCCCACATATATTGGAACCAGTGGGAAAATTGTCTGGGAGTTGGCATACCCCCTGTTCGGAAAAGGTTACCATTTATATGTTGATAATTATTATACCAGCCTGCCCCTTTTTCGCCACCTTTACAGTAAACAAACCCCGGCCTGCGGTACCTTCAAAAAAAACCGGAAGGGATTCCCACAAAATTTATTGACAAAAAAATTGCGACCTGGAGAATCGGCATCCATGAGGAACGAGGAGGTGTTGGCCATGAAGTGGAGGGACAAGAAAGATGTCCACATCCTCTCTACGATCCACAATGACACCATGGTGGAGATCCCAAGAAGACGCGGCTCCATTGTAAAGCCTGAATGTGTCCACGACTACAATTTGTACATGGGGGGG
The DNA here is from genome assembly GCA_029206835.1 of Rana muscosa. Classification (NCBI taxonomy): domain Eukaryota; kingdom Metazoa; phylum Chordata; class Amphibia; order Anura; family Ranidae; genus Rana; species Rana muscosa. The sequence goes on along the minus strand of CM055121.1, from coordinate 165,573,081 downwards.
GGGGGGTGGATTTAAACGACCAGATGCTACAGCCCTACTTATCAACCAGAAAGTCCCATTATTGGCACAAAAAAGTTGCGTTTCACCTGTTTCACATGGCCCTTTTTAATTCGTTTGTCTGCTACCAAAAAGCAACTCAAAATCACCGACTCCACTACCTCCAATATATCGAAGATATCATCGATGCCCTCATTTACCAACAAGATCCCGCCCCAGGAAGCATTCACTCTGATAGTGTGAGTCGGCTTCACGAGCGACACTATCCCTTTAGCATCCCCCCCACAGAATCTGGAAGAAGACGCCAAAAGAAATGCCGTGTATGCAGCAGAGGAGGAGTAAGAAGAGACACCAGCTATTATTGTCCCGATTGTCCCTCCCAACCTGGCCTGTGCATCGGAAATTGCTTCAAAAATTATCATACATCCATTAGTTCCCCTTATTATTAACAGACTGCCATTTCCCTATTTGCCTGCTACCATGTTACTAACTACCTTCCATGTTAATTAACTGACCCTGGCCTGTTTACCGACGATGCCTCTGCCTGCCGATTTAAACCACGTTTCTGACTTCCACGTGTACCGACCTTGGCCTGTTAATCGACCATGTTTTTGCCTGCCACTTGGACTGATCTTTTGGCCATCTACTTTTAGTACACAGGGGTCTCACATATGTGAGGGGCTTCAGAATAGCGTTCTGAGTAGAGAAAACCAGTTTTTCGTTTTCTGTGCTCCAAGAACAGGGTCTGGTTGCCCGGAGGCATCAAAGCGATTTGGGTGGGAGAAGCCTCTACCCCTGTCCCCCTGGCCCTAAGCTTGATGGTCCTTCCTGCTGCCTGGACCAATAATTTGGCTGTGCTGACCATATTACTGCCTGTAATGACCCATGACATTATGGACCATGTTTCTTCCTGCTGCTTGGACCAATACTTTGGCTGTGTTGACCATATATCTGCCTGCTGCCTCTACTGACTTTGGACAGCATTTCTGCCGGGACACCTCTGCCTGCTACCTTGACCTGTGCTTTGGCTGTGCTCTGGCTGTGCTGACAGTATCTCTGCCTGTGCGAACTATGGACAGAATTCCTGCCTGCTGCCTGGATGATTGCTTTTGCTGTCGCTGACCTCATCCCTGCCTGCTGCCTGGACCGATGCTCTCCTCTGTGGACCACTGCACTTCTAAAACCACAGGTAATCTTTTGTTATTTGGTATGTACCTGCTATGTGTTAGATATATGAAGGGCCTTCAAAAATGTGATCGGTAGTCAGAAAATGATATGTGCAATTAATGCTGCTAGAATGCCTGGAGGTGCTACTTGGATGTTGGGCCTCTGTATGTGGCCAGGCTGTGTAAAAGTCTCAAACGTGGTATCGCCATACTCAGGAGGAGTAGCAGAATGCATTTTGGGGTGTCATTTTTGCTATGTATATGCTATGCGTTAGAAATATCTTATAAATGGACAACTTTGTGTAAAAAAAATGCATTTTCATTTTTTCTCCACATTTTCCAAAACCTTCTGGAAAAAAATGAACCGTTCAAAAGACTCATAATGCTTCATAGATTATACGTTGGGGTGTGTGCTTTCCAAAATGGGGTCATTTTGTGGAAAATTCCATTGTCTTGGTGCTCCAGGGCCTTCAAAAGTGTAATAGGTGGTTGAGAAAGGATATGTGCGATTTATGCTTGTAGAACGCCTGAAAGTGCTACTTCAATGTTGGGCCTCTGTATGTGGCCAGGCTGTGTAAAAGTCTCACACATGTGGTATCGCTACACTCAGGAGGAGTAGCAGAATGTATTTTGGGGTGTAGTTGCAATTATGCATATGCTGTGTGAGAGAAAAAAACTGTTAATATGACCAGTTTGTGTAAAAAAAAAAAAAAATAAATAAATAAAATTTTCCCAAGAATTGTGGGAAAAAAATACAACTTCAAAAAACTCACCACGCCTCTTAGTAAATACCTTGGACTGTCTACTTTCCAAAAAGGGGTAATTTTGGGGTATTTGTACTTTCCTCGCTTGTTAGTGTCTCAAGAAATGAGATATCCCTTCAGTACATCAGGCGTGATCAGATGTGATAAATTTTCAGTGATTGCCACCATAGTTTGTAGACTCTATAACTTTCACAAAGACCAAATAATATACACTAATTTGGGTTCATTTTACCAAAGATATGTAGCAGTATACATTTTGGCACAAATTTATGAAGAAAAATTACTTATTTGCAAAATTTTACAATAGAAACTAAAAAAAAGTGTTTTTTTTTTTAAAAATTGCTGTTTTTTTGCTTATATCGCAAAAAATAAAAAACCCAGTGGCGATTAAATACCACCAAGAGAAAGCTCTATTTGTGAAAAGAAAATGATAAAAATTTTGTTTGGATACAGTGTAGCATGACTAAGTAATTGTCATTCAAAGTGTGAGAGTACTGAAAGCTGAAAATTGGTCTGGGCGGGAAGGTGCATAAGTGCATGGTATTGAAGTGGTTAAACAGTTTGCTGAAGACGAGCAGACTAAAGACAAAGATTACTGGAACCATGTCCTGTGGTCTGATGAGACCAAGATGAACTTATTTGGTTCAGATGGTGTCAAGCGTGTGTGGTGGCAACCAGGTGAGGAGTACAAAGACAAGTGGGAGTGGGAGTGGGAGTGTCATGGTCTGGGGCTGCATGAGTGCTGCCGGCACTGGGGAGCTACAGTTCATTGGGGGAACCATAAATGCCATCATGTACTGTGACATACTGAAGCAAAGCATGATCCCCTCCCATTGGAGACTGGGCCGCAGGGCAGTATTCCAACATAACGACCCCAAACACACCTCCAAGACGACCACTGCCTTGCTAAAGAAGCTGAGGGTAAAGGTGATGGACTGGCCAAGCATGTCTCCAAACCTAAACCCTATTGAGCATCTGTGGGGCATCCTCAAATGGAAGATGGAGGAGTGCACGGTCTCTAACATCCACCAGCTCCGTGATGTCATCACGGAGGAGTGGAAGAGGACTCCAGTGGCAACCTGTGAAGCTCTGGTGAACTCCATGCCCAAGAGGGTTAAGGCAGTGCTGAAAAATAACGGTGGCCACACAAATTATTGATACTTTTTGGGCCCAATTTGGCCATTTTTACTTAGGGATGTACTCACTTTTGTTACCAGCGGTTTAGACATTAATGGCTGTGTATTGAGTTATTTTGAGGGGACAGCTAATTTACACTGTTATACAAGCTGTACACTCACTACTTTACATTGTAGCAAAGTGTCACATGAAAAGATATAATAAAATATTTACAAAAATGTGAGGGGTGTACTCACTTTTGTGAGATACTGTATATACATATACTGTATTAATATTATATATATATATATATATATATATATATATATACACACACACACAGTTGAGCTCAAAAGTTTGTATACCCATGTGAAATTTTGGCATTCGTGTTGAAAATATGACTGATCATGCCAAAAAACTGTCTTTTATTTAAGGATAGTGATCACAGAAAGCCATTTATTATCACATAGTTTTTTGGATCCCTTTTAAATCATAACAGAAATCACCCAAATGGCCCTAATAAAAAGTTTACATACACTGGAATGTTTGGCCTTGGTACAGACACAGAAGGTGGCACACACAGTTTAAAATGGCAATTAAAGGTAAATTTCTCACATTTGTGGCTTTTTATATCACAATTAGTGTCTGTGTATAAATAGTCAATGAGTTTGTTAGCTCTCACTTGGATGCCCTAAGCAGGCTAGACACTGAGCCACGAGGAGGTAGAAAAGAACAGTCAAAAGACCTGCGTAACAAAGTAATGGAACTTTATAAAGATGGAAAAGGATATAAAAAGATACCCAATGCCTTGAATATGCCAGTCAGTACTGTTTAATCCCTTATTAAGAAGTGGAAAATTTGGAGCTCTTTTGATACCGAGCCAAGGTCAGGTAGACCAAGAAACGTTGCAGCCACAACTGGAGGAAGAATTGCCCAGGATACAAAGGAAAACCCACAGTTAACCTCAGGAGAAATACAGGCTGCTTTTCAAAAAGACGGCGTTGTTGTTTTTAAGGCGCACAATTCAACGATACTTGAACAAAAAAGAGCTGCATGGTTGAGCTGCCAGAAGGAAGCCTTTACTGCGCCAATGCCACAAAAAAAGCCCAATGAGGCATGTCAAGGTGTTGTTGGGCATATTGTAACCAGGCTTTTTTTGTGGCAGTTATGCAGTCTTCTTTCTGGCAACTTGACCATGCAGCTCTTTTTTGTTCAAGTGTCATCGTATTGTGCTCTTTAAAAACAACCACACCATCTTTTTCCAGAGCAGCCTCTATTTCTCCTGAGGTTACCTGTGGGGTTTTCTTTGTATTCCGAACAATTCCTGTGGCAGTTGTGGCTGAAATCTTTCTTGATCTACCTGACCTTGGCTTGGTATCAAGAGATCCCCAAATTTTCCACTTCATATTAAATTATTGGTATATTCAAGGCTTTGGATATCTTTTTATATCCTTTTCCATCCATGTAAAGTTTCATTACCTTGTTACGCAGGTCTTTTGACTGTTCTTTTCTGCTCTCCATGGCTTAGTAGCTAGCCGGCTTAGTGCATCCATGTGAGAGCTAACAAACTCATTGACTATTTTTAAACAGACTCTAATTGCGATTTAAAAAGCCACAAATGTGGAAAATTAACCTTTAATAGCCATTTTAACCTGTGTGTGCCACCTTCTGTGTCTGTACCAAGGCCAAACATTCCAGGGTATGTAAACTTTTCATCAGGGCCATTTGGGTGATTTCTGTTATCATTATGATTTTAAAAGGAGCCAAAAAACAATGTGATAATAAATGGCTTCCTGCAATCACTATCCATTTTTTTTGGCATGATTAGTCATATTTTCAATATAAATGCCAAAATGTCACAATTTCTGCCAGGGTGTGCAAACTTTTGAGTACAACTGTGTGTGTGTGTGTGTGTGTATATACATAGAACGGGGGAAACAGGGGTGGGACTTTAGATGAGGCAATGAGGGGTAGATTCATGTGCCTCCATCCCTAATAGATTTGAAAAAAGGGGGGAATTGGTGGGACTTTGAATGAAGCACACTTACTAAAGCTATAAAATGCAATCATGTTTATTGATTCCTGGTAAAACAATCATGTAATGATAATGAATACAATAATCAATGACATTGGATAATAGCTTGATATCCCATAATATATACATATATTCCAACATAGTTTTAGAATTGTAAATTGATAATGAAAATATGACGTCATTGCGCCTCCGACCACTCATGTAGCCGTAGGGCTGCGAACCCGGAACGGAGACAGGGGAACATGTCAGCCCTCTCAGCGATGAGATTGCGACACTGGAGGGCTTCGTTCTAAGGTAAGTTTCCCATAATGTGCTAGTATGCAATGCACAGTGGCTGGGGTGCAAAGCACCATTACAGACAATACAGCACAGGAGGAAGACAAGTAGGACAGTTTGGACAAGCAAGCATTTTTTATACAGGATCAAATAAATAGACATACTATGTGGGTCGCATGAGGCCATGCTGTTTTTTGTGTAATAATGGAGCTGGAGGAAAAGAAAACCTGCTTCTCTGCTGCTGCTGATTGACATTTGTCATCATCATCAGAAATACAAATGCTAATAAATAATTCTAAATGGACACGGCTCTATTGTATTGCTATTTTCCAAGGTTTACTATTAAGTCACACATATTCTCTCTACCAGGGGAGGTCTGCTCTAGTCTATAAAACAATACTTTGTTTTTTTTTTTACATTAGTTGTTTAAGCCCATCACACTTTTAGCAAAATTTGTACACATCTAAAATTTGGCCCTCCACTCCCTGCTAACAAAAAAAAAGCGAAAGACAGAAAACGTACTCCGTTTTTCTTTAAAGAATTTTTAAATCTGCTTAAAAATTTTTCATTTTGCCTTTGATTTTACATAACCCCACCCCTGAACTACATATTTTTTAATAATGTGTCTCTCTTTGCCAAACTGCACCTTCTTTCAATGTCAGGAATATATGGATAAAAATTTAAGTGGAACTCTGGTCATGCGGTCACCTGGAGTCTATTACGACTTGCGGCGCCTATAATATTAATAATAATCCTTTTATTGCAGGCAGATGATAATCAGCCAGAATTAGGGATTTTTAATTTGCTAATTTTATATAAAAGTAGATTTGATGATTGTTTTTAGCAGGGTGTATATAAATCAATGATTTTTTTAAAAAAAATCTAAAAAATTAGATTTTTTTGATTTAAATCAGATTTTTTTGGGTTTAAATGGATTTTCTTTTTGATTTTTATCAAATTTATTTTAATAAAATGCTTTTGGATCAAAAATCTATCTAAAGATAGTTTTCTATTTAAGATACATTAATAATTTTGTTTATTCAGCAGGAAATGGAGCTTAGTTCTATAGCATGAGGCTGTATATTCTGCAATATTTACATTTTTGGTAAACTCGTTCAATGAATCCAAACTCTTCAAGCTGAAATAACATGCACTGCATTGATTCATTCACACAATTTCACAGTAACCATGAGATAAGACAAAGTTCAGGAATATTCCTTTATCCCATTGTTTTGCAAATCTATGTACACTACAAACTGTATGATTGAATCGGTTCTGATATCGCTGTTTTACTAACGTGACACCTTATTATTCTAAATAGGAAACCTTCATTTTGTTTTAAAATATTAAAGATTCTAACTACCAGCAAGAACAAGTCCTTACATTTAAAGAGCGCCTGTCATTTCAGATCCATCATGGCAGCGCCTGTTAACGGGCATTACGTTGGCCGGTTTATGTAGGATATTATATTATTATATATACCGTATATACCAACCCGAGTATAAGCCGAGGTACCTAATGTTACCACAAAACCTGGGAAAACTTACTGACTCGAGTATAAGCCGAGGGTCAACAATGCCCACCCATTGCAACTTCACTAAGCCCATTGCCACCTTACTGTTCCCATCCTCACTGTTCCCATCCTCACAAGTTCCTATCCTCACCTGTGCCCATCCTCACCTGTGCCCACCCTCACTGTTTCCCTAGAATTGTAATTGAACAATAAAATAAAAATAAAATTGTACCTGAAGGCTGCGGCGTCCATCGTTTAAAACTCGCGCTGTCTTCCTAATCTCTTCCGTGATAGGCGGAACTGCCTGCTGAGAATCGCCTATCACGAACGTTCTCTCATCTTTACCTATCCCAGCAGACACTGTGTTCAGTTTCTGCCAATCACGGACGTCTGCTGGGAAACTGAGGATGAGAGAACGTTCGTGATAGGCGATTCTCGGCAGAAACAGTTCCGCCTATCACGGAAGGGACCAGGAAGAGCCCGCGGGTTTTAAACGATGGACGCCGCAGCCTTCAGGTAAATTTTACAATATTCAATTTCGCTGACTCGAGTATAAGCCGAGGGGGGGGACTTTCAGCCTAAAAAAAGGGCTGAAAATCTCGGCTTATACTCGAGTATATACGGTATATGTACACATATATCGGCCTACATATTACAACACCACTCACCTGCTGCAGCCACGTCCCTCACCTTGTTGTGTCAATGCCGCATCATCATTAAAGTGAATAAGACTGTCTGTGAGTCAACAGCGGGTCAGAGGAGGAGCCGCTGCGGGACAGAGATGACAGTTGCTCTTTTAAAAATTATTAGTGTTTTTTAGTGAAATTGTGTTTTTTTAGCTACGTGGCTTTTCATCTTTAAAACATATTTTGTAGACAGTTATTCCGGTTACATGATAAAAGTGTGTCATTTTATTTATAGTTATATTTTTACCCTAGAACCTAAAAAAATTGATTTATTGTGGCAACATTGACATTTATTATATAATGAGGAGCTCCTGCAAATGCCGGGGCGTTGTGAAATTGCAGTGTGTTTTCTTACGCAGGTTGTCAGTGTTGTTTTATTTCACAAGTGCCTAAGTCAACAGGGAATTAGACATCTAAACAAGGCCAAATGTACTATTAATTGGCAATGAAAATGACCAGTGTCAAACAGCCAAACTCTGAGGCACAACCGTCTCTTTATTGTAGAACAAAAGGAAATGTCATTGACTGTAATTCCCAGAACACTCCTCCGCTCTCTCTCACACTTTGCTCGCTGCGCTGGCAGTTAAAGAAGCGCTTTCTACTTTTTCTTATTTAAATTTTTTGGAATGAAGATTATTCAATAAGGAAATTGGTATACAAACACATTTAAAACATAAACATTACTAGCTTATTCAAAGTACAATTGGTAAAGAAGGTGTTCACAGCTTTGTGCAAAAAAAAAAAAGAAAAGAAGGAAAAACCCTATAGGGAAGCATAAAGGTTAATAGAGTGCATGATTCAGGGATACATTAAAGTGAAGTCTTGCTGAACAGGTAGATGATAAAGGAAAGGATCTCTTGTCTTGTTCATTACTAATGCTAGGATACTGCATTTTGTAGTAGTCCATGACTTGAAGGCTGTTGTATAAGAATTTCCACTGGGCAGGTGACCACACATAACATAGTGGTGCAATTGAAATTATCATAGTTCAATCATCTACTTCTATTGTACACCAGATTCCTAGAACGTACAGCCCTGTTGTGTCTAGCATGATGATGTAAAAACTCTCTGCAATCTCATGAAACACACAAGCAACTCCAATATCTAGAAACTGTATGATCTATAACGCCTAGATAAAATATAAAGGGAATTTACTAAGATTGGAGCGGAGCAGCCAGAATCTGGAGCAGCTGCGCATGACAACCAATCAGCTTCTAGATTTCATTTTCAAAATTTAAAGTGACACTACACTCTGTTTTAAAAAAATAAAATTATATTCATATGTATTCTTAACTTAAAATTAGAGCAAAACTATTGCTCTCAGCCTCCTCCAAATCTCCATATTACTTTTTTTTTTTGCTGCTGTTATCTGGCATCCTGTTAAAGGGTGGCTACGTTCATTTTCTATGGTACCAATGTATGTAGGAACATAGACACCCTCTCGTCTGAGATGGCCTATGGACTAGTCAATGCAGTAACTAACATGCACTGCTCATTCCAAACATAAGGAAGTGAAGAGGAGGAGAGGTCTAGGAGCTGACAGACGGTGATACATGGGGGCAGAAAACACAGTAAGAAACAAATTCATAAAAAATTGATTATAGGACCATTAAGTAACAGATGTATGAAGTACCGTATTCAGGGCCGACTCTCCCACTAGGCGAACTAGGCAGCTGCCTAGGGCGCACTGCCACCTGAGGGCACTGCTGACCCTTGCCTCACACCTCTTCCTCCTTTTTGTCGCACCCCAGGCTCCCGGCAGGGCCGCTGATAGAGCTAGTAAGGCGCTCAGTGCGGCGGGCGAGTGTTATTAATTGCAGAGCGGTGTGCAGCTTTCCCACTCTCCCTCCCACGGCTTTCACATGCTGGAGGGAGAGGGACAGACCAGTGTGACAGGCAGCCAATAGCGCTGCTCTTCTGAGTGGGAGGGCGTGACTGCTAAGTTGCTCCGACTCCCACCACCCCCTTAGCCAATCAGATTGCCCAGCCCGCCACATTTGATCAGAAGACGCTAGTGACCAGAGCAGGGCGGGATTGCAGAGGATCCGACATACCTGAGAATGAAGAAGGTATGATCATGTCACACATTCACTGGTAATGCAGAAGTCTAATAATCGGTGTGTTCTATTGTCCTGTGTGTAGATTAGACAAAGATCGAGGGATGACTCCGTCTTCTCACACTGCTTCTTATTTGTGTTTTTATTTACACTGCATGGTGACTGATGATTAGACTTCTGCAAGACACTTCAAACTTAAGCTGTCTCTATAGCTATTTGTGCCTGAGTTGGTGTCGGCCATCCCTGATTTATCTAACTTTCCTTGTTATCTTTGAAGGAATTAGCTGAAGTTTTTTTTTTTGCCACTTATAGTTATATCTTATAAACTCCTGTTTGCAGTGATCAATGTTTTTCCACACTGGTCACTGCTAGGACACACTTGTACCATGTCTGCAGTCTCTGACTATCTCCTGTGTTATAACCACAGTCTGACCTTCTCTTGTGTTATCTCTGCAGTCTCTGACCTTCTCCTGTATCATGTCTGCAGTCTCTGACCATCTACTGTACCATGTCTGCAGTCTCTGACCATCTCCTATACCCTGTCTGCAGTCTCTGACCTTCTCCTGTACCGTGTCTGAAGTCTCTGACCATCTCCTGTACCATGTCTGCAGTCTCTGACCCTCTCCTGTACCATGCCTGAAGTCTCTGACCATCTTCTGTACCATGTCTGAAGTCTCTGACCATCTCCTGTAGTATGTCTGCAGTCTCTGACCCTCTCCTGTAGTATTTCTGCAATAAGGGGGGCTACAGGCACAGCAGGAGTTGAGGGAAGGTGTACCTAGGCATGTTGAGTGGTGAGGGAAGAGGGCTGTAGGTGCAGTGGGTGGTAAGGCAAGGGAGGCTGCAGGCATAATAGAAAATTAAGAAAGGGGTCCCAGGTGCAGTGGGTGGTGATGGAAAGAATGCCTAGGCACAAGTGGTGGTTAATAAAGGCAAGGCTGTAGAGAAATTTTTGATGTAGCATACAAGGCAAGGGGCTTCATAATCCAGGGCCCACCAAAATCCTCAGCACCAGGCCTATGATGCTCCTAATCCAGACCGAACGACCGGGCCGCAAGGGTCGCACTTGCAATCGGGCCCTGGTGTTCCGCCACTTCCGCCACTAATATATTTTTTGATAATGGCACACAGTGAAATAATTAAAAAGTGGCATTATAAAAAAAAAACACTGTGACAGATTGTCACACAATACACACTGGGATCTTTGATCAAAGAGTGTATTGTGCTATTATTTAATGACACTGCACAAAGACATTCCATTTTTTTTTTGGGGGGGGGGGCGCAAGTAGCTGGTCTTTCCTAGGGTGCAAAATAGTCTAGCACCGGCCCTGACCGTATTTATCGGCATATAACACGCACAGGCGTATAACATGCACAGGCGTATAACACTCACCTTCATTTTAAGCGGGGAGTTTCAGGAAAAAACACTAAATTTTAAATAAAGAACTTTGAAGCAAAAAAAGGGTCACTGCCCATCAATGCAGCCTGATCAATGCCCATCTGCAGCCTCAAAATTGCCCATCAATGCAGCTTGATCAATGCCCATCTGCAGCTTCACAATTGCCCATCAATGCAGCTTGATCAATGCCCACCCGTAGCCTCACAATTGCCCATCAATGCAGCTTGATCAATGCCCATCTGCAGCCTCACCATTGCCCATCAATGCAGCTTAATCAATGCCCATCTGTAGCCTCACAATTGCCCATTAATGCAGCTTGATTAATGCCCATCTGCAGCCTCCCCATTGCCATGAATGCAGCCTGATCAATGCCCATCTCATGGAGGGGGGCGGGATGAGCGCTGTCAGATTACATACAGCAAGAATCTCCTGTTTACTCTGTGGCCTCTTTAATACAAAGTCCCACCTCCTGGACTGGCAGGAGATGGGACTTTCTATTACAGAGGCCGCTGAGTAAACAGGAGATTCTTGCTGTATGGAATCTGACGGCGCTCTTCCCGCCCCCCTCCCCGTTGTCTCCGAAGCAGCCCAAATTGCAGTATCGGCGTATAACACGCACACACTATTTGCAACCGATTTGCAGGGTAAAAAAGTGAGTGTTATACGCCAATAAATACAGTATTTTTAGAGAATAATCATTTTGTTTGTTGTCACTTTAAAAGAACAAGCAGAAGTTAGAACCTGATTGGTTACTTTGCACAGCTGGCCCTGATTCTAGCTGTACCAGTTTTAGCAAATTCCCCTAATTTATATTTCTACAATGCAGTCAATAATAAGAACTACACTCTATGCAGATGCTATATACAAAATGTTCAGTCATGAGTTCTCTTTAGAACTCATGACTGAACACTGGACGTGTCATGGAAGATTGCACACTGCACGTGTCAGGAAGATTGCCTCAGAATGATTCCTATAAGGAAAGCTCTACAGGCTGGTGCACGTTTGCGGGCACCAATGCACGCGGGAACGTGCGCGCACACGGTTCCCGGCAACAAACGGACTATTTAAACCAGGCCAGTAAACCGGATCAATGCTGTCTGATCTACATTGTTTCCTGTGATCCCTGCTACATGTGATTCTGCATCTGTTCATGTGATTGACTCAGCTTGCCTCTGACTACTCCTGCCATCTGCCTGCATCTGACCCTGGCTTGTCTCTGACCTTGCACCTGCCTTCTTTGGTTACCACGCTGCCTGTCTGTTACCGACCTCGATTCTTCCTCTGCATCTGTTCCAGTATCTCCCGTCTGTGTACGACCCGGCTTGCCTGTACCTGCCTGTGTTCCAGTCCCCTCAGAACATCCTTTCTGCTTATCTCTGCATTCCTGTGTGTGGCATCCAGATACTAGCCTGCTCCAGTCTCCAGCCTGCCTGCTGTCCTGGGCTTCCCATCTTACTGGCAACCCATCACGGTGTCATCAGGAACTTTGGACCGGCTTCTCTGCTAGTGATCCTGCCAGGCACTCGTGCTACTCTACACTCCCGCGCCTCCTGTTTGCTTTATCAGGGGCCTCGAGTCAGAGGTGTAAGAGAGGCTTTCCTCTGCATACCGGGTTCACCTACCAGGTACGTGACAGTATCAGACAGCTATGTCTGAGCCCAAGCGAGGAACCTCTTCTATGGATGAACTTTGCCAACATCTTGCAGGCCTCACACAAGCCGTCAAAAATCTGCAAGAGGAATATACCCGACTGGAGGAAGGTGTCCAAGCCCTGTCCTCCCTCAGTTGTCATGTTACCAAGGGAACCCAGTGTACCTACACCAGAAAGATTCTCTGGAGAACGCAGCAAATTCAGAGCGTTCCACAACGTCTGAACTTTACTTTGCTCTACAGCCACGTACGTACCTTTTCTCTGGAGGCTACCATGGTGGGCTTTGTCATCTCTCTGCTGCTGGGTGAGCCTCAATCCTGAGCACATCGTCTTCTGGAACAGAAAGTAGCATCCTTAACAAACCTTACTACCTTCTTTGATGCCATGTCTCAACTGTAAGAAGATCCTCAGTAAACTGCTACTGCTGAAGCAGCACTGCATACCCTCTAGCAAGGTCGCAGAGCAGTCGAGGACTATTTTGCTGAATTTAGACGCTGGAGTTCTGATACCAACTGTAATGATGCTGCCTTCTGTTATCAATTTCTGATGGGTCTGACGGACCCCCTAACAGACAAATTAGCCTGAGTTGGGGTGCCCCAATCCGTAGATGCTCCTATTAACCGACCGACGTTTGAGGGAATGGAGATCAGAAAGAGCAACAGGACAATCTCGTCCAATCTGGATCTTACCCAGAGTCCTCAGCTTCTCCAGCCCGGCTCTGCCGGCGCTGGCAGCTTCCATTCCTGATACTGATGAGTGTCAGTGTCGTCGCCAGAACAATCTGTGCCTGTATTGTGGAGAGCCAGGACATTAGGTGAGATCCTGTCCAGCAAAGCTCCGTAAGTGCTTATCAATTTCTTCTGCCCTTTCCACAGCTTTGCCACACAGCTCTTCTCACCTCGCTCTTCCCATTCTGTTACAGCTTGCAGGAAGGAATATCCAGGTCTCTGCCATAATTGACTCCGGAGTCTGCAGCTGCTTCATGGACTTGTCTTTTGCAGCTAGACATTTGATTCCACAACAACCCAAGGCTCAAGGACTAGCTGTACATTTAGCCGATGAGTCTGCCATTAAATCAGGACCAGTTACACAAGAAACTTTTCCGTTGCCTGCCACCATTGCCAATTACCACCAAGAACTGTTATGCCTAGATGCCATTTCTTCACCTCTATTCCCCATTATCCTAGGCATGCCCTGGCTACAGGCCCACAATCCATCAATTGGGCCACCAGGGAAATCAAGTTTCCTTCATCCTACTGTCATCAGCACTGTCTACAAGACATCACATGTTATCCCCCATCCCTGCTTTGTCTGGACTCTGACTCTGAAATATGCCAATCAGTCCCAGTGGTGTACCATGATTTCTTGGACGTTTTCAGTAAAAAAGAGCGCGGAGACTCTTCTTCCCCACAGGCCCTATGGCTGCCCGATTAAGTTCCTTTTGGGAGAATCTTCCCTCTAACTGAGCTAGGATTGGGCACATTGAAAGAATACATTGATGACAATCTGAAAAGGGGGTTCATCCGCCCATCCACCTCTCAAGCAGGAGCAGGCATCTTCTTTGTAGAGAAAAGGGATCACACGGCCCTGTGTAGATTATTGTGAGCTTAACAAAATTACGGTTAAAAATCGCTACCCTTTTCCTCTGGTGTACAAATTATTTCAAAGACTGAGAGTTGCAACCATCTTCACTAAGTTGGACCTTCGGTGGGGCCTACAACCTGGTTCATGTCCAGGAAGGAGACGAATGGAAGACGGCCTTTCGCACTCGATTTGGGCATTTTGAATATCCAATGCCATTTGGATTGTGTAATGCCACTTTCCAGTATTTTTTTAATGATATCTTCCGAGATTATCTAGACCTGTTCATCATAGTTTACCGAGACGATATTCTTATCTTTTCTTCATCTATGGACAATCACCACAGGCATGTCAGGAGTGTGTTGGGTCGGCTTCGGAAACATGGCCTATAAGCAAAGCTCGAAAAAGGTGAATTTGAACAACAGAGCATTCAATTTCTTGGACTGATCATCTCGGTTGAAGGCATTAAGATGGATCCCCAGAAAGTTACTGCTTTTTTGGACTGGCCAATTCCCGCAGACAAGAAAGGAATTCAACATTTTGTGGGATTTGCCAATTTTTATTGGAGATTCATTAGGGGGTTTTCAGCCATCATCTCCCCCATCACGCAGTTAATGTGGCAAGGCATCCGGTTACACTGGTCCCATGAAGCTCAGGCTGTCTTTGAGACTCTTAAGAGACTGTTCACTTCCGCATCCGTCTTAAGGCATCCCGATTCAGCTCTGCCATTTGTTCTAGAAGTTAATGCATCTGAGACAGCAGTTGGGGCAGTACTCTCCCAATGACAAGGGTTTAAAGCTCTATTACATCCAGTTGCATTCTTTTCCTGTAAATTGTCAGCAGCAAAAAGGAACTACTATGTTGGGGATCGAGAACTTTTGGGAATCAAAGCTGCAATTGAGGAGTGGCAATATCTATTGGAAGGGGCAGCACATCCAATTTTGATCTGTAGGGATCATAAAAATCTGGAGTACCTGAGGACTGCAAAAAGATTAAAAACACGTCAGGCCAGGTGGGCATTATTCTTTTCCAGGTTTTCCATCCATATTACTTACATGCCTGTGTCAAAGAACACGAAACCTGACGTGCTGTCCCGTATGTTCAATGATTCAGAGGAAGTCACACCCCCGGCTACCATTTTGCCCGCAAGGAACTTTCTTCTACTACAGGAAGACTTGCTGTCACAGATTAAACAAACTTCCATGGGGACTTCCTCCCCCTCAGAAATGAATTTACAGGCAAAAGGTGCTCTGTTATTATATAAAGACATGATTTTCATATCAGAAGACTGACGGGTTGCTATATTAGGGCTCTGCCATGATCACATGTTAGCCGGACATTTTGGTGTTTTCAAGACTTCTGAACTTGTGCAACGCATGTTTTGGTGGCCTCAGGTAGAAAGAGATTGCAAAAAATATCTGGAATCCTGCACCACTTGCATTCGAAGTAAGAATAGTAAAGTCAAGGCATGGGGTCTGCTGAAACCACTATCCGTCCCAGAGAGGCCTTGGAAGATGATCTCAATAGAATTTATTGTGGAACTTCTTCCAGCAGAAGGCTTTACTACTATCTTTGTGGTGGTGGATTGACTGTCCAAAATGGCGCATTTCATACCAATGAAGGGGACACCCTCGGCTCCTGAGACAGCACAAGTCTTCATCAAAGAAATCATAAGGCTTCAAAGAGTTCAGACCCTTAAACAATACCTACGCTGCTTCTCCTCTTCTTCCCAGGATGGCTGGGTCTCACTGTTACCTTTACCCGAGTTTGCCTACAATAACTCTTCTCACTCTGCCACAAAACAAGCTCCATTCTTTGCCAATTACGGCTTCCATCCATCATTCTTGCCTAACACCATTCCAGAATGTTCAGTACCAGCTGTTCTTGAAACAACGAACTTCTTCAGTACAAATAACAAACTGTTGCAGGAAACGATGGCTAAGACACAAGAGTATAACAAGAAAATCTTTGATAAGAAAGGATGAGAAGAATTAATTCTGGAACCCAGCAAGCAGGTATGGTTATCAACAGTGAACCTAAGGTTGGCATGCCCCTCAAAGAAACTAGGTCCTAAATTTGTGGGACCTTTTCCAATAAATACAAGAATCAACAATTTAGCTTACAAACTAGAGTTGCCGGTCTTCCTCTGCATACCGGGCTCACCTACCTTCCTCTGCATACCAGGCTCACCTACCAGGTATGTGACAGGACGTTTTTACAGCTGCTGTCTTTGACTTCAGGCAAAAAATGCATGCACAGTGTTTTCTATGTATTACAATGGCTCTAGTTTACACCAGTGCAGTCAGTTGCAGAAACTGACCGGAAACTGACTGTAACTGACTGCATTGGTGTGAACTAGAGCCATTGGAATACATGGAAAAAACTGTGCATGAATTTTTTAATGCAGAAAAAAAGCGCACAGAACTGCATCTGGTGTGAACTGGCCCTAAGTCCCAAATCCTGATTTCCAGCATTTTTTCTTCCACAAGTACCCTCCTGATTGCCTACTGTTCCCTTGCTTATCTCCACTTAACAGTATCCTGTATTTAGAATCTTTTGGGTGTGTCACATGATATAAGGTACACCACACCTATATGCTCAGACTTACACCTATAAGTCTGACAAAAAAAAAGTAACATTTCACTGTACATTACATTTATTTCATTAAAGCAATTTGTTTAAACTGCACTCCAAAAGTCCATTGTACAAACCATGTAGGAGAAAAACAGATTCTATGTGCTTACTGTATAGATGATGGTGCCAGGTCCTGTTCATATATCAGGAGAGTCCCTGATAGAAAGTTATGTTTTTTTACTTGCTTTTTTTTCCTTGCAAAGTAAGTCACATGAAGGAAATCTTAACAACTAGAACATTGGTGACATAAAAACTGCCTCGCCAGCTTGCACAGCACACCTCGCATTTCTCGCAGTTCAAGAACCACTGGTGTTTTCCAAATGATCAGACTTCGGAACACCATAGATGATGCAGGTTGAACCCAAAAAACGACTTGGTACCCCCGTCAACACACTCGATGTTGATGGGAGAATCCCTCCTGTGGAACTATTGTATTCTGACAGCAGGGTGAGTTCCCCAGTGTCAGAATGCAATGATCAGTGTGGCATGGGGGGTGTTAGCTCTCGTGGTAGATGCGTTTTTCCAGTGACTCAGGCCAGTCAGAAACTATATTTTAGGGCATGGTAGCCCATTTTTATTAGAAAGGCAAAATAAAAGTCCAAACAAAGATTTCCCATGCAGGGGTTCTTCTCCATCAAATACACAGAACAGAAAATGCTAGCCCACCTGGCTCTCTGTAGCAGTACTTCTGCACTTTATCCTGGTCACCCAGACCACCAGACTCCTCAATGAAGACGGCTTCCCTTTAGCATCCACAGCTCTGTCTCTTGCAGTCACCAACTTTCTGGCTGCCTCCTACAGCCTCTCTGACTCCTGAAGACCTCCTGTCTCTTGGTGGGAAGCTGTCTCCAACTGGGAGCCATGAGGTCTTCCCATACACTCATTATAAGGGCTGTGCTCACCTGAGCACACACCCTGCTGGTCATCCACAAAATCTGGACACAGGGTTGGAGATCCCGTCCCACCCAAGACACTGTGGAATCTCCAAACTACAGAGCCCCACGCCGGAATACCAAAACTTGGAGAAAGCTGCAAAAGCAGTTTTCTCCAGTCCACGTCTACGCTCTGTAGTCTTGCACCCAGCAAATATGCATACCCTATGTCCACCAACGGTCCCTGCTGAACCAGACAAATTTCAATATATCTATCACTGGCTTTAGTTTTTATTTGTTATATTTGGAATTTATAAGCTAAACGAATAGGTTTACAGGGCCTTAAAAAGTCCTGTAAATCACCTTACCTTTACAGTGCACTTTACACTATCCCCTGTGACATCGCTCACAACAGCTTTGGTTAATAAAAAAAAGGCCATTGACTTGCTATCTTCAGTACAATTGTGTTCTCATTCAGGCCAGAGTAGTCACTGTGCAGGGATTTAGAGGCCTTCCAGCTAATTGCTATCTTGTAAATTTAATTGGACTGCCTCCCAAGGCACTGTTCTTAAATCAATTAGGCGACAAGTTGCCTGTCGCCTCTTTCTCCCAAGAAGTGTACCATCAAGAGAGGTCAACCATCTAAAGGGGGAAAGATGTTTCACCTAAACCATTTGAGATTTGCCATATTTTAAAATTCATTGTTTGCATTTAGATAAAGTATTTCTCTTACCAAGGAAGAGTGCTTTTTTTTTTTTCTCTGTCGATTCATTATTTAAAGTCAGAAAACAGTTACATTGGATCGTTACTTATTTTTGGTTACTGTCTCCTCTGTGTCACTCTAATAAGGTTAAGCAGTTCTCTGACTGGACTGTCCTTGTTAATGAGATCAATTGACTTTGGGGATGCATCGACTGATAAATAATAAATCCCTTCCTTATTATTTTACAAGCCTTGTGGTTCTGGTCTTTGCCAATGAGAGCAAGTACCATGAACAGCTAAACTGCAAATAAAACCCCTGCTTTAGATATTAGACAAATGTGATGTCATTTGTCAAACCAGTTTATGTGGAACAAATTGTTACTTTTTGAATGAATTCAACTGCTATATACTATCATTCATTATCCAGTATATTCCAGTTGTCTTGCTAACACCAATCATTAATATGCAGTAACAGTGTCTCTAAATGAATACTAAAGAGCTACAACAATGTAGAAAAGGGAACATGGAGGTGTTGTCCATATTAACTAATCAGGCCCTTGATTTCACTATAAATATGACAGTTGGAATCAAGCAGCAGGGGTTGCCAGCTAACAGGTTTTTAGTGTTCTCCAGTAATTGGGTTATAAAGTGGCAAAGTCACAGACAGAGCAGACAGATCTTTAGGACCAGAACATTTTGTGTGATGTATACAGGTCTGGATAAACCCAAGTGCCAGGTAGCTTTTGAGGCAGTAAATGGAAATATTTTGTGACACCTTAAAATGTCCTACTTGCTCCTAGATTGCATTGACTGATTTCAAAATAATTTGACTTTTCTCCCCCTGGAATTATGCTTAGGCTGTGGGTCACAGGGCCAAACTTATCTTTGAATAACACATTATAGATGAAGAAGGTAGCTTTAAAGTGGAACTAAACCCTCCCACCCTTTACAGCCAAGGAAGCTTCCATCTTAGCCTTTATTTGATCTGCAGTTGCCATGGTGCTGCACAGCTATGACACCAGCCCTTTGATAGCTTGACAGTTCAGTTGAGAGCTAACATAAGCACACATGTAAAAGTTATCATTCAAGGCTTGCGTTGGGTGTAACTATTTTGGGAAACCGTTACAGTTAGTTCTGCTTTAACTGTTGACAGGTCTGGTATCGGACAATATAATTTTTCTAGCTTGTTTTCGGAAAATTTTGTAAAATTTGAATTGTATTTTCATTTGTTTGGTAATGATTGAGGCTTACCACAACAAACAGATGAGTTTTATCCAATCAGATATAGCTTTTCTGCTCATCACAATGGCTAAGCTCTGAATAAGCTTGAAGGAGTTCAGACCAGAGTTGCAGGTTAAGCCAGCCATATATGAATCAAATATGACTCAGTAGGGACCAGCCAAATTTCAATCCATGTATGGGCACCCAGTTGTACATAAGTTGATCGATTTGTGTACAACCAGCCTGTTGGGTTTTTCCCAAATGATTAGTGCTGCCGGCTTTGGCTGGCAACACTAATCGTTGTATTATGTTGGCAGGAAAGGCTGTGCCCCCTGTCGGCAAAACCCAATAGCACTGCGGGAGGGATTTCGTTATCAACACTGACTGTGGAAGGCAAAAAATAAACTGCTGAATCTATTGTCTGCCTTAGGCTTGGCTGTTTGTTGGTCATTTTGTATATATGCAAGTTTTATTCTTGAGGAACCACATTTTTGGCATGACCTACCAACCAATGGCTAAAGACGTGCAGGAGAAGTAACTTGTTTCAGGTATATTAGAACCTACAAAGTAAAATTGGGGATACATATGTAAACTGTCAAAATTGAACCATGATTTTTAGAAGGTGTAAGTCATTAACATCCATGCTTTAGAACTAATATTTCCATGTAATACGTTTTTTCTTTATTCTTAAATATAAAACACCATATTGTTAACATTGGCTTTGTTGTTACTTTAAAAGGTGCTGTATCAAAAGGACAGCTGGGCCCTGTGGAGCTGGTTTCACAGTACTTGCGTTATGCTGAAGTAGATGAAGCTATCAGTATACTGAGCTGTATGAACTGGAATACTGCTGGTCAGCAGTGCTACACATGTATGAGTGCTATAGTCAACCATCTGCTAAGACAGAAACTTACTCCAGAAAAAGAAGGTAACACATCATTTCCCGCTATGTAAACTAAAAAAAAAACTTCAATGACCTTAGGAAATATTTTGATTTGAAATGTATTATATAGACAATTTATAAACGGTTATTGCTTAATCAATTCCTACCTGTGCAAGTAGAAAAAAAAAATATTGATGTTACAAACTCAGAAAACGAACAAGGAACTTGAAATAAAAAAATTCAAGCTATGACTCCCCTATTGCTTGCATTCAGGGCCCAAAACCTAATTTATTCAGGACTGGGTACATCAGTCACAGGGTCTACCCACAGAACCATCTGCTGGTGAAACCTTATACTGTATCTTCTCTAGAACTTACGGATACAATGGTTCTAAGTACAATTCATATTTGAAATGTTGGGCTTTAGTTTGCTGGTCTCAACTAAGAACAGAGAGTCAAATCATCATCCCCCTGTGCTGCAGCTCTCTTCTATACAGGCAAACCTGCTTGGCAAAGAATTCAGGAGAATAAATAGTGCATTGGCTAATGCTGCAGCCCATGTTCAATTCAGCAAATGCCTCACCGAGTGCTTCTGTGTACAGGGCTAATCTGATCAGCACGTTTATGTCCTAGGTTTTGAGAAACTCTCAGCAAGCACCAGACTTTAACATTTCTCCACTTTTATATTGAATCATTATGCTACTTTTGTCATCTGCCGTTCATTCTACAGTATTTAATTTGCTGTATGGGTTGCTTGCAAGTTACCACATCATGGGATGGGAAAAAAAACACAGTTTAATTATCTCTAATTAGTGTTAATGAAAAGTACAGAGTCAGATTGTAGCAAATGACTGCCGTTATCTAAAAGGCTGTTTTTCCTTATCAGAGACCCTTAGTTAATTACTTCATAATAACTTGTACAGGCAATGAGGATATTAAAGTGATAATAACATCTGAATGTGTTTACAGGTCACTACATTTACTCAGCTACTCAGAGTGCCCTTTAATAGGCACAGTAGTTAATAGAACTCAGGGAATTATAGTTTAGTACGGTGTTTAAGCGTATTTCTCCATAGGAGTTTATACCAAAATGAGAGCTGGCTAGGCTACTGAAAGCAAAGGAATCCAAATTGAAACTGAGGATCCAGTGGATGTCATCACAAACATCATGGGTCCTCTATGACGTGACAGTAAACATTTTTACACCTATGTGCTTGATTCTGGTGAATGCTGCTTATCAAGTGTACACAGACATCTGCTGTCACTGTAGGTTACTGCTATTCGTAAACCTAGTACAGACGATGAGAATTTCGGATGAATGATCATACGTTTTTTTTCCATGCTAGTCTTAAATGGAAAACTAAGAAGTTACTCTACTTACGGAAATTTTCATATGACCGAATACAACTTCGGAAGTGATGTAATGTATTGTAGTGTATTTGTATTGTATTTTCAGATGAAAACTGTGCTGGTTAAACAAAAATTGTATGATCCGATATCGTACAAGAACATTTTTCTTGTTTGTTCCTTTGGATAATTTCGGATGAACTGTCATGATCGGCTCTCAAAAGCTGTGTACTAACCATCAGATTATCATACGATCACTACTAAAGCCCCGAACACACGATCGGTTTAACTGATGAAAACCGTCCGATGGATGGTTTTCATCAGACCAACCGATCGTGTATGGTACCCATCGGTCTTTTTTCCATCGGATGGAAAAAATAGAACTTGTTTTAAATTTTTCCGATGGATAAAAAACCGATGGGAATTTCCGAACGTCTATGGGCAAGTCCATCGGTTTAAAAACCCACGCATGCTCAGACTGAATTAGGAGACGGGAGCGCTCGTTCTTGTAAAACTAGCGTTCCTAATGGAGAGAGCACATTCGTCATTCTGCAAGTTATTGCTTAGTTTAATGCAGCGCATGTTTTTTTGCTTTTGAACGGTCTTTAAAATGTCATTTTGGCAGCAGAACTTTCTCCTGAGTTCTGACAAATGTATGTCTTTCTTTTTTCTAGTGATCTTCGGAATAATTATTAAAATTCTGCAAGGCCGACCTCCCAAATTACACCTTTATGTTTTTTGACTCTTAAAATTTGTTGTGCATTTTTTGGTGTGTCAATTTCTCAGAACAACATAATATTAAATTTTAGAAAAATCATGGAGGTTGGTGTCCCTTGTTCTTAATTACACATTGTATTTATGCAATCTTATTGCTACTTCTCAAAAAAACACATCAGGCATGTAGGTTGGCTGTAATCAAATTTCCCTTTATTTTGGAAAAAACAAATCAAAAACCGAAGGGCAACTATTCCCAAATTAGCAGAGAATATAAAGTCATTAGATCCCAAATGCAGACCTGACTATGATCAATAATAAAATCAACAACAGCATGAAATCAGGAGCAGCAGCCAAAGACATACATCATCCCAAGCTGTGGTACTCCATCAACCTTCAATTTCTGGATGAGCAGCTCAAGGCCAGGGAATCACCTCCTGCTCTTTCTTGTAGCCTTCCTTCCACGCCTCTCTGCAGCGTTCTCTCCACGGCCCCGTCCACGCACCCTTGCAGGCTGGGCCACTGTGGGTGGTGATGTGGCAGGAGGAGGAGAAGGAGGAGAGGGATTGGGCTGATGTGAGATATGGGTGGCCTCAGTCAGCAGCCCCCTCGCCCCCATGTGTACAGCCATATAGATGAGATGCTCACAGAGGGCCCGTTGTCCCGCCTCCATTCTGAGCAGCTTATCCGCCAGATAGGTGCTAAACCCCTCCGTAGGGTTGAGGGGGGGCCTCATAATGGCAGCAGCCTCCTGAATCATCTTTAGTGACTCCTCCTCCACTTGTGTCATCCGCCGTTGTTTTGGCGGTCTGACGTGGAGGGGAGCCACTTGGGAGACGGTGCTGCCACTAGGCCTGGGGACCTGCTGAGTCCCACTTGGCACTGCCTCCTCCTGCCTGTCACACTCCTGACCCTCTTCCTCCTGGCTTGCCTCATCCTGTTTATAAAATAAAATGTAGATTTCTATTATTTGAGGAATCAATCACACACAATTTTGATCTCATTACTGGTTTATTTTGGAGGGGGGGGGTGGGATCATTTATGGCTAAGCCAAACAGTTCAACTCCATATTACTTAGTGGACAATAATTAGCATCAAAAATACTATACCGGGCTGAAGATGTGAAGATCTGGCTCTTCTAGCTCGGGAGGCTCCTCCTCCGCCTCTGCAGGGGTGGAGGGAAGGGTGGAAGGAACGCTGGAGGGAAGGGTGGAAGGAAGGGTTGATGGAAGGCTGGAAATAGATTCCCTGGCCTCGATCTGGTCATCCAGGAATTGAAGATGTCTGTAGTACCACAGCTTGGGCTTTGCTACATTGTCGGCTGCTGCTCCTGATCTCTTGGACTGGCGCACTTCCTTGAATTTTTTTTTATAAGAATTGCGCAGGTTGTTGATTTTATTATTGATCATAGTGTAGTCTGCATCTGGGATCCATGGCTTCATATCCTCGGCTAATTTGGTAATAGTTGCCCGTCGTACATCACTTTTGTGATACGCAGGGTGTTTGAGCTCCCAAAGGTTGCGCTGTTCCTTATACTTTTCAATAAAAACAAGCATCACCTCCGGCTCTCTTAGTTTATGCATCTATTAGGATCAGCAAGTACAAAAAAAAAAAGGATCAGAATTGATTCTCCTCAACTTATCACAATATTGCCCTTTACAATCATGACCCATTAATATGCCACTGCAGGCACGAGTTCCCTTCTTACCTTTGTTCACTTTGTGGGTTCACTTCCGGTCGTCCTTACTCCGCGCATCCCTAATAACTTCTTTCCCCTTTTTATACCCTGCGCATGCGTGTAACTCCGCCCTTGTCGCCCGCCCATGACAGACTTTTTCTGCATTTCCCCGCCCCTTAACGATCGGCGCACAGTGTGAGACGGCGACATGTCGCAGACACAGGTGGCTTCTTTCCTTGAAATTACCGACGAGGAAAGCCCGGAGGCGGAAACGTCCCGATCCTGTAAAAAAAGATACAAGGCGACTAATATGTCTGTTTCTGAGATGGCGGAGATGGTGGACATTCTGCGGAGGAAGGATTACGACGGCAAGCATGGCCCATACGACACCCCTAATCTCCGGAAGTCACAAATTATGGAAAAAAGTGGCGAAGACTCTCTATAAAAAATATGGGGTCAGGAGATCCAAGGAACAGCTCCGTAAAAGGTGGTCAGACCTGAAGCTCAGGGAGCCGGAGCAGTATAGGAAGCTTATAAAAAGCATAGAAAAAAGTAAGTATATTTTACTGTGTTCTTTCACATTGTAATATGTATTCTTCCATGTTTTGCACCATGTGCTTGTCTTGACTGGGTTCACATTTTGAAATCTCATCTTTTATGTTAAGTGGAGAGTCCACTTATTTGCCCAATGTTTTGACCAATAACTTGCTGCTCTTCCCCCAAACATGTTTGGCACATATCCACGTAAACTACATGTGGGCATGCCTCATTTTACTTCAACAATGTTTATCTACACATTGTTGGCTAGATGATGTGTTGTAAGGAAATTTAGAATGTGACTGAAAGAAGAAACTGTATTCTGGGTAAAGGAGATGACACTCCAGCAGTTGTGTACTCTTTTTTGTTCTTCAGCAAGATACTATACTCTGGGCCACATGACCAAATTTCTTAACGGTGTCACACACAGGTGCTCCAGTGGATACCTTGGTGGTTATCCAAGTGTATTTGTGAGTGTCCTCAAAAATAACATGTTGCTTTGTTGAGTTTGCAAAATCACATATGTTCATGTTGGAACTCAGGGCCAAATATCAATTGTACCCCACTTCAAAACATTGAGGATCCCTTTTCAGGCCTAAAAAAAGTCTGTGTGCTAAAGTATACATTTTGTTGTAAATTCCCATAGGGGAGAGGAGAGTGGGAGGGCATTATCTCAGGGACATTAGACAGACATTATCTCAGGGATTTCCAACATCCCAAATGTGAAGATGCACACACTGAAGACTCAACATGTGCTATCTGCCGTCACAGGATATCTATGTCCCTGTTTTGGGGGTGCAACCTCTTCCTCCCTCCTCAAGTAGGGGAGAGGAAGGGTTTACATCCCCAAAGCACGACCATTGATCCCCCATGATGGCAGATAGCACATGTTTACCCTAGCCATGGGATCTTGTTGAAGATACCCATTTGAGCCCCCAAAGAAAGTGTGTTTGTTAACATTTGGGATGGATCAGGGGTACCATCACCCCATCTCCAGTTGGTATTTTTCACAGTGTTATTTTTTTACTTTTTCAAACAAAAAAAATGGCTTACGACCCATGCATGTTTCTGCAAAAAAAGCCGCACATAAAAAAAAGGCTAGTATTTCTAAAAAACAAAACAAAATGCGGTGCAGACAATAAAAACATTTGGGAAGTCTAAAAAAGGTGTGCCTTGTTCTTTCTATGCTCAAGAGCAGTTCTGAAGATGCAAAAACCGTGTTTTTCGCTCTGAGTTTTGAGGCTATTTACTAAGGACAATTACACTTGGCACTACTAGAACCTGGGAGACACATAAACCCAAAATACAAGAATGACAACACAAGTTTGTATGAATTCCAATTTTTTTTTTATTTTAAAAAGGTTTAAGAATTGGTCAGATGTGGTCTGGCATTGCGATGGCCCCCCTACCCGTGAAGTACTCTACGTATTTCTGGCGTACTTCACGGGCACTTTGGGGGGCCAAGCCAGTACGGGCAGTGCTGAGGCCGGTCAGATTAATCAGTTCAGATGGACCGGCCTCAGGCCCAAACGATGAAACATAATTGTTTGCAAATTTGCGTAGAAAATTGTGCAATATGCAGCAGCAGTAGACGATGTGGTTCAGTTTATAATCCGCCAAATGTATCGCTGTCTGGAACAGGCGGAACCGGCTGGCCATTATCCCGAAGGCATTCTCCACAACTCTCCGGGCTCTGGCCAGCCGGTAATTAAAAACCCTCCTCTCCGGGGTGAGGGTGCGTTGGGGAAACGGCCGCATCAGGTGTGGTCCTAGTCCAAAAGCCTCATCCGCAATGAAAACGAACGGGAGCCCTTCAACGTTCTCTGCATCTGGAGGCAGTGCAAGACCCCCAGCCTGCAGACGGTGAGCGAACTCCGTCTCCGCGAATGATCCGCCATCGGACATCCGGCCGTTCTTCCCCACGTCCACATACAGGAACTCGTACCGTGCCGACACCACCGCCATTAACACTATGCTATTAAAACCTTTATAGTTGAAATCGGATTGCCCCTCCACAGTTGGGGAAATCCCACCGCTGGGCAAATTGGGAGGCCACAGTCAGCCATTCCTGTGGTGTGCTAGGGAACTGTGGAGTCAAACAAAAAGAAGACATTAGTACGGTTTATGGTTACAGTGCAAGCAGATTACACACAAAAAAACATTGTTGAGTAACATTATTATTTAAGGGAGTTTTTCCGAACAATAAACAAAGGCCCACTTAGCAGATGCCTCACCCCCGCTGAGTGGACATTCTAAAATAATCTAAGGGGGGGGCCTAAGGTGATTGTGGGGGATCCCAAAAAAGGATCTACCACTTTGCTGAGCTTGATTGAGAACTACTAATTTTTTAACATCTTTAGGGGGGGAGGGAAGGTTGTCAAACTACGAGGGCAATGACCCCCCAAAAATGAAAAGGAAAATAGAAGGCTAGCTGGGTTTGCGCCCACGATAGCATGCTGGAGAGGTTAGTGGAGGGAAATAGGCATGTAGGGCCCAAAAAGGGATTTACAGGTAAAAAAAAGCATGTGGAAAATGGGGACATTACCAGGATATTACAAACAGGCATATTTGTGTTAGGAGGAAAAAAAAAAAAAAAAGAGAGAATAAAAACATATAATGTGAGGTTAAAGGAGCATAATTACCTTCATATAGTCCTTCTGCAGGACCAGAATGATGGCCGAACACGTCTCAGGGATAATGATCCCGAGAGCCTGTGGGGAGATGCCTGTTGAGAACTTGAGGTCCTGCAAGCTTCTCCCTGTCGCCAGGTATCTCAACGTGGCAATAAGCCTCTGCTCGGCAGTGATGGCCTGGCGCATCACAGTGTCCTGCCTCGTGATATAGGGGGACAGCAAATCCAACAGACGGTGAAATACGGGGTCCGTCATCCTGAGATAATTCCTGAAATCATCAGGGTTATTCTCATGGATTTCCCGCAGCAGAGGCATATGAGAGAATTGGTCCCGCTGGAGCAACCAATTCTTAGTCCATGAACTCCTCCTCACCCTGTTCACAGACTGAACTCGGGTTACAGTGTTAACTGCAACACCAAGCCCAAAGCCAGCACGAGCTCGAGAACGCACTTCAAACATGGTTTTAAACCGGTCGGCTGGTCAGAACGCACTCAAACAGAATGCACCGTGGAACAGCAAGGCCTGAAAAGAACGATCTGAAAAACAGTAAACGAACGGCCAAGTCGGCACTGCAAGGCAGTAACGACCTGACTCCACGCACTGAATCACAAATACAAACCCACAAGCACAAACTGAACAACAGGAAACGATCTGCAAAGCACGGAGACTGAAAAGCGCGAATCGGCTCTCACCAAACTTTTACTAACATGCGGTAACACGAAATCAGCAAAAGCAGCCCAAGGGGTGGCGCCATTAGATTTGTTCGGCCCTTTTATAGCGCGTCGTACGTTTTGTACGTGCCGTCGTTTTGTTGCCGTCGGTTTTTAAACTCATGGTGTGTGGCCAAGACTGATGAAAAACAGTTTCATCGGATTTCCGATGGTCAAATCCATCGGATGAAAATCCATAGGTTATCCGATCGTGTGTACAGGGCTTTACTGTGAGCCCTTAAGCCTAGTATACACAATGAGATTTTCGGACAGATGATCGCCCGTTTTTTAGATGCTAGTCTCCATATCAAAAAGGAATAGGTTACTAAAGTATGAAAATTCTCATATGACAATAAAAATTTGGAAGTTATGTATTGTATTTGAGGATACAAACTGTACTGTTTAAACAAAAATCGCACAATCTGGTATTGTAAGAGAATTTTTTTCGTGTTTGGCCCAAAATCTGTATTTTTTGTACGATATTAAAATCTTGTGTACGGGGTTTTACTGTGAGCCCTAGTACATGTAGCTAAATGCAGATCACATCCAGACCTTCGATATTTGCCTGTTGTTTTGTAAGGTTTATGGGTACCTGTATACCGTTAGGGTGCATTTGCCTTAATGCGCAAAACGCAGCAAATTAAGGCATGCTGCATTAAGGCAGCCCAATCACTTTGAATGAGCTGATAGCATACCTTTACACATGATAAAAGGGAAATGCAGTAAAAACTAGTTTCCTGACAGACTCCATGGCAGCCTACGTGTGGGTTAATCCCGCCCCTCATACCTCATAGGACCCTTCTCCCATAAATCTTTGCTCTGGGCCAGAGGCCGTGTTCCTTTTTTTGTCCTCCTCCTAGGACCAAGATATAGTCTTACCTTTTCATGAAGTTTTTCTGTAATCCAGGCCTGGCGGTGTGCACGGCGATACGTTGGTGGTTAGCGGTGATCCTCTCTGCAGTCCAGCAATCCTAGCTATTAGCAGGTGGACATGGGCGATATGATGTGATACCATGAAGAGCTTACTAACCTGGCCATTGGCAGGCAAGCGGCAATATGGCCAAACGTCCCAGCTATTAGCGGGAGGCTTTGTAAACGCCCGATCGTGCGGTGGGTCGAGCGAACAGCTCCCCAGTCCCAGGTTCTGGTCCGGATCGTGCCGTGGTGGTGGTAATGTACAAAGATATTCCTTTTATATGGCAGCCGTATCTCTGTGTTTTGTGTGTCTCCTTATTTTCTATCAAGCTCCAGTGAGTGGCCACGGTGGCTGGAGCGCAGCTGCGTTCCAGCTCGCCGTTTCAGGAAGTCGCTGCGCATCCGCAAGCTGCGAACGAAGATTCCGTGCTTGGTTCGTGCAGGCGCAGTTTCGCCAAAATGGCGGCGGCGGTCGCGCATGGGATTGTTCACCACCGGATGGCAACCGCTATGGGGCGGTGACATCGTTAACGGTGGCAGATTTAAATAGCTGTCAAAGCAGCTATTACTTGGGATGACTTGCAGGCTTATGCAGTGTTTATCCAGGCACTGGGCTCTGGTTTACAAGGTAAATTGTTTGCTGCAGGCTCCCTGGGTGCTGGCTATGTTTTCTTATGTGCTCTCTCATGCCTGTTGTCACTCCTGTTTCTCATAAGGCTGTAATGATTCATTTC
The DNA here is from genome assembly GCA_029206835.1 of Rana muscosa. NCBI lineage: Eukaryota > Metazoa > Chordata > Amphibia > Anura > Ranidae > Rana > Rana muscosa. Next base: position 165,543,261 of record CM055121.1, on the reverse strand, counting down.
ACTTTCAAACTGCCTTGCCATGGATCTGTCACCGCCCTCTTGTGGCCAACCCTTGCGCTGCAGGTAGGATTTATTTATTTTCTACCTGTGATGCTTGGGTTCACTTATTCAGGAGCTCTTAACCCTTTCTTTTTCACTCAGCTCTTCTAGGTCTGAACACCAAAGCACGGCAAAGACCATCCTAGGTCTCAACTTTGTCACTCCTCTTCAAGGTCCAGACGTCAGATCTTCCTTTAGATCTAGGTACCACAGATAGGAGTCTAAAACCACCTCTGGGCGTCACTCTCACCGCCACTCCAGCCGCTCTGTGAGGAAAGCCTGCTGGTTATGCGGGGCCCATGTTCCTGAAGGCAAATCGCTCTGCAAGCGATGCTTTTCTAAAGTCGCATAAGAAAGAGAGGGTGGAGACCAACAAGTGGAAGCACTGGTCAGAAAGGTGGTCCGTGAGTCCCTGAGTAAAGGGGATTCTGGTCATACCCACAACCCTGCTGGCGACACTGTCAGTCCCTATTAGGGATGATCTCAAGGCTCCAGGCCCTTCACAGCCGAGCCATTCCTCAATTGAAGCCTCAGACAGTGAGGTGGAGGTAGATGACCCTGGTGCAGGTTTTGAATTTGCCCTAGTACCACAGCTGGTCAAAAGCTGTCAAAGAAGCTTTGAGATGGAAGAGCCAGTGGAGGCACCCTCCAAATAGAGGAAATATTTTAAACACCTCAAAAAAGAACACCCTAATTTCTCCTTTTTGGGTGAACTCAGCGCAATAATTACCGACGAATGGGGTGGTGTTGAAAGGAAGAATTGCCTGTTAATGAAGGTATCAAAAATTTACCCATTTAAAAGCAAGGATGTAAAACACCTGGAGTCGGCTCCTCTCATTGACTCAGCCCTAATGAGGATGGTGAGGCACGTCACACTCCCATTGTAGGATACTGTTTCCTTTAGGGATTGCCTGGAGTGGAAAATTTATACCGCCCTCAAGCGGATCTACATTACAGCGGGTATGACCTGCAAACCAGCTCTAGCTCTCGCAGCCCTTTCTAAAGCGATGGAAGTCTGGGCAGATGACGTAGATGCTTCTCTGAGGAGCATCTCGGAAGAACTGGCCAGGAGCTCACCTATTCATGGGCTAAGGTTGACGTTGGCTTTTCTCGTGGGGCTTCCCTAGACATAATTCGCCTGGTGGCTCGGATCATGCTGACATCTGTCACGGCTAAGCGTGCCTTGTGGCTGCGCCCATGGGTAGCTGACCCTGCCTCCAAGCAGGCATGGTGCAGGATTCCATTTGGGGGTTCGTCCCTCTTTGGGAACATATCGGACAGTGCCATCACCCGTGCCACAGGGGGCAAGTCGGGGTTCCTTCCCCAGGATCGCCGTCTGCTAAACCAGAAGAGAACACAGCCCAACTTCGTGAGTTCAAGAAGACCTGGAAGAAAAAACAGCCTTCAGGCCAGAAGTTTTCAAAAGGGGCATCTTCCGGTGGACAAGAATCCCCTAAGTCTTTATGATATTGCACCTGCCTAAAACAGAGCGAGTCGGCATCCTTGCCTCTCTCGGAAGAGAAAAAGCGAATTCTCCTGTCTCTCTTGTGGCTCAGGGCGCTGCAATTCCAGTTCCAGATGACAAAAGGTTTTAAGGGGTCTACTCGCCCCTCTTCATGGTGTTGAAGAAAAACGTCTCCTGGAGGCCAGTTATAGACCTAACCCACTTGAATTCTTTTATCTAGAAGGAGAAGTTCAAGATGGAGACACTACTCATGATCAGTCAAGCAATCCAACCAGGCGATTGGTTTGTCTCTATAGACCGGAAGGACGCCTACTTCCATGTTCCGATAGCGTCAGAATTCCAGAAATACCTTCGCTTTGCTGTCGATCAAATCCGTCTGCAGTTTACCTGTCTCCCCTTCGGGCTTACAACATCGCCTCGTGTGTTTTCAAAACTTGTTGGCTGTCGTGGCTCTGATCAGGACCAGAGGTATCCGTTTGTATCACTATCTAGACGACCTGCTGTTGTCTCGGGACAAGGAGCAGTTGCTAATCCACAGATCCCAGGTCATCTCCACTCTACTCGAGTTTGGTTGGCTTCTGAATCTGTAAAAGAGCCATCTGGATCCTACGCAGTCCCTGGTATTCCTCGGGGCACACTTCAACGCTATCAAGAGCACCATCTTGTTACCCCTGGAAAAATCCCAGTGATCCGGGACAGAGTTTGGCTTGCAATGTCGTTCTCATCTCCAAGCCTCTCAATGCCTAAAGTTCATTGGCACCATGGTGGCAACAACACCCATGGTAAAGTGGGCTCTGTGGAAAATGCGGCCCTTCCAGAAGGGTTTCCTCCAGCAGTATAATCCAGGGCTTCGGGATCATTTTATCCAAATAACCTCATCCATGCGGGAGAGCTTTCCTTGGTGGCTACAACAGAGGAACCTCCTCAATTGTCAGTCCATCGCACCTGTGTCTTGGGTCACCATCACTACAGATGCCAGCAACAGGGGCTGACAGAAGTAGCCCAAGGCATATGGAATTTTCCCTCTCACAGGATAGTCTCCAATGTTCTGGAACTCCAGGCAGCGTTCTGCGCTCTGCAGGCCTTTCACCACTTAACAGCAGGAGACTCAGTCCTCCTAAGACTGGACAACACAACGGCAGTCGCATACATCAAGAGACAGGGGGGTACTCGCAGTCTCTCCCTGTCAAAGGAAATAGAGCCCATCATGATCTGGGCCCAGAAAAACCTGGCCAACCTGACAGCTGTCTATCTCCCTGGAGTCCCGAACGTTCAGGCAGATTTTCTGTTGAGTTTCTCTGGACAACGAGTGGACTTCCCCCCCGAAGTCTTCAGGTGGGTCCTGTCCCTGGGAGTCATTCCGGAAGTAGACTTGTTCGCCTCCCCATGCAACTTCAGACTAGAGAGATACTACACGAGGTCTTGGTATCCCCAGGCTTTTGGGTAGATGCTCTGACAGACCATTGGCGGTTCCACAGGGCCTATGCCTTTTCCCCCAATTCCTGTCATTCTCAGTTTTTTGTCGAGGCTCAGGATGGAAGAAGCAGAGATAGTGGCAATAGTCCCGTACTGGCCAAACAAGCCATGGTTTCCACTGCTGATGCAACTCAGCTTCCGGGACCCAGTTCCTCTACCCTCCAGACCAGATCTCCTATCACAAGGGGCATTTCTACATCCATGCCCGGCCCCATCTACATCTGATGATCTGGTTCTTGAGAGGGGAAGGTTAGAGGCCCTAGGCTGTCCAAGTAGGGCCATCTCCACAATATTAAATGCCAGAAGAACAGGCACCAACAGGGTCTACCAGAGGATTTGGAAAAAGTTTTCAGACTACACCTCTTCCACTGCAGGTTCTTGCAATAACCCAAAGATACATGATATCCTGGGCTTCTTACAATCAGGATTGGATCTCTCATTGTCAGTCAGCTCGCTGCGAGTCCAAATCGCTGTAATCTCTGCCTTTACGGGTGTTTCCTGGGCTAGACACCCTCTTACTCAGTAGTTTTTCAGAGGAGCAATAAGGCTCAGACCTCAGAGCCAAGTTTTTCTAATTGGGATCTTCCCCTTGTCCTGGATTTTTTCTTGGGTAGAGAGTTGGAACATGAAGATCAATCTTCTGTCAAATGACTCTCTCTAATAGTTGTCTTCTTGGTGGCTATAACATCGGCCAAGAGGGTCTCTGAAATCAGCTCTCAGGGATGCAAGGAGCCATTTCTAAACTTTTTAATTCCTATGTTGGGTTCAAACCCCAAAGTGGCATCTGTGTTTCATGACAATCAGGAGATTGCTCTTCCAACGTTCAGATCTACCAAGGATTCCAGTGTTTATCCCTTAGATGTTGGAAAAGCTCTGAGTCAGTATCTTGAAGCTACAGCTTCTTTCCGTCAGACCGACCACCTGCTCGTTCTTTTCACAGGAAGTATAAGGGAATGCGTGCCTCTTCCAGATCTATCGGAGCATGGATTGTTCAGGCCATTCAGTGGGCCTATGAAGCCAAGGGCTTGGCGCCTCCAGAAGCGGTGACTGCTCACTCAACTAGAAGTGTCTTCATCATGGGCGGCATCACGTCACGTGCCTCCAGAAGTTATTTGTAAGGTGGCCTTTGTGGTCTTCAATTAACACGTTCATGGCACACTACTGCGTAGTGGTTTACGTATCTTGTCTGTTGATGGTGCCAATTAAACCTTTTTTCTTTTGTCCAGCACTCTGCCCACCCGGGTGTGTATGGCTAGTTATTTCCCACACGTAGGCTGCCATGGAGTCTGTCAGGAAAACGGAAAATTTATATCAAATACTTACCGTAATTTTCCTTTCCTGATGGACTCCATGGCAGCAGGAGTTCCCTCCCAGTGGCTGGAGTAGGCTAAATTATGGAACACGGCCTCTGGCCCAGAGCAAAGATTTATGGGAGAAGGGTCCTATGAGGTATGAGGGGCGGGATTAACCCACACGTAGGCTGTCATGGAGTCCATCAGGAAAGAAAAATAACGGTAAGTATTTGATATAAATTTTCAGTTTTTAGCTTGCATTACTATGTAAATGGGCCCTAACTGTATCAGGAAGTATCCGCTCATTCTGCTTAACTGACAAGTACTTAAACAACATTCTGGCTGCACCACATGTTACAACCTGGTTTACAATCTCCTTTCGATTTCCCCAATAATGGCATAGTTCATCAATCTAGTTGGTTGGATTTAAGTGGTATGAATTGTTTGGGTAGGACCTCTCACTTGATAGATAGTTTTTGATAGATCTAAGACTGATTGTATGACATGGATAGCTTTGACCCTCTACTTTATGGCTTTCTTTACCTGTCAGTAATTACCTGTTGCCCTTTAACTGCTATGGAAAAAGTTCCACAGCACATAAAAATCTATTCAAGGGCTTGGTAGAACTTGGATGGCCACAAGTAAAAAACAATATAAACAGGCACACTCAAATTTCAAATAATCTCTACTTTAGGCCGTTTGATGGTAAAATAATGAGGGATTGTCACTGCAACTGTTATTTTAATGTTCAGTTTAAAATGTCCATATGAAATCAATTGCATTTTGTGTAGCAGAAAACGTGCCATTAAAAACCAGTTTAAGAGAATGTTAGCTAGTCAGAGTTAATTCCCACTGTGTTCCTTAAACCACCGTTATTTCTGTGTGCTTATTACAAAGATGAGAGCTCCATGACACCAATAGGAGCTTCAGATGCAAACGCATTTGTTTTCAGTCTCTGAGTTAATATGTCTGAATCTAACAATTTTGAAATGCACGGTAATTTGTTTTTCTTTTTATTAGAGGAACCTAGTGAGGCCTTTTTATTTAGAGGGATGTGACGGTTATCGTCAAGATCTGTTCTCCTCCGACAGCATCCAGCTGAGTTTTCTAATGAATCTGGAACTATAGAAGTAGCGACACTGATTCCTAGTAGGTCGGAACATTCAGTGACACAAAACATGCTGTCAGGAAAAAAGCAAAAGGCAAAAGAGCCGGTTGTTTTCTGGAAGAAATAAAATCACTGCATACCATTCACTTTAATCTAAACTGACTGCTGCTTTGTTTAAGAAATAAAAATAAAAATCGTGATTTTAGCTTATCTTGCCTTACATGCAGAGTAGTGAAAATGAGTAATTTATCACCTATTTGAATTCTTGCTTGACTGAGTCGAGATGCTTTCTGTATTAAAATAACGTCTGTATAATTATTGGGACAATTACTGGCTTTAAAATGGCCAAAAACACATAGAACGACTAACTTTACTAAAGCTGTAACTTAGATGACCCAGACTTTTAAAGATTAAGGTGTCGTGTACACTTCAGCTCCTAAACTTGAGTTTAGGAGCTTTTGGCTTTTTTTTTGCTCTCAAGTGTGTGATCTATTTCACCTTTAGGATTCAAGATTGGACTTTCCTTCTAAGAATTTTCATTTATTCACTTTTTATTCACACCAGTGATGGACTGTGGGATTGGCTAATTTCAATACTCTACCATTGTTTTTTTTTAATGAATTTAGTCACTGCATTGTAGCGCAGCTTTTCAATTTTCCTATGTATTTCATGCATTTGTACATATAGTTTTTGCACTATTCACAAGGTGTAAGGATCACATGTTCATTGCACTTTTTATTACATATTGTGGTTCAACTCTATAAAAGCCTACGTGTCCAAGTAGTTCAAGTGTACATGAAGCCTTATGCCCCATACACACGATCGTTTTTCATGCCGTTAAAAATGCCATTTTAAAAAATGGCCATTAAAAATGATCGTGTGTAGGCTCCAGAGCATTTTTAACGACGTGAAAAACGGCCATTGAAAATACCGGACATGCTCTCTTTTTTCACGTCGTTTTTCATGTCGTTTTTCTTAACGACTCGAAAAACGATAGTGTGTATGCTTTCACGACGTGAAAAAAAACGCGCATGCTCAGAATCAAGTATGAGACGGGAGTGCTCGTTCTGGTAAAACTAGCGTTCGTAATGGAGATAGCACATTCATTACACAGTAACGGACTGAAAAGCGCGAATCGTCGCTCAACAAACTTTACTAACATGAAGGGTGGCGCCATTCGAACGGAACTTCCCCTTTATAGTGCCGTCGTACGTGTTGAACGTCACTGCGCTTTGCTTGATCGTTTTTTTTAATGATAGTGTGTACGCAAGGCAGGCTTGAGAGGAAACATGAAAAAAAACGAGGAGAAAAACGTTGGTTTAAAAAATGACATTAAAAACGATCGTGTGTACGGGGCATTAGACTTACACTGGCATAGCCAAATCTGTTCCAATGTTTGGCACCCCTAGTGAGGTTACAGATATATGATACCCAGACAGATGCGGGTATTGTACAGTTGAATTTTGGCTAGGTGTGAAACTATGCTTGCCATTTTTCCTCAGATTAGTAGATGTTTTTGCTTAGGAACCTGTTCTGCCCGGGATTGCTGCCCTACAAATTTAAGCTTGTTCAGCTTTAAAGTGATACTAAAGGCTTGGGGTTTTTTTTTTTGGTTAAAAATAACAAACATCTTATACTTACCTGCTCTGTGCAGTGGTTTTGCACAGAGCAGCCCAAATCCTTCTAGGGTCCCTCGCCGGCGCTCCTGTGTGTCCATTCCACTGAAGTCATTGAAAGATGAAATAATTAGAGAAAGCCACTAAAATTGTTAGAGGAGGTTGTGTCAAAGAGCTTTTTAACCACTTCAGCTTGGGAAGGTTTTACCCCCCTTCCTGATCAGGCCATTTTATGCGATACGGCACTTTGTTACTTTAACTGTCTATTGCATGGTCATGTGACACTATGCAAATAAAATTGATGTTCTTTTTTTCCTACAAATAGAGCTTTCTTTTGGTGGTATTTGATCACCTATGTGTTTTTTTTATTTTTTGCGCTATAAACAAAAAAAGACCAACAATTTTGAAAAAAACAAACAATATTTTTTACTTTCTGCTATAAAACATATCCAATAAAAAAATGTAAAAAATCGCATTTATTCATCAAATTAGGCCAATATGTATTCTGCTACATATTTTTGGTAAAATAAATCCCAATAAGCGTATATTGATTGGTTTGCACAAAAGTTATAGCATCTACAAATTATAGATTTAGGGACTTTTTCTTTTTTTTTTTTCAATTTTTTACTAGTAATGGCGGTGATCAGTGATTTTCAGCATGACTGCGACATTGCGGCGGAAAAATCTGACACGAAGTTACACTTTTTGGGGACCAGTGACACCAATACAGTGATCAGTGCTAAAAAAAAAAGCACCGTCACTGTATAAATGACAGTGGCAGGGAAGGGGTTAACATCAGGAGCAATTAAAGGGTTAAATGTGTTCCCTATGAGTGCTTTCTAATTATGAGGTATGTGCTTTGACTAAAAGAAAACAGAGGTCCGTGTTTCTGCTTATCAGAAACACAAGATCTTCATTTTCCTCTCTGGCGTTCTGCTTCTCCTGTGAACAATCACGATTTGCTGGCGGCCATAGCGGCTGCTGGACCCACGGATTGCTCCCGCTGTGTACAATCACTGGATGGCGTGCAGTAGCTCGGCTCAGATGTCCCAATAAAACTGCTTGCTGTGGGGGTACTCGGCAGGAGGCAGGGGCCAGGAGTGCCGGCAAGGGACCCGAAAACAGGAGGATCTGGCCTGTTCTGTGCAAAACCACTGAATACAGAGTAGGTAAGTATAACATGTTTGATATTTTTAAACCAAAAAAAAAAACAAGACTTTAATATCATTTTAAAATTAGATTTATTGGGGATGATTTATTAAAGGCAAATGGGTAGTAAACTTTGCAAGTGCAGTTGCACTCATTTTCCTCAGAGCTTAGTGAATGTGGTGAAGCTCTGTTGATTTCCATCATCCAATTATGTGCAAGTAAAAATGTTTTTTTTTTCCCCTTGCACTTGATTGGGTATTCCTTACAAAGTGAAGTTCTTCGCATTTACAAAGCTCTGGGGAAAAGGAGTGCAACTGCACTTGCAAAGTTCATAGTCTATTAGCCTTTAGTAAATCAACCCCATTGACTCTGATGTACACTCGCAGCGCACCTCAGTGTGAAGACTCTACTTGTTCCAAGGTTCTATAATTTCTTTTAGACTTTAATCTCATAATCCCAAAACTTTTTCTTCATATAAATGTACACAGAAAGTAATATTTCTTCAATTTCTGTTTCAGTCCTATGTTAGTGTACATATTGCTAAGCCGCAACAGCCACCTATTGGGTCCTTAAGCACAAGTCAGAGAGGCCAAGATAATTAAAGCAACATAAAAGACCAAAACACTATCAAAATAAAGTTCTGAAAGCAAATGTCTCCACAAAACGAGATAATGTACTGTCAAATATTTATTAAAAAGTTGAAATAGTCTATAGAATGTACAGTCTAGTTAGCACACAGATTTAAGGAGGATCAATACGCCATCAATTTTGAATTAATCAATTTAATATTTATTAATTCAATCTATTGCAGCATTGTGTTGGCTGATCCTATAGTCAATACTTTACAAAAAAGAAAAATGTATACCCAATGCAACAAAACACAAAAGAGGCGCTCTCATAATGGACCACTGCTGAGCTGAGAAATATAGAGTTGTTAACAGTCAATGTGAAGCAGGCTGGTTCAATAGTACTAGCAGACAAAACCACATCCCATGCAGAGTTTAAAGTTAGAACAGTAGTGAGATACAAGTATCCTAAGAGTAACTGCCAAAATAGCAAGCCACCAGCTATAAAGCTCTTCTGTCAAAAATGAGATGCAAGCTTTAGTTTTTCTTACAGTGAAATAAGGCCAGAATTGGAGATATACGTGTAACATCGATTCAGGATCTGTCTGTAGTCATTCTATCACCCTTTTCTTTAACCACTTCAATACCATGCACTTATGCACCTTCCCGCCCAGACCAATTTTCAGCTTTCAGTACTCTCACACTTTGAATGACAATTACTTAGTCATGCTACACTGTATCCAAACAAATTTTTTATCATTTTCTTCTCACAAATAGAGCTTTCTTTTGGTGGTATTTAATCGCCACTGGGTTTTTTATTTTTTGCGATATAAGCAAAAAAACAGCAATTTTTTAAAAAAAAAAAAACTTTTTTTTAGTTTCTATTGTAAAATTTTGCAAATAAGTAATTTTTCTTCATAAATTTGTGCCAAAATGTATACTGCTACATATCTTTGGTAAAATGAACCCAAATTAGTGTATATTATTTGGTCTTTGTGAAAGTTATAGAGTCTACAAACTATGGTGGCAATCACTGAAAATTTATCACATCTGATCACGCCTGATGTACTGAAGGGATATCTCATTTCTTGAGACACTAACAAGCGAGGAAAGTACAAATACCCCCAAATGACCCCTTTTTGGAAAGTAGACAGTCCAAGGTATTTACTAAGAGGCGTGGTGAGTTTTTTGAAGTTGTATTTTTTTCCCACAATTCTTGGGAAAATTTAATTTTTTTTTTTTTTTTTTTTACACAAACTGGTCATATTAACAGTTTTTTTCTCTCACACAGCATATGCATAATTGCAACTACACCCCAAAATACATTCTGCTACTCCTCCTGAGTGTAGCGATACCACATGTGTGAGACTTTTACACAGCCTGGCCACATACAGAGGCCCAACATTGAAGTAGCACTTTCAGGCGTTCTACAAGCATAAATCGCACATATCCTTTCTCAACCACCTATTACACTTTTGAAGGCCCTAGAGCACCAGGACAATGGAATTTTCCACAAAATGACCCCATTTTGGAAAGCACACACCCCAACGTATAATCTATGAAGCATTATGAGTCTTTTGAACGGTTCATTTTTTTCCAGAAGGTTTTGGAAAATGTGGAGAAAAAATGAAAATGCATTTTTTTTACACAAAGTTGTCCATTTATAAGATATTTCTAACGCATAGCATATACATAGCAAAAATGACACCCCAAAATGCATTCTGCTACTCCTCCTGAGTATAGCGATACCACATGTGTGAGACTTTTACACAGCCTGGCCATATACAGAGGCCCAACATTGAAGTAGCACTTTCAGGCGTTCTACAAGCATAAATCGCACATATCCTTTCTCAACCACCTATTACAATTTTGAAGGCCCTGGAGCACCAGGACAATAGAATTTTCCACAAAATGACCCCATTTTTGAAAGCACACACCCCAACGTATAATCTATGAGGCATTATGAGTCTTTTGAACGGTTCATTTTTTTCCAGAAGGTTTTGGAAAATGTGGAGAAAAAATTAAAATGCATTTTTTTTACACAAAGTTGTCAATTTATAAGATATTTCTAACACATAATATGTACATAGCAAAAATTACACCCAAAAATGCATTCTGCTACTCCTCCTGAGTATGGTGATACCACATGTTTGAGACTTTTACACAGCCTGGCCACATACAGAGGCCCAACATCCAAGTAGCACCTCCAGGCATTCTAGCAGCATTAATTGCACATATCATTTTCTGACTACCGATCACATTTTTGAAGGCCCTTCATATATCTAACACATAGCAGGTACATACCAAATAACAAAAGATTACCTGTGGTTTTAGAAGTGCAGTGGTCCACAGAGGAGAGCAATCGGTCCAGGCAGCAGGCAGGGATGAGGTCAGCGACAGCAAAAGCAATCATCCAGGCAGCAGGCAGGAATACTGTCCATAGTTCGCACAGGCAGAGATACTGTCAGCACAGCCAGAGCACAGCCAAAGCACAGGTCCAGGTAGCAGGCAGAGGTGTCCTATCCTATCCTATCGATGATATCTTCGATATATTGGAGGTAGTGGAGTCGGTGATTTTGAGTTGCTTTTTGGTAGCAGACAAACGAATTAAAAAGGGCCATGTGAAACAGGTGAAACGCAACTTTTTTGTGCCAATAATGGGACTTTCTGGTTGATAAGTAGGGCTGTAGCATCTGGTCGTTTAAATCCACCCCCCCCATGTACAAATTGTAGTCGTGGACACATTCAGGCTTTACAATGGAGCCGCGTCTTCTTGGGATCTCCACCATGGTGTCATTGTGGATCGTAGAGAGGATGTGGACATCTTTCTTGTCCCTCCACTTCATGGCCAACACCTCCTCGTTCCTCATGGATGCCGATTCTCCAGGTCGCAATTTTTTTGTCAATAAATTTTGTGGGAATCCCTTCCGGTTTTTTTTGAAGGTACCGCAGGCCGGGGTTTGTTTACTGTAAAGGTGGCGAAAAAGGGGCAGGCTGGTATAATAATTATCAACATATAAATGGTAACCTTTTCCGAACAGGGGGTATGCCAACTCCCAGACAATTTTCCCACTGGTTCCAATATATGTGGGGCAATCACGGGGCTGGAGCTGGGAGTCTTTGCCTTCGTAGATCCTGAATTTGCAGACGTATCCAGTGGCTCGATCACATAATTTATTTAATTTTAACCCATACCTGGCTCTCTTGCTTGGTATGTACTGCTTGAACTGCAGTCGGCCGGTGAAATGTACGAGGGACTCGTCCACACAAATTTTTTGGTCTGGGATGAAAACGTCTTCAAATCGCTGGGAAAAGGCATTGATTAGGGGGTGTATCTTGTACAATTTGTCGTAGTTGGGATGATCTCGGGGAGGGCACTGTGAATTGTCATTGAAGTGGAGAAAGCGCATAATCATGTCGTATCTTCTCCTGGACATGACAGCGGAATATATGGGCATGTGTTGGATGGGGCGTTTGGACCAATATGAATGGACTTCGTTCTTTTTTGTAAGCCCCATATTGAACATAAGGCCCAAAAATAATTTAAATTCCTCCAATGTTAGACGCCGCCACTGGAACATGCGGGCGTAGGAAGAATTGGGGTTGGCAGCAATAAATTGGGATGCATACAGATTCGTTTGATCCACTATATTCTGCAGCAAATCTTGTGGGAAAAATAATCAAATTTAGAAAAATTTGTAGTGTCGGGCTGCACACCTGGCTGTGCGGTGAAAGGGGGGATGATAGCGGATCCTGAGTTGGCAGGCAACCATAAGGGGTTTGCCAGGGCATCGGGAAGGTAGGATTGGGGCTGGATTCTTCGGGTTGGGCGTGCATTTCCATTGCTTGTACTGGGCTCCTCTTCCTGGGGTATGGCGCTGCTGGTGGTGGGCAGTTCTCCTGATCTTGGTGCTGATCTTGGTGCCGATCGCATTCTTTTGGGAGGGACGGTTTCCTCCGGGGACTCGGACTCTGAGCCACTATCCTCCACTGGCTCGTATTCCGAACCAGAATCGGATAATGGGAGCTCCCCGCTGCTCTCATCATCCGACATGGCAAGAATGGCATATGCCTCCTCAGGTGTGTAAACCCTTTGGGACATTATGGCAGTGCTTATTGGTGGGCCTGTGTAATGGTACTGCTGGTGGTAGTGGTGGCGGTCTGTGTGGTAGTACCGATGGAGTTATTAGTGGTGGGCCTGTGTGGTGGTACCGATGGCGGTATGGGTGGTGGTGGTACCAATGGCGGTACAGGTGGTGGTGGTACCGATGGCGGTACGGGTGGTGGTGGTGGCGGCGGTACCGGTGGCGGTACGGGTGGTGGTGGTAGCGATGGCGGTATGGGTGGTGGTGGTACCGATGGCGGTACAGGTGGTGGTGGTACGGGTGGTGATGGTACCGATGGCGGTACAGGTGGTGGTACAGGTGGTGGTGGCACTACCGACGGTGGTACGGGTGGTGGTACTGGTGGTGGTACCGATGGCGGCACTAGTGGTGATACTGGTAGCGGGCCTGTGTGGCAGTATAGATGCTGGGCCTGGTGGCGGTACTGGTGGTGGTACTGGTACCGATGGCGGTGGGCATGTGACAGATGATTGACAGATGGGCTGATTGATTGACAGATGGGCTGATTGATTGATTGACAGATGGGTTGATTGATTGACAGATGGGGTGATTGATTGACAGGTGGGGTGATTGATTGACAGATGGGCTGATTGATTGACAGATGGGCTGATTGATTGACAGATGGGCTGATTGACAGATGGGCTGATTGACAGATGGGCTGATTGGCTGGGCTGATTGATGTGCTGGGCTGTGTGACAGGTCCTCTTTATGGGGGGGGGGCGTGTTGTGCACTGTAAACTTATGTAGACAAACTACACTGAGCTAACTTACTGATCTCTTCTCTCTCCTCACAGATCGGTGTGTGAGGAGAGAGCAGGGATCAGGTAGTAACTCCTGTGGAGTTTGTTTACATTTGTGACCGGCTGTGATTGGACACAGCCGGTCACGTGGTAAACAGCCAATTCATTGGCTGTTTACTCTGATCGGGGACGCGCTGTGTCCAAGGGACACTCGCCTTCCCCGATCCCCGCTCTGCAAGCCTGTGGCGGCGCGCACGGAGCGCGCCGCCGAGTTTGTTTTGACAGGTGATCGGCTGTGACTTTGACACAGCCGATCACATGGTAAACAGCCAATGAAATTGGCTGTTTACCGTCATCGGGGTAGCGCTGTGTCCGAGGGACACATGCCGTCCCCGATCACCGCGCTGCGCGCCCCCGCGGGCGCGCGCAAGGCAATATCCTGCAGGACGTCATATGACGTCCAGTATCGATATTGCAACCACTTCCCGGACGTCAATTCACTATTGACTGGGCGGGAAGTGGTTAAAGAACTGGATTCAATGGAAATGCAAACTGTACATTTAAATTATATTAATAATTAATTTAATAAAGTCTTCTATAATCTTTAACATGTTTATGTAATTTCTAAAGTAATCTTCAGTTGTTTTATAGCTACAGCCTTCAGTGAAAAAATATCTGTTGATCCTGCCATGATAGTCCTTGTTTAGACACATCCTGTTATTTGACAAAATGGTAGGGGCCACACCATCAGGAATGTGACAAACTGCTACTAGCTGTCTTTCATTTGTGTTTTTAGGTTTGATATTTTTAGTTCACACATTTTATGTCAGCAACTTGTAGCAATTGGGTAAAGTTTATATTAATCAATGATCAATGACAGAACTGACTTACATTGAGAATGTTTCAGAAATACCACGCTAGCAGATTCCTGAATTATATTTGAAAAGACAGTTGCACATACTGTACTATACAAGGTTTTAACCACTTCAGCCCCGGAAGAGTTTACCCCCTTTCCTGACCAGAGCACTTTTTGCGATTCGGCACTACGTCACTTTAACTGACAATTGCGCGGTCGTGTTGATGTTGCACCCAAACAAAATTGATGTCCTTATTTTCCCACAAATAGAACTTTCTTTTGGTGGTATTTGATCGCTTCTGTGATTAAAATTTTTTGCGCTATAAACAAAAAAATAGCGAAAATGTTGAAAAAAAAGCTATATTTTTTACTTTTTGCTATAATAAATATCCCAAAAATATATATAAAAAATTTTTTTTTTCCTCAGTTTAGGCCGATATGTATTCTTCTACATATTTTTGGTAAAAAAAATCACACTAAGCGTATATTGATTGGTTTGCGCAAAAGTTATAGCATCTACAAAATAGGGGATAGTTTTATGCCATTTTTATAATTTTTTTTTTTTACTGTGTAAATGACACTGGCAGGGAAGGGATTAACCACTAAGGGGCGAGGAAGTTATGTGTGTCCTAGGGAGTGATTCTAACTGTGGGGGGGCTGGGCTACGAGTGACACAACAGTGATCACTGCTCCCGATGACAAATAGTAGTAGATCACTGTCCTGTCACTAGGCCGAACAGGGAAATGCCTTGTTTACATAGGCATTTCCCCGTTCTGCAGCTCCATGACACGATTGTGGGACACCGGCGGACATCGAGTCCGTGGGTCCCGCGGGCACGGTCATGGAGCTCGCAGCAGGGGTGCGCGTGCCCGCACAGCAGCATATTCAAAGGGACGTACAGGTACGTCCCTTTGCGCAGCCGTGCCATTCTGCCGACGTATATATACATGTTTGTGGCGCTGAGTGGTGTATTGTAAGCCTTTATACACCCTTTGTTTTGTATATATACATGCAGCGGTCGGCAAGTGGTTAAAGTTGTGGCCCTTTGTGATTGCTATAAGACATTTTCCTAAATGTGTCTCTTTGGTTGTAAAGACAGATCTATCAATGCATTACTTCAAAAAGTATTCATACCCCTTGAAATTCTCCACATTTTGTCATGTTACAACCAAAAATGTAAATGTATTTTATTGGGATTTTATGTGATAGACCAACACAAAGTGGCCCATAATTGTGAAGTGGAAGGAAAACAATAACTTATTTTCAATATTCTTTACAAATAAATATGTGAAAAGTGTGGCGTGCATTTGTAATCAGCCCCCCTGAGTCAATACTTTGTAGAACCACCTTTCACTGCAATTAAAGCTGCAAGTCTTTTTGGGGATGTCTCTACCAGCTTTGCACATCTAAAGAGTGAAATTGTTGCCCATTCTTCTTTTTCAAAATAGCTCAAGCTCTGTCAGATTGGTATGCACAAAGAGGAAAAATGTTGGGACTTTAAACCTCTCTTTGGAATAACTGCTCATATACCATTTAAAAATATATATTTTTTTATTCAATTGCTTAAAAATGTGTCTCAAAAATACATAAGACACTACATTGAAACATAATGTAACAGCAACATACTACTAAACCCCATGCACTCCCTCTTGTCTCCAAAAGGTGTATACCCTCTAGTGACTGATCAGATATAACATAGATATCAAGAATTATATCAGTCAGGGAAATTAAAACCAAGGCGACAACCATAACCCAACGCGTTTCACCTTGTCAGCTTCTGCAGGGGTTTTTGATGGAGGGCAGATGCTGTAAGAGAAATAGACATACATAATATACATTCATAGATATACAAATTAATTTATTGAGTATAATGGTATGCGTATAATATAAACACTTACATTTAATATGTACTGATTCTGGGGTACCCAATGAGGCCATAAACACACTTCCACCAACGCACTATATGTGAATCAGGTGTTTGTTCAACATCAAATGGCAAGGCAGATCAACCCATAAGAGGGGGGACCCTCACAAAAATGAGCCAAAAGGAGGTCCAATGCACAGGGATAAACAATTGTACTATTGCCATTCGATATTCAAAAAACAGGCACTAAAAGGAAAAATAGAAAGGTGAAAAAAAAACACCATGATATTTACTTCCATAAGGATCACAGCAAAACCATTGGACAACTTACAGTATAAACCAAACATACCTAAAAAGCAGTATCAGTTTAATTTGGGAATACAAGGCTAAGACAAGCTTAAATGACCAAGATGATAAGCATGGTATAAAAATCTGGAATACCATAAAAGGATATACTCATTTAGATTCCAGAATGACCGGTTTAACCATATCATTTAATGAAGCATAAAATGCCATAAACATACCTTGTTTTCATAGAAGAATATTCCTCTTGTTCTGTTCAAAATTAAGGGAAACCTGGCTGTGTCATAGAAAAGTAGAGTAGTACCTTCGATTACGAGCATAATCCGTTCCAAATGCATGCTTGTAATCAGAAGCACTTTTATATCAAAGTAAGTTTCCCCATAGGAATCAATGGAAACTTAGATAATTTGTTCCAGTGTCACTGCTAGTGTATGCAGTACCGCATGTGGCCAGAGGTGCGGGGGCGTCTAAGACACTCGGAAACACTTGCGATGCTCTGAGACCCCTTGGAGACTCAAATAAAGGGTTAAAAACGCCTTCAAAGCGTCGCTGCCGAAGCACTTTGCAGGTGCTTTGGCAGCAGTGGCCATTGATTTCAGTGGCAGGCGCAGTGGAGGAGCAAGCGCACCGCTCCAGTGTGAAAGCACTCGGGCTCACACTGGGGCTGCAGGGGAGGCATTTTTAAGGAGATTTACAGGCGCTATTTTTAGCCCTTTAGCGCCTATAAAACGTGAAAGTAGCCTTAGAAAAGCAAAATATTTCAAGCTCTGTCAGATTGGATTGAGAGCGTCTTTGAACAGCAATTTTCAAGTCTTGCCACAGATTCTCAATAAAATTTAGGTCTGGACTTTGACTGGGCCATTCTAACACATAAATACACATGTGCAGAGAAAAAAAATCTGTTTCTTTTCAATTTGTTATATACATAAATTAATTTAGTTAAATTTGTTTAATTTGTTTTCGGAATTTGTTTTGTTTATTCTTTTTCTGATCGATTCGAAAAGTTTTTGAATCAAATTCGAATAGTTTTCGAATTTGAAAGGTTTTAAAATTCAAATCGTTTTCCAATTTCCAAAGAGAATAAAATAGAAAATAAAGGAATAGAGTAAAAAACATTGAATAGCATAGAAAAGAATATAACAGAAAATAAAATAATATAATAGAGTAAAACAGAGCAAAATAGGATAGAAAATAAAAGAACAAATTAGAATGGAATAGAATAGAATAGAAAGGAATAGATGAGAATAAAAAATAGAATAAAATATAAAAATTATAACCATCTTCTGCCATTCGAATAGAAAATAATAGAATTAAAAAAAATAGAATAGAATATATTTAATGTAACTATTTTCCAAAATTCAAATAGAATCCTTTGAATAGAATAGAGTAGAATAGAAACTAACACTATAGTATAGAAAAAAACAATAGAATGACTATAACAATCTTCCTATTCTAATCTATACTTTTCTATTCAAATTCAAATTGTTCTATTCGAATTTTGGGAAATGGTTATATTCTTTCTATTCTATTCTATTCTTTTCTTATGTATTCAAATTTATTTTATTCTATTTGAAATTTGAATTTCATAAGATGGTTAAATTCTTTATATGTTATTCTATTTTATTTGTTTCTATTATATTCTAGTCTATTCTGTCCTTTTATTTTCTATTTTGTTCGGTTTTACTCTATTCTATTCTTTTATTCTATTTTATATTCTTTGCTAGTCTTTTATTTTTATTTTATTTTCTATTTTATTCTCTTTGGAAATTGGAAAACTATTCGCATTCGAAAACTCTTCAAATTCAAATCTGAAAAATATTCGAATTCAAAAACGATTAGAAAACGATTCAAAAAAGATTCAAATTCATATTACGTCTGAATTTTTTTTCGTTATTTCGGATTCGTTTAAATTCTGTTCTATAGTAATTAGAAAGTTCGGATACATCCAAATTTCCGATTTTTTTTTGTCAGAATTTTAATTCGGAACAAAACGAACTGCACATGTCTACACATAATTATGCTTTGTTTTAAACCATTTTATTGTAGCTCTGGCTAAGGGTCATTGTCCTGCTGGAAGGTGAACCTCCGCCCCAGTCTCAAGTCTTTTGCTGACTCTAACAAGTTTTCTTCTAAAGGCCCATACACACGATCGGACTTTCCGACAACAGCGGTCCGACACACGTGTTTTATCGGACAATCCGACCGTCTGTATCCTCCATCGAACAATTGTTGTCGGAATTTCCATGGACAAATGTTCGCTGTGCATGCTCTCAAACTTTCCAACAACAAATGTGTTTCATCGGATCATCAGATCGTGTGTACACAAGTCCATCGGACTAAAATCCAAAGTACAAACATGCATGCTCAGAACCAAAGCTAAACATCAGACAACAATAGCAGAAGTTGCCCAAAGGGTGGCGGTAAAGAGTTGAAAAACCACGTGATTTGGTGAATGTTGGCTGAAAATGTTCACGGCAAACGCCATTCGGACAAAAATCCACGGAAAAGTCAGATGGAAGTCTGATCTTGTGTATGAGGCATAAGATTGCTCTGTATTTGGCTACATCCACATTCCCATCAACTCTGACCAGCTTCCCTGTCCCTGCTGAAGAAAAGCATCCCCACAATATGATGCTGCCACCACCATGTTTCAGGGTGGGGATGGTGTGTTTAAGGGTGATGTGCAGTGTTAGTTTTCCACCACACATAGCATTTTGCTTTTAGGCCAAAAAATCTAATTTTGGTCTCGTCTGACCAGGGCAACTTCTTCCACACGTTTGCTGTGTCCCCCACATGGCTTCTCGCAGACTGCACATGGGACTTCTTATGGCTTACTTCTTGCCACTCTTCCATAAAGGCCAGATTTGTGGAGTGCACAACTAATAGTTGTCCTTTAGACAGATTCTCCCACCTGAGCTGTGGATCTATGCAGCTCCTCCAGAGTTACCATGGGCCTCTTGGCTGCTTCTCTGATTAATGCTCTCCTTGCAAGGCCTGTCAGTTTAGGTGGATGGCCATGTCTTGATAGGTTTGTAGTTGTGCCATACTCTTTCCATTTTCAGATGATGGATTGAACAGTGCTCTATGAGATGTTCAAAGCTTTTTTATAACCTAACCCTGCTTCTCCACAACTTTATCCCTGGCCTGTCTGGTGTGTTCCTTTTCCTTCATGATGCTGTTTGTTCACTAAGGTTCTCCAAAAAACATCTGAGGGCTCACAGAACATCTGTATTTATGCTGAGAATAAATTACACAAATGTGGACTCCACTAGATTTTAGTTAGGGGTATCAGAGTAAAGGGGGCTGAATACAAATGCACGCCACACTTTTCAGATATTTATTTGCAAAAAAAATTAAAAAACATTTATAATTTTCCTTCCATTTCACAATTATGCACCACTTTGTGTTGGTCTATTACATAACATCCCAATAAAATAAATTTTTGTTTTTGGTTGTAACATGACAAAATGTGGAAAATTTAAGGGTTATGAATACTTTTTCAAGGCACGGTATATGCCCAAACTTAAAGGAATTACATACTAATTTTGTAGGCTTTCATTAGTGGTCTCTTACCTAAAATTATAATTGCCTAGTCATCTCTGAATCATTGACCCAGATCAAGTATACAGCCAGTAAATTCAGAGTTAGGGCAGCATTCCTAATCTGCATATCCATTTGGGTTTAGTAACTCAGAATTTATTCAAATGATAGATAGGCAACTAGCATCTTCGTATGGGACTTTACCAATTGCAGGACACATATTCTCTTAGCAAAGGTTCCTTTAGGGCAGTGCCTGATAAGAGGAATAAATGTGTGTTTATGAAAATGTATACCAAAAAAAGGCGCCTTTTGGAGATAAGAACATATAAATCAACAGCTGCCCCCTTTAAAGTGAACAAATCACTAAACTGTGTAGAATTATAAAGTAAAGAATAAGGCGATATACATGTTCATGTGAAACACTGGCACAAAGAAAAACACTGCATCAAAACTTAAATGTGCACATTAATGAAAAAATAAGCAAGCATAAAGTCCATAAGTGAATAAATCCAACACCAAAATGGAATGCTCTAAGATAAAACTTCTAGATCTTCCACCACAAGTGCTCAGTATGAAGATGGCCACTCACCAGAGCTGTTTGACCCCTTTTTACAGGACGGCTTTTGAAAAACACTTCACTTCCTGTCCTATAGCCAAACAGGAAGTGAGAGGAAATCCAAGCAAATTATAAGAATTCTTTGGGGACCCCCAGGTCACCAGAACAATTGCCCCCATTCAAATATTTCCCATCTATTACTTTTCTGGGGATAACCCAACATTTGGGATTTTCTTTTACTTTCACTTTCAATGATAATGGTAAACAGGACAAATAGAGAGGGTGAATCGCCTTAACAGGGGCACAAACAGTCATAAAAACCTGGTGGGGTTTCCCTCTATCCAAAAGGAAAAAAAAGTTTTGTCTTTAGTTATACTTTAAGCATTTATTGTGGGTCACAATTTATATTTATGGTTGCTATTTTTTGCCTCCACAGCTCAGTTGGAGGCTTGCCTCGGAACCTTCTATTCTCTGGGTCGCCCACTGATGGATGCTACTATTATGGAATACAGAGATCCTATAAGTAGATATGCACGAAGATTTTTCCACCATCTTCTAAGGTAAATAATAATGCAGATGTACAAATAGACAGGCTAGAGGTAACCCAAAAGGATGATTACTGAAATGATCAGGCAGTATTGACATGTACTGCCTGATTTTTTCAGTAACCATCCTTTCCAGTTTCTTTTAGCCCATTTTTTTGTATATGTGTTGTCTGCGTGACATGGGTCACAGTGACAGATTGCGGTAAGTCACTAGACATGGGCTAAGTGAAAGTTCTGTATTACTATCTTACCTGATTACCGAGTGTATTTTCAGAGATATCCCTAATTTTTTATCTTTTTGTTCCCTGATGTACTGGATGTTATTGTGCATAATATTTGAAAAAAAATACTAAGAAAACTTCCATGTATTTCACCATTCTTAATGCATTGGAAAAAAAAGGTTTTTAGTATTTTTGTTTGATTTATAGCAACATATACTGTATAAAAGGCCTAACTAGTTTTCAGTATTAATGTCATATTTATCACATATAACTTTAGACTTGGAATATTGAGAAATATAGCGATCCCTGCAATAAGTATTTAAAGTGTAATTCCGGACAAAATATTTTTCTTTTGTTTTGGATATATTTGAATGATTAAAACCTTTGTCATTTAGTTTTTTCATTGCTGCTTATGTTCCTACATGGCAGTGTTAATTTTGTTGACGACAATATTTTCGTTGACTAAATTAAATGGATTTTAGTAGACTAAAATAAGACTAAAGCTAAAACAACTCGGATGACTAAAATAGCATTTTAGTCAAAAGACTTTGACTAAAACTAAATAAAATTTGAGGTCAAAATTTACACTGCCACAGTGGAGACTTCCCTTTATCTTCTGTTCCCAGAGACATAATAGGAAGTAAGAAGAAATCTCCCCATATTAATGGGAAATCCCACCTTTGAATATTGTCGGCGGAACAACAGTCTACACTGGGAAGTGAAGGACACAGACAGTAATAAAAACCCAACAAAGGTTCAAATCCTTCCCTACTCTGTCTAAAGTTGGAAAACCTTGGCTAGAGTTATATTTTAGGAGGTTTAATGTTGGCTTGTTTTCTGCAGCGAGGGGGGGAGAGGTCAGGTTCCTCACATAATTCAGATCCATATTAACATGGAAATACACCTTTAATCAATTTTCTGGATGTGCAAAGAAGCTGAGCAGCAAATCATGAATCTCTATTTACCTGTATGTTCAATAAGTATTTGAAAGAAATTAGAAAAATCTAAGCATAGGGATGAAATCTAAGCATAGGGATGAAACAAATTGGATCCTTTGGTGAAACCACAGAGAAAGGCAGTTAATCGCCCCCTACTGGTCCATCTATGAGAGAGATGGCAAATAGTCAATGTCAAGAGAATATATGGAAAGATTTAACCCCTTCAAACTATAGTGAACCCCTTCTAATTTTATGTCTCATTTCTTGATCTATAGTAACTATATGTACAGTGCCTGATATTAGGTTTTCCTGAAGAAGCCATTGGTGTGGCGAAACATGTAGAGACCTAATCAGTTTGCATCTGTTCATGTATTGTATGGTTATATTTGACATGAAACATGTAGATTTTAATGTCTCTTAAATAATATTTTTATAAACTTGTTTCGTTGTGTTGTGGCACCTTAAAAATCCCAATTCCTTGGTTCTTGACCTACTCTTTCAAGAAACTGTTTTGCTGCTATGACCCTGTAAAATGGTTTTTGAAACAGTGGCTCCAGGCTTGGATCAGGAGGAGTGGGAAGACGTCTGGAAAGCCCCTTTCACTAGATTAGTCTCCGCCAGAGACTGCTTAATACACTTACATTTTTTGCATAGGGTATATGTTACACCAGCTAGACTGGCCCAGTTGTTTAAAAATCAGTCCTCCCTTTGCTAGTGCTGTTTCACACCAGCTGCAAATTTCCTACATGTCTTTTGGGATTGTCCGGCCACTGGTTTCTTTTGGAGGGAGGTCACGGCCTGCATCAGCTCAATTTTTAGCATTTCTAGCCCTCTTTCTATAGAAGTCTCTTTATTGAGCCTGGTAGATTCACTTGCCACTACTAAAGCTATATACACTCTCCTTACCTTGTTGTTATTCTGTGCCAGGAAGATGATTATATTATTCTGGAGAAAAACTTCAGCACCATTTTAAAAGGCATGGAAATTATTGTTAAATAAAGCAGTCCCTCTGTATAAAGCTACATATTTGAGTAGGGGTGCATTTACTAAGTTTGACAAAGTGTGGGGTGGGTGGCTCTCTTCTGTTGATACTGTTTTCAATTAATGAGTACGTGAACCCAAGTCCTTTGCTGTAGACTCATAAAATATTACCCATTTTCCAGAGGGTTGATATGATCTCCAATTGATTTGTCATGCAAATTGACTGTATGTTCCTTAATATGGTTGGTGGGGGGGCGGGGTGGGAGCGGGGGGAATATGAATGTTTATATACCTGAACATTTGTTGTGTGGGGTGCCTGTACTTCACTGGTCTCGTCAATGGCATACATTGACATGGCTACTTACAGTATGTACTGTTTGGTACTGTTATTTTTTTTTTTGTATTTTCAATTTTTTGTTCACCCGCCGTCATTTGTCACCCCCTCTCATTCTGGGATGACGTCATATGACATTGCCCAGTCTCACCACGATCATGACCCACTGTGTCCCTGGGACACGGCGCGACCCCGATCTCAGTAAAGAGCCGATGACCCGTCCAATCACAGCCAATCACATGTGATCCAATTCTGGTGCGGACCAAAAAAGTGTCCTGTGAGAGTTTGGTCTGAAAGCGATGCAATATCAGCCATACTATCTGTATGGCTGAAATCGCATCACACAGACATGGCATGTGATTTGCACTACAGTGCGGTGCGAATCACTTTCGATCTCGCACCACGCACAAGTGTGAACCGGGACTAAAAAGTTAATTTAAAATTCACAATGCACAGTGAAGGTCTCAGTGCAGTCTTCGTATTTTAACTCATTTAAAAACATAATGGATTGTTTGGAAAAATGTGTACACAGTTACAGTAAGTGGTTTTAGTATTAAATGTACCCATGTCAAGGGATATACAAGATTGGGTGTCTTGCACCAAAAGGACACAGTAAATACTATCTTCCATAAAAAAATACATACTTGAATATGGTGCTGCATTGATCAAAGCTATATAGTGATTGGCTGCTTGAATTACTGCTTCTTTCATCTTTTGGGAACTCTTTAGGAATGAAGTCCATCTTTTTAAGAGGTTTGTTATGTTTATTGCGTAATGATGGAACACTGCTACTATACGGAGGAAAGACTGATTACAATCGTGCTATCCGATGTGCACATGACTAATTAATTTCTACAGCTGTACCCTAACCTTTAACACCAAGTGACTGCCTTTCTTCTGCAACACTATTAATTTATTCTCATTATAGGATGTGCCGCCTGGTAGGCTGCCAACATTTTTGGTCAAGCTTCAGTCAACCTATTTGATAAAAGGAATTATTCTGAGAAGCATGTGTAGTCATGTGATTATTTCTGTAGTGAGCACTGCCAGGGTCACAAATGTGCTTTTTCTCTCTAGAGGAAACTTCACTTAATGCAGAAATATAATGTACATTTTATCTCTGCCTATACCTCTTCCTGTCCTGGCTCTTCCAAAGTTCAGTCATCTGTACATAACTGTGGGGTCTACTTATAAAAGCTCACAATGCATCGCTCCATTTTTTTTCTAAATCATTAGGGTTGAAGTTCACTGTTTCCATTCAATACATCTCTTCAGATTTCTCCATTTGTTTGACAGTTCATCCTCAATTGAAAATTCACCTTATTGATAAAGTGGTAAAATTGTAGGATAAGAAAAAATATTGTATTAGCAATAGCACTATAACTTTGGATTGCACAATTGCATGTGTGACAGATGTTTTTGTCTCCATATCTGGAAGGCTTTCACAGAAACATAGGCTCCAAAAGGTGCCTGATCCTCCCAGGCGCTTTTGATCAGGAGCATCAAGATCTACCCTTGTGATTAAAACAAGGGGAGAGAAATACCGTAATCGCCTGAGGGCAGCTTCTCGTTTTTGCCTTCCTCTAGATCCGCGAGTGCCATACATTCATTATGCTATAGCTCTTGATCATGAGGAAGGGTTTGGTGCAGGATAACTCTACCTGTCCCTTTCCGACAGGTGTCACCAGCAATGCACTGGATGATTGCCTGGCTGTCAGACAGGACCAAATTGATAGGCAGAGATGTAGTCAGGTTCAGAGCACAGGTAAGGACATGCATCAGAAAGGGAATCAGATTGTTACCAGAGGCAACAGAATAAAAGCAGTAGTTGGTAATCTAGCTAAGTGCAAACTAGAGTGATGACCAAAGTTGTAGGTGAATTCTCAATCTCAAACCAAAACAATCCTTTGCTCGGTGAGTCAATGTTCTGAAGGTGAACTCAAGGCAATACAGCTGCTATAGGTATTGTAATCTATCTTTACTTTAGTTTCCGAAAAATTCCCTACACAACAATAATCACACTGGGAGAGGAAGTGTCAGTGCTCTGCATTATTTTGACTCTGCTGTACTGCCGATTGCTTTGAGTCTCAGACAAACTCTGAGAAATATAGACGAAGACTCATTAATGTGGTGCTGCTTCTTTATTGTCCAGTCCAATGTGTGATGCATAAAGTGTAAGTTCACCTTTTCACAGAAAATAAAACGGTGAATAACGCTCTACTCCCTACCAACCCCCCAGTCCCAGCTGCACTTACCTATGTAGGTAATTAGCTATCGCTCCCTACAAAGCCTTGGGGAAGCAGTCTGAAGATTTGAAAGCCCTGCTCTTTTTCCCTGTTGTTCCTTAAGGCTCAGTTTCCACTTTTGCAACTTGTCCTGCGACTTGTCTGCAAAGTCGCATGACGAGTTCTACCCCATGATTTTCAATGAGTACCGTTCATATCTGTGCAACTTCAAGTCACAGCGACTTCAAAGTAGTCCCTGCACTACTTTGGCCCCACTTTGATGCGACTTGAGGTCCATAGACCTCAAGAATACACAGGCATTGCTTCAAGTTGCAACAAAATTGTCGCAAAAAATTGTTGCAAAATTGCATGACTTTCAGGTCCTAATAGTGGAAACCTAGGCTAAGGCTTCCAAGATGGAGCAGAGTGATTTGCACATGGCCATTTTGACCAATCGGAATCACACTGATCTGTCCCGAAAGCTCTAAGGAAAGACAGGGAAGAAAGGCTTTCAAATCCCCAGCTGCTGCCCCAGCTTCATGGGCAGTGACAGCTAGAAAGTACTGTGGGGTTGGGAAGAGTGTAGGGTGTTAGTTCACCCTTCATTAATAGTTCAGTTTTAACTAAACCTAAGAAAATATATACACTATATAACCAAAAGTATTGGGATACCTGCCTTTACACGCACATGAACCGCATCCCAGTCTTAGTCTGTAGGGCTGAATATTGAGTTGGCCCACCCCTTGCAGCTATAACAGCTTCAACTCTTCTGGGAAGGCTGTCCACAAGGTTTAGGAGTGTGTCTATGGGAATGTTTGACCACCAATGTTTGACCATTCTTCCAGAAGCGCATTTGTGAGGTCAGGCACTGATGTTGGACAAGAAGGCCTGGCTCGTAGTCTCCATTCTAATTCATCCCAAAGGTGTTTTATTGGGTTGAGGTCAGTAGGCCAGTCATGTTACTATATCCCAAAGTCGCCCATCCCTGTCTTTATGGACCTTGCTTTGTGCACTGGTGCGCAGTCAATATTGAACCCTACAGACTAAGACTGGGATACCATTACAGTGATGTGTGTGTCATGGCAGGTGTCCCAATACTTATGGTAATATAGTGTATATTAGAGCTTACCAGTTTTTAAATATGAAAGCTGGATTTGTTTAGTTTTTTAGTTCTGTTTTTTTTTTTTTTTGTCCAGCCGGTATCACACTTCCTGTTCTGTATCTATATCTAAGGAGGATCAACGTTATCACTTTAGGACAGGAAGTGTGTTAGGATGACTGGCCATCTCCATAACATAGGGGAACTGTGTTCTGTAGTTCACAGAGGTGTCCTATGCAAGGCTGATGAGACTGCTTGAGATATTGCTGCAATTGCACACGTTCACTGGATTTCTGTCAGGATTTAGTTGTTTTTTTTTGCACTTTAAACAAATATAACAAACTGCTTTAATAATTAAGACCAAAATGGAGCACATAAGAGTCATTCATTGTTAGAATTTACATACGCTTAAGGCTATATGCACATGGGTGGACTGGGAACAGCAGTGTGCATGCTGCTCTGTGCAAAAAGCTGCTTACAGCCTCCTTCATCCATTCATGTCTATGGCCAGCTGTATGCAACTCTAGGAAATCCAGGAAAACCTAAAAATACATGCTGCAAATGAAAAGCACTTCTGTGCATGCAGCCTAAACTGCAGTATGGGAAAGTGAGATCATCTCCTAGCTACACTGTCTTTAACCACTTAAGCCCCGGACCAATACGCAGTATAAAGACCAGGCCCCTTTTTGCGATTCGGCACTGCGTCGCTTTAACTGACAATTGCGCAATCGTGCAACGTGGCTCCCAAACAAAATTGACGTCCTTTTTTTCCCACAAATAGAGCTTTCTTTTGGTTTTATTTGATCACCTCTGCGGTTTTTATTTATTGCGCTATAAACAAAAATAGAGCGACAATTTGGAAAAAAATGCAATATTTTTTACTTTTTGCTATAATAAATACTTTTTGGTAAAAAAAATCGCAATCTGCGTTTATTGATTGGTTTGTGCAAAAGTTATAGCGTTTACAAAATAGGGAGTAGTTTTATGGCATTTTTATTCATTCTTTTTTTTTACTATTAATGGCGGCGATCAGCGATTTTTTTCGTGACTGCGACATTATGGCGGACACATCGGACACTTTTGACACATTTTGGAATTTTTACAGCGATCAGTGCAATAAAAATGCACTGGTTACTGTAAAAATTACACTGGCAGTGAAGGGGTTAACCACTAGGGGCGCTGAAGGGGTTCTGTGTGCCTAGGGGAGTGATTACTACTGTGTGGGGGCGTGGCTACGAGTGACACGTGACCGATCTCCGCTCTGATTACACAGAGCGGAGATCGGTGACATTGTCAGTAGGGGAGCGGGGAGATGTTGTGTTTACACTAACATCTTCCCGCTCCATGCCTCCCTGAGACGATCGCGGGGATGCCCGCGGTGATCGAGTCCGCGGGACCCGCGGTCCGACAAACGGGGAAGGCAGGGGGGTCGCGAGCGTGCCGCCGGCGGCGCCCGCGCGACCACCACGTCGGGCAGTTAAAGGGGACGTACAGGTACGTGATTGTGCCTGTACGAGCCATTCTGCCGACGTATATATACAGTGCATGGTCGTTAAGTGGTTAAGGTATAGCTGAACAAAATTACAAAATTTAGGGCAATCACGTAAATGAAATGCATAGTTACAGTAGCTACTTAAAAAATAATAAAGTCTCAGTGATTCACTTTACAAGTAGCGCTGTGATATATAAAATCCAAATGAAAACTAGTGCAAAAAGTTTAAAACAAAGTCCATACAACAGAATCCACCCAGTGTTGCTAGTAGTGATATTACACCAATGTACTGCTGCTCTTTTAATAGTGCAGTCCTCCTTAATACAAATATCCTCCAACTCAAGACACTTCCTCATGTGGACCATTGATCCCTCTCCCTTTCAGATGAAAACTCATTTGCCTCCCATTCTCATGGTTTGTAAATCAGCTTTTTGGTTTAAAACACCAACTCTAGACATTGGTGCGCCAGCCGGGGGGGGGGTGTTCAGCAAGCAAACCACCCGATCCCCCCACCCTGCGGGTGGTACTCCAGCGGCCGGGCCCTCAATCAGCGTCGATGCAGAGCACTGAGAGATCGCTCTGGGCGCCCAGCTCAGGTCTTCCTGTACATTCCCCCCCCGCCCGGCAAAATATGATCGCTGTTCCTCCTGCTTCTTGATTGGCCAGGAGGAGAAGCAAGAAGAAAATCGTGAATATTAATTCGCTATTGTCACACAACTGGGTGGGCTCAGGACGCAGTGCTATGCGCTTTCCGAGCCCATCCTTTTTTGAAGCCCATTAGAGCCTCAGGCTCTAATGTGCATGCGTCCAGTGCCCTGCATGTGGATTAGGGGGCCGGATGCTTGGATAGGGGGGCGGTACCCCTGCACCCTGAAATATGGGCTGCCACTGAGTATAGATGGTAAACCATGCCTCTGTATAGTTCACAATTAAGCTGATGTCCTGTAGGATAAAAGGAAAAACCTCTAATAGTACAGTAACTAAACCACCAAAATGTGTTTAAAACTAAAAGAGCCGCTCACATTGATTAAAAACAATAAATGCGTTTTTTGTATAAAACCACATCAGGTGCTGTATCTGTGTTGGATCTCACCACCAGGATAAAATTGGGATAGGTTTATATAGAGATAGTTATTTGATCCTTATGCTGTGTACACACGACCGTTTTTCTCGTCGAGAAAAATTAAATTTTTTCCTTTTGACGAGAAAAAAACGATCGTCTGTGGGCATTTTGTCATTTTTCCCGATGGGAAAAACTGAATTAAAAACGACGAGAAAAATTAGAACATGCTCTAATTTTTCTCGTCGTTTTTCTCGACATTTTTTTCCGCGGCAGTTTTCCCATAGGGAAACACTGCCGCGGAGCCCACAGACGGTCGTTTTTCTCGACAAGAGAAAAAATTACGTGAAAAACAACCTTGTGTGGGGAACAAGCCGTTCCCTCGTTTTTAATGTCATTATTCACGGCGGTTTTTTAACCGCCGTGAATAATGATCGTGTGTTTTTTCTTACATATAGTTAGCTACTTGCCTGGAGTTCAGCTTTAAACCTAGTGCCTGACTGAGGTTAACTGTGCTGCAGGATGGTCCTGCCGCAGACCTGAAAATCTACCAGCAGATGGCACAAGTGAGCACCTAACTACAGCTAGTAGAGGATTTGAGAGGAGAGAGATCAGGGGGTAAGCAGGAGTTGGTGGATCACTACAGCTTGTGACACAAACCTCTTCCCTCTTATGTACATGTTTGTGAGTTTTATCCTAGTATGTCACTTCAATGCCAACAGTTTATTAACAGGTTCTTCCAGACATTCAGCAATGTTTTTCATAATTATCAAAGTCCGCATACCATCCTTACAGCCCTGTGATCTATAAATACATTATTGCTCGCCAGGTCCTGTCAGAAGAGCAAAAAGATGCAAACCTGATTCAGACTTTATATTTATTTTGTCTAATTTATACTGTGCTCCCCTTTGTTTGGCAGTTATGGGATCCTTATTATACTCAGAGGATTTAGCATGAATATCATTTATGGCACAGTGCTGCAATCAATTCTAAACTATTTTAGGATTGTGTTATAATGACTATAATATTGGCAATTATTTCAATAAGTTTAAAAAGGAGATTTATTGATTTAACATTAAATTTCACAATGCTAGTTCATTTTTAAATAAACTTTATTTCTATTATTAACTGTCACAAAACATCCAATCATTACATTTTATCAAATATTGTTCATTGATAAATGGCAACGGTTACCAAGTTTTGTGACAGTAACAAATATGTTTTCATTTACTGTATATAGGGAAAAATTAAACTTTTTATTAAGTTGTTTTTAAAAACACAAAGAAGCACATAAAACTTCACTCCAATGTCACATACAGCTACGCAATGACCTTAAAGTATACAGTATATATATATATATATATATATATATATATATATATATATATATACAAAAAAAAGATACAAACAGTTCTATGTATATTTTTAAAGATGGTTTGCATGTTGGTATTATTTTAAATTTTATGTCTTTTATGTCGAGAAGATTTCTCTTATGTACGAGTTAGCTTGCCTGCGTATACATCTTAGTGAGTGTACAAAGTTACTCTGTGGTTGATTTACTAAAGGCAAATAGACTGTGCACTTTGCAGAGTGCAGTTGCTCCAGAGCTTAGTAAATGAGGCAAAGCTTCACTTTCCAAAGAGTACCCAATCGTGCAAGAAAAGTAAATTAAAAAAAGAATGCGTTTTTGCTTGCATATGATTGGATGATGGAAGTCAGCAGAGCTTCTGCTCATTTACTAAGCTCTGAAGCAACTGCACTTGCAGAGTACAACTGCACACCAGGTGCTGCATCAGAAGTTGTATTTGGATATTTCATCATATTTTTTATGTGTCGTTTATTCAACACAATATTTAACATTCATGAATCAATCTACATTGATCGATTCACCTTTATGGTTTTGTGTGTTTTTGTATGAATATTTAACATTGTATGTGGCTTAGGTTTGCACAATTTCCTTTTATTTATTTATATGTTTGTGAATTGAGTATTTAATTCTTGAAAGTTCCGGCATTCACATATACACATGTTTGTTTAATTTTTAATCTTATTTTTTCACATATTTTTTCACAGTTTTTTTGTCACATACAACATTGATCAAATCACTAGTCTGGTAAGCGCAGAATAATCCAACTATATCTCCTTGACAACTGCACTTTGCAGAGTGCACAGTCTATTTGCCTTTAGTAAATCAATAGGTAGGCTAGTAAAGAACCAATGTATGTGCATCCATCTGCACTGGAGGATCAGTAAATTCTATAGGGTCATCTTTAATTGTATTGTAAATGTACTGTCTCCTTTTAAAAGTGCTGAACAAACTGTCGTTGCTTTAGAAATCCACAGTAATAATAATGTAAAGTTTGGTAAAGAAATCTGGAATGGAAGAAGGCTGACTGATGTCTAGGGTGATGTTGGAAAGATGAGAAAAGAGATGAATATTGCGCTAAATGAAAGGAAAGCAAAAAACAAAAGCTGCTACACAACAATGTGACAAAGATTGCAAACGTGATGAATGTGGAGAATGTAGTGCTGGTGGATTGGGGAAACAAATGAATGTCTCACTGGATAAATAAAGTCACTGAATGAAAAAACAGTAGAAAATATAAACAAACCAACCAAAAAATATATAAATTGGCTAATAAGTCCATAAAAAACAAAGAAAAACCTGAAAAATATGTCCATCAATGGGATCAAGTTCGTGATCCCAACGTTACATGAGTCGTCAGACAAGTCAATCTGTTTCGTGGTTGGATTTTCCATGCTTGCATGATCTGCTGTCGCTGACAGACAGATCCACGGGTTCCGGTAAGAGTATTCCATCTATTTCATTTAATCAGAAGATATTGTTTCCATGATGACCCATATGCCTGCACGTCTGTTCTTTTCACTGTGTATTTACATGTCACATTGATGGACATATTTTTCACGTTTTTCTTTGTTGTTTATGGACTTTTTGGCCCATTTATATATTTTTTGGTTGGTTTGTTTATATATTTTACCGTTTTTTCATTCAGTGACTTTATTTATCCGATGTTGGAAATATGTTATTCAGTGTGAAGAGGGCAACTTGTCTGACCATATCACAAATCTGGAGATTTCTCTGCCAACCCACAGCTGTTGATGAGGCCCCCCCATTGACAGCAGAATGTAAACAAAAGAATTTCTGGCATTTGAGAATGAAAAAAAAAACAGTGTGGGTACCCCCCCCCAAGCCCTACCAGGCCTTTCAGGTCTTGTATGTATTTTTTAACAAAAAATGGTATGGTGTCCCCCTTTATCTGAGCATGCTGAGCCCGCAAGCCGGGGGGGCGGGGCTCTGAGTAAGCGCCCCCCATCCTGAACCATACCAGACCAAAATACATCATCACTTCATAAAATAGCTCATGCGATCATTTAGTAGCGATTTTTACTGAACTGCAAAAAAAGTGTGAAAAACGCTAAGAGGTATTTTACCGAAGTTCTTAAAGTGGAAGATACTGTTTTGTGAATTGAGCCCACAATTTCTAATTCAAGTTTTCTATTAGTGTGGGGAAGGTTAGTACCTCTGCCAGATTTGTATTGCTGCCTGTTAGTACCTCTGCCAGATTTGTATTGCTGCCTTTTATCGTGCCAAAGTAGTTTTAGCCATTTACATAATTGAACCAATCCGCTGCATTTTTCATGTGTAGCAAAAAAATGGAAAGAGTGAAGGCATGGATATGAACAATCCACATGTTTTCTCAACATATGCATACTGTATACAGCTGTAGCAAACTGTGCAAATGTCTTCTTTCTAATATATCATAACTTAGCAATTTTTGCCTGTAGCCTTAAAATTCACACAGCAAAGTTGTGTGTGTATGTGTGTTATTAAGGTATTATTAATGATTATTCAAAGGGGTGGCGAGCAGCTCTAGCAAGAAAAAATAGCCTTAAGCTTGTAAAGCCTGACAACATTTGTTTTTTGGCTCCCTGTTTTCGCTGTAAGGGATCCGTGTTTAGCACCAGTCTGATTAATTATCTTGGTCATTGCAGTGAACCCTAATGGAATTTATTGTATCATCAGCATAATTGCGAGTTCTGATCTTTATCTTCCTTTGCGGCATGTCGTTGGGCTTATAGATGTTTGTAAAACTGAATCATATTATTTTGTGAGTTGTGTTTTGATGTGTTCTTGTTCCTGGAGTACTCATGAGTCCGTCAGTCCAGGTTACACACCAGTAAGTACTTGTGTGACAGAGGATATGTACACTGTGCCAATAGTAGAAGAAGCTTTGAAAACTTTTATACAGGAGTATTTCTTGGGTAGATTGGCTACTTGGCTCCTGCCACCATACAGCCATATGTTCACTGCACTGACCAAGTTTAGATCAAATGTTCTGTAAAGCATCATAGAAATGTGACTTTACACTAAGCTCCATTACCCTGTATGTCACTGCACTGTGGCCAGTTCAGCAATTCCTTTAAACTATCCAGATTTTCTAGGTGAAGATGAGTTATTTTTTAAGGTTTGCCTAAACCTAATCTCTAAAATTTCATGTAATTTTTAACACATTTAAGTGGAACAAAACCCTCCTATTCTTCTATCTATCAGCTATGGCATCAGCCATTTGAGGGCATGAATGATCGGTTCAGAGCTGACGTCAACACACTGGCAACTGGGACCATAGTCACCAGAGGTATGCCTTGAACACACCAGTGATTCTCAAACTGTGTGCCGTGGGAGTTTCGAAAAATATTTAAAATTGCTTGCAATTTATAACCTTGAACATATCGAAAGATTTAATGGTAAATGAATGTCACAAAAGTTAAAAAAATAACATAAATAAAACGCAATTTCTGTCAATCTGTCATTCATTGGTTCCTTTCGTAACGCGCGACCTGTGCGTGATCTCGGGAGAACTCGATCATTCTATTTATATTATAATAATAGAGACCGTTCCATTCCAACTTTGATGCTTTTAAACAAAGTTTGTTCATTGTTTAGCGATGGAGAAATACTTAAAACAGAACTTCAGTCATGTTTTTATCTTTCTATCTATTAAATCTTCTGCCCTTGTTGTTTTAACTTTGGATAGTAAAACATTTTTTTTCTGCCAGTAAATACCTTAGACAGCACACTTCCTGTTTCTTGTCTGGTAAAAAGCCTAGCCTTATGACATCATGCACAGCTCTCTCTCTCTCTCTCACTCTCTTGAGAGCTTGTCAGAAAGGGAGGGGGAATGAGTCATAAGAGGGCCAATGAGAGCTGCCTGTCTGTGTAAATCCAGGAAGTGAACAGGCAGCAGCTTCAGCTGCCCACAGTTAAAATGGTTGCAGCCAGACTCAGTGGAGGGAGATTTCTGCAGCATACTTGGCAAGTACAGAATCACAGTATATATAAAATATGCAAAGTGGTTGGAGGGAAGCTTCAGAATGGCAAATGTGTTTTTATAACAATTTATATGAGCAGACTGCAGTTCCTCTTTAATCAAGTCTGGAACTCTGAAGGGGAAACTGTTACATGAAAAGCAAGGAACCAAGCGAAAGTACAAAGTGGATTACAATCGCTTCAATCTAATTTGCTCTCGAAAGGAGGTACATCCTTCACATTAGATTTAAATTGAATATATATATGTAAAAATAAATAAGTTCTTTACCACAAAAATTGTTAACTCTTTTCAGGTGTGCCGTGATAATTTTTTGATCTGCAAGACAAAGAAGTTTGAGAAACACTGGTATACACAGAACATGCGATAATAGACAGAATCTAAAAACACTGCATAAAATAGCGTTAGTATGTTTGATTAGGGGTTGTTTTTTGAGCTGCAATTTCGATAGATCAACGCAGGCTCAATGCAAAGACACATAGAAGACAATTGTTGTGGCCTGCACACACCATACATGTGCGGTGGTGTGTCTTACATGAAAATTCAGCATGTCTCACTATATGTCACCACAGCGAGTTGCTGAGTGGCATCTAGTTAAATGATTAAATCAATAAAGTTAAAGGAACACTAAAGGTAATTTTTTTATTTATTTTTTAATAACAAACACGTTATACTTACCTCCACTGTGCAGCTCGTTTTGCACAGAGTGGCCCCGAACCTGGTCTTCTGGGGTCCCTCAGCGGCTGTCTCGGCTCCTCCCCGCAAGATTTCACCAGCTCGCATGGTGGTAAGTTCTGGCGGGCGCGCTCCCGTGATACAGCCGGCTCACTGTATCACTTGGCCCCGCCCCCCGGCGGGCCGCGTCATTGGATGTGATTGACAGCAGCGCGAGCCAATGGCTGCGCTGCTTTCAATCAACCAATGAATGAGCCGAGAAGCCGGCTGGTGAAAAAAATTGTACCTTTGCAACCCCTTTAAAAAGTAAACACTACCCTTACTCAATGTACACCAGCATGCACACGCAGTACACAAGGGTTTTATAATATGTATTGAACAGTTATAACTTATGCTTTCTTTTGGAAAAATGGCTAAATCAGAGGGTTTAGTTACGCTTTAATGTAATTTCAAAAGTTTAACTACAAGTACCAGAAGAATGGCTTAATGGGGGTTTTAAGGTGCCTATAACTACTTCACAATCTCAAAAAAAATTATATTAAATAAAATAGTACACGTTTATTCATATATTGTAAAAAAAAAAAAACTGTATGGATTCCTTACAATTCTGCAAAGAATCACATTCTAAACAATTCCCCTCCTTCAGGAAACTACCACATAAGTAGTCACCCCTCTTGCTCAGTATAACTATGTATCAATTAGTCCAGGGGTTCAATTTCTTTAACTTTTACAGGAGTCTCTTTCTGCAGTGTATTTCACATATCAAGCTTCATCGGGAGAGCAAGGAAAGGAAAACATTGAATGTGTTGGCTAATTATACACATTACTCATTGTATACATGGCTCACAGTATTCCTCATGTCCCCCATTTATTTACATACAAGAAGGGAGTGATAAAGAAAAATCCCTCTGGGATAACAGCAGTTGGATGCTGCGACTGGCGTGCACAAGGATTTTATGTTCTATTATTTTGCGTTGTTTTCAGTGCCAATGCTGGTATGCTTCCACAGCCATACAAAGAAATTTTAGGGGAATGAATCATCTTACCCTAAGGGACTTAGGTGGTTAAAAATGAGTCTAATCAGAAGACTATTTTGAGATTTTAGTGCGATATAAACGTTTTCTGCAGTTAAATAATACATTTATATGTATGGATTAGTACATTAGATCTGAAAGAAAGATATTTAAGATCGTAAAGAGGGATTTGGTTTGAAAAGAGGGACAATCCATACACATGAGAGACAAATAGGAGCTACTGTATACACAGAGCCTTATTAAATAAAAGCCCTGTACACAGGAGCCGGATATGGGCCGAAATCAGCTGGTACAGTAGATTTGACCCGTGTGTACAGGTCCTTGTTTGACAGAAGCAGATCTCACAGCCTGCTTCTTTCAAATGAGCATGCTGGAAAACCATCAGCCCATCAGCATTTGATCAGCGCTCTCAACCAATGGCTGCAAACGCTGACTGGTGTGTTCTGGTGGGGGGGCTGGCGGAGGGGCATTTTCCCTGTCAGAACACAATAGCACAGCAGGGAGATTGCTGTACTACCATCGAATAGTTAGTACAGAGACCTCCTTATGAGCTGCTCAGTTTTTTTTGTTCAGCCCATCGGGCTGAACAAAACAAAACTTACCGTGTGCACCAGTTTGTCAAATGTCATTCAATTAGGCTTAAGATCTACTTTAAAGTGTATGTAAACCCTGACAGTGGTCTTCTCTGATTTGTTTCATTTTGGTCTGGTAAAATATACCATTGTTACATCTGTGCATGAAGCACAAAACATACCTGTTGGTCCTAGCAGAAATTCAGTGAGCTTCGAACTTTCCATGCATTCTGCAGCATTATCTTAAGCATTGTTACTAGCCTTGCCCAACTTACATTTATGAACAAGAGAACACCTTCCCACTAGGTTATGAAGAGGAAGTATAGTTCTGTAGTCCTTACTCTCCTAGGGTGACAATACCACTCCTCCGTAAATAAATTACAGTGAGCCAGTGTTGTCTCCCTAGAACACGACGAGTGTTTCTGGCCAGATCACCTGGTGCAAATAAGGAGATAAAGCCTCTATGGTGAGTAAACCTATATGATTCCTCTAAACAGTTATGATTTTGAGACAAATTATGTGTAAAGTCCATCACAGGCTTTTATTGTTACTGAGTAGAGGATCAGTTGCAGTAAACGCAAAATAATGTCTCAAGTCTTATTTTTGTAGCTGTGTGCCTTTTCACTGTTATATCTATATCTGGAATCCCCTACTGTATAAAAGGCATTCAACTAAAGAGGGAGAGAAAGCCTCTGGTAAACAAGTCCATGATCCAGGCAATGCATCATTAAACTTAATGCCTCTACTGCCACTTCTTTTTTGTTCCCTTCTTGACATGTTTGTACCAAGTGAGCAGCTGATCTTGGTTTTAACAGGGATTTCCCTTATCTTCTTTAAGAGATTTCATGGTTTTGAGATTTACCCTTCCACAGATGCAGTTTTCACAAAAGCAAGATACTCTCAACAAAGACCCAAAACTGTTCTGGAGACGAGTATGTAGTGTTACTACTTAAAAGCCATTTAGGCAGAAACACATAGAAAAAGTGCAGAACTGGGGCAGCATCTAGTTTGCTGTCTTTAGTAGCTCTTATGTTTTGCTGTCTTTAGTAGCTCTTATGTTTTGCTGTCTTGATTAAGTAGCTCTTATTCTGACTATTATTTACCAAAGTTTCTAATAAGGCAATAAAAATATACTGTATATATACTAATAATCAAGTGAGATACCATCTATCTCTGTACTTATTTCCGAAATAAGTGTTTCTATTGATCATTGAACAACATTTGTCCGTGGTTTATCACATAGGAACTGAGATTAGAAAGTGTTGGGAGGTTTTGTCCATGTCATGGGTAGCTTAAAGAGGACCTATCTGATATAAAATAACAGAGCACAGTTTCTCCTTGTCAAAGTATTTTATTGGATATATACATTTGTCATATACAGATCATATGTAATTCGTGTTGTTGATATTTGACCAATTATTACAAATATAGAAAAATAACAAATAATACGGTCTACAGCATATATCCTAATGAAAATTATAATGACTTAAATGAGATAGAAAGTAAAAAAAAAATCCTTGTACTAATATATTCAGGACTGTAGTTGAAAAAGATATCGAACATATTAATTATAAATTGATCTGTATCTTTGAAACAATATTGCAGAGTAAGACTTTTTTGTAGCTGCAATAAGTGTGTAATGTCGTAAGAATAATAGAGAAAAGAAAAGAGAAAAAGAAGTAAAGATATCAAAATAAAATAAGGTAAAATAAAATTAGATAGATAATATAAAATAAAATAGATGGGATAGAATAGTAGGAGAGCACAGTTTCTCAACCAGTGATATATGAATGCCTAGGGGCACTTCTAACACAGGGGGTACCTTTACTTGTTCAGGAAAAATGTATGGTCTAATTAACCACTTAAGGACCAGCCACTGTATATATACGTCGGCAGAATGTCTCGTACAGGCACAATCACGTACCTGTACGTCCCCTTTAACTGCCTGATGTCGGGGTCGATCGCTTGCGACCCCCGCTGCCTTCCCCGTGAGTCAGACCGCGGGTCCCGCGGACTCGATCGCCGCGGGGATCCCCGCGATCGTCTCACGGAGG
Source organism: Rana muscosa (assembly GCA_029206835.1). NCBI lineage: Eukaryota > Metazoa > Chordata > Amphibia > Anura > Ranidae > Rana > Rana muscosa. The sequence continues at coordinate 165,503,988 of CM055121.1, read as the reverse complement.
CATGGAGCGGGGAGATGTTAGTGTAAACACAACATCTCCCTGCTCCCCTACTGACAATGTCACCGATCTCCGCTCTGTGTAATCAGAGCAGAGATCGGTCACATGTCACTCGTAGCCACGCCCCCACACAGTAGTAATCACTCCCCTAGGCACACTTAACCCTTTCAGCGCCCCTAGTGGTTAACCCCTTCACTGCCAGTGTCATTTTTACAGTAACCAGTGCATTTTTATTGCACTGGTCGCTGTAAAAATTCCAAAATGTGTCAAAAGTGTCCGATGTGTCCGCCATAATGTCGCAGTCACGAAAAAAATCGCTGATCGCCGCCATTACTAGTAAAAAAAAAAATATTAATAAAAATGGCATAAAACTACCCCCTATTTTGTAAACACTATAACTTTTGCGCAAACCAATCAATAAACGGCGATTGCGATTTTTTTTACCAAAAATATGTAGAAGAATACGTATCGGCCTAAACTGAGGGGGGATATTTATTATAGCAAAGAGTAAAAGATAAAAAAAAAAATTCCAAATTGTCGCTCTATTTTTGTTTATAGCGCAAAAAATAAAAACCGCAGAGGTGATCAAATACCACCAAAAGAAAGCTCTATTTGTGAGAAAAAAAGGATGTACATTTTGTTTGGGAGCCACGTCGCACGACCGCGCAATTGTCAGTTAAAGCGACGCAGTGCCGAATCGCAAAAAGGGGCCTGGTCTTTATGCTGCATATTGGTCTGGGGCTTAAGTGGTTAAGAAGCAGAATATTATTTTAAAATTGAGTAGCTGCTGCCATCAGCCCCATAAAAAAAATGTTTGTACTTGGTAAAAACGATTTGTTTTCCCATAAATGGCTGTACATTTTTGAAATTATAATAGCGTTATGATAAATGGTCATTTGAAATTTAGGTATTTATTGGCAAAATTTGTCTCAAACACATTGGTTGTAAATCCACTCTTACTACTTTGCCTAACCTTAAGATAACTTTGTCACTGAAAAAAACAGCAGCCCCACTTTTATGCTTTTATAGCCAAATCCTGGGCTGTTCTGATCACTTACAATGTCAAATGTCAGGGAAAAAAAACATTAAAATCGTGGAAAGAATCAATAGTAGCTAAATTCAATAGGAACATAGAATTGATATGTGTATGAGTAGTGATAATGTATATCTACAGCTAAAACTTGTTTCTTTTCATTTTGAGCTGAAGTCCGCTCTCTGCTGACGTCACTAATGTCAGTCCAGGCACCGCGTCATCCCGACCACGGAGTCTGTATTCACTAGGTGCCTGGACTGACACCCGGCTCAGCCTCTCAGAGAGCTGCTAAGAGCCTGAGACGGCCGTTCCGCCCCCTCCACAGCTCAGCACTCCATTGAGCGAAAAGGGGACAGAGCACAAAGCTGTCACTGACAGCCTGCTCACCTAGCTATGAAAAACGAGCGATCAGCGGTGTTCGATCGATCGGTTCTCAGTGTAGAGGCACCAGGGGGACAGATGCAGCATCGGACCGCTGCTGCATCCACCTAGGTAAGTAAAAAACTTTACTTCTCTTTTAATTGAGCAAGTTAAAGTTGGATGCTAAGCGGCTACCATGCACTGCTGCAGTTTAGTTGGCACCCTCCAGCTTTTGGCCCCTTTTACATAAGAGGTTAGGATAGGATCGGAGGGCAGTTGGGTTTAAACGGACAGCCGGTCTGTTTACATCTGACTGCCCTAGAGCATTGCGAGCTGTGTCCATGTCTGCTCTGCATAAGTGGAGCGGAGACAGACCTGTCATCTGGGCACTCAGCTCAGCATGGGATTGGCAGACAGATTCCCTGCTGAGAAAAACCAGATCGAAAGGAACCTTAGTAAATCAACTTCATTATGCCTCTGACACAGGAAGGGAGAGGAAATCACCCCAGTGGGATACAGACAGTTAGCTGACAGGGGTTCCAACCATTTTCTACCTATCCAAAACTAAAACTAAAGATTATCTTTAGATGTACCCAAAAGTGTTCTTAAAACTTTGCAGTCAATTTTGATAAATTCCCACAATATGTGTTCCTATTCACACAGCATACCAAAATTTTTAAAAAAATAAATAAATATTAGAGCGGAGACTGCGAGCCAGTCTCCGCTCTAATTCATCCCTAAGGTGTTCTATTGGAATGAGTTTAGAACTCTGTGCAGGACATTCAAGTTCCTCCATACCAAACACGCTCATCCACACTACATTGCCAAAAGTATTGGGCCACCTTTCCAAATCATTTGGTGGAGTGGGGATTGTGGTGTGGGGTTGTTTTTCAGGGGTTGGGCTTTGCCCCATAGTTCCAGTGAAGGGATCTTTTAAGGTGTCAGCATACCAAGACATTTTGGACAATTTCATGCTCCCAACTTTGTGGGAACAGTTTGGGGATGGCTACTTCCTGTTCCAACATGACTGCGCACCAGTGCACAAACAAGGTCCATAAAGACATGGGTGAGCGAGTTTTGGGGTGGAGGAACTTCAGTGGCCTGCACAGAATCCTGACCTCAACCTGATCGAACACCTTTGGGAGGAATTAGATCAAACACTGCTAGCCAGGCCTTCTTGTCCAACATCAGTGCCTGACCTAACAAATGCGCTTTTGGAAGAATGGTCAAACATTCCCATAGACACACGCTTACACCTTGTGAACAGCCTTCCCAGAAGAGTTGAAGCTGTTATAACGGCAAAGGGTGGGCCATCTCAATATTAAACCTTATGGACTAAGACTGGGATGCCATTAAAGTTCATGTGTGCGTAAATGCAATACTCAATTTCTATTTTTATTCAACCATAAGATCTCCACATCAACACAAATGATGTGTAATGCTTGGATCTCTCCCACTAAACTATTGTATTTTGACAGGGGGCTCCCTCTCCATCGGAATACACATATCAGCGCTACAGCCATTGACTGAAAACACTGATCGAATGCTGGGTTTATAGCAAGACCATTCAACAGAAGCCAGTCATTAGATCAGCTTCTGTTGAACAGAAGCTGATCTAATGGATCACACAGGCCGAAAGTCAGTAGAAGCCGGACGATTTTCGGTTCTTGTATACCCTGCTTTAACTTCCTCTCATCTTTAGCCCTTTGGTAGGACAGACAGTGTCAGCACAAGTACAAACAGGGCTAATTATGGAAAATGCAGCTCATCTGAGAGAGAACATGTAAACAGGTATAAAGAAGATGTTAGCTTCATTTAGCTGCATGAGTGGGAATGCATTTTAAGGAATGGCTCTGTGATATCATAAAGCTTTGTTTCATCAAGGGAAATAAAATGATTACCGTATTATTATTTTACATCGGCAGTCAAGGAAATGGTCATAATTATGGCATGGATTTATCGAAATGTAAACAGTAGGGGGTAAAACAAAGAATTGTCATGGCAAGCTACTTATATTTCAGTCATGGGATCATAAAGTAATTTCTCTGTAATTGATAGTCTTTTCATTTTCAAATGCAACAGATTATACAGAAATTTTAGAACAAGGTTTAAGAGAAAAAGGATAGAGGAAAACAACTTTTTTTTCCCCCTTTTGTTTCTCTTGTAAAGAAGTTAAAGCCCGCACACACGGGCAGAATGTCAGGAGACATTTAAAAAAAAAAATGTCCCACATTCTCCCCGTTTGTATGCAGTCTGTCCGACAGAAGCTGGCAGTTTGGCAGCCGTCTGACTCCCAATCAGCGCTCTTAGCCAATGGCAGAGAGCGCTGATCGGAGTGTTCTGGCAGGGCAGAGGGGTCCCCCCTTGGCTCACCTCAGCTCAGCGGGGCGAGATCGCTGGACTAACCTTGCATGGTTAGTACAGTGTCTCCGCCTGGAGCTGTCAGTTTTTTTCCGTGCAACCTCATTGGGTTAACCTTTTCTTAAAGAGAAACACACGGGCTGCCATTTCTTATCTCCTTTGGATAATCCTAGTTGTCTGGCTGTTACCCTGATGGCACCCTTACTTTCTTCATCTCTGACTCTCATCAAGCATTCAGCTTAGCAAAGTATGAGAACAGTCAGACGTTCTTACTTGCATACTTCTGGGTCACAAACGAGTATTAAATTGAAAGGTTTAAATGTAAGCCAGGTAGCAAGCAATTCCAGAAGGAGATGCTAGCAATGCCAATCCCCATATTTTTCTAAAGACAGGTTTCCTTTAAAAGTTGTGTAATATAACCTTATTTTTCGAAAATATGCAAATGTCAAAAGGATAGGGCAAATTAGATGCTCATAGCCAAACCCCTTGAAGCGTTATCTTGGTTATAAACTATACCTGCATTATTGCAAAGAAATGTTCTCAAATTATTTTAGAAGAGATGCAGCTCAAAACAGTTTTCAGAAAAGGTTTGCTTCAAAGCTTTGCATTATTTTTTAGAATGTTTAACCATCTGTCCTCAGTATATACTGTAATTCTGAAATATTAACAAACTTTTTCTTCATTTACAGGCACCAGAGATTTGAAAAGGCATTCCTGCTTGCAGTAGATATTGGTGCCCGTGACCTTTTCATGGTACTTTTAAATTATTAATTTTTTGTAGTTTTTATATTTGAATTTTTTAAAATGTATCTATTCACAACTAACAGACTGCTAAAAGTTAACTCCATCTAAAACTGATATAGTAATGGTTGTGTGAAATGCTCATTAGCATCTTATATCTTTAACCACTTCAATACAGGCGGTCCCCTAGTTACAAACATCCGACTTACAAATGACTCCTTACAAATGGAGGGAGACAACAGGAAGTGAGAGGAAATCTACCCCTAGGAAGAAAAATTCACTCCCGTAAGAGTTATTATGGGAAAAATGTACTTTCACTGATGCTTTAGGCTTGTTTCCCCAAAACCCCAAAATTTGCAAAATCCAATTGTCATTGGGACAGAAAGTGAGGGGAAATCATCTGAACAGGGGCACAGACAGCAAAACAAATCTTACAGGGGTGATAACCCTTCCCTATACTGTCCAAACTGCTTAAACATTGTTTTTTGGGCTGGAGCTACACTTAAAAATTTACCTGTTCCAACTTACAAACAGATTCAACTTAAGAACAAACCTACAGACCCTGTCTTGTTTGTAACTCGGGGACTGCCTGTACCATGCACTTTCGCCCTTTCCTGCCCAGGACAATTTTCAGCTTTCAGCGCTGTCGCATTTTGGATGACAATTGCGCGGTCATGCAACACTGTACCCAAACAAATTTTTTATCATTTTCTTCCCACAAATAGAGCTTTCTTTTGGTGGTATTTGATCACCTCTGGGGGTTTTTTTTTTTGCTAAACAAACTAAAAATTACCAAAATTTTTGAAAAAAATAAGTTTGTCATAAAATTTTGTTTTCCCCTTCACTGACGGGCACTAATGATGTGGCACTGATGGGCACTGATGAGGTGGCACTGATGAGGAGGCACTGATATGTGGAATTGATGGGCACTGATATGCAGCACTGATGGGCACTGATAGGCGGCACTCAGGGCCGACATCAGGAATTTTGGGGCCCCTTACACAGCTTCAGGCATGGGCCCCCTGGAGCAGAGGAGAACCGGGGGGTGCTGCCGCCACAAATTGAGAGGCAGGGGGGAGCAGCCGCGAAAATTGAGAAGCGGGGGGGCCACAAATTGAGAAGCGGGGGGTGCTGCCGCCGCGAATTGTTGAGGTCGGGGGGGCTTTGGGTGCTGACGAACAAAGAAAGAACAAAAAAAAGGGGGGGTTGCCATCCGGGGCCTTGGGGTCCTCTGGGGACCTCTGGGCCCCTTACAAAAAAAATAATAATAACAATTTATAAAAAAATAATAAAAATATTTTTATAAAAAAAAAAGGGGGGTTGCCATCCAGGGCCCTGGGGACCTCCGGGCCTCTGGGGACCACTGGGCCCCTTACAAAAAAAAATGCTTTATTTATAAAAAATGCATTAAAAAAGGGGGTTATCATCCAGGGCCCCGGGGACCTCCGGGCCTCTGGGGACCTCTGGGCCCCTTACAAAAATATTTTTAAGAAAAAAATAAATGTAAAAAAAAATTTTTTTATAAAAAAATAAAAAGGGGGAGTTGCCATCCGGGGCCCTGGGGACCTTCGGGCCTCTGGGGACCTCTGGACCCCTTACAAAAAATAAATTTAAAAAAATATTTTTTTATTGTTTTTATAAAAAATACATAAAAAAGGGGGATTACCATCCGGGGCCCTGGGTACCTCTGGGCCCCTTACAAAAAAAATGGGGGGTTGCCATCTGGGCCCCTGGGGACCTCCAGGCCCCTTACTGCCTGTACCCCCCTGATGGCGGCCCTGCCGACCCCTGATGGCGGCCCTGTGGTGGGCACTGGCAGTCTTTTATTATGGGGACACTGCTGGGCACTTATTGGTATGTGTTTGGGACATCTGAGGGGGCTGTGCTGATAATCAATGTGCCGCCAATCGGCTCTCCCTGTCAGAGCGAACCGAGGAATGCCGTTTACCAGCACTTCCTGGTTCACGCGATGATCAGCTGTGATTGGTCACAGCTGATCACGTAGTAAGAAGCCTCTGACAGAGGCTTCTTATCACGATCGGAGATGCGGCGTGTCGGGCTGACACGCCGCATTTGCGATCGCCGCGCTGCACGCCCACAGGGGCGCACGTTGGCATGTTACCCTGCTGGACATCATATGACGCCCAGTCAGGATAACAGAGCCCCTTCCCGGACGTCAATATGCTATTGACCGGGCGGCAAGTAGTTAAACGTCACCCACTCCCACAAGGACACAGAACTGGCTATACATAGGCCAGTTTTCAGAAGAGTTAATGAGGATTTATTGAAAATAAAGTTACTTATCATTTAACTTTCTCATGGCTGTGGCCATTGGGTGTAAGCTATCTTAAAGGGGATGTCTAGAAATGTTAATGGTGTTTAAGCAGTGTACTTCCTTTGCCTAGGCACTTTTCTGTGTTGAACCTCATAACTATATAGCTGCAGTATGAGATCATCAAAGTTACTTGGAGTGGCCTCCAACTGCTAGTCTTAAGATTTGGAGTGATATTTGGGGATGTCAGTATTGTGCTGCTCACTGCTGCCCTTGCTGGAGAGGAAGCTGTAACTGAGGACAAGGATGCCGATGCATCTGCTTCTTCATTCTGAACCTTCTCTGTTTCTGAGCTTTCTGAACCTCTCCTGCTGCTTGATTATTCCTTTATGGGTCATTAGATCCCAAATCACCAGAGGGGTAGCTCTGACACGAAACAAAGACTTCTACCAAGATTGCCAGCTTCACACAGGTTTCACTTAGCTTTGTGAATGTGATGGAAATTCACTTTTCAAGGAATTCCCAATCACTGTAGTGAAAATATAAAACAAAAGTATATTTGCTGGCACAGGGATGAATGATGGAAGTCCGCAAAGCTTTACTTCATTCCCTAAGCTAAGGGAAAATTTCCTTGCTGAGTGAACAGCCTATTTGTCTTTAGTATATCAATCCCATGGTTGCAGAGAGCCTACAGTCAATACTGAACTTACTGCAAAGTATATTCCCATGGGCAATAAGTTTAAAAGGCTAAAAAAAACCGATGTGGCTCACGGCAAAAGTTAAAAAAAGCTATAAACTATAAGAAAAGAGCTTTTAAAAAATATAAAAATGAGGGAACACTAGTGTCATTTAAATGTTACAAAGAATATAACAAGATATGTAAAAAGGAAATCAAGGATGCAAAAATTCTAAATGACCGACAGATTGCAGAAGCTAGTAGGACAAACCCCAAAAATTCTTCAAATATATTAATAGTAAAAAGGTCAAGTCTGAGCATGTAGGCCCTTTACAAAATAATCTAGAGTGGGTGACTGGGGACAAAGAGAAGGCTAATTTATTAAATACTTTCTTCATCTCTGTGTATACAAAGGAGCCATGGGGAGCTCATGTCCAAAATGGGGGTGGTAGTGACACAGCCCCAAATCCACAATGGCTCAAAAGTGATATGGTCCAGAAATATTTAGACAGAATAAAGGTGAATAAAGCACCTGGACCAGATGGCATACACCCACGGATCCTAAAAGAATTGAGCTCTGTCATTTCAAAGCCATTGTATCAAATTTTTAGGGACTCATTAATGACAGGATAGTACCACTGGATTGGCACAGTGCCTATATTTAAAAAGGGAACAAAGTCTTTACCAAGTAACTATAGACCCTGTTAGTTTAACTTCTATAGTTGGGAAGATTCTGGAGAAATGAAAAGACCACATAGATGAGTTCTTGCTGGAAAAAAATATTTTAAGCAACAGACAGCATGGATTCATGAAAGACAGAAGTTGTCAGACAAACCTGATTTCTTTTTATGACGAGGTAAGTAAAACCTTGGACAGAGGGGTGGCGGTGGACGTGGTATACTTGGATTTTGCAAAAGCGTTCGATACAGTTCCCCACACACGGCTCATGTGTAAGGTAAAGTCTACAGGATTGGGAATATCAGTTTGTAAATGGATAGAAAACTGTCTAAAAGACAGAATTCAGAGAGTAGTGGTTAATGATTCTTACTCTGAATGGTCTAAGGCAGGGATATACAATTAGCGGACCTCCAGATGTTTCAGAGCTGCAAGTCCCGTGAGGCATAGCAAGACTTTTACAGCCACAAGCATGACACCCAGAGGCATGATGGGACTTGTAGTTTTGCAACAGCTGGAGGTCCGCTAATTGCATATCACTGGTCTAAGGTTATCAGTGGTGTACCCCAAGGTTCAGTGTTGGGACCCTTACTTTTTAATATCTTTATAAATGATATTGGGTCTGGGATCAAAAGTAAAATTTCTGTCTTTGCAGATGACACTAAGCTATGCAGTGGAATAACGTCCTTACAGGATGTGGCCAATTTACAAGCCGACCTCAATGCTCTGTCTAATTGGGTGACTACCGTATGTGGCAGATGAGGTTTAATGTTGATAAATGTAAAGTTATGCACTTGGGGACTAAGAATATGAATGCATCATACATACTAGGGGGAGTACAACTGGGGGGAACCGTAGTGGAGAAGGATCTGGGGGTTTTGGTAGATCATAAGCTCAATAATGGCATGCAATGCCAAGCTGCAGTTTTCAAAAAAGTCCTTTCTTGTATTAAGAGAGTTATGGACTCCAGAGAGAGAGATATAATTTTGCCCCTGTACAAATCATTAGTAAGACCTCATCTGGAATATGCAGTTCAGTTTTGGGCCCCAGTTCTCAAAAAGGATATTGGTGAACTGGAGAAAGTGCAGAGAAGGGCAACCAAACTGATAAGAGGCACGGAGGAGCTCAGCTATGAGGAAAGATTAGAGGAACTGAATTTATTCACTCTTGAGAAGAGGAGATTAAGGAGGGATATGATCAACATGTACAAATATATAAGGGGTCCATATAGTGAACTTGGTGTTGAGTTATTCACTTTACGGTCAACACAAAGGGCAAGGGGGCACTCTTTACGTCTAGAGGAAAAGAGATTTCACCTCCAAATACAGAAAGGTTTCTTCACAGAAAGAGCTGTGAAAATGTGGAATAGACTCCCTGCAGAGGTGGTTCTGGCCAGTTCAGTAGATTGCTTTAAGAAAGGCCTGGATTCTTTCTTAAATTTACATAATATAACTGGGTACTAACATTTATAGGTAAAGTTGATCCGGGGAATATCCGATTGCCTCTCGGGGGATCAGGAAGGAATTTTTTCCCCTGCTGTAGCAAATTGGATCGTGCTCTGCTGGGGTTTTTCGCCTTCCTCTGGATCAACTGTGGGTATAGAATTAGGTATATGGGATTGTATGATATTATTATTTTATTTTTTATGTTTGAACTGGATGGACTTGTGTATTTTTTCAACCTGACTAACTATGTAATACTGGTGATTAATCATTTGCCCTCGGGAGTGCGTGGCCTAACGAGGCATGTGAACAGACCTGTTCCACGGAGCTCCCGCTGGTGATCCTGCTGCCGATCCTTCCCTCGCTAACTTAGACGCCCAAAACCGACCAATACCAGTGCCTGCTGCTCCCCTGACAACCCAGGACCCTGTGGCTGGCGAAAAAACGGGCATGATGACCTGTGGGAATCGTGGAGACGCTGCGGCCGCGGCCTCTCAGGGATTCCAAGATGGCGCCTGGCAGTCTCAACCTCAGAGGACGCCATGAAGCCTGGAGAAGAAAACGGAGCAGGGGGGTAAGTCCACCAAACCCCTTAAGAATAAAGAACAGCCCAGAGACATGCTATACTATGCACAGAAGTTAGCAGGCCCTGCTGAATCCTCACAGGCTAAAGCACAGCACCCTGCAGTATCCACAGAGCTTGCAGACAGGAAAAATGCAGACAGGCTGGATGACTCTGAACCTATGGAGTTTGTCCCTGATCCCATGCCTGACCTGTTTGATATGCAATCAGAGGATAGCCCTCAACCCACACTTAGTGAAATACTGCATGCTGTACATAGATGCACTGCCTCTGTGGATGATTTGAAAGAGAAGTATGGGGGGCTAAAGGAGACCATGTCTCTCCTCCGCCAGGACATTCAGAAGATCAGGGAGAGGACCACTGCTGTGGAGGGCAGAGTAAGCGACATAGAGGATCAGATGCCCCATTTGAATCGAGATGTGAGGGTTTGATAAAACTGACGACATCGAGAACCGCCTGAGACGCAACAATGTCCGCATCGTGGGTAACCCAGAAAAAGTGGAGGGCAGGGACCCCACTGCATTAATTGAAGGCTGGCTGCAGGAAGTGTTTGGCAAGGAGGCTTTCTCTCCTCTCTACACGGTGGAGCGGGCACAGAGGGTGCTGCCATGTACCCTTTCACCTGGTAACCCCCTGAGATCGATGCTAGCCAGACTCCTAAACTACAGAGATCGTGGGGTTGTGCTGCGACTGGCCAGGGAAAAGGGTGCTATGCAGTACAATGGCACCAGAATATCCTTCTAGCCCAAATTTTCAGAAGAAGTGGAAAAACCGCACAAGGAACAGACAGCTGAATTAAGCAGGCTGGTCTGGACAGAGATGCGGCTGGATGAGAGCTACAGAGCCCTTCGGTGGCATGTATCCCAAGCATGTCCCTGGATAGCGGATGACAGCCCAACGGAAGGCTTAAGCTACGGCGGCCTGGGACTGTTGTATGTGAAGCTGACAGGGGACTCTAACTTTGGGAGTGATTTGGAGTGGCGGTTGGACGAAATCATGGATTTCAGAGAAGGGCTACTGAACGTCTTGGAAGTGCACTGGGCACTTGAAGATATAGAGTTTCTGGCTGTTCAGGAATGGGAGCTGAAGCTCGCCTACAGACGGCTGCTAGACTCTGCTCAGCGCCAGGGCTGGGCTCCCTTTGCCTGGGACTATCAGGAAATACCAGTTGACAACTCTGAAATCCTGGCTGAAGAGTCGGCAATGTGGCAGAGTAACAGTGTGCTTTGCCAACTTGCCCCCGCAGCTATGGACGCGGCGGTCTTATGTAGGATGCAGCAAGTGCTGACTGACCTTGATGATCCTGTTTCTGCATGGGATGATCTTGAATTGAAGAATGTGCCTGTCCAGCAGCATGCCAGAGAATCGGCAGTGGAAAATCTGGAGATTGCCATCCCCAGAGCTGAAGTTCTGACAGCAGGGCAGAGTTCTGCTAACCTCTGCCCAGCACCGATAGCATATTCTGGGTTCCACAGACAGGAGATGGTGAACCTCTATCCCCAGACACCAGTTGCAGAGACAGGGGATTTGATAGACTTTTCTGCTGAGGAAGAACAACCTGATGAGCCTCCAGCAGAAGAGCTGGTATCAGGGCCACACTTCACTGTGCTCTGCCCAGCACCAACAGCAGTATCTGTGGAGTTGCAAGGAACTTCCCCAGCTGAAGCGCTGGTCACCGGACAGAGGGTTCAAGACCTCTGCCCCACACCTGTGGCAGTTCCGGAGGCTCAGGGTGAGAAGGTGGCGATCATTTCCCAGCAGCAGATACAGGGGGAGAAGGGAGAGCAGGTGCTCATCGTCCCTCCCAACAGTTGGCCAGGGTGGAGAGCGCAGTCCCCAGCAAAGATCCGTGCACCTGGGAGACAGTACCACAGACATGTTGTCCCAACAGCCAGATGAGGGAACGGAAAAGGAAGCAGCCAGCTCACCTCCCCAATGGCAGCTACACAGTTTGGGAGTGGAGGAATCCAGCCTCCTTCCCCAACGGTTAGCCAGAGCGGATGATGTGGAGTCCCCAGCAGAAGTGCTGGCAACCGGGCAGAGTGCTACCAACCTCTGCCCCGCACCGGCAACAACTACAGAGTTCCAGGGAGTCGGGGCAGTCGGTCTCCCTCCCCAACAGTTAGCTGGTGCAGATGGTGTGGGGTTTCCAGCAGAAGGTCTGGCAACAGGGCAGAGTGCTGCTGGCATCTACCCTCACCTAACAGAGGACAGATTTCCTGTAAAGGTGGATAGGGCTTCAGTCCCCACCTGTATACCCCAGGGATGCTGGGCAGTCGGCGGCCCAGATGCCCAACAGCATGACGGACTGAGCCCAGCCACCCTGTCTTCTCTCCTGCGGCTAAAGGGACTCCAGGGGGAAGGACCAGTCCGCACTTCCCCCCAGCATCAAGTATGTTCTATGAGAGAGGCAGAGGTTGGCTGGGTGAGTAATGCTCTGGAACAATTTGTTTGGGGTACTGTGTGGATACCGGAATTAGAGGACTGGAACTATGGACTAACTTCGGAGTCAACCCATCTGGGGTCTCCTCCTGTGTTAGTCTCCTGCCGAAAGGGGAGAGATGTGAGAGGAGGGCCCGTGGAACCCAGAATCCCTTGGAAAGTATGGGGTACCCTTGTTTCAGCTCCCCACGCACCTCTTATGTCTAAGTTACCCTGTGCCAGGATGGCACAGGGTGACTGAGAAAATATGTCTTGAATTACTTAAAATGGGATAGTAATATTTATCCACAATATCTCCCAGGATATGTAAAGACTGTTCTTGGTTTGTTTGATTCTGAACCCAACATGTTAATTGAAAGAGCTGATCACATTGGCCTCTGTACAATGTAGGAGACGAGCCGGCTCCTACTGGAAGCTCCTACTATTGTGTGAAGATGTCCTTGTACTTATGATAATGTGTATTGTATAGCCGGTGAGCGAGGAGACGTGAGGTCTACCCTAAAAGGTCATATCGGCTGTCTAAAGGATTCGTTAATTAGCTCATGTTAATTTATGTTCTGGTTACCTCCTCTTTAACTGTATATAAGACTTGATTCTGGTTCTAATAAACATTCCATGTTCAGCAGACAAACAAGTATCATCTCGTTGTGTGCTGGTGAGCAGTTGGAATATCTGATATTTATATCCAGACTGGGAAGTGGTAGAAGTGGTATATGACGGCAGCACTAAAGCGGAGTGTGGGACATTCCATTACAGACACCCCCCATGTCGCCCCCTAAGGGCGGCCGGGGCACTGCTCTTAGCCGCCTAATGGCGGAGGTGGGATGGACTGACATATGGCGCATTCGCAACCCAGACAGTAAACAATTCTCTTGTTTTTCCAAGACATGGCTCACTTTCCCGTATTGACCTATGTGTGGGTACCCCAAACATGGTCGGCTACACCTCTAAGGTGGAATACTTCCCACGGGGAGTATCGGACCACTCCCCACTGGCTCTATGGCTGATTACCCAATCGCCCAGTTCGCTGCCCAGGGCCCCATGGAAGTTAAACGCCTTTTGGCTTAAGCTGTTTATTTCACAGGAACGGATAGCCTCTCAGATTCAGGTCTTTTTCCGGTCACACCAGCAGTTCCCTGACAGCCTGCAGAAATGGGAAGCCTTCAAAGCATATCATGTATTTATACATGAAATACAAATTGTTAAATGGAACTCCTCTGCTCTGCTGGAGAGGGCAGGGGACCAGGTGAGACAGCTGGAACTGACATATCTGACTAACCCTACTGACTCTGCAAGGGAGGCATGGATGTTGGCCCAAGATTCATTGGACCGCCTGAGATCCTCCACTGCGAAGCGTAAGAGGTTCTTTACAAAACTGGTGTTTTATGAGGAGGGGGAGAAGACGGGCCGCCTACTTGCCAAAATGGCATGATCCCAACAACAGTCACCGGTCATTGGTGCTATTCGCGCCTCTAATGGCAAAGTGGTTAATTCTCTCGAGGCCATTATATCCGAGCTGGCATCCTTCTATGTAGACCTCTACAGGTCGAGGGAGGCTTACTCGGATGAGAACCTGGCTACCTATATGTCCAATATTGATCTACCCTCGTTATCTGCTGTGGCTAAACAACAACTAGATGCCCCGATTACCTTAGAGGAGCTTCAGGTGGCGGCCTGCTCTTTCCCCACCTGTAAGGCGCCTGGAGAGGATGGCCTCCCCATGGAGGTAAACACTCAATTTTTAAGGGTTTTGAATGCCTCTCTAGATGAAGATAAACTTCCTGATTCTATGGTCAGAGCGAATGTGGTTTTGTTGCTTAAGCCGGGGAAGGATCCGGTTTACCCAGGCTCCTACAGGCCTATTTCACTGCCTCAGAGCGATGTAAAAATTCTTGCCAAGGTCCTGGCGCTTCGGGTCAACGAGATAGTATCCTCCATTATTCCCCAGGACCAGGCCGGCTTTATGCCACAAAAGTCCACGGCTACCAACCTTAGGAGGCTCTTCATAAACATGCAACTACAAGCAGATAATGGGGGTCACAGGGCTCTCTTATCCCTCGATGCCAACAAGGCTTTTGACAGTATCAGCTGGGGGTATCTGTGGGCAGTACTAGACAAGTTTGGCTTCAGGGACCAGTTTATTGCATGGGTTAAGTTGCTCTATGCTTCCCCACAGTCGACCATTAGGTTGGCGGACAGAATGTCATCTGCTTTTGCTCTGGGCAGGGGAACACGGCAGGGTTGCCTGCTGTCTCCCCTGCTCTTTGCAATTGCTATAGAACCATTGGCAGCCCTGGTAAGGGCCAGCACCCAGATCTGTGGGTTCCAGTATGGAGCTCTGCATGAAAAAATTATATTGTATGCGGATGACATGTTACTCTTCCTGGGGGACCCCAACCACTCATTGCCGGGGGTTATGTCTATAATATCGCAGTTTGGCCACTACTCTGGTCTGACCATAAACTGGTCTAAATCAGCCTTGATGATGCTGGACAAGGACCGGAAGGTGGAACTTCCCAACTCTTATCCCATCCCTGTGGTTACCAGCTTTAAATATCTGGGTGTACAGATCTCGCCCAGACTCAGGGATTACTGCTCCCTAAATGTGTATCCATTACTGTCTCGTTTTCGGGATAAGATTGTAACATGGACATGCATTAAAATGTCACTGGCAGGCAAGGCTAACCTAATCAAAATGATTTTAATGCCCCAGTTGCTATACTTCTTACACAACTCGCCAGTAGTAATACACCTCAAAATTTTCAGAGTGGTAAACACCCTTTTTCGGCGGCTGCTATGGAATACTAAGTCCCCTAGGATTAGACTGAAGCAGCTACAGCACTCTTAAGGACAGCGGAGGGTTGGCAGTTCCCAACCCCTGGCTGTACTATATAGCGGCCTAGCTGCAACATTTGGTCGGCTCATTGGTGTCCCAGGATCCGGTGGGCTCGGCGGGCAGCTGATGCTGTTTGCCTCTGCAGCTGAGACCATCCCGATGGGACTGGAGGCACAAATGTTCATGAAATCCAACAAACAGACTCCAACGCTCTCGCTAATACAAAAAATATGGAACAAGGGCAGGCAACTCCAGGGGGTGCAGGGATTCACGGATTTTAGCTCAATATGGGGTAATCGATCATATGTGGAGCTGGTTAAGTTACAGCAGGGGCCCAGGTGGC
The DNA here is from genome assembly GCA_029206835.1 of Rana muscosa. Classification (NCBI taxonomy): domain Eukaryota; kingdom Metazoa; phylum Chordata; class Amphibia; order Anura; family Ranidae; genus Rana; species Rana muscosa. The sequence continues at coordinate 165,488,227 of CM055121.1, read as the reverse complement.
GTGCTCATGTTCTGACTCTGCTATCCCACATATTAAGTGATGGTAAGTTCAAATCCTTCCCTGAACTACGAGCCAAATTCAACTTACCCGCTACTATGTTCTATTCTTACCTTCAGCTCTGAAATGCTGTTGCTGCGCAGGGGGATGCAGGAGAGTGGACACTGTCGCCCACTCCGGTATTCCACGTGATGCACTCCAGCACTGTAACTAAGGGGATCATATCCCAATGCTACCAAATGTTACTCGCACGACACCTGCGGGCATACCCCTGTAAGGCAGTGTCTGTGTGGGAGAGGGACCTCGGCCAACTTATGGGAGATCAGTGGGAGGAAGCCCTGCAATCCATAACCACATGCTCTTTAAATGTGGCACAAAAAGTTTCCCAACTGTATATATCACTAAGAGTACACTACACCCCAACAAAACTACATAGGATGGGCAGACTGGCGGACCCTTTGTGTTGTCGCTGTCGGCAGCACACCGGGGACCTCATACATCTCTTGTGGCACTGCCCAAAGCTCCATCGGTATTGGAGCGAAGTGGTTGGTACACTCAATAGGGTGTTTCAAACGAAGCTACCTACAGACCCTATATGCTGTATACTGGGGGTTCTGGAGGAGGCGATCCCTGAGGAATTGATTAGGGTTGCATTATCTAGGACGCTGTTTCAGGCCAGGAAACTTATCTTAATGGGCTGGAAATCAACCTCGCCATCCACTATCACCTCCTGGATAACACACATGGGGAATACCCTTATTATGGAAAAATATATTTACCAACACAGGGGATGCCCGGGCAGGTTCGAATGCATATGGTCGCGTTGGTTAGATACACCTGGTCTAAGCCCTAGAGAACTTGTGATGACTAGACTTCTACAGTGTCCCTAGGGGGGAATATGTACCGTATATGTACCATGCATGCTGCGATTTGTGTGGAGAGCATTCCCACTAATAATAAAAATCTGAATAACAATACTGGGAATGCTTGGAGAGCATTCCCACTAATAAATAAAAAACGAATAACAATTCTGGGAATGCTTGGAGAGCATTCCCACTAATAAACATATAAATGCATTCTTTGTGGACAAAATATATCATACTGTTTATATTTTATTGAAGGTAGAATTAAAATTTAGTTTACGTTTCAACTAAGGTAGCATTTAAATTTATTTAAGGTTTTAATGAGGGTAAATCTAGGTATTTGCCTTAGTTCCCAAATGAGTTAATAGACTATGTTCTTCTCAATATTGCTTTAGTCTACAACACTGTTCCATGGGAACAGCTGGTACACTTTACGGTCAACTTTACAGTTAAATTTAGTTTACAGTTACATTTACTTTAAATTTCAAGGAAGGTAGCATTTAAATTTAATTTCATGTTTTAATGAAGGTATCTATCTATTGCCTTAGTTCCGAAATGTCTTAATAGACCATGTTCTCCTAAATATTGTTTTAGTCTACAGCACTGTTCCATGGAAACAGCTAATACACTTTCCAGTCAACAAAATATGGTGCCCCCAGCTGTTAGGCATTTAAAAATGTTTCAAGGTGTCTATTTAACACTGTTGAAGAGTCACTTTCTGTAGACTTCTGCTGGTACTTTTAAGAAGAACAATGTTCCAACATGGACCTCTAGAAGTTTTACATTTCTTCCCCTCTTTGTCCCTCCCACCAAATTAGCTACAAAAGTCAAATTAACCATTTCTTTAAAGTCATGTGGAGAAAGGCCCACATGGGGCTCTTGTTTAAGAGGACACCACTGCATAATGTCCTAGCATGTATGAATGGATAGGCCAACAGTGTGTCTCCTTCGCACCCAGCATGTTGCTGTTATGCAGCCAACTGTACAGGCTTGTGAATAACAATAGGCTCTAAATCATTACAAAACCTCTTCAGGAATGTATTTGCTTTCCTCGTTTACATAATGAACACATTATAGCTTTAATGGAGTTATTAACAGTGGATGCTAATAATGTTTATCCTTTAAAGTCACTTGACCTGCTGGATTGATCTGCCAGTTTAAATTATTAGTTAAGTTTAACTATGAATCTTTGCTTTCAAGGGCTTGAAAATTACTCACTAATTGCATGAAAGAATCACAGTGGAAACCAATCTGATATTTTTTGTTTTTTAAAGCAGTAACTGCCAAAGTGCTCTTCGTTGCTCACTTTAATCACTGGATACAATGTGATTTCAGGATATTTTTATGCCAACTGTATTTGAAACTGGAATTGTCTGCACTTCTGCCAGTATTTGGGCTATATTCAAAACTGTCATATTTTTTGCTTACTTTTGCAAAGTGCTATCTGTGCAAATACATTATTTAGATCCATTTCTAAAGAAAGACTGTGACATTCAATGGCTATAAATATTGCACCTTTAATATGATGTTTACCTGAGATAATGTTTGATAAGCCTTTACATTTCACATATTGTATTATGTTGTAGATCAGACTAGATCATCCTTCTAGATATTTTATGCCAGACATATTGCAGTTATCATAACTCCAAAATGACTTCTAAAATAAAGCCAGTTACACTGGATTGTTTTCTGGCCGATCGAGAGACAGTTAATTCCGATCACTGTGCTGCATGAGGACCTATTCACAATCTTTCCTTTTGTTGCAATAAACACATCTATTTTACTGCTTGAAACTGCATAAAAAGCTGAAATCTCATTCATATGTGCCAGTTCACATTTGCACACTGCAGTTTAAAAATAAACATTATCCTGCATTTTTTTACATTTACGTGGATTAAAGCAGTATTTAACCCAAAAGCAAACATTTATTATATTACAGTTTTCCAATTCTTAGAAGCAATGGCGAAATTAGTTTCCTTTTTAGGCTTTCATTCTTTTTCATCTGGTAATCCAGCCAGCGAATCTGTTGTCTTTCAACAGAAAATCTCTCTTGTAGGTACAGGGATAAGACAGACCATTTAACAGTGGCAGGGGTGCTTAAATTTATCAGCTTTTATTTATGTAAAAGCTTTATCCCAAAGGGGAAAAATATGTTTCCTCTAACTGATACTAAGGTATGTGTTACTGTACTTAAATCTGCTAGTACTTCTAACACTCCCCTCCCCCCAGACTGACAATGATACTGTTTGCGGTGTCTTCTGTGCTCCTTCATGCAGAGTGGGGACACTCAAATACAGGACAGGAGGTGTGTTACTGACCAGATCATCAGGGAAAAACAGAGGGGAAAAGTCTAACAAAAACTTATATAGCCACCACATCTAATGATTGGTAAGCTGCAATATATTACATTTTTGGTTTTGGGTTTAATACTGCTTTAAGCAGCCCCCTTGAAGTAAATTGTAACTGGATAATTGAAGTCATCATTCACAAAATCTATTGTGTAAAAAATCCCAACTCCTTTACTTAATGCCTTGTACACACAGCCGGCATGAGGCAGTTCAATAGAAACTGACCGACATTCAGCCCGTGTCTATGGCAGCCTGTCCAACAGAAGCCGGCCAACTTCTGACGAAAACTGATGACCGAAAACAGTCTGCCGACCAGCTCCCGATTAGCGCTCTCAGCCAATGACGCCCCCCGTCAGAACACAATAGCTCAGCAGGGGAGATCGCTGTACTAACATCAGATTGTTAGCACAGCAGCTCGGACCTGAGCTCACAGTTTCTAGTGGTGTGTACGAGTCTTAAGTCAGCCCCATACATATTAAAGTTACGTGTATATGTAGGTCCAAGGAGCCTCTGAGCTCTATTAAAGTCAAAAGCTGTTGAAAGGCTCTGTCCACCTATTACTGATTTTTCAGTATTTGATTTGATTTGATGGATGTTGGAGAGATAAACAACTTGACTATTTCTTATATGTTTCTGGGACTTTGTTGCTGAGATCTCTGTGCTTTAATTTCTGGGCCCAAACACTTGCTGTGATCATTATAAGGGTTTGCCCACTCTGTTGGATTTTTGTGCTCAGTTTGTAAAGCATGCTATGTTTCTTTTATGTTTAAAAAGATATAGTCCTATACAGTGGTGTATTTTGGTTTTGTTCTGCCCTAGGCAAGACTAAAATCGCCCCCCCATCTAAATGTGTCCCACCCCTTCCTTCTCAAGTGGCTATTCAGGGCCCCTGTGCAGGGTCCCTGGTGGCTGTGTGGAGTCCCTGGTGGCTGTGTGGGGTCTGGGTTGGAAAAGTTGGAGAAGTGGAGGGGGGTGGGGGCATCTCACACACACAGGCAGGTGACAAACTCTGCATGGGGCAAACACAGATAACAGTTAAAGGGGTTGTAAAGGAAAAAAAAAATTCACCTTAATGCATCCTATGCATTAAGGTGAAAAAACATCCGACAATACCGCCCCCCGAGCCCCCGTTTTCCTTACCTGAGCCCTCGAAAGCCCCGCGCTCGGCCCCGACATCCTCCTCCCAGTTCAGCCTGGCTGTTGATTGGCTACAGTGGATGGATTGAAAGCAGCGCAGCCATTGGCTGGCGCTGCTGTCAATCACATCCAATGACGTGGCGCGCTGGGAGGCGGGGCCGAGTGATACAGTAAGCGCCAATAGCCGCTGGCTGTATCACTGGAGCGCGCCCGCAATCACTCACCACCATGCGAGCTCCCTCGCATATAGGTGGTGAGTGATTGCTGGGAGGAGCTGAGACAGCCGTCGAGGGACCCCAGACTTCACAAAACGAGCTGCACAGTGGAGATAAATATAACATGTTTGTTATTTAAAAAAAAAAATTCTTTACAAACCCTTTAACTCTTCAAGTGAGGGGAGGTGTAGTGGAGATTTCACTCCATATATAACAAATGTAAACCCCACCGTAAGAAATGGCTCCTTACCGCAAATCGATGAAAACATGCAGGTGGCTTCTAGCCCAGCCAAGGCCTTAGCTCTGAGCAAGGATCCAAGCAAGGTCCCCAGGTACTCCACCATTGTTGAAAGGAGCTCCCTGAGAGAGGATCCAGGCAAAGTCATACTCCAACAAATGCTAATAGGGACTCTTGATGGCTCGGTGGCAAAAAAGCAGAAAAAATATCATAGGGTGATAACGTATATACCAGGTAAGATACCACCACCGTGACAGGCTTAATGTAACCACCACCTAAGAAAAAATTGGCCCCTTACCAGATGTGGGTAAAGAACATGCATGTAGCTAACCAGCCACGGTCTATATCTTGTATTCTGGACCCACACACAGACAACCGAAAAAATCTTCAGTATACCAATGTTAATAGAGACTCTTGATGTCTCGGTAGCAACAAACAACATACCATAGGGTAGTACCGTATATACTAGGTATAGTGAACACCACCGTGATAGGCTTAAAAGACCACCACCTAAGTATCAAATGGCTCCTTACCAGATATAAATAAAGGCAAGCATTCGGCTGAACCCAGCTATGGTCTTTATCCTGTATTAGGGACCCACACACAGACACCCGAGAGATTCTTTAAAGTATTCAGGAACTGCTTCACGCTCCATATGGGGTGCAAAAAAAGGAAGGGAGACCATCGAGTAATACCCTCTTTTAAAAAAAACGCATTTAATAGATAAAACGTACTTACAGAAACAATGCTTAGACAAGCATAAAATCAATGCCGGCCGGCATACACAAGTGCCCTTCCGTGTTAGAGCTGCGTGGTGACGTCACTGCGTGTCCCCCAGACGCGTTTCGTCATATATGACGTTCTCAGTGGGATAGGGCATGCAATGACTCACCTCTTTATATAAACAATAACCAAGCCTCATTCTGAGATGCCAGCATTATGGTTACAAACGCCATCTTAACTGTGGGCAACGTTGCCAGTACTTCTCACAATGATATGTACGGCTAGGTAGCAGGTAACAGAAGATGGATAGACCTAAAATAAACCCTTTAAAATAACTATTGGGCAGAGCAACCCTATTACTAAATATTAAAGAAAAACGGGGGGAAAAAAGGAAAGAGCAAGGCATATGACTACGCCATCGCTCTATGTCCCCTGACTAAATAGAAACACAGACGCATCTGTGTGATAAATGATCGATTGCACCGACAATGCCTGTGATCAGAAAAAACACTGACATGTATGTATGCACCGAAATACCAAATTGTGGTGGATAATACCCTATTATATAACATAATACCCATATTGAATAGTGAAAAAACCCGTGGAAGTGTAATAAAAAAAAATTGACATATAAATTAATATAAATTATTATAAATTAATTAGTATACTAACATAGATTTCTCAATTACGAGAACATTTTATTATACAAATAGTGACAATATTAAATAATATTAAAGTGATAATAATTGGTGAAAATTAATAAAATTAATTATTAAAATCATTAGTAAATTACAAAAATATAGAAAATACTACAAATAATACCTAAAATTTCTCTAAATTAATAGAACATATTAGGTCAATTTAAATCCTAAATTATTAGTAAAAATAGATTCTCTAGTTCTCAATCAGAAAAATTCATCAATATAGCCCTCCATTAGAGGAACCCCCCCCCCCAAAAAAAAATAAATATAAAAAATATAAAAGAACCTATACTGGCATTGCACAGCAAGTTTACAAAAACAATCAAGCATTATTAATAAAGGCGCTTCCATCCGTTTCAATGTTAAGTCCATAGGGGGCATAGGTCTTAAGCCTATGTATCCACCCCATCTCCATTTTGGAGATTTCCCTAACCAAATGGCTCCCCCTCCAATGTGGTTGGTATTTATCAATTCCCAGGTATAAAGTTTTTGAGGGGTCTCTATTATGTACCAAGCGATAGTGATTAGACACTGAATGGTTTTTAAACCCTGACAGTATATTAGTCACATGCTCGTTGAGACAGACTTTTAAAGGTCGTTTAGTCCGGCCCACATATTGCAGGCCACAAGGGCACTGCAACATATATACAACACCCGTAGTATCGCAAGTGATACATGGTTTGATCGTAAACCGTTGGTTAGTGACTGTAGACTGAAAGTCCGTGACAAGTCTCCCAGAGCAGGAATTGAGCGAGCAAACCCTACATCTCTTGCATTTATAAAATCCAGTAAGTTTTTTTTTTTTTAACAATTTCTTTTTATTGCTTATTTGAAATTTTACATGACATACATACACACACAGCTGACCTGGCTAAAAACCGCCAGGTCAGTACTGGACCAACAGGGCCCAGGACAACTTAATACAGGCATCAAACAAAACCTGACTATCTAGCATTGCATCTACCTAACTAGTACAACACTTACATATATACCCCTCCCCCCCCTTTTTTGCTCAGTTCCCCCCCCCCCGGTCCAGGAGATTGTGATCAACCAAGAAGAAAAAACACTTTATATCGCCCCACCACCCCCTTCTAACCCCCAGACATTATATATTTATACATTTACACCTTCCTACATTAATACATTAAGACATGCCCCACATAGTTCTGAGAAAGCCCCTTTCCTTTAAACAGGATAGTTAGACAAGCTCCCCCTTGCTGCCCATCCTTCTTTAACCCACAGTCTTGTCCGAGTTATACCAGGCCTGCCACACCCTGTCAAATTTCTTTCCACATCCCCTAGATAAGTAAGTGGCTTTGTAATATGGCATTATAGCATTTATCTGGCTTTTCCAGAAGCACACATCCGGTGCCCCTGGCTTGCGCCAGCGTAGCAAGATGGATTTCCTCCCATAGAATAGGAGAATGCTCAGTAAAGTTCTATGTGCCCTGGACAGCACGACCTCCTCTACCAGTCCCAGGAGACATACTCTAACTGTTATTGGGATCGGGACCATCAATACCTCTGAAATGCATGAGGTGACCTCCTGCCAAAAATGTTTGACCAGAGGGCAGCTCCAGAACACATGCTCAGCATCTGCCGGAGCATAGGTACATCTCCAACACTCTGCCGACACCGTCGGGTAAATGGAGGCCAGTCTAGCCGGCGTATAATATATCTTGTGTAAAAACTTGAAGTGGATCAGTCTATCTCTCGCTGCTACCAGGTGTTGAAAAGGGTGAGACCACATGTCCTCCCAATCCTCCCCCTGAATATCTGGAACCTCGGCCTCCCACCATTCCCTGCACTTACGCATCCTCACAGGGCTCGTCACAAATAGTTTTTTATAAGAAACCGAGAGCGTCTTTGGAAGGTCTTCAGTTATTAGTAATTTTTCCAGGTCTGATGGGACAGATTCAATCGTCATATTTTTAAATTGCGTGAGATATGCGTGTTTCAATTGAATATACCGAAAGAAATGAAAATTCGATAAGTCGTGTCGGGCTTTTAACTGGTCAAAAGTCATCAACTCTCCAAATACCGTGATGTCTTTAAGAGTTTTTATCCCCATAGTCACCCACCCCATTGGGTCATCAAAGGAGTAGAAATGCGACAATTTAGGATTCATCCAAATTGGGGTGGACGGGGAAAAACCCTTGTAATGAGGACACGCTAACCCTACCGCCTCCCCCCACGCTTTGACCGTGGCCTTCATGGATGCTGTTAGCGGAAGGTCCATCCTGACCCCCCTATGAATGGCAACCCGCAGGGACTCATACGAGCCCAATTGAGCTGCCTCTAGGACCGTTGCGGAGTCTCCATTGTCCTCAGTAAGCCACCTATGCACAAAAACCATTTGCCCCGCCAGATAATATCTGCGCCAATCAGGCAGGGCTAAACCCCCCTCCCCCCACGGTTCTTGCAAAACTTTCAGCCCTATCCTCGGTTGTTTAGGTGCCCACAAAAAAGTACTGGTAAGGCTATCCAATTTTTTGAAGAAAGACCCAGGGATCCAGACGGGAGCATTCCGCAAAAAATACAGGATTACTGGGAGTATTTTCATTTTCAGGAGATTAATACGCCCTATAAGAGACAACGGTAGCTTCTGCCAAGCCACAACCCGCTGCTTAAAAAAGACAAGAAGCGGAGTCAGATTTAGAGGCATGTAATCACTTACATTCGCTGTAATCTTAACACCCAGATATGTGATCTGACTGACCCACTGCAACGGAAGAGCCGGGTCTGCTACAGCCCTGGCCCCAGCATCCAGTGCCAAGATAGAAGATTTAGACCAATTGACTCTCAAGCCAGAAAATTTTGAGAATGTGTTCAATACGCCCAACGCTGCCTCTAGCGACTCTCTAGGGTCCTGCAGAAATAGCAGCATGTCATCCGCATATAGTGCCAACTTTTCGTCAATATTTCCCACCCGTATCGCTTTAACCTCTCCATTTGTTCTCAGAGCTATCGCCACAGGTTCCATCATCAGGGCAAATAGGAAGGGCGATAATGGACAGCCCTGTCTAGTGCCCCTACCAAGCTGAAAGAAAGGGGAGGTATGAGTGCCCATACGAATCGCCGTTCTAGGAGCCCTATACAATAACGAAATCCACGTTCGAAAAGTCGGGCCAAAGCCCATCCTCTCCAGGACTGCCAACATGAATTGCCAGTCAATGGAGTCGAACGCCCTTTCAATATCTATTGAAACCACCACCCTAGTGGTGACGGACAGATTTGGAATTTGAAGGTGAGTAAATAATCGTCTGAGGTTGGTGTCTGTAGATTTACCAGGCATAAACCCCGTCTGATCAATATCCACTAGGGACGCTATTACTCCCGCCAGCCGCCTAGCCAGAACTTTTGTAAGGATTTTCAGATCCATATTTAGTAGGGCAATCGGCCGATAAGAAGCACATTCCATAGGGTCTTTACCCGGTTTGGGAAGCAAGATCATATATGCCTCCATCAATGACTGCGGCAGCTGCTGTGTCTCTAAACAATGTGCCAAGAGGGATGTAAGCCTAGGCGCCAATTGATCTACGTACGCTTTGTAAAAGTCTGCTGGAAAACCATCCGGACCCGGGGCTTTATGAGGGGGAAACGAAAAAATTGCAGCTACAACTTCTTTATTTGTGATCTCAGCCTCCAACAAACCCACAATCATCCTCCGAAAGTCTCGGAAGAGGAAGACCTTTTAACAGGTCCCCCATCTCTAAACTGTCATAGGGAGGGATAGGCGCATATAAAGAAAAGAAAAAATCCTGAAATTCCGTGAGTATGTCCGCGGGGTCCCTGGCCAGCACTCCATTTTTACCTCTAATGACAGGAACTACTGACAGCTGGCGAGTATCAGCCACCAATCTGGCGAGGAGCTTACCATTTTTGTCTCCCTCCGCAAACTGAGATTCAGCTCTATGTCTAGCTTCTGTATGCGCTAAATTGTTGAAGTGCAACGTAAGGTTCCTTTGGGCCTCCAACAAAGCCGTGTAAGAGGCTCCCGAATGAGCCGTGGCATTGGCTTCTGCACATTCCCTCTCCCTGTCTTGCATTAACTGAATTTCCGCCTGTTGTTCCACCCTCTCCTTTTTTATAGCAGATATACTTTCCCCTCTAACCACCGCTTTAAACGCGTCCCATACCATGCGAGGGTCAGCCGAATCCTGGTTCTTTTCCCAATACTCAGTGACCGAAGCCTGTATATGCGTACTGACATTCTCATTTTGAAGCCACCCCGTGGAGAGTTTCCACACCCTGACCCCCCTCCCAGAAGAGAGGGCCAGGGAAATGGAAAGTGGGTTGTGATCAGACAACCCCCCCGCCAAATAAGTAACCTCTTTAACGAAAGACATCATCACCGGACTACCAAACGCTAGGTCTATTCTAGCCGATGAGCGATGCATCTGGGACAGGTGAGAGAAACATTTAACATATGGATTTTTAGCTCGCCATATTTCAGACATACCAGCCACCGCTGTCCAGGTCATCAAATCCGGGGAGCCTTGTCTTCCCACATTTGAGTAGTCCAAGGCGTCCAATGTAGCATTGAAATCCCCCATAAACAACATTGGGAGATGTGTATGAGGGGCCAATTTAACCAACATGTCATACAAACATTGCACATTAAACGGAGGGGGTATATAGACATTCACCAGTAACATTTTACAGTAATTTATATCCACAACCAGGGCCACATACCTTCCCCCCGGATCCACAAAAACCTGATGAATATTGCAAGAGACAGCTTTACTGACTAGAATTGCTACCCCCCTTGCATAATTAGAGTAAGTGGCATGAAATGCCCGCTGAATCCATGGCCTCCGCAGGGCCAGAATTTTGCTGCCGTCCAGGTGTGTCTCCTGTAAAAAAACGACATGTGGCCTGACCAGTTTTAAATATTGAAATACCGAGGCTCTTTTAAACTTACTATTCAGACCACGTACATTCCAGGACACAACCTTGACCAAATTAGCCATGGTCATATTCCCCGACTACTGAACATAGGATTAGACCTCCCGTCTTCAGAGGCTGTGAGGCAATAGTGTACCCCCACTTCTTACCAGTGGTGATACCCCGACATAGAGAGCAGAGAACTGAGCAAAAAACATCCCTTTTACTTATGTAGATGAACCCCCCCCCCCACCCCCCCTGCCATTATACCAGACAAAACCAACACAAAACAGAACAACAATTTCCGGTATGCAGCTTTGAGTCCCAAACAAAAACAAAAAACCTGCGAAAAAAATTGGAAGGTCATAACCGTCCGTCTATAGTCCAACAGTTTCAACCAAAAAGGAAAACAAAAAGTTGGTCATTTGAGATCTGTGAGCTCCACGTCAACACAAAAAAAAATATATATATATATCAAGGGAGCATATTCAAATATCAGCACTCTGTTGTTCAATCTAGCATTTACAAAGCACTACCGCCACCTATGGGCAGTCCAACAAACCCACATTTTAGAACAAGCAATAGTTGCAAAGAAATGGCTATGATACCACAATATCTAGTCCAGGGGCAAAAGAAAAAGATATGAAAAAAAAAAAAAAAAAATACAAATTTTCTCCTTGTTACTTTTCCTCTCTTCTCTTATTCCTTTTTATGAAAAGAACATTCGAAGTATAAAAATAAAGTATACTATAAAAAAGAAAAATATTATCATAGTTTCATTTATAGAGGAGCTTCACAACATTAGCACACAGTGAGATAACCCGTAACAGTTCGTAGGATCCGGGCCTTCAAACATCACCAAAAAGTGCGCAAAATAGTTCCCCAACAGGGTGCCAAAGTAATCAGGCACAACAGATGAATAAAACAATACTTGCATGCTTTCTCAGGATTCTCGCCGTTGTCATGGGTGTCTATCCAGCCATTTCGAAGCTTCATTCGGATAATCAAAGAACTTGACTGCATCATTATATTGCACCCGCAGCTTACTTGGGTACAGCATACTGTAAGGGATATGCCTGTCTCTCAACCTCTTCCTCACATCGTTAAAGGAGCGTCTTTTCCTCTGGGTCTCTGCAGAGAAGTCCGGGAACAGCATTACTTTGGCATTTTCAAACTTCAATTCAGGACGCTTCCGAGAGGCTGCCAAAATCCTGTCGCGGTCCCTGTAATTAAGGAACCGTACCAGGAAGGGACGGGGGTATTTTCCAGGAGGATGCCGGCCTGTGGGCACACGATGGGCCCTTTCCACCACATAAGTTGGTGGAAGTTCCCCTAAGTCCAGCAAATTCTTAAAGAACGTTTCCGCAAAAGAGGCAGACTGGGTCCCTTCCACTCCTTCTGGCAGGCCAACCACTCTCACATTGTTTCTCCTCTGCCTGTCTTCTGCCTCCTCAGCTCTGCTCTGCAGTGACTTCACCATATCCCTCAGTTCTGATAACATGTTGCCCTGAGAGTGTGTCACATCCTCCACCCCAGAAATCCTGTCCTCTGCCTCAGTCAGCCTGCCCCTCATTTTGTCCAGATCATGTCTGATTAAATTGCATTCCATTGTTAGGTGGTCTATGCTCACCATTACAGCCGATTTACTTTCATTTATAGCCTCCAGGATGGGCCTGGTGATCGCCTCTTGCGCCGAGTCCACAGCCGGGGGAACCGATGGAGATTCATTATTAGAGCTTTCAGAGCCCGACCCCGCTCTCGCAGCGGCAACCGCTGCCGCAGACGCCATGCTCCTGGCTTTCTTCCTCTCTGCCTTATTATAGCTGGGGGATGGCAAGATGGCGGCGACGGGACTCGTGTCAGGGCCTTGTGTAGAGCGGGTCCTGCGCTGGGACTTCTGCTGCTGATTTCCCGACCTCGAGGCTCCCTTTTTCATGCCCACTGACACTCTGCACTTCCTGGTAGCGTGAGTACCGAAAAACCGGGCTGTTAGGCTCCCAAATCAGGATGTAGGAGCAGGATAGACGTGGAGCTCACTGATACACGTCTTGCCGCCTTCACATCCGGTCACGCCCCCCCTAAAATCCAGTAAGTTGATCAAAAAAAAACCCTAGTGGTAGTGGGGGGATTGAGTACATTGGGGGCCACACGATGGCGCAAGGAGGAAACCCCTCTAAAAATTACCCTGGGCCTTTCCGGAAGAATGTCCTTTAGAACCACATCGTTAGTAGCCAAATGCCAATGTTTGTCAATCAATTTTTTTATGTTTTTATGCTGTAGAGAGTATGTCGTAATAAAAGGGACACTCCTATCCCCATTAACAGCACGAGGGCCCCTCTCAATAAGGAGATTCTCTCTTTTAGTAGATATAACATTATCCAAAATATCGATAAGGAAATCCTTCTGATAACCCTTTTCCAGGAACCTCTGTGTCAGAACATCAGCCTGTTCTAGAAAACGTTTTTGGTCAGTGCAGTTCCTACGGAGCCTAAGATACTGGCTTTTGGGAACCGCACGGAGCCAGGGGTCATGATGGCAACTACTCAAGGGGATAAATTAGTTCCTGTCCGTTTCTTTAAAATATGTTGAAGTCACAAAAGTTTTATCTTTAATCTAAATTTTTAAATCCAGGTAATGTACTGCCTCTTGGCTCATTTCATAGCTGAGATGGATGCCTCTATGGTTGGAGTTCAATGCCTCCATGAACTCCACAATATCATGATGTTGGCCATCCCATAGGAGGAGGATGTCATCAATATACCTGGCCCAAAGGGCCACTTGTGGCACATTAGCAGCATAGATGACATCCTCCTCCCACTTAGCCATGAAGAGATTGGCCAAACTTGGGGCATACTTAGCCCCCATGGCCACACCGGTGTCCTGTTTATAAAAGTGATTGTCAAACCAAAAATAGTTTGAAGAGGCGGCAAACCGTACCAAGGACAGAAGAAAAAACACCTGTTTTTGGGGGAGCCCAGAGTCCTGGTCCAGAAACCACTGCACAGCACTAAAACCCAACTCATATGGGATAATAGTGTACAGTGATGTGACATCCACCATAACCATCCACACATCCCTACCAGGAGTGAGGCCAGATAATAAATTGATAATGTGCCTAGAATCTTTGACAAAAGAAGGCATTATACGAACAAGGGGTTGTAGGTAGAAATCAATATATCTGCCCACTCGGGACGTAATGGAGTCAATTCCACTAACAATTGGACGTCCCGGGGGGCAGACAGGGTCTTTGTGTCGTTTAGGGAGATAGTAGATGGTAGGAGTACGAGGGGCTTTAGGAATTAAGTATAGCCTCTCCTTAGGATTAAGGATCCATTCAAAGAATCCCTTATTTACCAAAAATTCCAGGTCTCTAGTGTATTGAGCTTTTGGATCAGATGGTAACCGAGTATAGGTGTTAGAATCACCAATGATGTTATACATCTCGGTCATATAAGCCACCCTATCAAGAATCACTATCCCCCCTCCCTTATCAGCCGGTCTAATGACCAGGTCCTTGTTATTGCACAAGGAATCAAGGCCATCCTGTAGGGTTTTGTTCATCCTAACCTTCTTAACCTCCATATTATCAACGTCTCTAAGCAACACATCTCGAAAGACCCTTAAAGATGGTGCAAGAGCACCTGGAGGATTAAAAACGGATGCATTCAATAACCCTGAGTGTACAAAATCAGTAGGCCTCTCTTGAATGACTGGAGAGATTCCCACCATATATCTTTTAATGTTCAATCTCCTAATGAATTTGTGGATATCCATATATGTATGGAACTTATCCAAACCCTTTGGTAAGGCAAATTTGAGACCCTTACCCAACAGGCAAATTTCTGATTCAGACAATACCTTTTCACTCAAATTAAAAATTGCCTGACCCTTTATGTTTTGGGTCGCTTTGGTTGCTCTAGCCCGCCTCCCCCCTCTGGTTCCCCTCCTCTTTCTCCCATTCTTTTTAGTCCTTGGGATGGCCTGTGAAAACCCCAACTCCCCTGGCCTCTAGTCATAGGTGGCCCTCTGGATGACGGGGCCCTATCGGAAACCTGGTAGGATGAGTTCCTCATGCCCCCTTGCTGTTGATATTGTGGGTTCCCCACCCAGGGATCAATCTCAGGGCCATCTCTATCCCTAAGAGGGAAGTAGGAATTATGAGTAGGTACCGAGTAGTCCCAACCCTCAGTGGCACTATAGGGAGGAGAACGTGAATCCCACTCATTACTGGGACCATGCCTCCATCCATCCATGCTATCAACATAGGAACCACGTCCACGTTGGTTAGGAGGGCCCCACCCTCTTCCACGAGAGGGTGGTCCTCTCACATTAGGTGGTTGACTTGAGTGATAGTAACTAGGTTCATAGCTTGATCCATAATCCGGTCTAGGGGGACCAAAAGAACGTGGTGGTCCATACTGAGAGGGACCACCCCTAGTCCCACTACTCCCTCTCCTAGGAGAAAGGAAAGAGGAGTGCCCAACCCCCCTAGCAGGTTTGGCATTATTAGAGCCTCTTTTAGGAACTGGGTTTTGAGTGGGTTGTTGGCCCCTATTGATAATTGGGCCTGCCGCAGGAACCGTAATCTCCATTTCACTGGTGGTTAACTTGGATTGCTCCTCTAACAGTTTCTTTTGCCACTCAAACACAATGTTACCATGGTAATCTGCTAGATCCCTATTGTACTTTTTCTTCTTTTTGGACCTCTGGTCCTTATCCTCTTTCTCGAGAAATTTTGAAAGACTCTGGGATTTATCCGTATACTCCTCTCCCTCTCTGATGGGGTTAAGTTTATCTTTAATGAGTCTAATTTCTTCGTCAAGTTTGATCAGTTTGGCAGCCTTCCTCTCCATCAAAAACCGAAGAAAAGAGACTCCAGCCTGATTAAAGTATTTAAACCACTCTTCCAGGTCTGTGTCCCCCTTCTGGGGGGCCACATACCATCTCAGGCTCCTAGGGACCATCTGATGACCAATATAGTTTTCGAGGTACGCAATATCCCACTTGGTGTGATTTTCAGATATCAGCAGGTTTTTCAACCTAGTGAAAATCCCACCAAGATCGCCTTCCTCATCCCTGTATGATTCAAAGACCCCAGCAGTATTAGCCACTTTAGTGGCCCTAAACTCGAAAACGTCCATCATGGACAATGATGTCACAGCTGCAGAAATAATATCAGAACAAACAATAAAGAGAAAAACTGCGCTAAGACTAGTGCAAATAGTAAAAAGGCAGCAGAAATAATGTGATAAGCATAAACAAAATAAATAAAGAAAAAACTGCGCCAAATACATTTTTAAAAAACAACCCTGAATAGCATCAGGATAAAAAAGTCCAAGAATGAGGCCCACATTTAGACCCCTTTCACACTGGGGCGGGCAGGTGCGGTGGCGATATAGCAGCGCGATTTTCAGCGCTGCTATACTGTCGTTCTTACCGCGGTATGCGGTCGCTAGGGGGGTTAATTTAACCCCCGCTAGCGGCCGAAAAAGGGTTAATACCGCCCGCAAACCGCGGCTATTGCCGCGGTTTGCGGGCGGTATTACCGCGCTGTCCCATTGATTTCAATGGGAGACCGCGGTAAAGGAGCGGTGAACACACCGCTCCTTTACCGCTGTAAAGAAGCGGCTAGCAGGACTTTTGGAGCGGTCCTGCTAGCGCACCGCTTCAGTGTGAAAGCCTTCGGGCTTTCACATTGAAGACACAGGGCAGGATTTTTTCATGCGGTATAACAGCACTATTATTAGCGCTAAACCGCATGAAAAACGCCCCAGTGTGAAAGGGGCCTAAGGGAAAGGAGTCCAAAAACAGAAGGGAATCCACAATGTCCGTATACTTAGATTTCACTCCATATATAACAAATATGGCTCCTTACCGCAAATCGATGAAAACATGCAGGTGGCTTCTAGCCCAGCCAAGGCCTTAGCTCTGAGCAAGGATCCAAGCAAGGTCCCCAGGTACTCCACCAGTGTTGAAAGGAGCTCCCTGAGAGAGGATCCAGGCAAAGTCCCCGGATACTCCAACAAATGCTAATAGGGACTCTTGATGGCTCGGTGGCAAAAAAGCAGAAAAAATATCATAGGGTGATAACGTATATACCAGGTAAGATACCACCACCGTGACAGGCTTAATGTAACCAAACATTGGAGCGTTTTGAAAAATGACAAATTTATGGGTCCGGTTCTTCCTGATCGACCCCAGATAGTTTTCAGGGGCGTTCCTCCCCTTAAGCTTCAAGTTGCTCCTAACATTCTGGATGCTCCTAACAGAGTATCGTTTTTCCAGAAATCTAAAGGGTATCATCCATGTCATAATTGCAATGTATGTGCCATTAATAAAGACAGGAGGAGAAAAATATGCCAGTTCAATTCTCATACCACTGGCAGGGTTTATGATATTAACACCTTCATCACCTGCACATCTTTGAACGTGGTTTACCTCCTAACTTGTCCTTGCGGCCTTCAGTACGTAGGACGCACTACGCGTGCGATGCATGTTCGTGTTAATGAACATATCACGAACATTAGGAAAGGTTTCCCTAAACACACGGTGTCTAGACACTATCTGGAGTGTCATAAAAACAATCCTAAAGGCACCACTTTTTTGGCCATTGACCGTTTCAACCCTCATTGGCGGGGGAGTATGTCCAAGCGAGAGATTTCCAGGCTTGAAACTCGCTGGATATTTGATCTCAAATGTTACACCCCTTTCGGCATGAATGTCGATTGGGATGTGAATTGTTTTATCAATAATAGTTAATGTCTGTGTAATGTGGTTCATGCCACCAGTGGGCAGGGTGTGTACACATACACAGTCACATTTTTTTATTTTTTTTATTTTTATTGTTTTTTTATATATTTTCCCCTTTTTATCCCATTTTTTTCATTAAATTATGTTTCTGGGATTTTAATATTCGAAACACCAAATTGATTGGACAGTACTTTTGTTTGTATATATTTCTTTGGTTGTTTTGAGATGTATGTGTAATTACGTCATTTTTTCACTAGGGGGCACATTCCCCCTTCTCTCCACATTTGGATATCAGAGATTTTTTGGCGGTTGTGAGCCTCCCCCCTTTTTCCTCCATCCAGCCAGATACCCTCTTTGTGATCCACGTGTGGGGACATATACATATACTTGTTTAGTATTATTTATTAATATCCTATCTACATGAGTAGCTGGTCACATGGCTAATTCAGTTTTGCTCTACCTACATGTCCTTGATTTCATTGGAGAGCGCATCTATCCAATGTCTGCGCTTTACTGACATCACTTCTGGTTTTGGCGATTGAATACGCTAACCGTAAGTCAATGTCTTTCGTGTGTGGAGCGCATTGCCTCATTGTTTGCGCTCCACTGACGTCATTTCCGGTTCCGGCGGCTGGCTCCGCTGACCGGATATGGACGTTAAACCGGAAGTGGATGTCTTTTGTGTGTGGAGCGCATTGTTTCATTGCTTGCGCTCCACTGACGTCAGTTCCGGTTCCGGCGGCTGGCTCCGCGGACCGGATATGGACGTCCACACAATAAGATCTTTCTCCTATTAGAATAGGAGTTTTCATCTATTTCCGGGTGATGAAGAGTGAGTTTGTCTCTCCCGGGAATTCAATGTTTATTATCCAATAGGTCCTGTTATTTCTAAGGTAATTATCGCTGTTTGGCGTATTTGCAATGAATTGGAATTTCAATATCAGCTTGTCTGCACTGTGCAGGTGCGGCCAATGTTTGTATTATGTCTCTGATTACTTCAGCTGTTTAGTCATGCTGTTCTGTCATTGGTTAGCAGGACTCGTTTTTTAGGTATTTATGTGGGCGTGCTTGTATCATTGGCCACGCCTCTGATGATATCCACATAGGATGAAACATGTCAGGCTGGCCGATGCAAGCACACTGAGAGCCGCGGAACTGTTATTTTACATGCCTTGATGTTTTTCTGCTATTTGTAAGTAGACTACAATAAATGTTTTTGCCTTTTACCTATGGGATTCACTATGCTGCCTTTTTTTCTCTACATTGGGTAAAATTTACTGGCTGAGATTTGCTCAACATCTTTATTCGCCTGCTGAGATTTGGAAATTTCCTTGATGTTGGTCTTTCCTATGAATACCTGATTTGGAGTTTCTGCTGTCACCGTTTGACCCTCTACATCAGTTGAATACATTGTCTACTTATTTCCACTTTCTGGTAAGCAGATTGTGAGCACGTTGGTGTGGTGTGCTTTAAAATCCTTTTTTGCACACTGAAGTTTGGTGGTGGGACTACATCATTTTCACGTTTATCCAATATTGATTGGTTTCAATGCTTTGGACTTTTTTCACTATATTTTTTATTTTTTTTTATATAGTGCTGCATTTTGGACTTTATTATTTGTGTTTGTCATCTACAGACTGTGCTAGCTGCTATTTATTCATTTACATTTATATATACATTTCACTTCACCACTAGCGCAGATATTTTTCACTGTTTATATTTAATGTAACCACCACCTAAGAAAAAATTGGCCCCTTACCAGATGTGGGTAAAGAACATGCATGTAGCTAACCAGCCACGGTCTATATCTTGTATTCTGGACCCACACACAGACACCCGAAAAAATCTTCAGTATACCAATATTAATGGAGACTCTTGATGGCTCGGTAGCAACAAACAACATACCATAGGGTAGTACCGTATATACTAGGTATTGTGAACACCACCACCGTGATAGGCTTAAATGACCACCACCTAAGTATCAAATGGCTCCTTACCAGATATAAATAAAGGCAAGCATTCGGCTGAACCCAGCCACGGTCTTTATCCTGTATTAGGGACCCACACACAGACACCTGAGAGATTCTTTAAAGTATTCAGGAACTGCTTCACGCTCCATATGGGGTGCAAACGGTGCAAAAGCCTGTCACGGTGGTGGTATCTTACCTGGTATATACGTTATCACCCTATGATATTTTTTCTGCTTTTTTGCCACCGAGCCGTCAAGAGTCCCTATTAGCATTTGTTGGAGTATCCGGGGACTTTGCCTGGATCCTCTCTCAGGGAGCTCCTTTCAACACTGGTGGAGTACCTGGTGTGACAGCAGGAAGGTAAAGTCACCTGGTTGCATCCAGGGGGGTAGATATATTTCGCCCAGATTCAGGCTTTACGCCGGTGGAGAGTTGTATAAGCCCAGCTGAGGCTAGTGGGCTCATGGATGACTCATACCTCTAGGGAGAGTGTGGGGCGTCGTGCAGACAGGGAGTTGATGAGACCAGCTGAAGCTTGTCAGCTCGTTTAAGGCCTCTATAAAAACTCCCAGCTTCATTAGGTGTTTGCTCATGCCTGGAACCAGACCTGTGTGGACTGTCTAGGGAGAGTGAACCCCTGTGCGGTGAGACAAAGCCTGTGTGGCTATTTGCTTGGACATTTAAAACCAGGGACTTAGGGACTAGGACAGCACTAGGCTGATCCCAGTTGTTAGTTAGGAAACCTGTATGTTTACTCAGAGGTCAAGTTGACCAGGATTTATTTTATTTATGTTTCTTTTGCTTTGCTGTGTTTTGTCACTGTAAATAGAAAATAAACCGCACCTTTTTGATTTTGAAAACCACAACCTCCGTTTGCTGGGCCTGTTTTGTGTGGGGAGCCCATCCCGGGGGTCACACACACCCGCTGCCGAGCTAACCCCCTCACAGTTGGTGGAGAACCAGTGGCAGTTTTTTTTAAGCCAGCATGGAGGAGATACTGAAACAGCTGGCTCTAGCAAATGCCAATCAACAGCAGACAAATGCAGGTTTACAAAGGAGCCTTGCAGCCCAGCAGCAAGCTCACCAACAGAGTCTGGAAGCTCAGCAACAAGCCCAGCAGCAATCTGAGGCCCGCTTCATAGACCTGTTACAGAAGCAAGAGCAGAGACTACAACAAATGGAAGCAGTAATGCAGCAACGTCCGCAGACCAGTGAGGAAAGCCGTCCCACTAATACCGCGTCCTTTGGGGTGAGTCGTTTATTGACAAAAATGACTGGAGAGGATGATCCAGAGGTATTTTTGACCACATTTGAAAGGACCGCTGAAAGAGAAAAGTGGCCTGAGGAGCAGTGGGCTGGACTGGTGGCTCCTCTGTTAACTGGTGAATCGCAGAAAGCTTACTATGACCTAGAGCCTAACCAAGCAAAAGACTATGTGATGCTAAAAGCTGAAATTTTGGCAAGGCTGGGTGTCACCCAGGCTGTCCGGGCTCAGCGTGTGCATAACTGGACTTTCCAGCTTGGAAAACCCCCCAGGTCTCAAATGTATGATCTCATTCACCTGAGCAGAAAGTGGCTACAGCCAGAGACTTTGTCCGCACCAAAGATTGTGGAACGTGTTGTAATGGATCGGTTTTTGAGAGCTCTTCCTACTGCCATCCAAAAGTGGGTAAGCCATGGAGACCCAGAGACGGCCGATGGTCTTGTGGATCGTGTGGAGAAATACTTGGCTACAGAGAACCTGACGGCCTCTTCCAGAGACACTCGGACTTTCCACCCTAAGACCAGACCATCCCCAGGGGCGGATAAGAGGATTCCAAGGGGTGAGGGTGGAGAGAGTGAGAGGGTGGGAGCTCTACCCCAAGTTTGGCGAGAACAGCCTGGGAAATCAGCGGCTCAAGAGGCGGCAAGAAGGATCGTTTGCTACCGCTGCCGGCAAGCGGGACATATTGCAGCCAATTGCCCGGTTGTGGAGGAACCCATGCAGTGTGACTTTCTGACGGGCAGACGTCAGTCGCTGTGTGCGACAGTCGCATGCACGGCCATTCGAGGAACTGAGAAACATTTATGCAAAATGTGTGTTAATGGTAGAAATGTTGTGGTATTGCTGGATTCAGGTAGCCTTGTGACCCTGATAAAGGCTGAGTTAGTTAAAACAGAGGTCTTTGGGAATAGCAAGGTAGCTGTTATTTGTGTGCATGGGGACACCCGAGAGTATCCAGTGACTACAGTGTGTTTCGAGACCCCCAAAGGTACCCTCTCTCATCCAGTGGGCTTAGTATCTCAGTTACCGCATGACGCCATTGTGGGAAGGGATTTTCCGAAGTTCTGGGAACTGTGGGATGATCCTGAGCCCCCCACTGGTGCCCCTATGTACCAGGAATGTGATAGCCAGAACTCCCCTGAGAGTGGTGAGGACTCTCCGGAATTTCCCTTATCAGTATTGGCAGGGGAGACTCAAGAAACTGGAGAGGAGCCACCTCCTCAGACGAAAACCTACCGTCTGTGGAGTTTTCTGATCTTGAGGTTCACAGGGAAAACTTTGCCACAGAACAGTTGAAAGACCCCGCCCTAATAAAGGCACGGGAAAACGTAGTGAAAATAGATGGCGAGTTAGTGAACCCAGATAATACCTGCACTTACCCATACTTCAGCGTAGAGAAGGACCTACTGTATCGGGTGGCAAAAAGGGCAGAAGAAACCGTTGAGCAGCTTGTGGTGCCCAAACCTTACAGGAAGTTGGTGTTGGAGTTGGCCCATGGGCACATTCTTGGAGGTCATCTGGGGACAGAGAAAACCCGAGAGAGGGTATTACAGAGATTCTATTGGCCGGGGGTGATGAAGGACATAGAAAATTATTGTTCCTCCTGCCCTGTGTGTCAGAGGTCGGCCCCGATGCCACATTTCCGTAGCCCGCTGGTCCCTCTACCCATCATTGAGGTCCCGTTTGAGAGGATCGCCATGGATTTGGTAGGGCCTATAATCAAGTCCGCTAGGGGGCACCAGTACATATTAGTTATAATGGACTATGCCACCCGTTATCCAGAAGCGATCCCTCTCCGAAATACCTCGGCCAAAACCATAGCCAAAGAGCTATCTCTTGTGTTTAGCCGGGTGGGTATTTGTAAAGAACTGCTTACGGACCAAGGTACACCCTTTATGTCCCGGGTTATGAAGGAGCTGTGTAAATTGTTCAAAGTGACGCAATTACGTACATCTGTGTATCACCCCCAAACCGATGGGCTGGTTGAAAGATTCAACAAAACCCTAAAACAAATGTTGAAGAAAGTGGTGGATAGAGATGGAAAGGATTGGGACTGTCTACTTCCTTATCTGATGTTTGCTATTAGGGAGGTGCCCCAATCCTCTACGGGATTCTCCCCCTTTGAGTTACTGTATGGGAGACACCCAAGAGGGCTGTTGGATATTGCCAAGGAAACTTGGGAAAGTGAGAGTTCTCCCCACAGGAGTGTGATTGAGCATGTCGCCCTGATGCAAGACTGAATTGCACAGGTAATGCCCATCGTGAAGGAACATTTGGCCCAAGCGCAGTTAGCACAGCAGAGAGTGTACAACCGTGGAGCCAAGACCCGTACCTTTTCCCCGGGGGATAGGATACTGGTACTTGTCCCTACGGTTGAAAGTAAATTCCTTGCCAAATGGCAAGGCCCCTATGAGATAATGGAAAAAGTGAGCGAAGTGAATTACAAGGTCAGACAACCAGGAAGGCGAAAGCCCGAACAGATCTATCACGTTAATCTGTTGAAAGCCTGGAGGGATAGAGAGTCCCTAGTCGCAGACACTTGGTCACCAGCTCAAACTGGTTGCGTGATTCCTGAGGTTGGAATAGCAGCCACCTTGTCACAACCCCAACAACAGGAGGTTAAGGAGTTTGTGCTTCGCAACAAGGAGGTATTCTCTGAGCTGCCGGGACAAACATCTGGGGTAGAGCATGACATCATTACCCCGCCCGGTGAAAGGGTGAAGTTAAAACCCTATCGGATCCCAGAGGCCCGACGGGAGGCAATACGGGAGGAAGTACAGAAAATGCTGAACTTAGGGGTGATAGAGGAGTCCCAAAGTGATTGGTCTAGTCCCATTGTGTTGGTACCTAAACCGGATGGGAGCTGGCGATTTTGTAACGATTTTCGTCATTTGAACAAAGTTACAAAATTTGACACCTACCCCATGCCACGTATAGATGAGTTGATCGACCGGCTGGGAACAGCCCGATACATGACGACTCTTGACCTCACAAAAGGGTATTGGCAAATCCCCCTGGCCAAGTCGGCCAAAGAGAAAACCGCATTTGTAACCCCAGACGGGGCGTTCCAATATAAAAGAATGCCGTTCGGGTTACAGAATGCGCCGGCCACATTCCAGCGGAAAATGGACCAGATGCTGAGGCCCCATCGGAAGTATGCTGCGGCTTACCTGGATGACGTAATTGTCCATAGCACAGATTGGGCCTCACATCTGCCAAAAGTGCAAGCAGTCCTGGACTCTGTTCGGGAAGCGGGGTTTACGGCTAACCCCAAGAAGTGTACCATTGGGCAGGAGGAGGCCAAATATCTTGGGTACACCATTGGGAGGGGAGTAATAAAACCCCAACTCAACAAAGTCGAGGCCATCCAGAGTTGGCCACGTCCCAACAGCAAGAAGCAGGTACGAGCCTTTCTGGGAATCGCTGGGTATTATCGGCGATTCATTCCCCACTTTGCTTCTAAGGCTGTGCCCCTAACCAACCTGACGAAGGGGAAAGGGTCGGTCATGATTAAATGGACCCCCGAGGCTGAGGCAGCATTCCAATTCTTGAAACAAGCCTTATGTAGCCAGCCAGTGTTGTACTCACCCGACTTCTCTAAAGACTTTGTCGTACAAAGTGATGCGTCAGATGTGGGGTTAGGAGCAGTATTGTCCCAGGTCTGGAACGGGGAAGAGCACCCAGTCATTTACCTCAGCAGGAAGTTGAAGTCCCATGAGGTAAATTACGCCACCGTTGAAAAGGAGTGTTTAGCGGTGAAGTGGGCTCTAGATTCCCTTCGGTACTACCTGCTAGGTAGGCACTTTGACATGGTTACGGATCACGCTCCGTTAAAGTGGATGGCTCAAAACAAGGAAACAAATAGAAGAGTGAATAGGTGGTTCCTGGCCCTCCAGGAATTCAACTTCACAGTAAAGCATCGCCCTGGCGTTCAAATGGGGAATGTGGATGCTTTGTCTCGAGTACATGAATGCCTGATTGCTGGTGTTCCAACCCCGAGGTTAAAACAAGAGGGGGGGGGGTATGTGACAGCAGGAAGGTAAAGTCACCTGGTTGCATCCAGGGGGGTAGATATATTTTGCCCAGATTCAGGCTTTACGCCGACTTATACAACTAGGTGGAGAGTTGTATAAGCCCAGCTGAGGCTAGTGGGCTCATGGATGACTCATACCTCTAGGGAGAGTGTGGGGCGTCGTGCAGACAGGGAGTTGATGAGACCAGCTGAAGCTTGTCAGCTCGTTTAAGGCCTCTATAAAAACTCCCAGCTTCATTAGGTGTTTGCTCATGCCTGGAACCAGACCTGTGTGGACTGTCTAGGGAGAGTGAACCCCTGTGCGGTGAGACAAAGCCTGTGTGGCTATTTGCTTGGACATTTAAAACCAGGGACTTAGGGACTAGGACAGCACTAGGCTGATCCCAGTTGTTAGTTAGGAAACCTGTATGTTTACTCAGAGGTCAAGTTGACCAGGATTTATTTTATTTATGTTTCTTTTGCTTTGCTGTGTTTTGTCACTGTAAATAGAAAATAAACCGCACCTTTTTGATTTTGAAAACCACAACCTCCGTTTGCTGGGCCTGTTTTGTGTGGGGAGCCCATCCCGGGGGTCACACACACCCGCTGCCGAGCTAACCCCCTCACACTGGGGACCTTGCTTGGATCCTTGCTCAGAGCTAAGGCCTTGGCTGGGCTAGAAGCCACCTGCATGTTTTCATCAATTTGCGGCAAGGAGCCATTTCTTACGGTGGGAATTCATGGTTCAATCAATTATGGTAAGTCGTCATACATTTGCTATATATGGAGTGAAATCTAAGTATACGCACAATGTGGATTCCCTTCTGTTTTTGGACTCCTTTCCCTTAATGTGGGCCTCATTCTTGGACTTTTTTATCCTGATGCTATTCAGGGTTGTTTTTTAAAAATTTATTTGGCGCAGTTTTTTCTTTATTTATTTTGTTTATGCTTATCACATTATTTCTGCTGCCTTTTTACTATTTGCACTAGTCTTAGCGCAGTTTTTCTCTTTATAGGTGTAGTGGAGAGCCCAGTCTGAGGAGGAGGGTGACAATGATGTCGGGTGTTTGTGCACACAGTGTTGATTTGTCTCAGTGTCCATGGATCACTCACCTCTCCTCCTAGGACATGATAGTCCGCTGACACACATCACACATGAGCCCCGATGGGTGACAGCAGAAGAGTGGAGGGAGGTCAGAGCGTGCACTCTTCTGAGCGAGCGGCGAACACGATTAGAGCTGCTCTCTCTTCTCCCTTCGGCTGACAGGAGAAAGGGGAGGGGGGCAAGCCGGGGAGATAAACAGACAGCCCATAACTCTCCTCTCCCCTGTCACAAGTGTTCAAACTCTAAAATTGGACTGGGCAGGAAGGGGGTGAATGTGCCCTGTATTGAAGTGGTTAAACTATACATGGATTTTCAATTATTGTTTTCCATTTTACAAATGTTTTATTCATTTTTTTTGTAAAATATTCATATTAGATGTTATGAGATTAAAGTTTGCAATGTTGCTTAATTTTTGAGAGGCCCACAGTAATATTATAGATGTCAATAAAAGCATTTTTCTTCCCAAACATTTCCACTTCCAGGAAATTATTTTATTTGTATGTTGATGACTACTAATAATCTGAAGGCTGATTTTAAAACTTTTTTTTAGGAAAATAGAGGAGAGGTTTTAATTATTTTTTTAGGTCGGAGTGCATGATATTGTTTCTTGGAGATTCCTCCACAGATATCAGTGTAATCGAGGAGTCTTTCAGTTCCGCACACAAAATACTGTAGGAAGATGCAGAACACTACAATTATTTCTCATGGTGTTGTACGAAGCTGTGTAAAACTCTATCCTGTTAATATACAATGCTGTGAAAAAGTATTTGCCCCCTTTCTGATTTTAATTTTTTTTGCATATTTGTCACACTTAAATGATTCAGATCATCAAACGAATTTTATTATTACACAAAGATAACCTGAGTAAATACAAAATGCAATTCTTAAATGATGGTTTCATTTATTAAGGCAGAAAAGCTGTCCAATCCTGCCTGGCTTTATGTGAAAAAGTAATTGCCCCCTAAACCTAACTGGTTGTGCCACCTTCGGTCAAGCGTTTACGATAACTGGCAATGAGTCTTTCACATTGCTGTGGAGCAACGTTGGAGTGTTTTCCAGCATGAATGGCCTGTGTAAGGTCATGATACAGCATCTCAATTGGATTTAAGTCCGGGCTTTAAATAAGCCACTCCAAAACCTAAATTTTGCTTTGTTGGAACCATTTAGAGGTGGACTTGCTGTTTTGTGTTTTGGATCATTGTCCTGCTGCAGAACCCAAGTGCACTTGAGCTTGAGGTCACAAACTGATGGCCGGATATTCTCCTTTAGGATTTTCTGGTAGAGCTCAGAATTCATGGTTCAATCAATTATGGTAAGTCGTCCAGGTCCTGAAGCTGCCCCAGACCATCACGCTACCACCACCATGTCTGACTGTTGGTAGATGTTCTTTTTATGAAATGCTGTATTAGTTTTATGCCAGATGTAACGGGACACACACCTTCCAAAAAGTAAAATTTTTGTCCTATCAGTCCACAGAATATTTGCCTAAAAGTCTTGGGGATAATCAAGATTTTTTTTTGTTTTAGTAAATGTAAGATGAGCCTTTGTGTTCTTTTTGGTCAGCTGTGGTTTTGGCCTTGGATCTCTCCCATGGATGTCATTTTTGCCCAGTCTCTTTCTTATTGTTGAATCATGAACACTGATCTTACCTTAGGCAAGTGAGGCCTGCAGTTCTTTAGATGTTGTTCTGGGTTCTTTTATGACCTCCTGGATTAGTCATCGTCATGCTCTTGGAGTAATTTTTATAGGCCGGCCACTCCTGGGAAGGTTCACAACTGTTCCAAGTTATCTCCATTTGTGGATAATGGCTCTCCCCGTGGTTCACTGGATTCCCAAAGCCTTAGAAATGGCTTTGAAACCCTTCCTAGACCTATGCATGTTTGTTTCTAATCTGTTGTAGAATTTTTTTAGATTGTGGCATGATGTGTGGCTTTTTATGATCTGGCTGGCCCTTTTTCACATAGGGCCAGGCAGGTTTAAACAGCTTTTTTGCCTTAATAAATGAAATAATAACTTAAAATTTCATCTTGGAGATCCTCGGGTTATCTTTATGTTATATTAAAATTTGCTTGATGATCTGAATCATTTAAGTTTGAGAAATATGCAAAATGGTAAAGAAAAATCAAGAAGGGGGCAAATACTTTTTCACAGCACTGTGTGTATATATATATATATATATATATATATATATATATATATATATATTATATATTATATACAGTGCCTTGAAAAAGTATTCATACCCCTGAGAAATTTTCCACATTTTGTTATGTTACAACCTAAAACGTAAATGTATTTTATTGGGATTTTATGTGATAGATCAACACAAAGTGGCATGTAATTGTGAAGTGGAAGGAAAATTATAAATGTTTTTTTTTTTACAAATAAATATCTAAAAAGTGTGGCGTATATTTGTATTCAGTCCCCTTTACTCTGATACCCCTCATTAAAATAGAAGAACCAATTGCCTTCAGAAGTCACCTAACTAGTAAATCGAGTCCACCTGTGTGTAATTTAATCTCAGTATAAATACAGCTGTTCTGTGAAACCCTCAGAGGTTTGTTAGAGAACCTTAGTGAACAAACGGCATCATGAAGGCCAGGGAACACACCAGACAGCTCAGGGATAAAGTTTTGGAGAAGTTTAAAGCAGGGCTAGGTTATAAAAAATATCACAAGCTTTGAACATCTCACGGAGCACTGTTTAATCCATCATCCGAAAACGGAAAGAGTATTGAACAACTGCAAACCTACCATGGCTGCCCACCTAAATTGACATGCTGGGCAAGTAGAGCATTAATCAGAGAAGCAGCCAGGAGGCCCATGGTAACTATGGAGGAGCTTCAGAGATCCACAGCTCAGGTGGAAGAATCTGTCCACAGGACAACTATTAGTGGTGCACTCCACAAATCTGGCCCTTATGGAAGAGTGACAAGAAGAACACGATTGTTGAAAGAAAGCCATAAGAAGTCCCATTTGCAGTTTGTGAGAAGCCATGTGGAGGACACAGCAAACGTGGAAGAAGTTGCTCTGGTCAGATGAGACCAAAATCAAATTGTTTGGCCTAAAAGCAAAAACACTATGCGTGGCGGAAAATAAAACACTGCCCATCACCCTGAACACACCATCCCCACTGTAAAACATGGTGGTAGCATCATGTTGTGTGGATGCTTTTCTTCAGCAGGGACAGGGAAGCTGGCCAGAGTTGATGGGAAGATGGATAGAACAAATACAGGGCAATCGTAGAAGAGAACCTGTTAGAGCCTGCAAAAGACTTGAGACTGGGGTGAAGGTTCACCTTCCAGCAGGACAACGGCCCTAAACATACAGCCAGAGCTACAATGGAATGGTTTAGATCAAAGCATATTCATGTGTTAGAATGGTCCAGTCAAAGTCCAGACCTAAATCCAATTGAGAATCTGTGGCAAGACTTGAAAATTGCTGTTCACCATCCAATCTGACAGAGCTTGAGCTATTTTGCAAAGAAGAATGGGCAAAAATGTCACTCTCTAGATGTGCAAAGCTGATAGAGACATATCCAAAGATACAAATGCATGCCAAACGTTTTACATATTTATTTGTTAATGATTTTGAAAACCATTTATCATTTTCCATCCAATTAACAATTTGTGCCACTTTGTGTTGGTCTATCACATAAAATCCCAATAAAACACATTTACGTTTTTGGTTGTAACATGACAAAATGTGGAAAATTTCAAGGGGTTTGGATACTTTTTCAAGGCACTGTATATATCTTTTTTTTTTTCTTTTACAAGTATTTGTCATGATGTTGAACAATTCACAGTGACCTTTATCATTTACAAGGTGTGCCTTCTGTCACTCAGTACTAATAACCTTTTTCCTTCTTCTAACATGCAGCTTATTTTTATGCAGATGGTACCCACCTTGACATGCCTGGCATTCATATGACAGTATCATTCTTGTGGCCAAAATTCCTGATTGCCATTTCACATTCCTTTCATACTGAACTGTTGTACATTTACTCACACTTTGATTCATAATTAAATTTCTGTAATTTGTGTGTGCATTTTATACTGTGATCCGGTATGTGCGGTGAAGCATCTTGTTGAACCCCAGACCACTCATCGGTTGTACAAGCAGACTGGGAATCGGTGTCTTCTGAAGTAATTAATTTACATTGTTAGATAAATATAATATTTTTAACAGCCAGGTGAAGCTCTCTGCTTCGGTTATTCTTGGTCTCAGTTTAATGGTCAGCAAGAATCTGAAAAGTGACCTTACCAGTAGCAAGAGGGTGACATGACTTTACAAGTATTGCTGCCCAAAATAGTTCCTGTAATATGTTTGTTTGTCTATTGCTGTAGCTACTGGTACTGTAAACAGTTGTGAAAAGGATACCGACTGTTATATGCTGTAATATGAACTCTTAATTGGTGCAACTGTATCCAACCCATTCCTCAACTATAATATAGCTGTGTCATATTTGCTGCTGCCGTTCATGTGATGAACACTGCAATAACTGTGCCATATTATAATATAATATACTATATCATGCTGGACTGTAGCTTTTTAGTTTCTCTTGAGAGATTCTGCTTCTAACATTGACTTTAGCTAAGTAGAGCATACTGTACCAATGAGTTCCCACCGTATGCACACACATTGGACTTTCCCCAGTATTCACTTTGCAGCATATATGATAGCAGATAGCTAGTACACAGAGTTCACTAGCTAATTTTCAATTACCATTAAAGCAGTATTACCCCAAAAGCAAATATGTTTTACATTGCAGCTTACCAGTTCTTAGATGTGATGGCTGTAAGAAAAGAAATGGCTGCACATCCAGGAATTCCGATTGCCTTTTATTGTTCAGTGATAACACCAAAGACACCAACACGAGGTCACGTAGACGTGTTTCACACAAACATCTTGTGCTTAATCATTAGTTGTGATGGCTAATTGTGATGCATTCAATTTCTTTTTTAGGCTTTATTTTCTTTTATTTTAACCTGGTGATCCTGACAGTAAGTCTGTTGTTTTTCAACAGGACAAGCTGTCCTGCAGATGTAGCATTTAGTGGGTTACGACAAACCATTTAACACTGATGTGGTGCTTACAATGATCAGTTTTTCTTTATGTACAACCTTTATGCCAAAAGGAACCAACTGTTGCTGTAGCTGCTTTAAAAACATTAAGCCTGCCTAGCATGGATTGAAATGTAGCTGCTTCAGGAGGGACTGGGCAAATTTTGATCCATGTATGGGCAAGGTGGTTGTACAAAAGTAGATCGACCAATCTACTTCTGTACAACCACCCCATTGGAAAAATCCACTCGATCAGCGCCGGCAGCTATAGTCAGCAGCGTTGATCAGTGTATTCTGACAGTAGGGAAGTCTTCCCACTGTCAGAATACAAAGGCACAGTGGAGGATTACCCCTTCCACCTCGGATGGTCAAACAAAAAAATAAAATAATCATCTATGGCAGTGGTTCTCAACTCCTCAGGACCCACTAACAGGCCAGGTTTGCAAGATAACTAAAATACATCACAGGTGATATCATTTGCTGCTCAGTGATTTCAGTATTCTAGTCTGCATCTCCCCAAGGTAATACTTAAAATCTTACCTGTTACTGGGTCCTGAGGACAGGAGTTGAGAACTACTGATCTATGGGCTGCTTTAGCTGGAGTTTGGCTTTGGTTTCTTTAGTGCAGGGGTCCTCAAACATTTTAAACAGGGGGCCAGTTTACTGTCCCTCAGACTGTTGGGGGGCCAGATCAATACAGCCTTATCAGTGCCCATCAGGGCAGCCTCACCAGTGCCCATCAACACAGCCTCACCAGCGCCCATCAACGCATCCTCACCAGTACCCATAAATGCAGCCTCACCAGTGCCCATCAGTGCAGCCTGATCAGTGCCCATCAATGTAGCCTCACCAGTGCCCATCAATGCAGCCTAACAAGTGCCCATCAATGCAGCCTCACCAGTGCCCATCAATGCAGCCTCACCAGTGCACATCAATGCAGCCTCACCAGTGCACATCAATGCAGCCTCAACAGTGCTCATCAATGCAGCCTGATCAGTGCCCATCAGCGCAGCCTCAACAGTGTACGAGGATTAGAGAGAGGAGCGCCACCGGATCACACAGAGCTGCTGGTAATGGTAGCCTGTGAGGGACTTCCCATTTTAACAACTCCCGGGGAGTTAATGCTGTCAACAGGCACATGGATTTAAAAGACAGCCGCGAGAAGAACTAAGAGCCGGCTCCCCTTGTGTAGCTTTCCTGCGCCAACTATTAGATCCTGGAGCAAGCTCTCTGTGGCTCTGCCCCCACCCTGGACAGTGCCAGAGATCCTGTTTCCCCCTATGGAGGGGGGTTTGTGGGGATCTCTGCAGCTCTGTAACTTTGGAGTCCAACTCTGGGCAGCTGAGTGCAGACCACTCAGTCAGTCCATCCCTGTGGGCGGGCCGGTAAATTACCTTGGTGGGCCGCATCTGACCTGCGGACCGTATCTTGCCCACGGCCGTAGTTTGAGGACCCTTGGTTCAGTGTATCTAAATATGCTAGTCCATTTAACACCACACTCCCCCAGACAATGCTGCTGTCCAGGGCTGGCCCAAGACATTGTGCTGCCATCCCCATATATTCAGCAAAGAGACATGCCCAATCCAGCAAAGAGACATGCCCCCTCCAGCAAAGAGAAATCCCCCCTCCTACAAAGAGACATGCCCCCTCCAGCAAAGAGAGATGCCCCCTCTAGCAAAGAAGCATGCCCAATCCAGCAAAGAGACATGCCCCCTCCAGCAAAGAGACATGCCCAAAAACATCAGCTTAGCTCACAGGTATATGAATTGTGCAGCACCACGAAAGCTCCCCCCTTCCTCTTCACCGACACCGACCAACTACGCTCTAATCCAGTCTCAGTGATGCAACAAGCGGTGACAGCAGAGCTGCAGTGGCGACGGGTGCTACTGTTATTGAAGCCTGTGCTGTTCTGAGACTGGGAGAACTACTCAAACACCCGCCCCGCTCCCCAGCCTCGCCCCGCTCCACTCTTCAGCAAGACACCTTGTACTGCTATGGAGCGGGGCGGGGCTGGGGAGTGGAGCATGATGCAAGGATGACACTTCACTCTAGAGAGAGGGAGCCTCAGGTCCTCGGGCAGTGCGCAACTGTTGCCGCCCCCCTTAAAGTGCCGCCTGGGTCCCATAGACCCACCAGGATCCATGGTAGGGCCATTCCTGCTGCTCTCCAAAGGTATCTCTGTTGCTTTTTCATCCAGGGTGTAGGCACTCTAATACAGGAGGTGTACTACTGACTGTATCACTGGGTGAAATCATAGGGGAAAATACCTTAAAAAATTAAATTAATGCAGCCACCGCATCTAATGATTGTTAAGCTGCAATTTATTATATTTTTGGTTTTGGGTTTAACACCACTTTGAGGGTGCATTAACCCTCAGTTATCATTTCTGAAAGTATTTGCATTAACCCCTCCGTAAGCAGTCTCCACACTGTGTATTGACCTACAGGGACTAGTCTCCTGTCAATCAGCATTAAGCCAGTGACCAGATCCTTGTAGTATGAGCTTTAAACCCCCAGTAACCAGTTACCAATGTATGCGCATTAACCCTCAGTGTTCGCCAGCAGGCAATGTACTTTTAACCTTCAGGGATCATCCCCAAGATCATGTGCATTAAAACCCTAAAAAAATAAAAAAAAGATCCTGTTCCTTTAAAGCATGATATACAGCATAGTGCTTGTTCAGAGTCTGATCCATGGCTGCCCCCCGTTCACAGCCCCCTGGTCCTAGGAGGCTGCAGGTCCATTAACAAAGCGCAACATGACACGCACTTGCACAGTGGGGAGGCGGCTGTGAAGCCACAGGAAGTCACAGCTGGCTTCCCACAAGCAAGATGGCAGCGTCAGGGACCCGAAGACGAGCACAGAACCAGCCTGGAGGATGACAGCACTAGATCCTTGGATTTGAAAGTGTGTGTTCTTTAAAAGTCAGCAGCTACAGTATTTGTAGCTTCTGACTTTTAATTTTTTTATTTAGGAACAAATGTAGCTCCTCATTAAGTCATTGCTAAGACTGTGCAAGTGTGGACAGACTGGCACAGGAAAGGTTTTCCTGTCACTTATACCTATTGCACTTAATGGTGTTTTGTATTCAGTAGCAATATACACTTCAATATACAATTAAGTACTTTCCGAGGCTAATGACAGATATGTCAAGATTTAACAAATATGCCAACTCATACTTACTTACTCTCTAAGTAATTTCAGATTCATTAATGACTTTCTAATGTATAGTAAATTATTTTTGAATGCCAATGTATGCAAAGACAAGTCTTATAATTCGGGTATTTAACTTTTTGTTAAATAAGTCCTACAAAATGGGCCCCCAATTGATGTGAATAAGTTCTGTTTTAATATTGCTTCTTCTTCATTACAACTTTTGCATGTTTCCATTAACTAATAAAAAGTTTGTTAAAACAGAATGACATCAATGAATAAAGTGCATGTTCTGAAGTGAAGCCATAATAGGTGCACAGTTAAAAGTCACTGAAACGGCATATTTTGGATATATGTATATTCAAAGGTCCTTTTGTCAAAAATTACCGTTTTCAGCAGTTGACTTTTCAAAGGCATAGGTTGGTCAGAAATTTCCACATAAGCTGGCGAGTAAAATATATGCTTTTTACTTCCTGAAATGTGTTTGATTGCCTGGCTTGAGATAAGGTGTTCGTAAGATGATACATTTGCATGGAGGAAGAATGAAAATTGAGTAAATTAAAACGTAACAGTGGGTTCATCAGTCCTGTCTATGTTCTGTGATCTGGGCAATAAAAGATTCCCTTTCTTTGAAATTCTTCTTTGTTGTGTGTCCAAGATTCATTTTAGATTAATCTTTTATTTTGCTTTATTTCCAAAGGACATCCATTACCTTGCACTAGATAAGGGTGAATTGGCGCTAGCTAAAGTGGCAGAGAAAAAGGCTAAGGAAATAGATGCAGAATCAATAAACGCTGGAGTTGGTAAGAATTAATGCTATTTAAAAAGCTTCTTTTTTTTTCTTTTTTTGAATCAATACTTTTTCTGTACCGCTGCAATGTTATAAATGCGGGGGGTTATTGGTTCGTTTCTAGGGAAAAAAAGAATTAACAGAGATAAGCTTCAAAAACCACCTGGCGATCCCTGACTTCACATATAACAGTTTTACTTTGAATAAAGAGAAATGTGAAAAAAAATTGAGTTGGTAGTAAACTGATAATTTGTACATACCAATGTTACTTTAGGTTGTATAAAAATATGTGGTTTAATTTTAAAATACAGTGCCTTGAAAAGGTATTCATACCCCTTGAAATTTTCCACATTTTGTCATGGTACAACCAAAAACGTAAATGTATTTTACTGGGATTTTATGTGATAGACCAACACAAAGTGGCACATAATTGTGAAGTGGAAGGAAAATGATAAATGGTTTTTAACATTTTTTAAATATACAGTAACTATGTGAAAAGTGTGGCGTGCATTTGTATTCAGCCCCTCTGAGTCAATACTTCGTAGAACCATCTATTGATGCAATTACAGCTGCAGCTTTGCACATCTGCATTTTTGCCCCTTCTTTACAAAATAGCTCAAACTCTATCAGATTGGATGGAGAGCGTCTGTAAACATAAATTTTCAAGTCTTGCCACAGATTCTCTATTGGATTTAGGTCTGGACTTTGACTGGTCGATTCTAACACATGAATCTAAACCATTCCATTGTATCTCTGGCTGTATGTTTAGGGTCGTTGTCCTGCTGGAAGGTGTCCCAGGCTCTAGTCTTATGCAGACTCTAAAGCCGCGTACACACGATCGGTTTTACAGATGAAAACAGTCCGATGGATTTTTTTCATCAGACAAACCGATCGTGTATGGGCCCCATCGGTTTTTTTTCCATCGGTGTCAAAAAATAGAACATGTTTTCAATTTTTCCAATGGATAAAAAAACCGATAGCAAATTCCGATCGTCTATGAGCAATTCCATCGGTTAAAAAACCCACGCATGCTCAGAATCAAGTCGACGCATGCTCAGAAGCATTGAACTTCATTTTTCTCGGCTCATCGGAGTGTTTTACGTCACCGCGTTTGGAACGGTCAGTTTTTTGACTGATGGTGTGTAGGCAAGACTGATGGAAGTCGGCTTCATTGGTTTTCCGATGGAAAAATCCATCGGTTTAAAAACCATAGGAAATCCAATCATGTGTACAGGGCTTAACAGGTTTTCTTCCAAGATTGCCCTGTATTTCGCTCCATACACCATTCCATCAACTCTGACCAGCTTCCCTGTCCCACAATATGATGCTGCCACCACCATGTTTCACGGTGGGGATGGTGTGTTCAGAGTGATGTGCAGTGTTAGTTTTCTACCACACATAGCAATTTGCTTTTAGGCCAAAAAGTTCCGTTTTGGTCTCATCTGACCAGAGCACCTTCTTCCACATGTTTGCTGTGTCCCCACATGGCTTCTCGCAAACTGCAAACAGGACTTCTTATGGCTTTCTTTCAACAATGGCTTTCTTCTTGCCACTCTTCCATAAAAGCCAGATTTGTGGAGTGCACGACTAATAGTTGTCCTGTGGAAAGATTCTTCCACCTGAGCCGTGGATCTCTGCAGCTCCTCCAGAGTTACCATGGGCCTCTTGACTGCTTTTCTGATTAATGCTCTTCCTGCCCAGCCTGTCACTTTAGGTGGATGTCTTGGTAGGCTTGCAGTTATGCAATTCTCTTTCCATTTTCGGATGATGGATGGAACAGTGCTCCGTGAGATGTTCAAAGCTTGGGATATTTTTTTATAACCTAACCCTGCTTTAAACTTCTCCACAACTTTATCCCTGTCCTGTTTGGTGTGTTCCTTGGCCTTCGTGATGCTGTTTGTTCACTAAGGTTCTCTAACAAACTTCTGAGGACTTCACAGAACAGCTGCATTTATACTGAGATTAAATTACCAACAGGTGGACTATTTACTAATTAGGTGACTTCTGAAGGCAATTGGTTCCACTAGATTTTAGTTAGGGGTATCAGATTAAGGCTACTTTCACACTGAAGCGCTGGCGGTATAGCGCCACTATTTTTAGCGCCGCTATACCGTCGTTTTTGCTGCGATTTGCGGGCGCTAGCGGGGTGATTTTAACCCCTGCTAGCGGCCAATAAAGTGTTAAAAACGCCCGCAATAGCGCCTTTTTGCGACGTTTTGCGGGCGTTTTGGAGGCGCTACCCCATTGATTACAATGGGCAGGGGCGCTATAGGAGCGGAATTTTTGCCACTCCTATCGCGCCTCAAAGATGCGGCTTGCAGGAGTTTTTTACCCTCCTGCCAGCGCACCGCTCCAGTGTGAAAGCCCTTGGGCTTTCACACTGGATACAAAGGAGCGGCTTTTTCAGGGCGCATTGCAGGCGCAATAGCGCCTGCAAAGCGCCTCAGTGTGAAAGGGGCCTAAAGGTGGCTGAATACAAATGCACACTACACTTTTCAGATATTTATTTGTACAAAATTTGGAAAATAATTTATCATTTTCCTTCCACTTCCCAATTATGTGCCATTTTGTGTTGGTCAAACACATAAAATCTCAATAAAATACAATTATGTTTTTGGTTGTAATATGACAAAATTTGGAAAATTTCAAGGGGTATGAATTCTTTTTAAAGGCACTGCAATTCCTGCCTTATAGCATAATGAAAAGTCAGACGTGTCAAGTGTCATGCTAAGTATAGTGGAATAGTTTCCTTACAGGAATTGGTAAGATTTAAATGCCCCCTAGAATGTTGAATCCGATTGGTGATACATCAAGTGCTAAAATTAGAAGTTACAAACAAGATTGTGTTTGTATTGTCTTTATTAATACTCTACCATGTTTTACAGGTGTATATTTTTAATTGTACTGATATTGTGTTGTGTGGGCAGATGATATGGAAATATACAGTAGTTCAGTGGAGTCTTTTTCAGTTGTGTTTCATATTTCTCAAACCAACATCCACCCCTTTGGGCCCCTATAATCTAAGCACCACTTTTTGTCTTGATCCACTATTTGACTCTCATTTACTACCTCTCTGCCTCTTATGTTCACTCTACCTTCAGCCCTCTTTGTCCACACCTTCTGTCCCTTTCATACACCTTCTTCCGTTGTGTCCATATTACTGCTGCCTACTTTCTTTATTTTCAGTGTTTCCAATGAAGGGTACTGTTGCAACATACAAAGAGATTTTAGACATTTATGTGCTTCCAATCTTGTGGCAACAGTTTGTGGAAGGCCCTTTTGTGTTCCAATATATGTGTGCCCTTGTGCACAAAGCCAGGTTCATTAAGACTGGGTTTGACAGGTTTGGCATGAGGGAACTGAAGTGGAGCGTAGAGCCCTGACATCTGATTTTGCAATACATTGGAAATTCCAAAATCTTGTGGAAAGCCTTCCCAAAAAGTTTAGGAAGCTATTTCTGCAATAGAATGTCCAATAACCTCATATAGTGTGATGGTCAGGTGTTGACAAACGTTTGGCCATATAGTGTACCTTGTGTCCACTTTTTATACTTTCTGCCCTCTGCATCAGTACCAAATATAACTAGGATTTTCATCTTTTTGCCCACACTGTCCACTCCACTTTTTTCAAAAGTACCCACCATCTGTTCACTGTGTCCATGTCACTTTCTGCCCAGTTTATTCACTCTGTGCCTCCGTGCAGAAATGAAACTGTGGAATGAGGCTGCCATACTGCTTTTTAGCCCACTTAAATTTCATAAGAGGGAATTTCATAAAGGCCTAAGCAGTGTGCTGAGGCAGCAACCATTAATGGGACGCAGTGAGGGTGTGTAAAGGGACACAGATTACTTGAAGTCAGTGGACTTTTGTGCCTCATTTAAAGTCACAGCACACCAAGGATCCTCAAATGTTGTCCAAAGGCTTTTATTGCAGAAAGATCACATCACAAGAACAAGTGCAACGTTTCGGAGCCGCGCAGGACCCCTTCGTCAAGCATGTGATGATCATTTAAAGTCATAACATGCTTTACTATTTGAGATCTGCTGATATAGGCAACATAACTGCTTTCTTTTGCCCTACATTTTATATGTAGCGCATAGAAAAAATCCCTTTGTGTCTCTAAGGCTGGGTTCACACTATTGTGAATTGGATGTGGGTTTACCCCGCATCCAATTCGCCTGTCAGGAGATTGTGACTGGCTCTCAATGGAGCCGGTTCACACATCTTCGGATCGGCTTTAGGGCAAATTGCACAGGAGTCCTGTGGGTCTTCTGGTCCCTTTCAGTTACGAATTCAGCCCAAAATTCAGACTGAAATTGGACTTAAGGCGGTGAACAGGGACGCACCAGATCCCTGCTGTGAGCCGCTCCATACTGCAATGTGAACCCAGCCTAAATGTCCTCACCCTCTATATTTATAGTAATCACTGAGCATTTTTTTTTCAATTTTTTTTCCCTGCACAGCGAAAATGTCTTATTTATTTTTTTGAGTCGGGTTATATAGGTTTCCCAGGCAATTCTGAACATGAACTTGTATTTTACATTTACTGAGCTGATTTGATGCATGTTCCTGGAGGTTATTACAGCCACAGCCTATGGAAAAATGCAAATGACTAAGTATACCTCATTCACTGCATAGGTAATCATTTTCACCATGCAGCCTGTAGTCTGCTAATTTAAACGTCACTTAAACCATGCCACGAGGAACTGACATGGCATAACCTATTAAGAAATCCTATAATTAATAATGATCTACAGTCATAAAAAAAATCCCAGGAGTTCTTATGTTATTTTCTTGATTAAAAACTCCAGTAAAGAACGCATGTTAAAAATGTCAGAAAGATTCCCAAGGCCAACTTACTTTAAATTACACTTGGGCCTAGTGAGATGAATTTATTTAACCTTCAAATCAATAGTATTCACCCAAAAGGGATTCCTGTTGTAACGAGAAAAGCTGATAAATTCTTGCTAGTCTAAAGTCACACAGTGGAGCACCATCATTTTATTTAGCGTGAAATTACATTACAAATGTAACACATACATACATATTGCTGGAAAGAGCTGGCGGTGGAACTGAATTTGCCCATACATATGATAGTCAACAGTCAAAAAAGCTAATTTTAAAACTTATATGTGGTTAATCAGTGTTTAAAGGCCTTTCTGTTCGTTTATTATCTTCTGTCATATCAAACAAGTGTGATTGAAAGTTTGATATTGCGGTAATCCGATTTGGCTATTTGTGTGTACGTCCAAAAAATACTGGGCCCCAAGTCAGATCAAACTGACCAAGCATTGTGTATGCCACGCATTGCAATACTGCACACATAAAAACTGCATTATTTTTAATTTAAAGCGAGCTTCAACTACCATAAAGAAAAAAATAATTTCCAAGTCACTTATGTACTTGACATTGTAAAGCTCACCACACGTTACAGCTTGACTGTACAATCTCTAATAAATCTACCAAGAACTATATAGTGCAAGAGCCTTCCTGATTGGATACAGATTCAGATGGATTGAAAGGAGATTGTGCAGTCATATTGTAACATTAATTGTGAGCTTATGGATTTGGACAGGCTTATTGCTGTTCCTTATCCACTTCTGCTTCATGCATATTGAGATAAGCTTTTGACCTAACTTTCTGAAACTGAAAAATGTAGAGTGCTAAGATGTCTGCCTAGAGTAAACACATGACCATTCCTAATGTGATAATAAGAGATAATCAGCTGGTAAATGCAAAACATTGGTGACATGGGTAGGAGATAAGAATTCTATGGTAATTAGGCACGTAAAACAGAGCTGCCATGTTTGTAAAGAAACCTTTTGCATAAGTTGTCAGTAGACATATTTTTGCATTTGTAACAAATCAGCTGAGTACTAAAACATTTTGCTTACCACTTGCCTACTGGGCACCCCCGTCCCAATTTTCAGCTTTCAGCGCTGTTCCACTTTGAATGACAATTGCCCGGTCATGCTACACTGTACCCAAATTTTATCCTTTTTTTCACACAAATAGAGCTTTCTTTTGCTGGTATTTTATCACTTCTGGGGTTTTTATTTTTTTCTAAACAAACAAAAAAAAGACCAAAAATGTTGAAAAAACAAACAAAAGTTTTCATAGTTTGTAATAAAACTTTGCAAACAGGTAACTTTTCTCCTTCATTGATGTGCACTGATGAAGCAGCACTGATAGTCTGCATTGATAGGCACTGATAAGGTGGCATTGGTGGGCACTGATAGGTGGCAATGATGGGCGGCACTGAAGGGCACTAATAGTTGGCACTGAAGGGCACTAATAGGTGGCACTCATGGGCACTGATAGGTCGCACTGATGGGCACTGATAGGTGGCACTGGTGGGCACTGGTAAGCAGCACTGATTTGCACTCGCAGGTGGCACTGGTAGGCACAGATGAGGCGGCGGTGGCTGTCCGTATTCTGGACTGATGTCCCTCTGACGCTGTTAGCGTGAGGAAATAAATAGCCGATTACGGCTCTGTTTACATAACAAGAACAGCTGTCATTGGCTGACAGCTGATCACGTGGTAGGGGGTCAGGATCAGCCCCTTACGCTGGTCTATGGTCAGCCGAGTCTCGTAGACTAGCTGATCACAGAGCACGCCGCGCCCACCCTGCAGGGGGCATGCAGGCAGCTCATGCACGGGAGGACGTACATGCACACCCTCCAAGATATTTACGCCCACGCTATAGCCGTCTTTCAGCTATAGCGCAGGCGCAAAGAGGTTAAACAGGCGTTTGGAGTTTTTTTTTTTCAGTTTGTTGAAGCAACTCTATGTTAGCTTTTGTTTCCAGGCACCTTTAGGCATTTACAGGCATATCTGAAAAGGAGCGTTTACAGGCTGAAAAAACTCCATCACAAGCATGTTTTTGAGAGAAGCTTTCGGGCAGAAAAACGGTTGACGCACTTAAACTCATCCTCAAAAATTTACTTTTAACATACTGTAAATTAACAAAAATCCCTCTACCCTATTCATGTAAATGGGCTGCACCCTGCCTGTAAAACACATCGTGTTGGATGGTAAAAGATCTGTGAACAAGGTCAGGTCTTAACCACTTCAATACCAGACACTTTCGCCCCTTCCTGCCCAGGACAGTTTTCAGCTTTCAGCATTGTCGCACTTTCAATGATAGTTGCGCGGTCATTCAACTCTGTACCCAAACAAAATTTTTATCATTTTCTTCCCACAAATAGAGCTTTATTTTGGTGGTAGTTGATGACAACTGGGGTTTTTATTTTTTGCTAAACAAACGAAAAAAGACAGATTTTTTTTTTAAACTGATGAGCACTGATAGGCGGCACTGATGGGCACTAATAGGTGGCACTGATAGGCAACACTGATGGGCACTGATAGGTGACACTGATAGATGGCACCATATAGGCAGCACTGATGAGGAGCTACTGACAGGCATTACTGAGTGGCATCTGAAGGGCACTGACGGGCATTACTGATGGGGCACGGATTGGCACATTTATGGACACTGGCACTTTTATGGGCACTGACAGGCATTCTTTATGGGGCACAGGTTGGCAGCTGATGCACTGGTAATCAATGTGCTGATCATAGGTGTGCACAGCCTGTTGCATTGGGGTGTGCACCTCAAAGCTCCAACACATATGCGTTTGTGACATATTTACCGGCCTTTTCCCCGCTCTCTATCCTGTAACAATGGGGGGACCTGGGTAGCAGAAAGAAGTGGAACAGTGACAGGAGGGGTGGCATATATTGGTACAGATCCCTTGTATTTTCCTCCTGTGGCAGCTGAATGTCAGCGAGAGGGATAGGAGGAGAAGCCAACTTTCAGCTGTTGCAGGAGAAAAATACAGATCGGTTCCACTAAATTCCACCCCCACCGGCTCTTCTATCCAGGTTCTGGGGGTTGGTAAGGAAGGATCACGGTTCACCTGTCACTTGCCTGCAATTGATGGGTTGCCAACCCCAGGATTAAGGTGTGCCCAGGCACACCTGGCACACCCCTTGCACACGCCTATGGTGCTGATTTTCAGCGCAGACCATCCCTCTGACAGGGAGAGCCGCCGATAGGCTCTCCCTGTCAGCGCGAACCGAGAAATGCCGTTTACTGGCACTTCCTGGTTCACACAATGATCAGCTGTGATTGGTCACAGCTGATCACGTGGTAAGAAGCCTCAGGTAGAGGCTCCATACCACGATCGGAGATGCAGTGTATCAGACTGACATACAGCACCACCTGCGCAGCGGCTTGTTATCCTGATCACATCATATGATGTCCGGTCATGATAACAGAACCACTTTGCCAACATCATATTGCTATATGTCAGGTGGCAAGGGGTTAAAGTGGTTGTACACTCTCACAGATAGCCAGTGAAGTGAACAGCTTCAGATGATACACAGAGCTGAAACAAATCCTCCTACATAAGTTTTATTTGTATATCTGCTGTCTTCCCCTTTCTACACCCTTTGAAAAGTGCAGATCTTGTTAGAAATCTTTCTTCATTATTCAGCAGTAGGCGGGGTGGGTGGAGAGACTGTATTTGCACTGTGTGAGAGCTGAATGGAGGAAAGGGACACACCGCCCCTCCACATAGGCAGAGGAACGAAAGAATGTGCAGAGCTGTATTCTGAATAGACAAGCTGTGTGTTTATCTCCCTCTAAGCT
The DNA here is from genome assembly GCA_029206835.1 of Rana muscosa. NCBI lineage: Eukaryota > Metazoa > Chordata > Amphibia > Anura > Ranidae > Rana > Rana muscosa. Next base: position 165,444,359 of record CM055121.1, on the reverse strand, counting down.
CCCTCCCCGACACAAATTTACAGCTACTGTTATTTCATGTGTCTGAGAAATTGTCAGAAGTGACTCATGCTGATAACAGAAGAACAGAGCACCAGAGAGAAATGGCACTTTAATTTCCCCTCAACACTTTATCTCATCATAACACCCTCACTTTAATCTATACCTTTGAAGAATGATACTTTATGTTGAAGCAACTCTAGGTCTGTTTTTGCATCCAGCGTGTCCCAGGATCCCTAAATAGCAGTGTGCTTTTCCCCTCCAAACAACAACCAACTTCCTTATGGCTGACTCTGGCCCACCCCCTACCACCTCCTGCACACCATTGCTGGACTTTCACTGTAATAAGCAACAGAATGGGTCACCTAGAGCTTATAAATATATTGGACTCGGTCAGAAATCAAAGCAACATTGTCTGACTGGTAGTTCTAGACAGCACATATATTTTCATCTCACTTTTTTACATGAATCACATTATGTTCTGTTTGTCAGGATCAAATAATATTTCCCCGTGATGTAATTTTTGGAGCAAATCAGTAATTATGACTTTATTGAGATCCCCTCCGGGTTGAAGATTTTCTGTACAGACAAGAGTTTTAGTCTGGCTGAGGCTGTGTAGCTTGTGAACCTATAATTCCCTTCCAAACATCATTAATAAATGATAGTCTCTACTCTCCACTTAGAGGAATGTTCAGCTTCTATCACTGAGTTCTTAGCATTCTTTCATTTCTCCCCATAACCTGCCTCAGGAAAGCGGTCACAATTTAGTTTCAAAGCAGCAGCTTAGGAAAAGCCTTTTGTTCCGAGTTTTGTTTTCCTCTGTTACTTTTTTTGTGCTGCACAGGGCATATTCCTCTTATCATTAATTATATTTCCAAAAGCCTCAGATTTTGAGAACGTATAACAGTAATTACACTTGTGTTTGTTTTGTATGCTATGTGAATGTAAATAGACTACCATTTAGATATATTAAATATGATGAAGCCTGTACCTAACAAGCACACAGCACAGTACATTTTGTAGGCTTTTCTTTCTCTGACAGTGTCTTTAGAGTACAAGCTTAGGCACCCCCTAGGCCAGATGCCAACCCTGACAGTGCCTAAGGCTCACAATGAGAAGCCAAAGGTCCTGAATACTTTTGGACATGAAAATCACCTCACATGGCCTGAGCAGGAACTTATTAAATGTCATCTTTACTCTGGCTTCCAGCATTATGTTTTCTAAGAGCAGGTGCATAATTCTATTTTACATTGCCTGCTGTATTCCTATAGTGTCACATGAATGTGTTGAATAATGTAAACATGATTTGAAGTTTGTTTCTTAGCTCCCAAAGAGCAGTCCTTTCCTACTGTAATTCTTCAGATGTGCAATTCTTCTGAACCTGGGTGATAACAGAGCTAATGCCACGTACACACGACCGTTTTTCATGACGAGAAAACTGCCATTTTTTAGATTGGTCGTGAAAACCGGGCGTGTGTATGCTCCATAGCAGTTTTCTCGACGAGAAAACTGCCCGCAAAAAAATTAGAACCTGCTCTATTTTTGCTCGTCGTTTTCCGCATCATTCTTTTTCTCGTCGCGAAAAACGGGCGTGTGTATGCTTTTCCGAGGGGAAAAAAGCGTGCATGCTCAGAACCAAGTATGAGACGGGAGCGCTCGTTCTGGTAAAACTAGCGTTTGTAATGGAGATGACACATTCGTCACGCTGTAACGGACTGAAAAGCACGAGGCTGAAAAGCGCAAATCGTCTCTCACCAAACTTTACTAACACGAGATCAGCAAAAGCAGCCCAAAGGGTGGCGCCATTCGAATGGAACTTCCCCTTTATAGTGCCACCATACAGTAGGTGCCGCTGATATTGTGTCAATCTCGCCTCTTCTAGCGGCGAGATTGACACCCTACGAGCTCCGTTGCAAAGGAAGGGGGGAAGTTGGGACTTTAGATGAGGCGTACATGGTGGGACCAGACAAATTCACATAGGTACAAAACATATGTATGTTTATTGGACCAATGATCGACATGGCATGAGAAAGAAACATAGTGGCATACATAAACCATGGGTAATGTTCTAGTACAAACATGATAAGCAGCATATAGGCAGTATATAGACTTCTCATGATGTCACAGTCACATGTTCCCATGACGTCACAGTCACATGCTCCGGGGCCACCCAAAGCATGTGACTGTGACATCATGAGAAGCCTATATAAATCGCTGCGGCCCGAAGATTTAGCATTATAGCGAGAGGAAGCGACGAGTCAACATCGAGGAGGAGAAGAGGGAAGAAGACGCCGACGGCGACGATGGGAAGACCGGCCCCTCCACTAGCAAAAGAGCTGGAAGAAGATAGTGGAGGGGCCGGCAGAAGGACAACGGAGAACCGGACGAGACGATGGGGAAGACCGGGCCTCCGCTAGCAAAAGAGCTGGAAGAAGATAGCGGAGGCCCGGCGGAAGAAAGAACCGGAGAGCGGGAGAAGAAGAAGGCGACGGAGAAGACCGGGCCCCGCTAGCAAAAGAGCTGGAAGAAGATAGCAGAGGCCTGGCAGAAGAAAGAACCGGAGAGCGCGGCGACGACACCGGAGACCCCCGAAGTCGGAAGAAGACCCCCGGAGCTGTGCAATAAATTACTTTAAAAAGCTGTGTGTGTTTTTTTTATTGCCATTTTTTTCCCCCAGGTGAATGGGTAGGGGTATGATGTACCCCATACTCATTCACATAGGGTGGGGGGGCCGGGATCTGGGGGTCCCCTTATTAAAGGGGGCTCCCGGATTCCGATAAGCCCCCCGCCCGCAGACCCCGAAACCAACGGCCAGGGTTGTCGGGAAGAGGCCCTGTCCTCATTAACATGGGGAAAGGTTGCTTTGGGGTGGGGGGGGCCGCAGGTCGCCCCCCTGCCCCAGAGCACCAAACCCCCCATGTTGAGGGCATGCAGCCTTGTACGGTTCAGGTACCGCTCTCTCGTCCTCCCCCTCTTCCCTTGCGGCCTGCCAGGTTGCATGCTCGGATAAGGGTCTGGTTTGGATTTTGGGGGGGACCCCCACGCCGTTTTTTTCGGCGTAGGGGTTACCCTTCAAATCCAGACCAGACCCAAGGGCCTGGTATGCTCCTGGAGGGGGAACCCATGCAGGTTTTTTATTTAAAAATTGGCGTGGAGTTCCCGCTCAGGATTCATACCAAACACAGTGCCTGGTATTGGCGGGAATCCACGTCGGATCCCCGTTTAATACAGTGCCGCGTCTCCTCGCTATTGCAGCGAGCGCGAGATGTGTCGCCGAGATGCCGGCACCCCTGTCGCCGAGAATCTCCGCGATAGGATCGCAATGAATATACAATGTCGGCGGCACCTACTGTACGTGTTGGCGTACGTCACCGCGCTTTGCTCTGGCATTTTTTTTCATGAACGTGTGTATGCAAGGCAGGCTTGAGAGGATTCACGAGGAATCACGTTGAGAAAAACGTTGTTTTTTTGCATGACAGGAAAAACTATGATGTGTACGCGGCATTACAATTGAGACTCTGAAGACACATTTGCCTATGTAAAGCAGAGAATATGTGTAAACTATGAGAGATACCATCAAAAGAGCGGCACAATAAAATGTAGAATAATTTCATGTATCAGTTTTTGTATCTTCTATTTGGTACATGATTTAATAAACTCAGTTCATAGGTATACAACCCAAAACTGTTTTCAGTTTTAGGTGGAGTGAGGCAGGATTTGATCATCTTTGTCTTTGCATCTACAGCTCACAAGGGAGATCTCCAAGGACCAGCACAGCTCCATGAACTTTTGCCCAAGTTTCCTGGTTCCACTGAAGAAGTGACCTCTCCATATGCAGTTTTCCATCAAAGAATCTGCTAGAGGATATATATGAATTGCTGAATCATTTCCCTTTTTACCTGCCCTCTAGTGGATTCTCCTTGGGACTATACGGAGAGGATGTTTCTGCAGGAGAACAAGGAATCTCAGCTGTGAGACCAGCAGAAACTAATATGGCTGGACTGGGATTGGAGGGAAATGTCAATTGTGGAGTTACAGAGAGTAACTCCCAGCAGGAAAAGAAAACTTTGGTTGCACTGCGCATTGCCCAAAAAACGTGTGCGTTTTCTAGGCATTGCGGTACGAATTGTCTGCACATTATGTTCTATGGGAACGCATCTGATTCGCAGATGTGTTCCGTTCTGAACAGGAATTCTCTCCCTGCTCACTACACTTCCCCCCCCTCCCCCTCCCCTCTCTCAGTTCAGCAAATCCGCAGCTACAATGCAGACGAACTGCTGAACAGCTCTGTTTTCTCTTCGCAGAGAAAAAAGAGCTGGAATTCGCACCGCACAAGTGTGAATCCAGCCTGAAGGTTGGGTTGGCCATGTCAACCTTATAGCCTGGTCTGACAAATTTGGATTTTCATTGTGAACCAAAATTCCATATACCTTGAAGGACATGGAGGCAACCATACTGTAAAGAGATAATTAGATTTCTCATTCTGCATGTTTAAAAATCCAATCCATATATTAGCCAGTTGTGTTCTGGTTATAAATGGGTGCCATAGGGAAATTGTCTGTTTGGGTTCTGTCTTTGAGCAGATGGATTGTGTAAAGGCTATATAGCTGTCAGAAATGTTTACTTATCTGAATGTGCAAGTTGAAAATTGTAAGACCAGGAAGATGGCTGAACCTTATCAAGCAGAGAGGTTGGACAGGATTTCCTGTTTAATTGAATGCACACATTTGTTGGCATTTTTGCTGTAAAAGAATGGTTGCAAGGGAGGGGAACAAGGGCAAAAAGGAAAGTAAAGCTCCATGCACACTAGCATTTTTTATAAGCTCAAAAAATGCTAGAAAAAAATGCTGATAATAGTGTTTTTGTGCCGGCTTGTAGTAGCATTTTAGTTGCTTTTAGGAGCATTAGCATTTTATTAGCGTTTTTATGCTGAAGAAAAAAAAAAGTAAAAAAAAAAGCTGTTAGGAGCATTTTAGTAGCGTGTAGGAGCATTCACTGTTGAAAAACTCTCCAAAAAACTCTACAAAAACTATTTTTAATTTTCTGCTCAAAAAACACTAATTTAACTTCTAGAAGCAGAAAAAAAATGCTAACAGCTTCTAGGAGCTTCATTTTTTTTATCTCACAGATGCCAAGAGTGTAGATTGCAGAGCATGCAGGCTGTAGGCAATGTACAAAACATTATTGCTAACAGACAGGTAATGAAACCTACAAGGTGTAAAATGTATAAAGACTGTCTTTTTTGTTTGTGGTTGTTAATTTGTAATTTCTTGTATTTTTATTGTACTTTTGTACGTTCTGCACACTATAAGTTTTAGTTTTAGCATTTTGTAGTCCACCCTAACATATTCTACTTTTTTTTAATATAGTATTACATTTGGATGTATATACTTTTATTTCCTAGGTTTTTATTGAGTAAACAATTTGAAAGTTTTTTTCTGTAGTTTTTCTCACTAATGTTTAGGTAATTTGTCCACCCCCCATATATATTACCACAAAATATAATTAAAAAAGTCAGCTGGTTAAAATATCACAGTACAGGCGGACCGCTAGTTACAATCATCTGACTTACAAAAGACTCCTACTTACAAACGGAGGGAGAAAACAGGAAGCGAATGGAAATCTACCCCTAGGAAGGGAAATTCACTCCTGTAAGAGTCATTATGGAAAAGGTGTCTCCACTAATGCTTTATCACCAAGGCTTGCTTCCACAACAACCCAGAATTTTCCAAATCCAATTGTCATTGGGACAGAAACTGAGGTGAAATCTTCTGAACAGGGACACAGACAGCAAAATAAACATTACAGGGGTGATAACTCTTCCCTATGCTATCCAAAAAGCTTAAAAATAGTTTTTTTAGCTGGAACTACACTTAAAAAATTTACCTGTTCTGACTTACAAACAGATTCAACTTAAGAACAAACCTACAGACCCGATCTTGTTTGTAACCCGGCGACCGCCTGTAGTATGACTTTTATTTAGCCTAGCATAGACAGCTTAAAGTGAACGTATGTGTTTTATTTTAGAAGAGCTAAGATTAGAGTAAGTTGGGTTGACAAAGGCACTAATTAGCACAACTGCGACACTTTGCACTGGTTTGCGATCTCTAAAATATATATATGTATATATATATTGTGAAGGACTAACATCAAAGGTAGAGCTTGAAGGACACCACCACTTGCTGGGTCTTCTTTTTGAGGGCTTTATTTGCCCATTTTTATTAAAAGAAGTTCAAACAAAATCAAAGGTTTCCCTCGCAGGGGTTTCAGCACTCTTTTTCATCAATAACATGACATTCAGCCTCCTGGCTTATACATACAGCAGTGTTGCTCAGGCCTTCCACTTCAGGCTCTTGTCTGTCTCCTACAGACTATTCCATTGGCAACACCGTCCATTTAGATAGCAGCCCCTCACTGCTCTGAGCCTCAGACTTGGGTCCACTGCTCTGACCCTTAGACCTGAGTCTCTGGCTTCCAGTGTGCAGACAACCACTCTCTGGCTTCCCCAGTGCACACCTGCACTCGTCAGGAGGGTGGAGCCCAGAATGCTGGTGTCCTGACTCTACTATCAGGCCCACACACACCTGAACAATCAGTGTGCCGTTGAGTCTCAAAACCCGGATGCACGACTGGGGATTTCATCCCACCCGGATCTCTAAGAAATCCCCAGGCTCCAGGTCCCAAAGTGGACTTTAGTAAATCATGAGGAAACTGAAAAGCCAGTTTCCTCCCAAACAAGCAAATACCCTGGAGCCCCTCAACCTGCCTGGTTGAGAATCCTGTATTCATACACTGGTGGGGTACCACACTACCACAATATATATATATATATATATATATATATATATATATATATATATATATATATACATACATACATACACACACAGTATATATACAGTATCCCAGATAGCAAGGATAACTTGTCACACATTTGTGGCAGTGCTGAATTGTAAGTCTTGTTAACTTGCTGTACATTTTCACTGGCAAGTTGTACACTTGCAGAGCACTTGAAGCACAAGTTCTAGTTGACACTTTTTCATTTTGTAGCACATTTGTGTGGCAAGTCTCTAGCAAGAGCAAAGTTGCAGTGGTGAGTCTACAGCAAGAGCTCTGCAAGTCTACAGCATTTAAATTCAGCCACAGAGACCCCTGTGGTGGGATGACTATTGCACAACATAATTGAACCAGAACTTGCAGTAGACTTGCAGAATGTTTGCAAAGAAAGTTGACCTGGAGTCATGCAATGCGGACTTGCTGCAATTGTGCAACAAACTTGTGAAGCTTGGCAAGTCTAGCAATAGCTTAGCAAGTCGTTTTCAAACATGCAGCTCAATTGCTTGCTATCTGGGATACTGTATCACCTAGCAATATGGTGATCTAATGCTGCAGGGAAAGCTGCAGCGGCTCTGCCTGAACCTCTGTACTAGGTGCTGTGATGCCAGTGTGAACACAATGCTTCTGCTACAGGCACTCCAATGGAGTGTTGTGTGGGAAGATCAGAAGCCCAGGAGCTGACACTCAATCCTGGCTGTCTCTGACTGATGGCAGTACCAGTGCAAGTGCTGGCTGGGGTCCACAGGAACCGCTGAGTCTGGGTGCAATTTTAATATGGTACTGGAACAAATAACAACTGTATGCTTGACATTTTCAAATGATGTCTGGGTCTCAGATGCTTAAAAAGTGCTTCCTAGCATGTAGCATGACAGGTTGAACTTCATCGTTAAATAGGTGCATGCAATTGTGACACAATAGAAGAAAAGCAGCAACTCCACTAATTTCCATGCAATCCCGCTAAACTACAACTGTGGCTTTGTTTGCAAAACAGACCCAGAAATTATTATTAACTTTAAAATGCACATACACACTGCTGATTTGTGATGCATTTGTGTTTCCTGTTTGTAGCTCTGGGCTAAGTTTGTTTTCACATAAAGGGTTGTAGTTTCTCTAAAATTATTCAAATTCTAAAAGTATTATGGTGTTCTATTGTGTGGATATTTTAGATACAAATGTTGTTTAGTGGAGTTTTTCCTGAAATATTTTCCACTTTAAAATACTATACAAGCTTAAAAAGAGAACCAGGACCCAACAACATGAACATCCCTTGCAGTTTCATTTACTGTCTTGAGTTAATTTGCGTTTGTCTTTTAATTATGTTTTCACACTTTCATGGTTCACTGTTTTGCTATGCCAAACAATTTTTGGCTCAGCTTCATCTATTTTCACTTTGTATTGTCACACCGTCAATTTTAATCTTTACCTTTCTACTTAGCAGGTTTGCCTAAAGACATTTTACTAAACCTCTAATAATTATAGACACATCAAAGGATAGCTCGACTCATATACTGCACAGATCCTTTTCCTAGCTGTATGCTGTGGCTTGAAAGAGGTTATTTGACAACATCTTTGTATCACTAATTTTGTTTTCTGGTTGGGATGCACAATTGTTCAAAATACAATATGGTGACATGGCTAGTTTTCATTAATTACAGGAGTAACCTAGGTAATATGTCATATACTGTACGCCCTTTAAGGAAAAATTGTGTGATCTTCATTGCTAATTACCAAAATGTAATGCCATGGTTTTAAAAGTAAATATTTATTGAATTGCATTTAAGCTCTAAATTCTACTTGTTAGAAATTATATAATTGTTGTATTTTCTGCTTATATCTCTGCTCTCATTTCATGTGATAAAGCAATTTATTTAGGATTTTGCTCATATGCATTGCCTGTAGTTTCCATAATGGCACCTGTGGGCAAAAACCTAGGGCAGCAGTCTGAGAAGGGGCAGCATCATGCCTTAACATTTACAAATTGTGAAAGCTTTTTATAGATTTTTTCCCCTCTTCTGGCAACCTCTGAACATTTGTGGGTAAGCTCAGTAAGAGAACAATCGGAGTAAAGGGGTGCCAAAGTCAGAAAGCTCTTTAGGAAAGCTGGTTCAGGAAACATTAAGCCATCTCTTCTTTGGGAGGTATCAGTGTTTTTGCCCATTCTTGCCACAGTGATAATTAATACAATGGAGATTGTCCATTGTGACCACAACTATTAAGTGCTGTTTGCTCTCTAAAAAAAAAACCAATGAACTTTGCTGTAAAATCCACATGGCTTTTACAAAATTCTTATGACATTTTCAAACATAATTCTAATAATGTGCATGTTCAAGTTACTGAAAACATACAGGGTTATTTTAGCATTTTTGATTGATTCAAGACAGTAAATAAATTACAGTAGTTCAGATTTAATCAGAAGTCAGCTGACAATGTAGACATTAATTGCAACCCCCCCTTGTGAAGAAACATTCTGGGCCCTTTTAAGATGCTTTTGTGTGTGTATGACATTTTTATGTTATGCCACCTAACTAGAGTCACACGGATCAACAATATGTTATGCCAACAACTACAGCCATCCATTTGTGTGTTCCCTTATCTTACTATTGTTTACTCCATTCATTTCAGATGGTTTGTTATTACCAACACCGTAGGCATCACTTTACCAGTGAAAGTGACCTTGTCTCATACTACAGCCTTTCCTTATTGGATCCTGGTCCCCCTACAGGGAAGCCCAGATGATCAGAATTAAAGGGGGAGCACCTCCTTCATTTTAATCACCCATGTTGCTTTTCGGCAAACCCCTCATAAAACCATTTGTTTGTAGACCGTATGTCCTCCTTTGAGTTTAGTTGATTTAATGCAAGCCAATGCAGGCTTTTGGAATCAGTTGAGTATGTATTGTTCTATAAGATCCATAGTATTCATACATTGTATTCCACATCTATCAAAACTTATTTACAACCAGATGTCACAAGCAAAACATCAACACCCACATACACTAGTATGTATATTCTTGCTCTTGCTATTTGTAGGGTGGTCCTATGCTTTTGAACAGACATCAGTGGTTATTGCCCTTTAGTCTGACTTGCTACTGTTTGGCTAAAATAGATGTTTCATCGTCAGATGCAGAACAATTGCTCTGTTATGTCTACTACATTTTTCAAAGCCCAAACGTTGAACACAATATGTCTCTTCCTGAATAATATGTCACTTTGAAGTAAGTAAACATTCCTGGACATATGTCTTCATTTGTGACATATGAACAATTTGTACAAATGCTTACACTGAACAGGCACCACCAAGACAAATACAGGTAGATATGTTGTTGGTGGATCATATGTCTAAAGTCTCTTTAGGGCAGAAAAACAAAGACGACGATGCACATGTAACAGTATCAAAATTCATGTCATTTATCTGATACTTGTCAAATACAAACCAATGGCAACAGAGAAAAAAGAAGAAATACTATTCTGGGTTTTTAATCTTTTAGAATAAATATAAGGTATATAATTTAAAATGTACATGATTACTGGGCTTATGCATTTAGATGCTTTGCTTGGCAGGAGTGGGCATACTGCATGTGCTGTTGCACAGGGGTCTAAAAGGACAAGCTACACATTAATGGGGTACAAGAGGAGCTACTTAGGAACCAAGTGGTCAATATTTAGCGCAGCCTTTCTGAACCTTTTTAACATGAAGGGCCATTGAAATAACTTTCTGGTCTCAAGGAATATCTGCTGATAATACTACAGTATATCTACAGCTCACTGTATTTTAGTGTAATGGTCAATGGAAAGAATGCTCCTTACTGTTGTATTCAGTATGAAGAGTACCCATCTTACAACTAGCTAAAAAGATTATTCATGTCAGTGGTTACATATCTAAGGGGCAGACACCTAGCAACCTCTGGAGGAACCCTACTTTAGAAACATTGATGATGAGGGTCCTCCCTTCAACTCTTAAATATCTGGGCTTCGCTGGAGAGGGACATTGCCCTAATAATGAAGTAATGATTATTCAATTACGACGTTTGTCATAACATTTTTGTTTTTTTAAGTCATAAGAAGGGCTGCTGGTGGTTGTCGCAGGAACAGTCGGAGCAAATCAGTACGTGTAGAGGGTTGGCAAACAAAAGAAGTTAAATGGTCAATTGCACCTGCTTGCATAACATACTGTACATGCCCTTTAATTCTTAATGTAGGCACATGGCATGTGCACAAATGCTGCATATACATGGAGCATAATAAGTGACAAAGAGAGGCCCAAACTGTTTTGTAAAGTATTATGTTATGGAAAGTATAGTAGGTTTAGAACAGCCTACAATAATTTATTTGTCAGCCTGAAAATTTCCCTCTATAGTTGCAGTGGCTCTGTCTGCCTCATCTAGTCTGCCACTTAATTATTTTCTGGGTCCAGTGTCCCCTTTTTTTTGGTGTTAAGTGGTTACCTATTTGACAGCCGGTCCTATGCAATTGCCTTCTACTAGCGATGTGATATCTAACATTAGCAGCTCCCAGCTGATAGGTGATCAAAGCCATACAGGGCCACTGTTAGAGATCATGGGGCCCCATACAGCCTACCTGATGGGGCCCCCCTTGACCCCGCCCCAAGCCCTACCCCTGTCCGTTATTAAGATATTTATTAGGCAGCTACAGAATTCACTCTGGTTATTGACAGTAAAGTTCTAAAAAAGGCATCTCTACTTAGAATGTGCATTGTGTATAATATACTGTACTTATTACAAACTTAATGCCCAATATTATGAACTTATTACACATGTTATAAAATGGCAGAGGTGTCTTAATTTAGAACTTTTTACAATAAATATTTAGCAGGAATGAGCGCAGGCATGTTCAGACCCTAGTCTGAACCCACCTCCGCTATTCTGCCAGGAAGCTGTCACAGTACCTCGCCATTCAAAAGTCAAAAGTCAATGTTTTGACATATGTGCCTGTTCAGTTTGTGTCTGCATACACCACACAGTGGACAGGGGTGGACTTGTGAATGGACTCTATGAGCGATCAGATGTAAATGGACTTTGTGTCCATTTACATCAGGCCACCTCTGATCTGTCACATTTAGGTCTGGAAAAATTGAAAAGGATGCAGTCCTATTCCATTTTCTTTGGACCTGAATGGACACAGAGGTAGATGAGTGTAAACGGACACAAGTCCATTTACATCCAGACTCCTGTAGACCTGTAGACCTCCATGGAGCTTTCAATTAGGTCAGCTTGAAAAACTGAGAGGCGGCCCTAATTGGAAAGCTTGGCTGAAAGGTTCTTAAAGGAAAATGGTTGGGGTGGTAAAAACGTAGCTCAGCTGCTTGTTTTTACTGCCCCCCCGCTAACACAAATTTAAACTATAGCATCTCACTGTGCTTGTGATCATCACCATTATCATAATTACAGCGGTGCTGTATGGCTCTGTCACAGTGTGTCATATGGTTGTTGGGTGCTGACCTTGTTATAGCTGTACAGTGTTAGTCTCTAACACACAACAAAGCCAACAACAACCATATGACACACTGTGACATAGCCATACAGCACCTGCTGTGCTGTGATCATGATAATGATCACAAGCACACAGCAGGGAGTCTGGGGACTGTACCTTAATTACAGAGTAGCCTGTGTGCTGTGTCAGTGTCACTGAGTGCAGGGGGCTGCTTGCCTGTGCACCTCCACTCGCCGCCAGTCACTGCTCTGCATCAGTCTCTCAGGCTTCAGCGCAAGCACATGGGGTAGAGCAGGGATATGCAATTAGCGGACCTCCAGCTGTTGCCAAACTACAAGTCCCATGAGGCATAGCGAGACACTGACAGCAGCAAGCATGACACCCAGAGGCAGAGGCATGATGGGACTTGTAGTTTTGCAACAGCTGGAGGTCCGCTAATTGCATATCCATGGGGTAGAGGATCGGTCCGGATCTACATAGGAATCAATCCGCCATAGAACGGAAGGCCTAGACAGTGAAGGGCGGCTGGCCGGGACTGTGCAGAGCTACATGTGGCACAGGATTATCTGCCTGCGCCCGAAAATGGAAAAAAAGTCCCTCCTGTGCTGTCATCTCCTGGGCTCCGCTGTTGACTTGATGGGGCCCAGGAAAATGTCATATTACACCCCCGGTAACCAAGTGGGTGTGGGGATGCGGAAGTGCTGTTTTATTTATTTTTGCTAAAAAACTGTTTTAAAGCTGTCCGGGCCCCCCTGCAGAACTGATCGGGCCGGGCCCAGTACAACAGGGTCGGTTGTACTGCCCTATCAGCGGCCCTGAAACCATAGGTCATACAGCCAATATGCAACAACCCTGGCACCAAGAGTTGTGGTGGAGAAAACATTTTATATATTTATGGGATGTAATTATTCCTAATGGGTACAGAAGTCCTCATGTATCTTTAGCTTGTGTTGAGAGTATGTGTGTAAAGGTGCATGAGTGTGTCTTGGTACAAGTAAATAAAATAGTACACAAAACATTATCAATGCTAACACCATTGACATATTTTAGGAAAGAAGGCTGCTTTCTTAAAAAAAAAATATTCTCCTACTTGGAGTGGGCACATTATAAAGCTTTACTTTCCATGGTAAACCATTCTTTCTTCACTTCTAGGCAACAAAACTCTGTCTCTCAATCATTAGGGAGGTTCATCCCTTACTGACGCAGGCAACATCCACATTCATGGCAAGCTATAGCTCAAGGATTTGGAGGGCCATCTTTTAGCCAGTTTCTTTCATCACTGCTATTTCTAGAAATGGGCACTGGTCACAAACACAGAAAATAGAAGCACAAGTGACCATTATTTAGGTGTATAGTAGACTGATAACTCCACAGTAAGGACACAAAATTACGACTCGCATGCAAATTGTTGCTGTTCTCGCAGGCTGCCTTAAGGCTATGAAGAATTCTTTTGCCCTAGGTTTAGCGTTAACATATTGGCACATATGTCCCTTACGGTCACTTTTTCGTTAGGTAGTACAAAATCAAAATCCTCCATATTTTTAACACTGTGCGAGCTGAAACCGTATAATTTTTTTTAATACATTATTTATAAGCAAACCACAGATTTTTCACATACAATTTACATACATTTATACCTGTACAGTGGAAAGATAGTAGTGACTTAACCAAGTAACACGTGCACAGAAAAAGTTCTTCAGATCTGATCATGTTTTAACAAATTGTTCTTGTTCCATCATGCATGTTGATAGTATCTCATTATTTGTGTACTCAAAGATTATCATAACAGTCAATCCTAATTTATTAGCTGAACAATCGTCCAGAATTTGTTTTTGTTTTTACCCTTTTTTCTGGGGTGTACAGCTTTTAAAAAGGAACTCTAGTCCATTTCCACTGAATGACAGTGTTTTAAGGTGACTTTCACATTTTATCCGCTTACTGTTCCATATTTCGAGTTTTGTGATTCATATGCATTGGTAGTTGTTGCGAGAAGCTCAGATTGCCTTAAACAAAGGCTACTGTTGACAGGTCAAATCTAATCCATAGATTTGCATTAAGAGAGATGAGCAGTTAAGCACATTCATTAGGTAGTACTACTAAGCATAAAGCTGATAATGTAATAGACAAATGTTGCTGCCCCCTTGTTGATGTACTGAAAACTATACAAAGAGTTCTATGAAACATTAACAATTATTGATAGGTGTGTTTTACTTTAAATTTAAATTCCAGACAAGCTGCTTGATGAAATATTAAGATACTTGTTATACCTGCAAGTCATTTTTCTTAGTCATTTTTAAAATCCAGATGCCTCTGATAGGGATGAGCTTTGTGTTCGAGTCGAACATACGTTCGACTCGAACATCGGCTGTTCGATCGTTCGACGAAGAACGAACGATTTGGGCCGTTCGCGCCAAATTCGAGTGATGCGAACGGCCCACAATGCACTACGCCATCGCAGTGTCATCCAGGCGCTGTGATTGGCCAAGCATGCACTGTGACCCCGCATGCTTGGCCAATCACAGCGCCGGCAGCGAGGAGAGCAATGATTGGCCACAGGCAGGATGCCTGTGGCCAATTATTGCTGAGGGGGTTTAGTACACGCCCCACACTATAAAAGGCCGCCAGCGCGGCGGCCTTGTGTAGTGTGTTCCGGAGCAGGGAAAGAGAAGCATAGGCAGGGACAGTGTCATTTTTTTTCCTTTACTAATCCTGGATTCCTTGTGTTTAGAGACAAATAAGGATAGGTAGGGAGAGTGTCAGTGTGTTATTCTGTGCTAAACCTTGTTTGTAGGGACAGAGAAGGACAGTGAGGGAAAGTGTCAGTGTGCTATTCTGTTCTAAACCAATCTTGCTGAACCATATTTGAAATCCTTGAGTTTAGGGAGAGAGGTACAGTGAGGGAAAGTGTCAGTGTGCTATTCTGTTCTAAACCAATCTTGCTGAACCATATTTGAAATCCTTGAGTTTAGGGACAGAGAAGGACACTCGTGGAAACTATCAGTGTGCTATTCTGTGCTAAATCTTGTTTGTAGGGACAGAGAAGGACAGTGAGGGAAACTGTCAGTGTGCTATTCTGTTCTAAACCAATCTTGCTGAACCATATTTGAAATCCTTGAGTTTAGGGACAGAGAGGTACAGTGAGGGAAAGTGTCAGTGTGCTATTCTGTTCTAAACCAATCTTGCTGAACCATATTTGAAATCCTTGAGTTTAGGGACAGAGAAGGACACTCGTGGAAACTATCAGTGTGCTATTCTGTGCTAAATCTTGTTTGTAGGGACAGAGAAGGACAGTGAGGGAAACTGTCAGTGTGCTATTCTGTTCTAAACCAATCTTGCTGAACCATATTTGAAATCCTTGAGTTTAGGGACAGAGAAGGACACTTGTGGAAACTATCAGTGTGCTATTCTGTGCTAAATCTTGTTTGTAGGGACAGAGAAGGACAGTGAGGGAAACTGTCAGTGTGCTATTCTGTTCTAAACCAATCTTGCTGAGCCATATTTGAAATCCTTGAGTTTAGGGACAGAGAAGGACACTCGTGGAAACTATCAGTGTGCTATTCTGTGCTAAATCTTGTTTGTAGGGACAGAGAAGGACAGTGAGGGAAACTATCAGTGTGCTATTCTGTGCTAAACCAATCTTGCTGAACCATATTTGAAATCCTTGAGTTTAGGGACAGAGAAGGATAGGCAGGGGACAGTGTCAGTGTCATTGTTGCTAAGCCTCCTGCACAGTATACACCTGAAGGTAGCCCTTATTGCTGTTTTTCCCATCTCCCTGCAGGCCATCCATTAAAATGTCTGGAAGGCAAACAAGGAGAGGCAGACAGTCAGGAGGCAAAAAAAGAGGGCAAGCAAGCTCTGTGTCTGGGGGCAACAGTGCTGGTCGTGGACGCGGTGCATTGTCATCAGCACATGGCCATGGGACACGCTTGTCCTTCTTTTCGGCAGCTGGACATGTTGAGCCACATCATGCCGAAGACTTGGTAGAGTGGATGACCAAGCCCACCTCATCCTCCTCATCCTCTCTCACCCAGGCTCAGGGTACTGGCAAAGCAGCTGCCAAAGCGTCCTCTTCTCTGGTATCATTATCTTCATTAGTCAATCCTTCCCTAGACCCACCATGTCCTCCTCCTGAGGAGTCCCCCGAACTGTTTGAGCACAGTGTTGGGTACATGCTCCAGGAGGATGCCCAGCGTTTCGAAGGATCTGATGATGATACCCAGATAGAGGAAGGCAGTAGCGTGAGAGCAGAGAGAGGGGATGCTCAAGAAGGACACCAATCTGGCAGTCATGCTCCAGCAGCTGCAGCATACTGCCAGATTGGCTCCAGTGATGAGGAGGGAGGGGATGATGAGGTCACTGACTCCACGTGGGTGCCTAATAGGAGAGAGGAGGAGGATGAGGAGGAGGCACATCTCCAACGAGGCAGGATGCCCTTGGGTGGCCAGCGTATGGGCAGCACACCGACGGAATCACACCGCAGAGCTCCGCCTGTGCAGGGCGCTGCCTCTGCCCGTCATTCAAAAAGTTCTTTGGTGTGGGCCTTTTTTGAGGCGAGTGCATCAGATCGCACAGCTGCTGTTTGCAACATATGTCTCAAGCGTATATCGCGTGGCCAAAACATCAGCCGCTTGGGCACCACATGCTTGATCAGACATATGTTGACCTGCCATGCAGCTCGTTGGCAAGCCTACCTTAAAGACCCACACCAAAGAACAAAGCGGACCTCTCCTTGCACCGCATCAGCTGGGATCTCCAACCCCACTATACCTTCAGTCCTCTCTGAAACCTGCACTGAGAGGAATGAAGGTGTAGAATTAGGTGTGTCACAGCCAAGTACTTGCGGCCACTCTGCTAGCAGTACACCGACGTCCGATTCTAGCAGGCAAATTTCCCTGCCCCAGCTGCTGGACCGTCGAAAGAAGTTCACTCCCAGCCATCCACATGCCCAGCGGTTGAATGCTAGCTTGGCTAAATTGCTAGCGCTTCAACTGCTGCCTTTTCAGTTGGTAGACTCGGCCCCCTTCCGTGAGTTTGTGCAATGTGTGGTTCCTCAGTGGCAGGTTCCCAAACGCCACTTTTTCTCACGGAAGGCGATTCCGGCTCTCTACAGGCATGTGGAAGGCAATGTCTTGGCCTCGCTGGACAGGGCGGTCAGCGGTAAGGTGCATATTACCGCTGACTCATGGTCCAGCAGGCATGGACAGGGACGTTACCTTTCTTTCACGGCCCATTGGGTCACTCTTTTGGCAGCTGGGAAGGATGCAGGACAAGGTGCAGTAGTGTTGGAGGTTGTTCCACCTCCACGCCTCCAAAATGCTACTACTGGTTGTGACACACCTCTCTCCTCCACCCCCTCCTCTTCTTCTTCCTCCATGGCCTCTTCCTGTGCTTTGTCCTCGGATACAGCGGTGCTCCGTAGGCGTTCAAGGGGCTACGCAAGTACGCAGGCAAAAAGATGCCATGCCGTGCTTGCGCTGGTGTGTTTGGGGGACAGGAGCCACACTGGGGCAGAGGTCCTGTCTGCTCTGCAGGGGCAGGCCGAGAGGTGGTTGACGCCACGCCAGCTTAAGCCAGGAATGGTGGTTTGCGACAATGGCACCAACCTCCTCTCCGCCCTCCGACAGGGACAACTGACCCATGTGCCCTGTGTGGCTCACGTCCTTAACCTGGTGGTGCAGCGGTTCTTGGGCAGGTACCCGGGCTTACAGGATGTCCTGAGGCAGGCCAGGAAAGTCTGTGTGCATTTCCGCAGATCTTATAATGCCAGTGCTCGCCTGGCTGAGCTGCAAAAGGAGTTGAACCTGCCCAAGAACCGCCTTATATGTGACATGCCCACCAGGTGGAACTCAACGTTGGCCATGCTGCAGCGGCTGCACACGCAGCAGAGGGCCATCAATGAGTACCTGTGCGACTACGGCACCAGGACAGGGTCAGGGGAGCTCGGGTTTTTTTCACCACGCCAGTGGGGCATGATCAGGGATGCATGCACTGTCCTGGCACCATTTGAGGAGGCCACGAGGATGGTGAGCAGTGACAGTGCATGCATCAGTGACACTGTACCTCTTGTCCACCTGTTGGAGCACACGCTGCGTGGAATAATGGACAGGGCACTTGAGGCAGAACAGAGGCAGGAAGAGGAGGACTTCCTTGCCTCTCAAGGCCCCCTTTACCCAGACAGTGTTCCTTCTGTCCCACCCATCGCACAGGAAGAGGAGGAGGAGGAGGAGGATTGTGTCAGCATGGAGGTGGAGGCTGGCACTCAGCATCATCAGCAGCAGTCTTTTAGGGATGATTTACAGTCCCAAGAAACCAGTGGACTTGTACGTGGCTGGGAGGAGGTGGCTGCGGATCATGTCGTCCTTAGTGACCCAGAGGACTCCGGACTGAATGCCTCAGCTAGCCTACGCTGCATGGCCTCCCTGATCCTGCAAAGTCTGCGGAAGGATCCTCGTATTCTTCGGATCAAGGAGAGGGACCATTACTGGCTGGCCACTCTCCTTGATCCACGGTACAAGGGTAAGGTTGCGGACCTTATCTTACCGTCGCAGAGGGAGCAGAGGATGAGACAACTCCGGGAGGCCTTGCAGAAAGGTCTGTGCAACGCGTTCCCAGAGACTGGGAGGTTACAAACTCCTGGTCCTGGACAACGAGTTGCTGAGGCTTCGGGCAGTCAAAGAAGGAGCGGTGGGGAAGGTGGCCGTCTGACCGATGCGTTCAGACAATTCTTTAGTCCGCAGCCCCAAAGTATGATCGGTTCCAGCAACCATCGCCAGCGTCTGATATACATGGTGCAGGAATACCTAGGGGCAAGGTCAGACTTGGACACCTTCCCCACCGAAAATCCTCTGGCTTACTGGGTCTTGAGGATGGATCACTGGCCAAAGCTTGCACAGTATGCAATTGAGCTACTGGCCTGTCCTGCATACAGCGTTCTTTCAGAACGCACATTCAGTGCTGCTGGAGGATTTGTCACGGATCACAGGGTGCGCCTGTACACCGACTCGGTTGATCGACTGACTTTCATCAAGATGAACCAGTCTTGGATCACCACCAGCTACCACACACCTGATGCTGATATAACAGACTAATTGATTTTAAAATGTCACATCCCTTCAAGACTGATGCTGATGCTGAGTGCCTGTGCTGTTATGTTGACTGGCTATCCTCCTCCTCCTCCTCAATGATCCGATTAATGATGATAGCTTGGAAGATCATTTTGGTTTATGGGTGCCGCCACCAGTGGCTAAGGCCCAATTTTTCAGCCCCTGTTTAACAGGGGCGTGTAATTACAATTTTTGATGCAATACTTTGCAACAGGCCTCATTGCTGTGCTCCAAGTACAGTATCTGTGAGGGGTTGCAGTGTTGAGCCACCAGTGCCTAAGGCCCAATTTTTCAGCCCCTGTTCAACAGGGGCATGCAATTATAATTATTGATCTAATAATTCACAGCAGGGCCCATTGCTGCGCCCACCAAGAGTAACTGTCAGGCCTTACAGTGTTGTGTCAACACCACCACCACCACCACCAAAGGCCCAATTTTTCAGCCCCTGTTCAACAGGGGCATGCAATTATAATTATTGATCTAATAATTCACAGCAGGGCCCATTGCTGCGCCCACCAAGAGTAACTGTCAGGCCTTACAGTGTTGTGGCACCAGCACCACCATCAAAGGCCCAATTTTTACTACCACTGTTCAACAATTATATGTAATTACAATTCCTGATATAATAGTTGACAGCAGGGCGTTCCAGCACCCACCAAGAGTAACTGTGAGTGCTTACAGTGTTGTGCCAACACCAAAACCTAAGGGGCCAATTTCTGCAGAGTATATACGGCAGGTCCCTACTTTCAAACATCCAACTTACAAACGACTACTACTTGCAAACGGAAGAAGACAACAGGAAGTGAGAGGAAATCTACCCCTTGGAAGGAAAATTCTCTCCTGTAAGAATTAATATGGGAGAAAGGTGTCTCCTCTCTACTGATGCTTTATCACCAATCCTTGTTTCAATAAAAACACCACATTTCAAAAACAGTTGTCATTGGGACGCAAAGTGAGGTGAAATGTTCTGAACAGGGGCACAGACAGCAAAACAAATGTTACAGGGGTGATAACCCTTCCCTATGTTTTCCAAAAATCTTAAAAATAGGTATTTGGGCTGGAGCTACACTTAAACAATGTAGCTGTTCAAAATTACAAACAGATTCTACATAAGAACAAACCTACAGTCCCTGTCTTGTATGCACCGCCTGTATACGGCTGTTCAGAGTATATAGGGCCTTTTTTATTTTGTGTGCGGGGTTCCCCTTAATATCCATACAAGACCCAAAGGGGCTGGTAATGGGCTGGGGTGGGGGGGGGGTTGATGGGGTAGCTATGCCATTTTTCTTAAAGATTTTCATCCATATTACCGGGACCAGACATTACATTAAAGCCGCAAGCAGTTTTAAATGGCTTTTTTTTCCTTTAGAAATGTTATTTTGTGCAGGGACAGTTCTAAACACGGGAAACACGTGGGACTTCACAGGCATACTTTAGACACCCCCCAGGTACAATATTTAAAGGAATATTTGACTTTTTTTTTTTCACTTTATGCATCATTAAAATGACTGCTCCCGGAAAACGTCCGTTTTTAAAACTTCTTTTTGCATTGATACATGTCCCCTGGTGCAGAACCCGGGTTCCCAAACTCTGTTTAGGACAATAACATGGATAATAGTCGTTATAATTAGCACTTTAGAATCCGAACGTTCGCATCCATTGTATTTAATAGGGTTCTAATGTTCGTGCGAACTTTCGGTCCGTTCGCGGGTTCTGGTGCGAACCGAACCCGGGGGTGTTCGGCTCATCACTGGCCTCTGACAGTCAACCTAGCC
This sequence comes from Rana muscosa, assembly GCA_029206835.1. Lineage (NCBI taxonomy): Eukaryota > Metazoa > Chordata > Amphibia > Anura > Ranidae > Rana > Rana muscosa. Next base: position 165,423,194 of record CM055121.1, on the reverse strand, counting down.
AGATCCTCAACCTACACTACAGCAGCACAGGTTGGTAATAAACACACCCCACATTACACACCCCACATCTATCAGACTGAACCATATAAAGTGGCAGAAGCACAGTGCTGAAGTTTTCTCTCTGCTCTCACCTCAAGTCAACATATTTACTCTGTTGGTGCATGTCCACTTGTTCCCTCATAGCACTGTGCCTTCCACTCCCTGTCTGTTTTGCTGCTGCATTGGGGACTGTAGGATGTTAATATGATTACATCATAAAAGCAAACTTTCAGAGCTTGGCAGGACCCACTGATAAGGGATATGCAATCATTGTGGTTAAAAAGGGGACCCTGAGAGTCTCTGAAATGTTGCTTTTATGATGTGATCCTTTGATAACGTTTAAAAAAAACACTGGGCTTTAAAACAAAACCAAAGTATGGTAAAGACTAGTTTTATCCATTTCCTCTCTATACCACCAACAGCACCCTAATAGATAAGGTTGGTCCCATCGTAGTGTGGGATGTAAATATATTAGTCATTTTAAAAGACTGTAACTCTTTTTGAACCAAATCCCTTTGTCCCTATTTACTCCTCAGTTGTCCCTCTTTTTTGATCTGATGTAATCAGCTTTATAAAAATTTACTATTTAACTAACAAAAGTGATATGCTGCAATAAACCTTTCATCCAACTAAATAATAATCTAAATTATTACAATTATTATTTTGAAAAGTTGCTAAAGGAAGTTGTGATGAAAATAAATTACTTGTGGGTTAAGGCTGGGTTCACACCTATGCGAATTGGAAGCGGTTTTAACCGCATCCAATTCGCATAGTAGGAGAAAGTGACTGGCTCTCTATGGAGACTTTTTGGTCCATTTCAGGTCCAAATTCAGCCCCAAATTTGGGCTGAAATCGGACCTAAAATGGTGAACCAGCACGCACCGGACCCCTGCTGTGCTAGGAGTCGGCGATGATGTGAACCCAGCCTTAATGAATAGACATTTGTGTTACAATTCTTTATGGTCTGTGTGGCATGGCAAGGATGTGTTCTTGCCTATATTCTTTGTTCTCTAGGTGTCCCTTTTTTTGCATATCAAAAATATAATAGATATGCCATACATGAACTTATACGTGCAGGTAATGAAACTCATCCTTATTTTGTTAGTGTAAGCAACAAGTGCTTGCAAGGGTCAAAATTGTTTTGTAGGACACATATACTGTAGATACTCCACCCTGATGGGAGTTTTCTGTGGTAGTTTATCAATTGTTTATTTTTCTCCACATGTACACCCAGGGAAGTAACTACATATGGTATGGAACCAGAGCGAAATTTTGATGGGGCCCCTAATTGAAATCTACCCAATGGCTTCTCTTGGTATGCATGGTAGCCATCAGACTATTGTTTGCTGGAGCTTATGTATTAGTTACTAGTTGTACTACGGGTTCAACTATTCTCATGTACCCAGCTTTCTGTCTTAAAATCTCGCTTCTGCATTTTAATTTATTGTGGGGGAACTCACAACCTACCACAACCTGTCCATGTTACCACTGAAAAACGTATCCTTTTATGGCAGAAGTTGGATGAGCTTATTACTGAAACATTTCAGGGCAAAATGGCAGACATTGAAGGGATTTACTAAAACTGGAGCACATAGAATCTAGTGCAGCTGTGCATAGAAACCAATCAGCCTCCAGGTTTTATTGTAAAAGCTCAATTAAACAAGCTGAAGTTAGAAGCTGATTGGTAACTTTGCACAGCTATACCAGATTCTGTGTGCTCCAATTTGAAATCCTCCCCCCCACTATCATATGATGACAATATCTGCTTATGTATGCGGTCATGGCATAACTACTTCTATTGTTTCACATGTGATTCTGAAGATATTCTGTGGAGACAAAATCCAGATATTTCAGACATGGCTTTTAAGTGTTAATCGGTAGTTTATGTTATCAACTGCACAAGATGTATATTATATTCAGTGTAGGTGTAACTGCAAAAATACCAGTTGTCAGTGCTAATTATCAGTTGATTTAAGACATCTTAGTCATGATGGTAACTTAAGGGTAGAAGATGATTGTCACAGCCTATTTAATAGATTGTAAAACTTCTAGCACAGAGAATGTTTCAGGCATAATTAGAAAATATCTGCAATATATTTTATTTTGCCAATATGTTTCTTTCTTATGTTTTATGTGTGATGTGAGTGCATTTTTCATGTCATATTAGCTCAAAACATCTTTCAAATTTTATTTGACATTTTAAGCTATGTTATGCATATTTAAGGCTTTTTATAAGATATATAAGCGTTGTATATTTCTTCCTCTCAGGTTAATTTACAGAGTCTCCCTAAGTTGATTAGCACACATCTTACACAGGCCTGGGGATATGCAGTTTTTTCCTTCCTTCTTCTGTTGTCCATTTTCCTTATGGTCCTACTTTGCTCTGAGCTCTCTGTTCATGTGCATAGCACCACTCGTAAGATCATACCTGCAACTAGGCACAAAAACAGTGGTGGAAAACACTAGTAAATTAATTATATGGAACAGGCAGCACACAGCCAGTCAGGCAACTGTTTTCATAAACCTCTAACAAGTCATACATAACAGTATATTTAGCATGTTCACTTTGCAAAATGAAAATTTAATTTGAAAGGGAATTTGCTCATAATTTAGTGAATGTGGTGAAAATTTACTTTGCAAAGAATACCCAGTAAGGTGCAAGCAAAATGTAAAAAACAGGATTTTTTGCATGCATATGATTGGAAGAATAACGTCAACACAAATTCCACACATTCACTAAGCTAAGTGAAAATTAATTTTTCACGTAGAATTATGGTCAGTGTAACCACATTATTTTATGTGTCCAAAGTCAACTGGTGTCTTAAAGTATAACTAAAGGCAAAACTTTTTTTTAGTTTTGAATAGAGTGGAGAGAGATTAGAACACCTGTCAGTTTGTATTGCTGTCTGTGCCCCAGTTATGGAGAGTCACCCTCTCTATTTGTCCTGTTTACCATTATCATTGATAGTGAAAGTAAAAGAAAATCCCAAATTTTGGGTTATCCCCAGAAAATAGGTGAAATCTTCCATTGGGGACACTAGTTGTGGTGAGCTAGGGATCCCAAAGGTAATCCCTTATTTTTCAGGGATTTCCTTTTGGCTATGGAACTGTCAGGGCTGGGCTCAGCCGTTCCTTCTCTGTGCTGGCAGCTCAGCCATTAGCTAATTGCCAGCTTCCATCTCTCCACAGTATCCACCTGTTGATGATCTGCTCGTCAGGTCTGCCTTCTTAAGGACTTCCAGTTCATTTGCTCTTCGCCTGTGTTAACATCACAAGAGACTTTCTCCTGTGTTCCAGTTGAAGACCTGTTTGACTGACGTCCCCTTTGGCTACAGATTCTGCTTGCTGCACTACTACCTTTTATCGCTGGCTCTTGGACTTTGGCTTGGCCGACTACCCGATCCGGTTACTGAACTCTGGCTATGTTTTGACTACGCTTACTCTGTTTACCTTTCTATTATTGTTAAACAAGTGTGATTTAACTGTACTTCTGTCTCGGTCTGATTCATGGTTTCTGACAGTAGGCGAAGGCCATGAATTCAGAAGATGCAGCCAATCCACTTGTTAATAATATTTTTTCCAGATTGGATGACCTGGATCACCGCATGGATCAGTTTGCCACGGCACAACAGACGCTCCTGAGTCGCACGGTCCGTCTAGAGTCTCCCACTGTGGCCGCTCCGGTAGTCTCTGTGCAGGCACCCGCCTTGAGTATTACCTCTATAAGAGTTATGTCTGGTTCCGTCCTGCTTCCCCAGCGATTTGGGGGCGATCCAATGCAGAGGTTTTCTCAACCAGCTTGAGATATATTTTTAGATGCTGCCCCAGGCGTTTCCCACGGACAGAAGCAAAGTAGGTTTCGTGATATCTTTGCTTTCTGAGAGAGCCTTGGCCTGGACAAACCCTCTATGGGAAACACAAAAACCCGTGGTCCTGAGTTACCCAGAATTTGTGGCTTCCTTCAAAAGGGTATTTGACGTTCCTGCACGCTCCGCTTCTGCTGCCAAGAGCCTCATGTCCATCAAACAGAGTACGAGAACTGTTGCCGATTACACCATTGAATTCCGTACTCTAGCAGCAGAGGTTGCTTGGAACAATGAGGCCCTCGTGGCTGCTTTTTCTCATGGTCTCTCGGATAACATCAAAGATGAGAAAGCAGCCCGAGATATATCCACTGAGCTGGAGAAGTTGATCACATTTGCCATCCTCATTGACTCCAGACTCAGAGAAAGACCCTCTGTTAAGGAGCGCTTGCAGAAGCCTCCTGTACATTTGTCTCTGAGCTTTGCAGTCCCACCCTTGTCTCCCTCACCTCCCATGCCTCCTGGTACCGAGTCGGTCTGTGAAGATGAACCCATGCACTTGGGCTTCACGCGTCTCTCTGCGGATGAGAGAGCCCTTAGGAGGAGGGAGAGATTGTGCTTTTATTGTGGCCAGGCCGGTCACTTTTTGAAGTCTTGTCCTACCCGTCCAGGGAACGCCCGAACCTTGAAGTCCTGTCACGGACAGACCTTGGGTGGCATTGTTTCGTCTCCAGTTGCCCAGAAGGATAAGCCCCTGGTTTCGGTTAACCTGTCTTGGGCTGAGTCGTCCATCGAGATACAGGCTCTAATCGACTCCGGGGCTGCAGGCCTGTTCATTGATGCTGCCTTTGTGTCTAAGCACTCGATTCCGCTGCAGCTGCGTGACACTCCACTTGCCATTGAGGCTCTTGACGGGAGACCTCTACAGCCTGCCCATGTGACTTATGAGACTGTTTCGTTGTCCATGGCCGTAGGGGCTCTTCACCATGAGATAATCCAATTCCAAGTTATTTCCTCACCTAAGTTTCCGCTGGTTATTGGTTATCCTTGGTTACAGAGGCACAACCCGTCTTTTGATTGGCTCCGTGCTGAGGTTCTGTCCTGGTCGCCACAGTGCAGAGAGATGCTGCCAGAAGGTAGCCAAGGTCCTGTGCACCTCCCTGCTGGTGGAGTACCGAGATTTTAGCGATGTCTGACACAGGTCAAGCCGGTACGTTTTCGCCACACTGGTCGTATGATTGCGCAATTGACCTTCAACCTGGTGCCATACCCCCTCGTGGCTGGGTTTACTCTTTGTCGGTCTTGGAGGATAAGGCCATGGAGGAGTATATTGCAGACGCACTTTCTCGAGGTTCATCCGCAAATCCTCGTCTCCTGCTGGTGCTGGTTTATTTTTTGTGAAGAAGAAGAGTGGTGAACTGAGACCTTGTATCGATTATAGGGGTCTCAATTGTTTCACTATTAAGAATGCCTATCCGGTCCCTTTGATTACGGAGTTATTTGACCGCCTCAAGGGAGCAACAGTCTTCACGAAGCTTGATTTGAGAGGGGCATACAATCTCGGCAGGATTAAGGAGGGCGACAAGTGGAAAACTGCGTTTAATACCAGAACAGGTCATTATGAATATCTCGTAATGCCTTTTGGCCTCTGTAACGCTCCGGCAGTCTTCCAGGAGTTTATTAACGCTGTCCTCCGAAACTTGTTGCAGTTATGTGTGGGGGTTTATCTCGACGATATCCTCATATTTTCCAAGTCCCGGGAGAGCCACCACACAGATGTCTGTCGAGTGCTTCAGAAACTAAGAGAGAACAATCTCTATTGTAAACTGGAGAAGTGCGAATTCCATTGTGAACAGGTTAAATTCCTGTGTTATGTAATTTCCACTGCTGATTTTTTGATGGACCCAGAGAAACTTTCTGCAGTGCTACAGTGGCCTCGACCCGTGGGTTTACGTCCTCTGCAGTGCTTTCTTGGCTTTGCCAACTATTATCGGAAAGTTTATTCGTAACTTCTCGTCTCTGGTCAAGCCCCTGACTGATATGACCAGAAAGGACGGTAACCCACAGAGTTGGTCTCCAGAGTCCATTAAGGCTTTTGAGAGTCTTAAAACTACCTTTGTTTCTGCTCCTGTGTTGGCACATCCTGATCCCACTTTGCCTTTTATCCTTGAAGTCGATGCTTCTGAGGCTGGAGTTGGCGCTTTTCTGTCTCAGCGTCATAGCTCTGACAGCGCTATGCATCCATGTGGCTACTTTTCCAAGAAATTGTCACCTGCGGAGTGCAATTATGAGATTGGTGACAGAGAGCTTTTAGCGATCATTTTAGCCCTGAAAGAATGGAGACATCTCCTCGAAGGTACCACTGTGCCGGTTCTCATTCTTACTGACCATAAGAATCTCACATTCTTGTCTGAGGCTAAGCGCCTCTCTCCCAGAAGCGCACGATGGGCTATTTTCTTGTCGAGTTTCAATTACATTGTCTCATTCTTACCCGGTACTAAGAATGTAAGGGCTGATGCCTTGTCACGACAATTTTCCTCCACTTCCAAGATGGAGTCGGTTCCGGTTCCTGTGATTCCTCCTGATCGTATTCTGGCTACGGTTCGCACCAGTCTCACTTCTCCTTTGGGTGACAGAATTCTGGCTGCTAAGGTCGATACCCCTCCTGAGAAACCTTGTGACCGCTGCTTTGTTCCCAAGAGTCTCCGTACTGCCGTGCTCCAGACTTACCATTCTCCCAAGGCTGCTGGCCACCCTGGGAAGAATCAACTCTTTTGGGCCATTTCCCAACAATTCTGGTGGCCTAGTCTACGTGCTGATGTAGCCGCCTTCGTAGCTTCCTGTTCTGTGTGTGCTCAGAGTAAGACTCCACGACACCTTCCAGTGGGCCTCCTACAACCCATACCCAATGGAGAGAGGCCCTGGACCCACCTGTCTATGGATTTCATTGTGGAGTTACCCAACTCCCAGGGCAACGCAGTTATCCTTATGGTGGTAGACATGTTATCGAAAATGTCTCACTGTAATCCACTTAAGAAGTTGCCTACGTCTAAGGAACTGGCTTCCATTTTTGCTCGGGAGATCTTTCGATTACATGGCCTACCCAAGGTCATTGTCTCAGACAGGGGAAGTCAGTTTGTGTCCCGGTTCTGGCGAGCCTTTTGTGCACAGTTGGGAATTCAGCTTGCTTTCTCCTCTGCGTATCACCCACAGTCTAATGGGGCCACAGAACGAGCCAATCAGTCCTTGGAGCAATTCCTGCGTTGCTATATTTCTGACCATCACAACAACTGGTCAGACCTCTTACCATGGGCGGAGTTTGCTCACAATAGCGCTCTGAATTCTGCTTCCCGTTTGTCTCCGTTTATGGTGAATTATGGTTTCCAACCTTCCACGTTGCCTGACTCGTTTGTTCCTCAGAGTATTCCTGCGTTGGAGGAACATCTCCGTGGTCTTCATTCCACTTGGGTACAAGTCCAGAAGGCTTTGCGACAGGCTAACGAGAGGTACAGACTCCATGCTGACCGCAGACCCCTGCCTGCGCCTTACTACCAGGTCAGGGACAGGGTCTGGCTGTCATCTCGCAACCTCCGACTTCGTATTCCTTCTCTGAAGTTCGCACCTCGGTTTATTGGGCCTTTCCGTATCCTACGCAGGATAAACCCAGTGGCTTGCGCGTTGGACCTTCCTTCCAGTATGCGTATCTCTAATGTGTTTCATGTCTCCTTATTGAAACCTTTGGTCTGCAACCGTTTTACCACCTCGGTGCCATGTCCTCACCCTATGCAGGTTGAGAACCATGAGGAGTTTGAAGTACAGTCCATTGTTGACACCCGTGGGTTCCGTGGGCGCATTCAGTACCTGGTGCATTGGAAGGGGTACGGTCCGGAGGAATGCTCTTGGGTCCCATCCTCGGACGTACATGCCCCTGTCCTCCTCTGTGATTTCCATAGACGTTTTCCCCTCAAGCCTCCGAGGGGGAGGGGTCATTGAGGAGGGGATACGGTCAGGGCTGGGCTCAGCCCTTCCTTCTCTGTGCTGGCAGCTCAGCCGTTAGCTAATTGCCAGCTTCCATCTCTCCACAGTATCCACCTGTTGATGATCCGCTCGTCAGCTCTGCCTACTTACGGACTTCCAGTTTATTTGCTCTTCGCCTTCGCATGTGTTAACATCACAAGAGACTTTCTCCTGCGTTCCAGTTGAAGACCTGCTTGACAGACATCCCCTTTGGCTACAGATTCTGCTTGCTGCACTACTACCTTTATCGCTGGCTCTTGGACTTTGGCTTGGCCGACTACCCGATCCGGTTACTGAACTCTGGCTATGTTTTGACTATGCTTACTCTGTTTACCTTTTTATTATTATTAAACAAGTGTGATTTAACTTTACTTCTGTCTCGGTCTGATTCATGGATTCTGACAGGAACAGGAAGTGAAGGGAAATCCCCAATGGGACACATATGGTGAAAAAAAATCTGATAGGGGTTATAACCCACCCTTTCTCTATCCAAGATGAAAAAAAATGTTTTGCCTATAGTTCTACTTTAAAGTGGTTGTTAAGCCACTACTATTAAAAAACTCCCATTCCCTCTGTAACATAACGCAATGTGTCCCTGTGCCTGTGTTATATAAAAAATATGCCGATCTGTACTTATATCACGTGACTCCTCGGCTTTCTCCTCTGCCCAGCTGACAGCTCCAGCGGGCGGGGCCCAGCACTCCCGATGACGTAAGCCGGGGAAGAGAAGAGAGAGAGCCGAGGAATCACGTGAGTGCCGGGAGCCGCTCTGATATAGGTACAGATGGGCATATTTTTATATAACACAGGCACAGGGACACATATTGTTATGTTACAGAGGGGATGGGAGGATTTTATAGTAGTTATCAGAGCAGCAGGAGGGGAGGGGGTGGGTACTGACACCAGCAGACAGGCAGGGAGGGGGGAGGAGGACAGAGAAGGACAGAGCAGGGCTGCGGATGACGGAGGCATGTAAACTGACCACAGTTTCAGGGCTCAGCAGCTACGATAAACCATGGTCAGTTTACAGGGGAGGGGGAATATAGCCAGGCAGGATCAGACAGGTTTTTTAGGTGATAGAAGGGGCCAAATTACACAGCACAAGCACTGTACTGTATAACATGTTTTAAGGGAACATGATGTTTTTGTTTGTTTTTTAGGTTAATATGTCCCTGAAATCTTTTTCATTAGGTTATTGTGATTAAAACTGAATAACTGTATAAATTATTTTCTGTATCACACATGGAGTCAGAGTTATTATTTTCTCCTTAATTAAGGCACAGGGAATCAACAATTAAAATTAATCAAGTTAAAAAGCTAAAACCCTTTCTCCCTAACCTCAAGTAATTTCCTGCCCATAAAGAGTTAGGTCAGTTTCATTTATTTCTATATATATGTATTTTTTAAAGCATCTAGTACAGTGGCTTACTCTAATTCAGCCCATGGGGCTCCCCAGCTTACAGTGTATGTAAACCTAAACAGCTTTACTGAAATCAACTCTTTTGAGTGAATGTTAACTTTCATAGATCATCCTTTACTCTGTATTTTTTTGTAAAATCTTTATTTAGAAACAAGTTAGCATGTAACAGCATACAAATTCAGGTAGTCGAGGACTAGACTGAGAGAGGCGAGCAACAAGAAAATATAAAGGTATATATAAACTATCAAGAAAATAAAGTTAAGCCTCGTACACATGACCGGTTTTCTCGGCAAGAAAACTGCTGGGAGAGCTTTTTGCAGAGAAAAACGTTTGCCGGGAATCTCGACGAGAAAAATAGAGAACCTGCTCTCTATTTTTCTCGTTGGGATTCTCGGCAGAGTGTTTCCTGCCGAGAAACCCGGTCGTCTGTATGCTTACCTGTCCAGGGAAACCCGCGCATGCTCGATGAGACTTCGACGCATGCGCGGTAGCACACAAGGGAAGTGTAGGGTGTAGCAAGATGGCGGCGACAGCATTGAATGTGACGAGCGACGGATCGTCGTAGTCGATGACGTCACCGCGTTCTTGCCATTCAAAATAACGGCAGTTCTTTTGAATGGCCCGTGTGTACACAGGGCTTGGCAAGACAAGCTTGCCAGGAATCCCTTTGAGAAAACCAACGTTTTTTTTTTTTCAACGGGATTCCCGCCCATGTGTACGAGGCTGGTGCAATTACGCCTTGATACAGGTCTGTAACTTTCAACCGTTCTTGGACATAATATGGCAGTGCTATCTGTAATCCATATCCAAAAAGTATATCAGCATTGACAGAGGGGGAGGGGGCCGGCCCGCAGCCAGCACCGCCTCCACTCATGTGTTAGCATGTTCAAAAGGATATGAGGCATCCCGCTGGCAGTAGCAACAGGAGAGGGGGGCTGAATCAGCCTCCATCAAACCTCTCCCGGCGCACAGTCCCAGACGGGAGTGCCTATGCTATGGCAAACCGTTGGTGCTGGGAGGGAAAAAAGGGCCATCCCCAATAGGGGAGGCTTCCCTCGCAGCAGCAAGATGCTATGACCATAAGTCCAGTTAATGCAAAACAGGTAAAATAAAAACCAAACCCGTGTAACAAGGAGATTGTAAATAGTAGAAAAGAAAGTAGTGGGAGAGAGAGAAGTAGGGAAAGTGGGGGAGAAGTGGAAAAAGAAAGGGGGAGAAGTGGAAAAAGAAAGGGGAGGGGGGTCAGAGCATACCTGCGATTCAAGGTGGAGTCTTCAGATCTGTACCGAGCGAGCCGGATCAGTGTCGGGCCCCTTCCAGAGGGAGCAGAGGGGGGTCTCACGAGGCCAAAGTACCCTCGCCTATACAGGATCTAAGTGACGGTTCTGCCAGCTCAAGCAGCGCCAAGTCTAGACTAGAGGATACATGCCCTGGATCAGCCACATAGTCCATCCAGGTCTCCCAGGTGATGTTGTACCTCTACAAGTCGCTATCCAATGTTCAGCCTCTCTAATGTAATTTACCTTGCCAATCCATTCCTCCCTTGTGAGAATTCTGGACTGCTTCCAGTAGATTGGGAGTAAACGTCTGGCTGCATTTAAAAATTGTGGCAGTGCGCTCTTCTTGTATCTACTAATCGGAATCTGAGGGACATGCAGGAGGAAGTGGGCCGGGGACAAAGGGACATCTAGGTCTAGAATCTCTTTTATTTGGAATTTAATGTCTTCCCAATAGGGCTTGATCTGGGGGCACTCCCACCATATGTGTAGAAGTGTGCCCCTGTGGCCACATTCCCACCAGCACTGGTCCGACACCAAGGGGTAGATACGCGCCAAGTCAGCTGGCACCCTGTACCAGCATCACAGAATTTTATAATTAGTTTCTTGGGTTTTAGACTCAATAGAGCTGGAGTGAGTGAGCTGATAGAGGTGTGTCAGCTGAGCCGCGGAAAGTTCAAGTTTTAGGTCTCTCTCTCATGCCCGTACATGTGCAGGTTTAGTATCCTGAGTGGCGGAACCTAATAGGCTGTACATTTCCGAGACCATGTGGGGAATCGGTTCATCCTCCACAAAAAGACGTTTGAAGGGTGTGAGAGAGGAGATGTCTCTTATAGAATGGCCATGGACCTCGAAAAAGTGATGGAGCTGCCTGTACTTCCAAAAATTCATCTGGGAGCCGCTATGTATGGCCTGCAAGGACTCGAAACTCAATATTTACTATTTCTCATGAGCTTTCAACAGCTGGCGTTGCCATCATCCACCCAAGGGCCAAAAAAGGCCATTTGTTCGCCCGGAGGAACCACAGAAACCCGCTCAACGGAGCCAACGGGGACACAGGAGGGGACAGGTTCAGGGTTAGGTTTATCCGGTCCCAAATTGAAAGAGCGTGCGCTGTCAGGTTGTGTCTGACAGCCCTCTAAGCTCCCGGGACAGCCACGGTGCATAGGCTAAGTTCCTCCCTGCCAAACATTTTTCCAGGGAGACCCACAGCTTGGACTGGGTATGGAAGCGCCAGTTGAGGATCCTCTGAAGAGCGACAGCCCTGTAATACTTAAAAATGTCAGGGATCCCCAGCCCACCCGCCCGTCCTTTACTCTCTTTTGAGTAGCACAATGAAGTCTACATATCTGGCAAAGCTAACAGTCTCCTTTTTGATTCACAAATTCCCTGCTTTCTGTGCTTTCCTGTTAACATGTGGACAACAGGACAATAAACATGCTTGCAGCTCTGTAGTAAGCCTGTAACATCACAGGCTCACACGCCCATTGCAGTGCCCTGGTGGTAGCGATCAGGAGCCAAGCTGTCTAATGCTAGACATTGGTACACCTATGTAGCATGGGAATGCATAATTTACCAACACTTTACAGGACACTTCAGACAGGGACACATCGTCCCTCCGCCTGTGTCACAGATCAGCAGTAAGAGCTGCTGGTAATCTGTAATCTGTTTCTTGTGGTTCAAGCTGTTACTTGTAGTCCTAAAGAACAGCAGACAAGTAAATTTTTTGTAGTCCCCCAGTTCTATCATGCAAAGCTTTTCTGCTTCTTGTAGGTCCACAACATGTGCTCTTTTCTTACCTTGTTTTTGAACAGGACTGATTGCTATGGTATTGGCCAGTCTCACCTGCTGATTAACATAATCAGCTACACACAGGGCCTGTGCTACCACTAGGCAGACTAGGCAGCTGCCAGGGGTGCACTGCCGCCTAGGGGCGCAGCCACAGCTCCAGAGGATCGGTAACCCCCTGCAGAGTGTAGCGGGAGGAGCAGGAGGCGGCTCCATCTGGCTGGCTGCTAGTACAGAGTTGCTGGGCAGGGGAAAGGAGCAGGCAGATATCCCCCTCTCCTGAAGCAGCGCCAGGTGGGTGCTTAGTCCTCCACTCCATTGGGTCGCAAAGGGATCTGGCAGGAGCAGCCTCTTACTTTGTCTTCAGCTGCTGTACCCAGTATTGGACCCGTAGATCAGGCAGCCTGTAAGGACTGACTTTGAAGCCTGTAGATTCTCCTTGGGCTGATCGAAATGGTGGGTGGGGCAGGGGTGTGGCTGACTACCACATACATCGGTGTCCTTTCTGGCTGAAAATGCACTGGACTGCACTGGGGGAGGAGCCGAGATGGCAGCCTTGGGAATCTTCACCTGTAGCCATGAGGTGAGTGACTGAAGTTTTCCCCTGCAGGAGTTCCTTCTGTCTATAATGCTTCAGCTCCCTAACCAGCACACAAACAGCAGGGAACTGCTCCCAGGGGTGCAACTTCACACTGCCCCGCCACATACTGCCCCACCACATACTGCCCCCCACCACATACTGCCATCACTACATACTGCCCCACCACGTACTACCCCACTACATACTGCCGTCATCACTACATACTGCCCCCCACTACATACCGCCATCACTACATACTGCCCCCCACTACATAATGCTATCACCACATACTGCCCCGACTAACAGAGTTAGGGTTGGCAAGGTAGTGAGAAAGTATCTCTGTACAGGCTACCAGCACTGCACTCTAACCCCCACCTGTCATCTCTAACATGGCTTCCCCTGCCAATCAAAAACTGGCCAATGTCACTAATCCTAAAATCTCTCATCACTGCTATCAAAATTATTTCTGAAAATCTCTAAGATTTTGATTGTGGTGCTGGAGGACACAGGCTGTAGACACCACCCTTTACCATCACTCCGGTCTATGTTTTAAATCTTTTTTTTAAATTTATGTTTATTGATTTTTCCATTGAACAGAGAAAAATTACAGAGCATATCAACATACACGCTTACACATTATTTTCTTGTATTCAGTAGCAATATTCCAGTATTACACCGTGAAGCGGGAGCATAAACAATATAGTCTCGAAATAACATTCAAGCCTAATAAGGCCTACAGCTTGTGGCCACATGGCCACATAGGTGTCCCAGTTCCTCAACGGAGGAGAAGAAAAAAAAAAAAAAAAAAAACACAAAACCCTAATACCAAAGGTGTATCGAGAGTATTTAACTGTGATTTTCACAGGACTCATTCGGTTATTCTTATTCAGTAATACTTAAGTGCTTGCATTCACTCACACAACACTCATACCCATTCACCCAGCACTTCCACCCATTTCCCCAGCCGAAACTACAGCTGGGTGGGGGCACTCCTCCTACTCCCCCCCCACATTTATGTGGGATATGTTTCATGTCCCCAGCTTCTTTATTTAGGATAGGAGGTAGTTCTCCCCCCCCCCATCAAACAGGAGGGGCTGAATCAGGGCCCACTACTGCTGAGACAGAGGGGTATCCTTCCAAAAGGAGCTGTCTATATCCAGCCAAGGTTGCCAGATCTTGTAGAATTTCTGTATACAGGCCCTTCCTTTATAGATTAGTTTAAAGGTTGGTACGACTTTGTTTATCATGCGGTACAGCAGTTGGATGTTGGGAGCAGATTCACACTTCCATTGTAGTAATATCAGTTTTCTGGCATAAAAGAGTATCAAGCGGACTAGGGTCCGTTCGTGGGTTCTGGGTATGTGGTCATTAAGGATGCCCAGGAGCCCCACTTCAACAGTGTGGGGGGTCACTAGGCATAGATTGTTTTCAAAAAAAGAGAATAGGTCCACCCAGAACCCCAAGAGGGCCGGGCAGGACCAAAACATGTGTACATAACCAGCATTGGTGCACTTACATCTAGGGCAGAGGGCCCCTGAAACATAACCCATGCGAGCCAGACGGGCCGGCGTGTAATGCAGTTGATGAATAAATTTGAACTGTATATATTGGTCGTTAGACCCAACAATATCCAAGAAACAGGCCCCAGAGGCCTCCTCCCACCCCTCCTCTGAAAGCCCAGGGATGTCGACCATCCACTTCCGCTGTGCAGCACGGAAGGGAGAACTCCCACCCATCTGCAGTCGGGAGTAAATGGTCGTGGCTAATTTCGTAATGCCAGAACACGACATCAATGCCTCAAGCGGGGATTCAGCGAGCTCAAGAGTCAGGCCATGAAACTGCGCACGGACAGCGTGCCGTATGAGAAGATATTTAAAATAGAATTTATTTGATAATCCACTTGTAGCTTTTAGGACTTCAAAAGAGATAAATTCACCATTGAGAAAAATGTGGGCAGCGTGGGTAATGCCCAGCCGTGTCCACCACAATGCATCGGGGTGACCCATGAGCTCCAGAAGATTGGGGTTATGCCATAGGGGGGTTTTCGGTGAGACCCCCCCCAATTCTGAAATCGTCTTATTCCCTTCATGCCAGGCCAACCAACTCACTTCTATCGGGGAGCCGCGGGAGCATCGTTTTGGTAAAGATCTATGCATAATATCTACCAATGGGGTCTCTAGGCCAGCAAGTGCCTGCAGTAGATAGGTAGAGCAGGATGTGGAGGCCCCCTGGAACCATTCATAGACATAGGTTAATTGGGCTGCTATAAAATAGTGTCGCAAGTTGGGGCAGGCCAGTCCCCCATCACCCTTAGAGGCCTGGAGGGAAGCCTTCGCTATTCTGGGATTGGTCCCCTGCCATAGGAAGGAGGATAATAACGAGTCTATTCTTTTGAAGAGCTTTTTGTAGAGAAAAATAGGGGATGCCCTAAAGGCATATAAAAATTTAGGTAGGTATATCATTTTAAATATGTTCACCCGCCCTATCAAATTCAAAGGTAATGAGGCCCAAGTTTGCAACCTGGTCTCCATGTGTGTAACAACTGGGGCAATGTTAAGAGATTCAAAGAGGGCCAGGTCTGCATTAATGTGAATGCCCAAATATTTAAATGTGGATCTGACTGACAGGTTAGAGTGAGATAAGTAAGTATAATCCTGTTTGGGGCCTATGGGAAAAGCAACAGACTTGTCCCAGCCCACCTTTAGTCCCGAGACCCTCCCGAACTCCTCCACCACTTCCATTAAAGATTTAAAGGACTGTTCTGTGCCATCAAGGTATATTAATGCGTCATCAGCATATAATGAGATCTTCTCTGTAAGATTACCATAACATATGCCGCCCACCGACGCCGTCTGTCGCACCGCCAGAGCCAAAGGCTCTATGGCAAGTGCGAACAGGAGTGGCGAGAGCGGGCAGCCCTGCCGTGTTCCCCTGTGTAAAGAAAAGACATCCGATACATCCTTGTTAGTACATATTCTTGCCCTGGGATTGATATATAGCAGGCGAACCCATTTTATAAATTGGTGACTAAAACCCATTCGGTGCATGACTTCCCACAAAAAGGTCCATTTCACAGTATCAAAGGCCTTCATCACATCCAGGGACAACACCAGGCCACTTTTATGCTCAGTGTCAGCTCTATGGATATGTATGAACAATCGTCTAATGTTGTCATATGTACTCTTTCCAGGCATGAATCCAGTTTGGTCCCTATGGATAAGGTGTAGGATAATCTTTTGTAGTCTCACTGCCAGTACCTTGGCCAGTATCTTAACATCGCTATTGAGTAAGGAGATTGGACGGTATGAGCCACATAGCGTTGGATCTTTATCAGGCTTGGGGATCACCACAATCAGGGCCTCACACATGGAGGAGGGGAGAACGCCCTCCTCCATTGCCTGCCCAAACTGAGAGTGCAACCTCTGTGCCAAGTCCCCAGCATAGTGTTTGTACCATTCAGCGGGCAAACCGTCCAATCCAGGAGTTTTGTTCGGGGGGAGTGAGTATATGGCAGTGGTAATTTCTTCTACCGTCAAAGGTTCATTTAAGATGGATCTGTGTGAGTCCTCCAGTACAGGGAACCGGAGAGACTCGAAGAAACCCATAGTTTCCCATTCAGGTGGAGAGGGCTGGGACGAATATAGGTCCTCATAGAAGGATTTAAAAGTTAGATTAATGGTCCTAGGGTCTGAAGCGATGGAGCCATCCGGCACCTGGATTTGCGGAATAGTCCTATCAACACAGTCCATGGGGGAGAGATATGCCAACAGCTTGCCATTTTTCCCACTGTGTTCAAGCAGCCTGGCCGTCAGATATCTCTGTTGTTTCTGCGTTACATCCACCCTGTGGAGGTCCAGGGCCCTATGCGCCCCCACCAGGACCCCGTGGGAGTCCGGGGTGGGGGACGCAGAATACTGGGCCCTCGCAATCTCCAAGGAGGACTCTAGGGCTAAAAGAGTGGCCCGGAGGTTTTTTTTATGTCTGGTAGTGTTAGAGATGTATGAACCCCGCACAGTCGCCTTAAAGGCGTCCCATGTGGGGCCAGGGGAGGCAGATCCTTCATTATCCGCCCAAAAGTGGGACATGTCCTGTCCCACCGGGTCCTGTATTTCGGGGGTGGAGATCCAGCAAGGGCTGAGCCTCCACTGCCGAAAAGAGGGTCGGTGACCCATCACCAACTCTATCTTAAGGGCCGAATGGTCTGAGATTGTCTGCGAGATGTATGCGACCGACTTAACATAAGGGACCATATCAGAGGTTCCCAGGGCATAATCCAGCCTGGAAAGAGTACCATATGTTCTGGATTGACAGGAGTATTCTTTTATCAGTGGATGGCCACGCCGCCAAAGGTCGACGTAACCAAAGGAGGCACACCAGTGGCTAAATAGCTTGGATTCATATTGGAGGGGCCTCAACCTGTCCAGACCTGGGTCCAGGACAGAATTGAAATACCCCAGCACAAGGGTAGGCAGACCCGGCAATTTAGAAAACTGTAAACTTAAGTCAGTGAAGATTGCAGCCGTGACAGGGGGGGGGGGCATACACCACCACCAAGACCAATGGGGTGGCGTGGATTTTACACAGTAAAAAAACGTACCGACCCATTGGGTCAATAACTACCTGGTCACAGGAGAAAGGGAGTCCCTTCCTTATGAGGACAGAGACTCCCCTAGCATAATTTGAGTACGTGGAATGATACCCCTGTGACACCCAGTGTTTTTTCAAAGCAAGTATTTTGGAGCCTAGGAGATGTGTCTCCTGTAGGCATAGTATCTGTGGCCTATGTGGCTTGAGAAATTCAAATAAGGATGCTCTTTTAAATTTAGAATTTAACCCCCGGACATTCCAGGAGATGCATGTGATTATAGACATGGCGGGGGGTTAAAAAGGGGCCCATATATGGTAATACAAATCAGACACTTGTCACCGGCGCGGCTGCAATCCAACACTGGGGGGGAGCAGGAGAAAAGGAGTACCCATGAACACATCCACACAACCACCATCCATGCAAACACACAAACCATTACACATACATTACCAGTTGAAATCCACATTGATTTCGTTACTACCCCTGCCGTACCCCAAGAACAAGGGGCCGGCTTTGTCCCAAAACTGCTAGTAGACACTAGGAACATGGCCAATACAGGCAAGTCAGCAAACTATTTTGATCAGTCAATGATCAGAGAACAAAAAAAGAAAAAAAAAAAAAAAGAAAACCAAAGGGGAAAGAAAAAGGAAAACAACTGCAGCACCCCAATCTTCCCCTTAAAGATCCATAGCCTCTTGTCGAGCTGTAGAATAAGGTACCTGCCATAGGCACAAAGAGCCCCCGATTGGGGCGAGAAAAAGAAAATGAAGTGGCTTTGTAGCCTGTGCGGGGGGGATACCCCGATCAGGTTGCAGGTGGTCGGTCAGATGCGCGGCCGGGTTTGGACAGGGATTCATACCAGGAAAGCGCAGTAGCAGGGTTCTGAAAAAAGTGCACTTGTTCCTGGTGGACGACTCTCAGCGTCGCGGGAAATTGCATGGAGTATTGTATGGTCTGTTCTCTCAACTTCTGTTTAACATGTTGATACTTGGCTCTCGCAGCACGAACTGCTGGGGAGTAATCTGGGTAGAGGGAGACCGATGCGTTGTTGATTTTCAGGCTTCCCTTTATGCGGGCAGCCCTCAGGATAGCGTCCCTGTCCCTATAATTTAGGAGACGGATAACCATGGTGCGAGGGGGGTTTCCAGCAGGGAGCGGTCTCCCAGGGACCCTGTGGGCCCGTTCGATCACAAAACATGGGGACAGGCAGTCTTTGCCAAATTCCTGGGTAAACCAGCATTCAAGGAAGGATACCGGGTCTGCACCCTCGACCCGTTCTGGGAGGCCCACCAGGCGCAGGTTATTCCTACGTAAACGATTTTCCAAATCGTCGATCTTATCTGCCAACGATTGAATTCTGTTGCCATGGGTTTTCAGCACAGGCAGGGCCGGGCCTACAGTGTCTTCCAGGTCACTAATGCGGCGTTCTGTCTCAGCGACCCGGTCCCTGACCTTATGCATGTCCTGGCGCATTATAGTAATGTCCAGCTTTAGTTCCTCCACCTTCCCCATAATATCAGAATGATTTACCTTCAGGATTTTGAGAACATCCAGCAAGGTGGGCTCCGGTTCCGGCCCCTCCTCGAGACCGTCATCACTCGGAGCGGGGTGGGCCAGGGGTATTGAAGGGGCTGAAGCCCCAGGGGATGGTGGTAGTGAGGGGTCCAGATCGTCACCGAAGAGTTCCGGTGTAGATGAGAGAGGCACATGTAGCATGGCGGAGCGGCGGCCATCTTGGGAGGACCGAGTGGTAATATTCATCCTGACCGGGGGCTGTTTTCTCCCTTTTCTTCCTCCCATCCACCAAAATTCTTCCGTGGATGAGTAGCAGGGTCCCTCTTGGGTGTCTGGAGAAAGTTTTGGGCCGATTGGTTTGGCAGGTTAGCAGGATTGCGAAGGATTGTGCAGAGGGATCTTGGAGCTGCAGAGAGGAACGTCTGCTCACATGCTGCGTCAGGCCACGCCCACTATGTTTTAAATCTAGCAGGGTCGATCATCTTGGCTTTGTCTGTGCTCACAAAATTATCTGATTTTTAAGAATGTTTATTGAATGTCATAATGGTAAAGAATCAGCACCTCTGTCTGTAAGCTGAATTGTCTGTGTTGCACAGAATGATTGTGTTTGTTGTAAAGGGGTCAATGATTATTAATTCTATATTATATTATTAGTGATCTGCTATAAATAGCCATATACCATAAAAAAAGACGATAAATGACACAAGGGGCTTATGTGTACGGTTGTAAAAGATTTACACAGGATTGCGCTGTCAGCAGTAAGTGGTCTGTACTGCGTCTGAACTCACACTAGACTTAAACGTACTTATGTCTGTATGAGCTGAGGTATGTGGATTCCACACTGCAACTGATGATTATACATATACTGTGTTTTCGTGTCCCTCTAGTGCAGGCCTGTGGACCACGGGTGAAAACAAAGGTGGAGAGGCGCTGCAAATTTTTTTACCCCCACCACCTCCACCATATACATGGGCAGGGCAAAGTTAGGGGTGAAGCCAAGGGGCGGCAAAATTAGGTTTAGCCTAGGGTGTCAAAAATCCTTGCACCAGCCCTGGCTGCACAGCTAGTCCCTGCTTAGCTTAACTATATGTAATGCTGCATCTAGAGTGGCACTCTTCCCCTCCTCTCAGGCTGCAGCCAATCAGGAAGGCTTTCTCCTTGTGCCTTGTCCACTAAAAGTCAGGGCAGCTTTTGACTTACTGCCTGAGCAATGCTTTTGAAAACTAGCTACCAAGCTCTGTACCTGCCTGCTATCCAGCCTGCTTTCTTCCACTGATTCCAATGTACCGATTTGGCTTTGTTTCCTGACTATACAAGTAGGCTACCTGCCTAACTCTTATGCCCTGTACACACGATCGGGGAAGTTCAAATCCAACGGCGCCACCCTTTGGGCTGCTTTTGCTGATTTCGTGTTACCGTGTGTTAGTAAAAGTTTGGTGTTAGCCGATTCGCGCTTAAAATAAATATTAAGATATTTTGGAGACCTGGCTTTAAAATAAAATACGAAGATTCATGAGATCACAAGAAACAAAGAAATACGTTTGTCAGAACTCGGTGTGAATATCCACAGCGAAAAATAAAATTTGTTCTAGCATTAGAAAGAAGAAAAGATTTAACAATGCAGCATGACGAATGTGCAGCATGACGAATGTGCTATCTCCATTACGAACGCTAGTTTCGCTAGTTTTACCAGAACGAGCGCTCCCGTCTCCTAATTTAGTTTGAGCATGCGTTGATTTTTCTCCGATGGAGTTCCACACAGACGATCAGAATTTCCCATCGTTTTTTTTTTCCATCGGAAAAATTTAAAACGTGTTCTATTTTTTTACACCGATGGAAAAAAGTCTGATGGGGCCCACACACGATCGGAATTTCTGATGAAACAAGTCCATCTGACTTTTTTCATCGGAAATTCCAATCGTGTGTACAGGGCATTAGCGTCTTTCTTGGCTATCTGATTCTGTTGCCTGCCCTGACTCTTTGATTCTTTCCTTACTATCCAAGCCTACTACCTGCCCTAACCTTTGGCTTTGTTCCTGGTTACCACAGTCTGCTCTGGACTGTCACAAAAGTGTACCTTCCTGCTTTAGACCTACTTTCTGGTACCTTCCGAGTTCCTGGTCTTGAGAAGGGTAAACCTTAGACTCTGTACCCCTGGGGATCCCACATTACCTGCTTTCACCTGCGGCAGGCTTCTTACTTTTGTACCCCAAGAGCTGACATGCCTTGTGGCCCTCTGCTTTTTATTTTAATTTTCCTTTCAGCCTATGGTTTTTGGGTAAGCCTATTATCTTTCTTTGGAGTATCCATTACAGTCTAGCTAAAGAGTCCACATTGCTGCTGCAGCCACCACCTTGACAGCTTGTCTCATCAAATATGCTGTAAATATGCTGTGGTCATGTGATTTCTTCAGAAGTGTGTTTGTAAAAGTGGCCAGTTCAAAATAAAAAATAGGTAACTTAGCATGTTTTAATGATAATAATAATAATAATAAAAAATAAAAAAGATTGGCACAGTTGATTTTTTAATCACTTTACATACACTTTAGGACCTAGATCAGTTAGGTACAGTGTAAATCTCATCTCTCCAACATATCACTTTTAGGGCAAGTATTTATTTATTTATTTATTTAATCCAGTACTGGAATGACAAGGCTGCCAATGACAAGTGTGATTTTCTAGCCAATAGGAACAATTTTAAAAGAAGACCTACTTGCAGAAAGAATGCAATAAAAATTCTGTTAGGCGGTCAGAATAAATGGGAAATTGTTCCGTTCTCTACCACAAAAACTCTAAAAACACCTTATTAAGACAGCAGAATGCTAGGAGTGGCAGAAGTCCAATTTTCTGATGCCCACGCTTTGCCCTTCCTAGCTAACTCAGGCAGATATATAGGCAGAAAGTCTAATTTCTTGTGCAGACATTCCAGTCTATCCTGTAAGAAAAGCCTCAGCTTTTTTTATTCACCAAATTAAAGTTTTTGAATCGCTTCCAAAAATATATTATAGAGGCATCATTCTTCAGGAGGAATCTCTTTATGGATTTGATTGTCATGCAACATGTTGTCGATTGATTAGGAACATTTCAGACTCTTGTGAATTGCTCAGATCATAGAAACTAAACTGTGGTATTTTCAGTTACAGCTACCTGTATTTTTAGGATCATTGTGAAAATAGTGCCATATGTAATGGAAAGGTTTTTTAAATGGAAGGTTTCTAAAGCTTGCCATACACATATAGATTTCTACATAAAAGTCTGACAGATTCCTCTATCCACACTACACAGCCCAAATGGACAAATCTCCCACTGGGGCTATTAAATTTTAAAAGCCGGCCCCTCCAGCTGTCGAATATCTAAACAGTGCCTGCATCTGATTGGATACAGGTATTGTTTGGCCAACAATTTTCCACCCAGCTGCTTTAATTTTTTTTCTTGTTCAATGTTTTTATTACAGTACATATCCCTTTCTTCCATGTTCAATAGCTTTGGATGGAGCTAGTCTTACCCCCAACCTCCTAAGAGCCAACATAGTAATGATACCAGAGCCGGATCAGGACACACAATTTTGGGCTAAGTTTCGCCCATAATCCCTTCTGAACGTTGATTTCAAATTATTGACTAAAATCCTTGCATCTCAACTGAATAAGGTAATTCACAAACATAAATATCAAGTACAAATTTTAGGAACTGCAATGATTTTTATACAAAGTCCCCCATTTTCAACCATTTTTATACAAAGTCCCCCATTTTCAGGGGCTCAAATGTAATTGGACAAATTAATATAAGCATTAATAAAATAATTTTTTATATTTTGTTGAGAATCTTTTGCTTGCAATGACTGATGCTTGCCAGGCTCTAACCACAGCTGTCTTCAGTTGTTATTTGTTTGGGGTCTTTCTTCCTTAAAGAGTTTGTGAACCCATTTGTAAAAGTCTATGCCAGTCCCTCTCGTTGGTATAGACTTTTACAAATGGGTTCACAAACTCTTTAAGGAAGAAAGACCCTCGAACAACTGAAGACAGCTGTGGTTAGAGCCTGGCAGAGCATCAGTCTTGCCAGCAAAAGATTCTCAGCAAAATATAAAAATTATTTTATTTATGCTTATATTTATTTGTCCAATAACATTTGAGCCCCTGAAAATGGGAGACTTTGTATAAAATAGGTTGCAGTTCCTAAAATTTGTACTTGATATTTATGTTCAACCCCTTGAATTACAGCTGAAAGTCTGCATGTCAAAATCATTTGGATTGTTTTTGTTTTCTGGTGGCATACAGAGCCAAAAGTATGAAAATTGTGCCTGTGTCCAAATATATATGGACCTAACTGTAGCTCCCCTTCTACCTCGGTGAGATATATGGGCTATGAGTCTCCCACCTTTTCGTTATATTTTTCTATACTAAACAATACTGAACTGCAAATCCCCATGTACTGTGACAAATGGACAGCAGACCTTGGTCTTGCTCCACAACCAGGCAACTGAGGGAGATTTGGGAGGCCCTGTTTAAATCTTCTCGTAATGTCCTAGCTCTTGTTTGGCCTATATCTAACGCTCTGCGGACATTTTCTTGTGGTT
Source organism: Rana muscosa (assembly GCA_029206835.1). Taxonomy (NCBI): domain Eukaryota; kingdom Metazoa; phylum Chordata; class Amphibia; order Anura; family Ranidae; genus Rana; species Rana muscosa. The sequence continues at coordinate 165,399,595 of CM055121.1, read as the reverse complement.
CGCGCCGCTCAGTGGCCATTTTCTCGTGGTCCGTGCCCGCTTTGGCCTCTGTTGACTGTTCGGCGGCCATTTTCTTGTGGTTCGCGCCTGTATGGATCTACCGCCGCTCGGCGGCCATTGTCTTGTGGTTCGCGGCCGCTTTGGCCTCTGTTGACTGCTCGGCGGCCATTTTCTTATGGTCCACACTGTTCTTCAGCACGGCCGCTCGGCCGCCATTTTGTGGATGTCTTCGGCCTCTAGGGTGCATTCCACAGGCGCGGAAGCATATAGAGACACGCTGATGAGGATCAGACTGACACAGGCAGTGGTGGGAGAGCATCTCAGGCGGGAGCAGACGGCAGCAATTGTGGGACCGTTCTAAGGGTGGTGAGTCCTCTGGGAGACCCAGCATCTGTAGCAGCTAGGAGGGTGGCCTATTGATACCTTGCCTGGAGTCCCTGTGGGTGTCAGGCGTGTGGGTCAGCATGGCATCTGAAGCAGACGTTTTTTCCCCTGAAACACCTGAGTTAGCAGCTGGTGCCCCTGATGTATCTGTGGACGCTATGTCGGCAATACTGGAGGCTTTTGTTGCCAAGGTGGAAGCGGCACGTGGGAACACGGGGGGTAGGAAGCGCCCCCTCCCCCCGCCATCTTCTGGGGATAATTCTGATGCAGATCCAGGCCCGGCTGTGGCTCATAGCCCGGATTTTGATGCATCAGAGACTGCGCATCGTGACCGGTCGGACAGTAAGAATGACTCCAGGTCCGGGTCAACACGCGAAAAGGCCTTGGTATCTGACCTTATCACTGCAGTGCGGGATACGCTGAAATTGGAAAATTCTGCAGAAACAGCAGAGACAGCGGTCCTCTTTGGGTTCCGTAAGCCGGCCCGCACCGCCAAGGTGTTTCCTTGTGTGTCTTATTTTGATAAGCTTTTATACAAGGAGTGGGAGAACCCACTGAAGGTTTTTGCGGCCCCTAAAATGTTTGCGGTCCGGTACCCCTTTGAGGAGAGTTTCCTGAAAAAATGGTCCTCACCCCCGGTAGTGGACCCCCTGTGTCCAGACTTAACAAAGCACCTGATCTGGCTAAAGTGCTGGTCTGCGGACCAATTTTCCAAGAAGGCCCTGTTGGATCTGCCCTTTAAGGGCGACAGACTTTTTGAGGCCTCTCTAGATTACATCATTAAAAATGCCACAGGAGGTAAGAGCACATTGCTTCCGCAATCCAAGAAGGGTAAGGAGCCACGCCAGAGGCAAGGGCCCTCCTTTACTACACACAAACGTTTTTTTCGACCTCCCAGGGCGGCAGTTAAAAGATCCCAGGCCGATAAAGCGCCTGCTCAGGGACAAAAGCGTCCTTGGTATCGCAAAACCGAACAAGCCTGGGGACTACGTCCGCATGAAGGTCTGCCCCCACCCATCTCTCGGGTGGGGGGATGTCTTCACGAATTCGCGACTCGATGGACATCTCTGATCTCCGAACGGTGGGTTTGCGAAGTAATCTCCTCAGGCTACAAGATAGAGTTTCTCTCTTGTCCGCTGAACAGATTCCTTCCCTCCAACCTCCAGCTTCAGCCGACCTGTCGGGAGGCTCTGTATGGGGCGGTCCAGGATCTGCTGGAACGTGGGGTGATCATTCCTGTCCCAGTACAGGAACGATTTCACTCGAATCTGTTCGTAGTGCCAAAGAAGGATGGGGTTGGTCCAATCCTGGATCTCAAGGCCCTCAATTGCTTTGTGAAAGTACAAAGATTCCGGATGGAGTTGGTTCGATCTGTAGTCACTGCTCTCCATCCAGGGGACTTTCTGGCATCCTCTGACATCAAGGACGCATACCTACATGTTCCCATATGCTCCAGGCACCAGAGGTTTCTGCGCTTCGCAGTCAGGGAGGACCACTATCAGTTTGTGGCCCTCCCGTTTGGCCTGGCATCGGCACCCAGGGTGTTCACCAAGGTGCTTGCCCCGATTCTGGCCCTTCTAAGACAGCGGGGCATCGCTATCGTGGGCTACTTGGACGACCTTCTTCTGAGGGCCGCTTCAAGCTCAGAATTAGAGGGGAGCGTGTCTATAACCTGTCAGACTCTCCGAGACTGTGGTTGGGTGTTGAACACGCAAAAGTCAGTTTTGGTGCTGACTCAACGCCTAGTGTACCTGGGGTTGACTCTGGATTCCTCAGAAGTAAAGGTTTTCCTTCCTGTGGAAAAATTGCAGACCCTTCGGGCTGCGGTGCGGCAGCTGACTTCCGAGGAATGGTCGTCACTCCGTTTTTGCATGCGAGTCTTGGGCCTCATGGTAGCCTCCTTTGAGGAGTTCCGTATGCTCAATATCACACTCGAGTGTTGCAGAAGGAAATTCTGTCCAGATGGGACAAATGCCCATCATCCCTGGATTATCAAATCCGGGTAAGCCACCTAGTCAGGACCTCCCTGGTATGGTGGCTGACATCCCTGGCACTTCTGTCCAGGAAGTCATTCCTTCCTGTTCACTGGATGGGGATCACGACGGACGCCAGCCTTACCTGTTGGGGGGGAGTCTGGGGTGTCCAGTCGACGCAAGGTCACTGGACCCCGGAGGAATCCCGCCTGCCGATTAATGTCCTGGAACTCCGGGTGATCAGGCTGTGCCTCTTCAAATGGTCTCAGAGGCTGCAAGGGCGTCCAGTCAGGGTCCAGTCAGACAACGCCACGGCGGTGGCATATGTCAATCATCAAGGAGGAACAAGAACCTCAGCTGCAGCATCGGAGGTCGCTTGCATCCTGAGGTGGGCAGAAAGGAGCGTACCGGCACTGTCGGCCGTGTACATTCCGGATGTGGAGAACTGGCAGGCAGACTACCTGAGTCACCATATGCTGGACCAAGGAGAGTGGTCCTTACACCTGGACGTGTTCCAGCTCCTCTGCCAAAGATGGGGCACGCCAGACGTAGATCTCCTGCCGTCTTGACTCAATAGGAAGGTATTGAGATTTGTGGCCCGGTCAAAGGTCCCATGGGCAGATGCAACGGACGCGTTGGTAGCATCGTGGGGCCAGTATCGGCTAATCTACGCCTTCCCTCCCATGAGGCTCCTTCCTCATCTGCTTCGAAGAGTGGAGGCAGAGGGAATTCCAATGATCCTGACCGGTCCAGATTGGCCTCAGTGTCCTTGGTAGGCCGATTTAGTACGTCTGGTAGCAGACGTCCCCTGGCGCCTACCACTACGGGAAGACCTGCTGTCGCAAGGTCCCATACTCCATCCTGCTTTACAGTCACTGGCTTTAACGGCATGGCTATTGAGAACCAGGTTCTGAGAGACCGGGGCCTGTCAGATTCGGTGATCTCTACCATGAGAAGTGCTCGGAAGCCATCCTCTAGGAAGGTTTACCATCGCACTTGGAAGGCCTACATTTCCATGTGTGAGGAAATTAAGTGGCATCCGCGTACTTATTTGGTCTCCAAAATCCTGCTGTTCCTACAACGTGGGGTGGACCAAGGGCTCGCCTTAAGTACGATTAAGGGGCAGATATCTGCCCTGGCTGTCTTTTTTCTGCGATCCCTGGTGGCTCACTCTCTCGTGAGTACGTTTGTGCAGGGGGTTCGACATGTGGCTCCTCCGGTCCGTCCCCCACTACCTCTGTGGGACTTGAACCTGGTCCTCTCGGTGCTTCAAAAATCACTTTTTGAGAACATTAGGGAAATTCCCTATGTTTCCCTAACATTAGGAAAATTCTTTGGGGTGGTTTGGGAGGGGTGTATACACCCCTCCCAAAACGCCCTGCCCATTGAAATGAATGGGCAGCACTGCCGAATGGCCTGTAAAGCCATTCGGCAGCGCCCGTATCGGGCGCTTTTACGCTTTACGGGCGCTTTTAACCCCTTCTTTGAGGTTAAAAGCGCTCCGCTACAGCCTGCAAAGTGGCGCTGCAGCGCCGGTAAAGCGCCACTAAAATGAGTGGCGCTTTATCGCTACCGTGGGGCGGTCTAGGTGTGAAAGGGGTCCTTCTACCTTTGTTCAGCATCACTCACATTGTGTAAGACCTCTTTCACACTGAGGCGCTTTACAGGTGTTTTTTGAGCTAAAAATAGCACCTGTAAACTGCCTCTTCTGTGCTTTCACACTGGGGCGGTGGCGCTTGCAGGACAGGAAAAAAGTCCTGCAAACAGCATCTTTGGGGCGGTGCGGGAGCGGTGTATACAGCGCTCCTCCACCACCCCTGCCCATTAAAATGAATGGGTACCGCTTTCAAAGCACCTTAAGGCCCCTTTCACACTGGGGCGGTGGGGGCATCGGCAGTAAAGCGCCGCTATTTTTAGCAGCGCTTTAGGCCCCATGCACACGAGACGCCGGTGCAAACTCTGCTGAACACACGTTTTTAAAGGCTAAAACCGGCGTTTAAAAACGCCCGTTTTGCCGCGATTTTAGTGGCGTTTTACCGCGTTTGCGTCTATAGGCGTTTAGTTAAGAAACATCATAAGACCCTCCCTAAGCTCAAAAAACATTGTTATTTAACCATTTCAGCCATTTTGGGAGACCAGCAGCTGAGAGAGCAGCAGTGTACTTGTATTTAGCGTATCACTTGCCACATCATCTGCCACAAGCTGTGGATTGTCCACTTGCCACGTCACCTGATACGTCACCTGGCCACGTCACCTGCCACAAGTTGTGAATTGTCCACTTGCCACGTCACCTGCCACGTCACCTGGCCACAAGTTGTGGATTGTCCACTTGCCACATCACCTGGCCACGTCACCTGGCCATGTCACCTGCCACAAGTTGTGGAATGTTCACTTGCCACGTCACCTGCCACGTCACCTGGCCACGTCACCTGCCACAAGTTGTGCATTGTCCACTTGCCACGTCACCTGGCCACGTCACCTGCCACGTCACCTGCCACAAGTTGTGAATTGTCCACTTGCCACGTCACCTGCCATGTCACCTGGCCACAAGTTGTGGATTGTCCACTTGCCACATCACCTGGCCACGTCACCTGGCCACGTCACCTGCCACAAGTTGTGAATTGTCCACTTGCCACGTCACCTGGCCACAAGTTGTGGATTGTCCACTTACCACATCACCTGGCCACGTCACCTGGCCATGTCACCTGCCACGTCACCTGCCACAATTTGTGGATTGTCCACCTGCCACATCACCTGCCACGTCACTTGCCACAATTTGTGGATTGTCCACCTGCCACGTCCCCTGCCACATCACCTGCCACAATTTGTGGATTGTTCACCTGCCACGTCACCTGGCCACGTCACCTGGCCACGTCATCTGGCCACATCACCTGCCACAATTTGTGGATTGTCCACTTGCCACGTCACCTGCCACGTCACCTGGCCACGTCACCTGCCACAAGTTGTGGAATGTTCACTTGCCACGTCACCTGCCACAAGTTGTGCATTGTCCACTTGCCACGTCACCTGGCCACGTCACCTGCCACGTGGAAAACTTTTGCGTCTGAACCCATTTTTTTGCTTCTGGAAAAACAAGGTTAAACGCAACTGCCTAAAAACGGCAATATACGAGACTGTGTGCATGGACACATAGGATAACATTGAATGGGTTCAGGAGCAGTTGAAAAAAGTGTCCAACTGCCTCTGAACGCGCGTTTAACAGCAAATAACAGCGTCTCGTGTGCATGGGACCTAACCGTAGTTTTTGCGGCGCTATTGGGCCCCTAGTGGGGTGCTTTTAACCCCTGCTAGCGGCCAAGAAAGGGTTAAAACCTGCCCGCAAAGCGCTGCTGCCCATTGATTTCAATGGGCAGGGGCGCTTTGGGAGCGGTGTATTCACCGCTCCTACAGCACCTCAAAGATACTGCTAGCAGGACTTTGTTTACCGTCCTGCCAGCGCACTGCTCCAGTGTGAAAGCCCTCGGGCTTTCACATTGGAGTGAAAGGAGCGGCTTTTTTCAGGGCGCTTTGCAGGCGCCAGTTTTTGCGTTATAGCACCTGCAAAGTGCCTCAGTGTGAAAGGGGTCTAAATGAATGAGTTTATTCAATAGGAGCATTGCTGGTTGGTTTGGAGAGTTTAGTAACCTGTAACAACCAGATTTCATGATTCTGCATTTAGGCTACTTTCACACTGGGGCGCTTTGCAGGCGCTAAAGAGCTAAAAATAGTGCCTGCAAAGCACGCTGAAAAAGCGGCTCCTCTCACTCCAGTGTGAAAGCCCCGAGGGCTTTCACACTAGAGCGGTGCGTTGGAAGGACACTCAAAAAAGTCCTGCCAGCCGCATACACCGCTCCTACAGTGCCCCTGCCCATTGAAATCAATGGGCAGGGCCGCCGAACCGCTTTGCCGGCGGTTTTAACCCTTTTTCGGCCACTAGCGGTGGTTAAAAAAGCACCCCGCTAGTGGCCGAATAGCGCCACAAAAAGGACAGTAAAGCGCCGCTAAAAATAGCGGCGTTTTACTGCCGGCGGCGCACCGCTCCAGTGTGAAAGTAGCCATAGACCAATTAGGTAATGATTCATAGTTGTGTACTATGAAATACTGCATTTTCACTGTCTTGTTGAATAAGTCCATTTGGCTAGATGATCCAACTAGCAAGAAGAAGCTGATGAAGTCTGCCAGTCTCATGATATCAATGAAAAATATATATTTACTAGCAGGAGGTATTTTTCCACAGCTGCCAATCAGATTCTTATTTTCTGGGCATTTCAAGATATGGGCAGCTGTGAGGAAGCAACTTCAGGTCATTTAGGGATTTTTATTTAACAGCTTATTCACTATCAAACGCATTGGCAGGCAAGATAAAAAAAAAAAACATTGGCAGGCTGCCATAGTGTGTGTCATTTACCTTTCTAAAAGTCCAGGTCCTTTTACGACATCAGGCCTCCTCCAGCTCCTCCCCCTTCACGGTCACATGACTGGTCGTGACCTCTTCATTTCCTCCTTCCTTCTAAGCTTGAGTAGAAGGCTGGCCGGACGGCCACGGAGGCGGCTGTGGCGCTGGCCGTGGTGAGCGGCGCTGGCACAAGGAGAAGCCCAGTTGCTCGCTGCCTTGAGAGTGGTGACCCGGCCTGAACTCTGCCTGAAAGAAATGCGGCCGTCTCCGCGGAGCCGGCCGCGAACTTGTCGCAGAGAGGCCGGCCAAGCAGCTGAGAGTGAGGAGACGTGAACGCGCGGACCGGCCCACCGGACATATGCCCGGTGAGCCCTATGGCCAGTCCAGGCCTGGGCCCAATAGCAAATAGGAGGATGCAGGTCCAGGGCACCAGATTTGGGTATATTTACACATCACGCACCTGCTGCATCCAACAATGGAATGTATGAACCTCAGCAAGCTCTTTAGAGGTGATCAAGACATGCCAGTGTTTTTAAAAATTTAAAACTTCATGGCATTTCTTTAAGTAACCAGTACAAATTGAAACAAGGAGGAAATAGGAATTGGAAATGGGCTATATTTGGACTTTGATGGTACCGTATATTAACTGATAAGCACACAGTCAAAATGTTAAAAAAAAAAAAAAAATATTTCAAAAATATATATAATAGCATATTCACAGACTAGAGATAATGAATCATGACAATCATAGAAAAGTTTTGATACATCCTATTATTACAGATAGAACATAGATACCATCCATATATGATTACTTATTGGTTGCTCTAAATGTTTTGCAGGTTTTTATTAGCTGCTTCTTCAGGAGATTTTTTTTATGTGATCGGATGTCATAGAAAGAGGATTGTCATGTGACTATAAAATAGAAAAAATAAATATACATATTATTTATCACATACATTATTGTGAATACACATAATCATATTTTTTATATATAAACAAATTGAAACAAATTGTACCCATTATAAGGTTCTAATGTTATTTTGGGAGCTAGATGTTCTTTATTGATTATGATACTTAAGTTAATTACAAATAAATGTATATTAATCATCCTCATAATTGGAACACATTTTGAAAATCACAGAAAAAGATTTTGCTTTGTTTTTTTTACTGTGTTCAGTGATCCATCCCTGATTCAGGTTTGTCCCATGTGTGTTGCTGTTCTGTAGTGATGACAGATAACATAGTTGTCTCCTTACAGAATGTCTATCTTAACATGGTGCAGGCAGGAGTAGGATGTAGGGTTAAAAGTCTTAAGAGAAAGTGCAATGATGATGAGTGCAAAAACAGATGATTATCAAGTCAGTTGTTGAAAGCTGTGTTTGAGAGAACACAAAAGGATAAGCATTTCAAACATAATGATTATTGGTGGAGTTTTTTTTAATGCGTCATTTTTAGTTGACTGTTTTACTAAATACATATGTTTTGATTACTGCAGCTTTGATGAGGGGCATCCTCTTGTGCAAGGATTACAATTCGTGGATAGTTTTCTTATACCTAAATACAAAAAAATATATATCTAACATGGACCTTCACTCAATTAGTACACTTTCCAACACCCCAAACCTTCCCTTACCGATGGTCAACCCACCCCCTGCCTCCATTCTTGCCTAGGTGAGAATAAAGTAAAGGAGTTGATTTACTAAAGGGAAATCCACTCTGCACTACAAGTGCACTTGTAAGTGCAGTCGCTGTAGATCTGAGAGAAATCTCTGAAATTAGGGGAAGCTCTGCTGATTTTATCATCCAATCATGTGCAAGCAAAAATGCTGTTTTCTCTTTCGTTCATTGACAGACACAGCACTTAATCTTGACCTTAGGGTTATATCGCCACCTTCAGGAGAGGACTAGGCAGAACATGTTAAAACAGGGGGTGGTCCTACTGGCTATAACCCCTCACACTGCATCCAGCAGCTCAGTTTTTTTCTGCCTAGTGTAGATGAAGGACCTGGCTCCCGGTGGGGACCATTGGTCCTGGAGATTTTAAATTGTTTCCGGCTTTTTGATTCCTGTGATCTACTATCAACAGCCGGGCTGGATAATATAGATCCTGCTAGTCTCCCCAGCCCGGCCATCGAGCGCGAGCAGACCCTAGCTACGTGCTGGGTTGGCCACGACATACCCTGTCTGATCCAGTTGTGGCCGGTGAGCTATATGCTCCGGGGCACACATATGACCGGGCTACTGCTGTCCGTGTCACAGTGTGCCATGGCCGACAGCCACCCCGTACCGCTCAGGTGATGGGTCTGTCCGGAATGCGTCCAGCAGTCCCCACAGGAGGGACAAGTATGGTTCCACCTGTCTTGGCAGGACGGAACAGCTGGGCATTCCCTGGGAGGTCGAATTAGGGGTCTCTCCTTCTCCTCTTCTTCTCTCCCTGTCCTTTCCCTCCTCCCCATACTTGGGCCGCTGCGCGACTGTACGGGGGTCTTCCGGGGCCTCCGTGTCCGGCGCGGGGGCTGCGCTGGGTGTTGGGGGTCCGCTGTCCTGTTCCCTATTTTAGTAGTGGGGTGTTCTGGTGTGCACATTGTGTTTAAGGAGGCCACCGCGCGGAGGGTCAGCGTGGTTGCGCCATTTTTCCTGTGTTTTTAGTCAGGAAGATTCAGCAGCCATTTTCCTGTAGCCTTAGTCAGGAAGCTCGGCGGCCATTTTCCTGTAGCCTTATTTAGGAAGTCCGGCGTTTTTTCTTGCTGAGGCGTCCGGCGGCCATTTTCTTGTAGTCTCAGCTTGTTTTTTGCCTCTAGCTCTGGTTATCCTTCTGGAACAGCGCGAATTGCACAAAACACCTCGTGAGGGAGAGCGGACGGCGGCGCAGTACAGCACAACGCAGTACCTGGGCTGGGGTGGTGAGTCCTGCGGGGGGCCCCTCAGTCTGTGGCAGCTAGGAGGGTGGAGTTTGTGTAACTGGCCTGCGGTCCCTAACAGGTGTCAGGCGAGTGTGGGTCAGCATGACGTCAGAAACTGGCTCTTCTTCCCCAGACATACCTGCGGTGGCAACCTACTCCCCTGCACCTGCGGTGCCTATGGACGCTTTGTCGGCGGTCCTGGAGTCCTTTGTTGCCAGGGTGGAAGCGGCGTGCGGGCACAAGGGGGGTAAAAAATGCCCCCTCCCTCCACCATCTTCTGGGGAAAGCTCTGATTCAGACTCAGGCCTTGCTGTGGCAACCGGCCCCTGTTCCGACGTGTCAGAGGATGCAGACCAGGACCGTTCGGACAGTGAGGATGATTCCGTGTCCGGGTCAGCGCAGGAAAGGGAGCTTGTAGGGGCACTTATTACCCTAAAAATTGAGGATACGGCGGGGGCATCTACTGAGGTGCCGTTGCTTTTGGGTACCACAAGCCGGCTCGCACGGCTAAGGTGTTTCCCTACCTAACTTACTTTGATAAATTTATCTACAAAGAATGGGAACGCCCGCAGCGGGCCTTCTCGGTCCCAAAACGCATGGCGTGCGTTACCCCTTTGAGGAGAATTTCCTGAAAAAATGGACATCTCCCCCGATTGTGGACCCCCCGGTATCCAGGTTAAATAAGGTAACCACGATTCCGGTGGAGGGGGCCCCTGCCTTTAAGGACCCTGCCGATAGGAGGGCCGAGGCGGTTGCCCGGTCCATGTTTATGGTGGTGGGGTCAGCATTGCGGCCAGTATTGGCCATGGACCTGGTGTCCCAGACACTTACTGAATGGGCAAAATTGTTGCACCGTGAGTTGGAAAAGCAACAGGCTTCCCCGGTTTGCGTGGAACTTGCAAACCAGTTGGTGCAGGGCCTGAAGTATGTCTGCGATGCGGCCTTAGATATGGCCTCCTTACTTTCTAGAGCCTCAGTATCTGCGGTGGTGCTACGGCACCTGATTTGGCTAAAATGCTGGTCTGCGGACCATGCATCTAAGAAGGCTCTGGTGGATTTGCCTTTCCAGGGGGAGAGGCTCTTTGGAGCCTCGCTGGATGACATTATTAAATATGTTACTGGGGGTAAGAGTACGTTGCTCCCACAATCCAGAAAAGGTAAGGAGCTTCGCTGTAGGCCAGGGCCCTCCTTTTCCGCTCAGAAGCGTTTTTTTCATCCGCCCGGGGCGGCGAGTAAGCGTCCCCAGACCGACAAGGTGTCCAATGAGGGACAGAAGCGTCCCTGGTTTCGCAAGCCAAACAAGCCTGCGAACAAATCCACGACAGCATGAAGGTTTGCCCCCGCCCGACTCTCGGGTGGGGGGTCGCCTTCGGGAGTTTGCAGCTTAATGGACCTCCCTGCTTTCCGAACAGTGGGTCTGCAAAGTGGTTTCATCCGGATACAAGATAGAGTTCCCCTCTTGTCCACCGAACAGGTTTTTTCCCTCAAACCTTCATCTTCCCCCGGCTCGTCGGGTAGCCTTGTAGCCAGTGCAGGACCTGCTGCTGCGCGGGGTGATAGTACCGGTACCGTCGCAGGAAAGGTTTCAGGGATTGTACTCCAATTTGTTTGTAGTCCCAAAGAAGGAAGGGGTCCGTTCGATTCTGGACCTCAAGGCCCTCAACAGATTTGTGAAGGTGAAAAGGTTCAGGATGAAATCAGTTCACTCTGTGGTCGCTGCACTCCATCCGGTGGATTTTCTGGCGTCCCTGAACATCAGGGACGCATACCTACATGTCCCCATATGCGTCAGGCATCAGAGATTTCTGCGATTTGCGGTCGGGGAAGAGCACTACCAGTTTGTAGCTCTCCCTTTTGGCCTGGCATCGGCACCAAGGGTTTTTACCAAGGTGCTCGCCCCGAATTTTTGGCTTTGCTGAGGCAGCGAGGAATCGCTATCGTGGCCTATCTGGACGACCTCCTTCTGAGAGCAGCTTCAGACTCAGAATTAGAGGAGGATGTGGCGATAGCCAGTCAGACTCCTCGAGAGTTCGGTTGGGTTCTGAACCTCCAAAAGTCGGTGTTAGTACCGACTCAACGCCTGGAATACCTGGGCTTTATTCTGGAATCCTCAGTGGCGAGGGTCTTTCTTCCTTCGGACAAGCCGTAGACTCTTCAAACTGCGGTGAAGCTGTTGTCGTCCCGCAAGTGATCGTCGCTGCGTTTTTGCATACGAGTCCTGGGTTTCATGGTGGCCACTTTCGAGGCGGTACGAATGCTCAATTTCACTCTTGAGTCTTGCAGAAGGAGATTCTGTCCAAATGGGACAAGTCTCCGTTGTCTCTGGATTGTCAGATTCAGGTGAGCCACCTAGTCAGGGAATCCCTGGTCTGGTGGCTGAGGTCTCCGGCACTTCAGTCCGGGAAGTCGTTCCTTCCTTTTCATTGGACGGTGATCACGACGGACGCCAGCCTGACCGGTTGGGGGGGATTTTGGGGCGTACAGTCGGCATATGGTCGCTGGACGCAGGAAGAATCCGGCCTGCCGATCAACGTGCTGGAACTGCGGGCGATCAGGCAGTGCCTCTCCACATGGTCGCAGAGGTTGCAGGGACGCCCTGTCAGGATCCAGTCGGACAACACCACGGCGGTGGCGTATGTCAACCATCAAGGAGGAACAAGGAGTTTGGCTGCAGCATTTGAGGTCGCTCACATCCTGCGGTGGGCAGAGCGGCGCGTGTCGGCTCTATCGGCCGTTTACCTTCCGGGTGTAGAAAACTGGGAAGCAGACTACCTAAGTCGCCAGATGCTGGACCAAGGGGAATGGTTGCTACATTTGGAGGTCTTTCGACTCCTTTGCCTGAGATGGGGCATGCCAGATGTGGATCTCCTGGCCTCTCTACTCAATCGGAAGGTACTAAGGTTCGTGGCCAGGTCCAAGGACCCATGGGCGGACGCGGCAGACGCGTTGGTGGCTCCATGAAGGCATTATCAGCTGATTTATGCCTTCCCCCCATAAGACTTCTACCTCGTCTGCTTCGCAGAGTGGAGACCGAGGGGATTCCGGTGATTCTAATTGCCCCAGATTGGCCCTGGTACGAATGGTGGCGGATGTTCCTTGATGACTGCCGATGCGAGAGGACCTTCTGTCGCAGGGCCCCATACTTCATCCTGCTTTACAGTCGCTGGCTTTAACGGCGTGGCTGTTGAAATTCAGGTGCTAAGGGACCGAGGTCTGTCGGACTCGGTCATCTCCACTATGATGAGGGCGCGGAAGTCATCTTCTCTGAAGATTTATCATTACACATGGAAGGCTTACATCTCTATGTGTGAGGAGATAGGGTGGCGTGCGCGTACGTATTCAGTATCCAGGATCCTGCTGTTTTTGCAGCGGGCGTGGATCAAAAACTTGCCTTAAGCACCATTAAGGGGCAGATATCAGCCTTGGCTGTCTTTTTTCAGCAACCCTTGGCGGCTCACTCTTTGGTGAGTACGTTTGTGCAAGGGGTTCGACACGTGGACCCTCCGGTTCGGCCACCGCTGCCTCTGTGGGATTTGAATCTGGTGCTCTCGGTTCTTCAGAAACCGCTGTTTGAAAACATTCGGGAGATCTCCTTATTGACACTCTCTCAGAAGGTAGCCTTTTTGGTGGCTATTACATCTGCCAGGAGGGTTTCTGAGTTGGCGACCTTGTCTTGCAAGTCTCCCTACTTGATCCTCCACAAGGATAAGGCGGCGCTACGCCCGCAGCCTTCATTTCTTCCTAAGGTTGTTTTGGCATTTCATCTAAATGAGGACATTGTGCTTCCACCTTTGTGTCCTCGGCCGCCGCATCCTAGGGAGGTTGCTTTGCATTCCTTGGACGTGGTCCGGGCTCTGCGGGTGTATCTGTCTGCTATGGCTCAGTTTCGGAGGTCAGACTCACTCTTTGTGTCGGTAACTGGTCCGAAGAAGGGCCTGGCGGTCTCGTCTGCCACCATTTCTCGGTGGATTAGACAGATCGTGATCCAGGCTTATGTCTTAAAAGAGCGGGCACCTCCCTTTCCTGTCACGGCGCATTCGACCAGGGCAATTGGTGCCTCCTGGGCTTTCCGACATCAAGTGTCCGTTTCCCAGGTGTGTAAGGCGGCGACCTGGTCATCCGTTCACACTTTCACTAAATTTTACAAGGTTGATGTGAGTGCATCTGCGGATGCTTCCTTCGGCCGCAAAGTTTTGCAGGCGACTGTTTAAGGTTGCAACTCCTCCGTTTAGGAGCTCTGGTTGTTATGGGTGGAGTTTGTTTGCTTGCTTTTCCCACCCCTCATTTTTTTGACACTGCTTGGGGACTTCCCTAAGGTCAAGATTATGTGCTGTGTCCATCAATGAACAAAAGAGAAAATAGGATTTTTGTACTCACCGTAAAATCCTTTTCTCTGAAGTTCATTGACGGACACAGCACCCACCCCTCCTTTTTCTGTTTGTACTGCTTTTTGACAAACCGAGCTGCTGGATGCAGTGTGAGGGGTCATAGCCAGTAGAACCGCCCCCTGGGCGGTACTGTGCAGTTTTGCTGTTTTTTTAACATGTTCTGCCTAGTCCCCTCCTGAAGGTGGCAATATAACCCTAAGGTCAAGATTAAGTGCTGTGTCCGTCAATGAACTTCAGAGAAAAGGATTTTACGGTGAGTACAAAAATACAAATTTTTTATTTTCCTTGCATGTCCTCCTCAGATCTACAACGACTGCACTTGAAAGTGCACTTGCAGTGCACTTGTAGTGCAAAGTAGATTTTCCTTTTCTTAAGTAAGCCCCCAAAGTCTCCTTTTTCTCTGTCTTGGAATACTGACATTCTTTATCCCAGAAGACCCACAGGACTGATCTGGCACTGCACCATCAGCTGGTTGTAAGAACCTGGAAAGGACAACCAGCTCCCAATGAAAAAGAGAAGAAAGATAGCATTGAGGAGTGGCAGGGGGTGACTTAGGTGGAAAGGCAATGCAACATTCCTTAGGCTTGCGATTTAAGTTTTTCCTGATAAAATGGAACTGCTTTATTGGGTATGGATCAATTGGAAATAAGTGGACATGGGTGACGTTTATCTTAAAGTGTAGATCTTTAAAGCTGAAATCCAGAAAGACAGCTAAATGCACTGATGAAATACATGTAACAGTGTGATTTACCTGCTAAGGGTTTTCAATTTCTTTCCAACCAGTTCTGAAATTTACACAGTTCTGTCAGTCCGTGCAACCCATTCTGGGAGGACATGGGACCAATTTTTCTCTGCTCAAGTTAAGTAGCACTTAGAAAGCTTGGCCAACCCCATGCATGTGAATGGACAGTGAAAAGAAAAAAAGCAGCAAATGAGTTCATCTTTCCTGGCACTTTGCCCTGTCCCCCCATCTGCATGTCGCTTGTTGGCACATGAACACTTTAGCATAACTGACTGGCTTAATGACTGGCTTCTTCCTCTCAGTCTTAGCTCTCCTGTATGGGATAATTCCTATTTAGGAGAGTTTCTCAAAATAGAATACTACAGAAAAACTCCCATGCAAAACTTATGTTTTATTTTTTGCCAGTTTCAGAGATTGTGGGGTTGATTTACTAAGAAAAAAATAAAAAGTGCAGCGCTTAAAATTTCAAGTATACAAGGACCATATGATAGGTCCCAAATACACTGTGTAAACAAAGTGAAACTGTAATTGAATAGATACACAGTGATTGTTACAAAAAAATAGTAACTGTAGAGTTCATGCGTGAAATGAAAAACCAAATATGTGATAAGTGCACACAGCTCTTAAAAGGGACATATATAAAATGTTCATGACATCATTTGGTCATCAGAAATGGGTGGTAAACAATAAGTGAAGGTAAGGGTATCCCCCACTAGGATAAAGGCTTACCAGATGGTTTGAACTCAAAAGGACATATGTCCTATGAGTCAAACAAGCTTGTATTGGCAGATGCCAAAATTGGAACATGAACTCTGGAGACCTTTGAACCAAATCATCAAACAATCCTTGGGATAGTATTCTCCATGGAGGGTGTTTCATATAGGAAAATGGACAAATTCTCCCATATGTGTGTAGTTAACCGCTTGCCATCCGCCGGCCGGCAAATGACGGCTGGGTGGTGCGGCTATTGTTCTGGCCGGGCGCCATATGACATTCCCGGCCCTCTAGGGGGCGCGCGCGTGCCGACGGCGGTGCACGCGCGCACCCGCCGCATTTCTCGGATACAGATGCACGTGCCCGGCGGCCGCAATGTCCGCCGGGCACCCACGATTGCCCGGTAACAGCAGGACACAGACAGATTCACGTCCTGTCAGGTGAGAGAAGACCAATGGTGTGTTCCCAGTACAGAGGAACACCGATCGGTCTCCTCCCCTTGTGAGTCCCCTCCCCCTACAGTTAGAATCACTCCCTATGAAACATATTTAACCCCTTGATCGCCCCCTAATGTTAACCCCTTCCCTGCCAGTCACATTTATACAGTAATCAGTGCATTTTTATAGCACTGATCACTGTATAAATTTGAATGGTCCCAAAATAGTGTCAAGTTAATTTGGGTACAGTGTTGCATGACCGCGCAATTGTCATTCAAAGGGCGACAGCTCTGAAAGGTGAAAAATGGCTTGAGCAGGAAGGGGGTTTAAGTGCCCTGTATTGAGATGGTTAAAGAGAGGAGAACAATAAGTGGCACATAGCGTAACTCTGTATAAAAAGTATAAAGATTTAATAAAGTTTAAAAACTCACATTTAAGGAGAATAAACAGCGCTTTTTGGTACATATATGGCAGCAGTGGAGCCCGTCCCATAACGCCATCGGATCGCCAGTCGGCATCCTTTATGGTCGGAACTACGACACTATCTGATCGTCTTCGAACCTCCGACCTTCATTCTTGATTAATGAAAACATGCTTGGCAAATGCTTTCGCTTTGGTTCGTCTTGCGCTGTTCCAAGAATTTCACCACTAGCGGCACAATTCGAATGCCCCGGATGTCCCTCTTAATCATGGCCCCAGTTTCGAAAACCAACAAAATAGAACCGGAGTCCTATTCCATTATTCCTAGCTGAAGTATTGAGGCAACCGGCCTGCTTTGAACACTCAAATTTAGTAAACGCTTCGAACCCCCAGGACACTCAGTCAAGAGCATCGGGGAGGCGCCGAAAGGCAGGGGCTAGGACAGGTGGTAGCTCGCCTTGCGGCGGACCGCCAGCTCGATCCCAAGATCCAACTACGAGCTTTTTAACTGCAGCAACTTTAATATACACTATTGGAGCTGGAAATGTTTTTAATAAAAACTGCTACCAAAAAAACAATAAAACAGAACAAAACCACACAAATTTTTACAAGGAAACAAATATTACCACGACTGTGTGCCAAAAAGGCTTACATCTACAAATTATATTAAGAATACCCCACTCCAATGAGCAGATATACTCAATCATGTCTTTTTCAAAGTTATTTAGTCCATGCCTGAAAGAAAAACAATAAGCTGTCACCACGCCTAGAGGGACAATTTACAAGACATATGAAAGGAGAGAGAATTTGGCTCGCCAATGCAGACTCATACTTTAGACAAAATGTCAATCCTAGTAAAGTACTGCATAGCTCACTGCCAACCCCAAGACACATGAAAAAGAGAAAATTTGGCTCGCCAATGCAGACTCATACTTTTAGACAGAATGCCAATCCTAGTAAAGTACTGCATAGCTCTCTGCCAACCCCAAATTAAACACCACCACCGAGCACTGCTTTGTTAAAAAGCAATGCCCACTATATAACTAATCTAGACATAAAACACCTAGTCCTCTAAATTACTATACATATTTCCTCTGTTATGGGCGAGAACATACAGATTTTTACATGACTGCAGCCTTATTTCAAAACCAAATAATCAAACAAAATCTAAGGGAGTGGGAAAGAACAGTAGACCCTTCACCAATACAAGGGACAAGGCCGCTTCCTCAGGGAGGCTGGAAAAGAAACCCCCTCCATAAACGGGCACTCCTCTCAGGCCCGACCCTGCCCCTTTCCAGATCCCTCACCTTCACCAGCTCCCAAAAGATATCATCCACCACCTCATGCACGGACAGGATTTTGTCCCTAGTGGACACTAAACACTGAGCGTGCCAAGTGTAGTACAGAACAACTATACTGACTAAATAAAGTGATGACAACTCAAAACCCCTGCGGACCCTGAAGTTGCCGTACACTCTCTCAGCAAGGGACAAGGATGAAAGACGGGGATAGCTGATGGCTTCCCCGACTCTCGAAAGAACCTCCATGTTGAAAGGGCACTGAGCCAAAAAATGGTCCATGGTCTCCAGTGCCCCCCCACACTCCTGATGGGGACAGCCTCTGCCCCCTAGGTTCCTATACTTAAGATTTGCGTGGACGTACAGTCGTCCATGGAACGACCTCCACGCAGGATCCCAGAATTTGTTTGGAATTCAAGAGGGCTAACCCCTCCTCGAGAACTCTCTCAGGACAGTCCCTCAAAGACAGGGGCTTAAAAATGTCTGAGGCCATGACCCTCAGGTACAGCGCTCACCGACTCAAAGAGCCCACCTCTAAGGCAGTTATCCGCCACTGCCTCAGTACCTTCAATGTCAAGGGGACATAGGATGGGAGATACCCATGCGATCTTCTCAGATCACCAGGCCGCCCCCCACCCCCCCACTCCCTCAGGAACAGCAGGAGCCAGTCCTTGCACGAACATTCCCACCGGGAAGGCGAGTCCACAAAGATGGACTGAAGATTATATTTTGCAAAAATAGTGATGAAAAACACCACTGGATTTATCATGTCCAGACCACCATGCCTTCTCTGTCGGTATGTGACCTCCCTCTTGATCAGATTCAGTCTGTTACCCCACATCAGCAGGAAAAACAGACTATAGATCCGGGCATAGAGAGATATTGGCAATAAACACACGTAACTGACAAAGAGAAAGTCAGGCAGTAAGTACGTCTTAACCAGGCTCACCCTCTCCCTCAAAGAGAACTTCCAGCTCTTCCAAGCTTTCATTTTCCGAGTGGCACCCACCAACCTGCACTCCCAATTTTGCTTGGGATAATCACCCGGGCCAAAAAGGATGCCTAAAAGTTTGATTTCTAGCGAGGGCAAGGGGAAAACATCCGGAAGGGGGAACTGCTCACCCTCCTTCCCCATCCAGAAAACCTCACTCTTGTCCCAGTTGACCAGCGAACCAGATGCCTCAGAGTAGCCTCCGATTTGCATTTCCACAAACCGTGCCTCCTCACAGCTGGAAACCACTACCGAGACATCGTCCGCGTAGGCAACCACCCTCACTGCCAAAACCGGACCACTACAGGGCACCACCGGGACCCCCCCCCAGATGCTCGCAAGTCGAGCCTCCTCACAAAGGGATCCACCGCAAAGACGAGCGCTCAGCGGACAACCCTGCCTGACACCAGAGTCCACAGCAAAAGTGGGACCCACCCAACCATTAACAAGAGGGAAGCTCTCAGCCTTCCTGTATAAAACTCTCAACCAATCAACATATTGATCAGGCAGGCCATATCTCCTCAGGAGAAGCCAGTGGTACTCATGGTTCACCCGATCAAACGCCTTTGCCTGATCCAATGCCAGTAGATACCGTCCATCACCCCCAGCCCTACACCTCTCCAAGGCCTCCCGGACGCTTAGAACGGCACTAAATGTGCCCCGGCCAGGGATAGTGCAATGCTGGGATGTGGACAACATCCCGTCAGCTACTGCTGACAGACGTGAAAACAGAATCTTTGCCAGTATCTTCCTATCCGTAGTGAGGAGGGCGATCGGACGGCAATTCTCCACCACGGACGGATCCTTCCCCTTTGACAGGAGGATCAGGGCCGACCTTCTCATTGAGGGAGGCAACAGGCCTCTATCCAAACATTCATTAAAAACGTCCCTCAGAAGAGGAGCCAACAGGCTCTTGAAGGTTTTATAAAATTCTGCCGTAAGCCCATCAGGTCCAGGTGACTTTTTCAATGCCAAAGAGCCTATGGCCTGCTCGACCTCAGCCACTGAAATTCTGTCCACCAAGAGGTAGGGAGGCCAGACCCCACTTGAAGCGGGGTCTCCTCAAGGAAGGTTCTAGCTTTCTCCGCATCTAAAGGTTGCCCTTTCAGGAGGTCTGAAAAGTGGTCCCTGACGACACCCAGGATCCCCGATCTGGACCGGACCAGGGACCCAGAGGAGTCCTTCAGACCATGTATAACCTTTGAACTCACCGCAGCTCTTATAGGGATCCGGAGAGATGAACTACCCGTAATCCCTCTCAATGACCAGGGAGGTGAGACGGTCATACTGACACTCCTTCATTTGCAACTTCAGATCAGATATCTGTGCCCGAGCACCTTCAGAGGAAACCAGGCAGTCCAGCTGCCTACGCAGCCTCTGGTAGGCTTGGTACCTGGAAGCTGCCCTGTACCCAGAGACCTCCCGGAAAAAACCCTCTGATCTCTTCTTCACCACTTCCCACCATTCAATGTGGGAGCAGCCGCCCTCAAGGAGTGAGCTTTGGTCCGAAAAGAAGGTCTCATAGGATTCCCTAACCTCAGAGTCCTCCAATAGCGACCCATTCAGGCGCCATAAGCCCTGCCCTTTCTGAGGAGTCTCAGCCACATTCAGGGCAACAGAAACCATACAGTGATCAGAGAACTCTACCGACTGCAGCACTGGGGCTGAGCAGGCAGAATCCCCCTTTAAAAAAAACCTGTCTAGTCTACTTCTAGAGCTACCTCGGGCATATGTGAACCCTGTGTGGTTGGAGAGGTGACGAACATGCACATCCTCCAAACCGGCTTCCCTAACTACGCTATTCAAGAAAATGCTATCATAACCCAGAGGGCTGGCGGCACCTGCCCGATCCTTAGACCTAGTAGTCATATTGAAATCACCGCCAAAAATCACCTGCTGGGAGGTAAAAAGATAAGGCTTGACTGCCGTAAGAAGGCCCTTCCCCTCCCTCTTGGTCTGAGGACCATAAAAATGAATGAGTCGGAGGAATTGCCCCCTCACGACAGCATCTACCACCAGACACCTTCCAATCTCCACCTCAATCACTTGTCGGCAAGCCACCGAACCAGTCTTAAAAAGGACCGCAACTCCACTACAAGGCTTGGCCGCAAGAGACCAGAGGGAGGGCCCACACCTCCACTTCCTCTTTGCCAGATGCATCTCTGCCACAGACGCCAGCCAGGTCTCTTGCAAAAACAAAATGTCAGCTTCAACCCTGCTGAGAAAATCAAAGGCCATAAAAGACGAGCTGCTGTAGAACGAATACTTGTGACATTTATGGTCGCAAGGCGTATTGGAGAGGGCACCGCTATCCTTAATGATTGGGTGGTTTATGTTCTCCTCCAAAACTTACAAACCTAATATTTACATAACCCCTTCCTCCTCTGACTCAGAGGAGGAGAGAGCACCATAGTGGTTACTAAGGGAAACAGACCTCCTAACGCCACTTCTGCCAGAAGCCCCCACCACAGGAGTCTCCACACCCCCCCCCCCCGTTTAAGGCCCCTACTCTTCTTCCTTTTTTCCCACTTCTACCATCTCTCGGAGGTAACCTCCCCACCTTCCTCCTCCGACCTACTACTAGAGGCATCCTTAGGTCTTTTTTGTGAGCATCTTGCCACATCCATCTCCTCCCCATCACACCCAGAAAGACCACCAGGTGAAGAAGGGACAAGAAGAAGAACAGAAGGGGACACAGGGGGAGGAGGGGGAGGAAAATAAGGAGGAGGGGGAGGAAAAGAAGGGGGACAATCAGGTTCTTTTGGGGGGGCCCTTGGTCTGCTTGACCCACCAGGATCTATGCCTCTGGAAGTGCTCGGGCCTGGTGCCGAGACACCAGGTTCATCCTGTACCACCCCGGAGCTATCCGCTACCCTAGCTGAACGCTGATTGTGCCTACCCTGCTTCCTCTGGGGAAGTGGTTCGGCTACCCCCTCAGGAGCTGAACCCGAGGCACCTGCCCCTGCCACCCCCCGCCCCTCATCCAACAGGCCACCGCCAGAGTCCGATAAGGAAAGGAAGGTGCGCCAAACTAAGTGCAGTATAACAGCTTTAATGGCAAATTTAATAAAAGACAGCCAAATGGCTACTCACAAGATGCAGGAAAAAATCAGGCATATATAAAGTGATGGTGGTCCGGTGTCATCTAAGGCGGTCCTCGGGGGAGATGTGGGTCCCAGATGAGAAATTTCTCTGTGATGCAGGAACAACCAGGAAACAACCAAGTCCCAGATGAAAAGAGGGCTGGAGGCAGGTCTGCAGTGTCAGCAGAGAGAGTCTGGACATCAGGACCATGCGTGATGTGAGTTTCCCTGTGATACAGGAACAACCAGGAAGCTGCGCATCAGCGTGCGCTTCAGCATGGAGCGCAGCATGCCGTCGGACCGGAAATGACGTGGAGTAAAGAACGGACCAATGGGATGACGCGTTTCACAGCATCCGCTGCTTCTTCAGATCCATGGAGAGCATTGTAATAGGTGGATGTAATATAGCAGAGAGGCGTGTCGTGATTGGTTAATAGCTAACTGGCAATAGTAAACAAACGTTGTGATAGGTTGAAGGGGAAATGTAAGGAATAAAATGGCACGGGGTTATATGCAAGATATATGAGAAAGGGGGGGGGGGGAGGAATGTGACTTACGTGGGATATATCAATCAGGTGATTTATGGAAGAACAAAATAGAGAAAAAAATAGAGAAAATAAAATATATGAAAAAATGATGTAAAATATTATAAAATATATATATAAAAATATATATATGGAATATATATATAAAAAAATATATATAACAAAGAGAGCGGTGCTATAATATTGGCGGGGAGGAGAGCAGAGCGCATAGAGATGAGGGAAATGCTGATAAGGTTATTATGAATGGAAAATCTGTAAGGAATGGAATGAGGGGGGAAGGGGGGGTGGGGGGTTAGAGGAGGGGTTTATATGGGAAATTAGTGATATGGAGGAAAGAAGGGGGAAGGGAGGGGGGAGAATTATATATTAATGGGTGAAGGGACAGAGCAAAGGAAGAATATGACACACAATGAAAAAGGGGGGGTTGGGGTTATTTAAAAGGGGGGGAAAGAGGGGGGGTTTAAGGACAAGGGGGGATTAAGGACAAGGGGGTAGTGGAGGAAGGTTATGGTAGAAAAGGAAAAAGAGTCCGGCCCAGGCGGATGCCCAGGTGCATGCCCAGCCTCCTCCCCCCTCCCTGAGGTATAACCTCTAAAAGCCCTGGGACATCTACTAAAAGGATGCCCCATTTCTCCACAGAGGTTGCACTGAATTCTCCCACACGACTCAGCCAGGTGGCCAAACTCATTGCACCGCACACACCTAACCATCGTACAATCTGGGCTCATGTGGGTGGGGCTGCCACACTTGAAATAGCGACGGGGCTGGCCGGGGTAGAAGACCAGGATCCGATCTCGGCCAATAAAAGCCCTACCAGGCACATGAGAGAAACTGTTGCCGTCTCTTGAGACGGATCCTGGCTAACCAAGCCCCAGTCCAAACCCCGCGCTCATCCAAGTTTTTCCTTAACGGGGATAGTAATTGCCCATATCTCCTGAGCCAGGTGACAATATCCTCCGGTGGAAGAGATTCATTCCTCGCTAGAACCGTGAGATTTTTTACCTCCTTCTGCCTGGAGAAGGCTACCACTCTAAATCTCTTCCACGGGTCGCATCCCTTCAGGAGCTCGTAATTGGTGAGGAAGAGCTCCATACTCACCGGTCTCCTAAAACTTACATCAAACTCCCTTGTGCTGCTAGGGTGGATGACTGCAAACAGGTCTGCCACTGCAAACCCCATAGAAAGGACCATATCCACAACCGCGCCCCGGGTAGGACAGGGGTCTGGATATTCATATTTCAGTTGGACCACGTTCCTACTCCTCCTCTCAGGACCACCTGTACCCCGTGACCAAGCCGCCCCCTGCTGCTGGTCCGCAGGAGGAGCACGGAAATTCTGGGCGCCAAACCGGCTATACAGGTGGTCCAGAGGGATGCGAGAGCCAGCCACCTGGGCAAAGGAGCGACCCCCCCTCAGGGCCGCCAGGATATTAGCCTCCTGCGACCCTTCCAAGACACGCCCCGGAAGCGGAGCCCCCGGAGCGGTGTCCACCAAAGGGGGGGGGAAGGGCCCAGCTCCCCCAAGGGGACATCTTCCATCATACCATCCTCATCTACCCGTGACCGGGAAGCCTCATCCACCACCCCCTCCCTGACCATAGGCTGGCCCTCAGCCTCACCAACCTGAGACCCCAAAAGAGCTCCCCACTCTGTTGGCCAACCTGAATTCTCCACAGATACCTGCGCCCCACAGGAATTTACTGCCACCTCTGGATCTTGAGAAACATCCCCCTGTGACTCTTCCATATGGCGGATGTAACCCAGGGCTATGCACTCATCCTCCAAATACCCCATTTTAGAGTCACCCCAAACACTCACCTGGGCTGCTGGTAGCCCGCTCAACTCACCTCCCACCGACATAGCCTCCCCGCCCACTTCACCCTGGGAAAACACAGTCCCTGCAACAGCAATGTCCACGGACCGGAAGTGACCAGATGCATCAGCGTCAACATCCGGGGTCAGACTGCCCGACTGTGTCACTTCCGGTTTCTCTACTTCCGGTTCTTCCACTTCCGGTTCCTCCACCCCCAGTTCCTCCACACCTGGTTCACTACCCCTCCTCCCTACACTGTCCATTGCGATATTGGCGGGCGCCAATCCATCGGCCACAGAGGTACTGTGGGATCCACCCACTTTACTGAAAAAGGCTCCACCTGGATTGAGAGACGTGGCCACTTCCGGCCTCCTCACTGGTGCCATCTTAGCCATGCTGTCCATACCATATGGATCAGTTATCCCAATTATCTGTCCATCAAGCTCCCGCCCTTCACGGGAGGTCGCTTGCGGGGGGGTGGGGGGAGGTCACGGGGCCCGCCACAGTCACAGTTTCCACTACTGCACCAGGGGTTACCTGGCGGGATTTAATAGCTTTCCCTGCCGCCTTGCTGACTTTCTCCACCTGCAGCCGAGGGATGCAAACCTTCAGGCTCTTAGATGCCCCCGCAGGAGGTATGATGGCTTCTTGGCCACCTGTGTCATTAGACACCCCGGGATCCGCCGATCCCCCAGCCCTACACTCAGACTGGGAGCCCGACTCCCGGGAGTCCAGCACGGCCACAGCCTCACCTACCGCATAGGGACTCCTGCCTTCAGGATGCTCACCATCCCCCACACTGCTGCCTGCACCTGGTTCCGAAGCTGCCTCCTCCACTGCAGACCTCCTCTGGGATGAGGATCGGGATGAGGACCGAGAAGGGGGCTGGGTTGAGGGCTGCTTTCTCCTGGCTGCCTGGCTCCCACTGCAGCTGGCTTGCTGGAGGGTGCTTCGGAGCTCAAGCAAAAAGCCCCGCTCCCTGGAACCCCGGTCACAAAAACCCCCCCAGGAAGTCCCAGAGTTCACGGCACTGCACCCTCAGGGAGTCAATGGCCTCCCTGAAGTCTGCCCTCCTGGAGCTGCTCGCCCTGTCTCTTCTGTTTCGCAGGCTTGTTAAAACTGACATCCTGGAGACAAAGGCCTGGGAAGCTTTCACCAGCAAGCCCTTGATCCGGGCACAACGCTTTTTGCTCTTACCAGCATCTTCCCCCAGCTGGGGCAGGGTCCAGTCCATCAGACCCTACTGGGTCCCAAGAAACAGCCTCTCCTCCCGAGTCATGTTGATGAAAGTGGGGAGGCCTTGCACTCTTCCAGGCCCAGGAGGAGGCTCCTGGCCTGGGCTGAGAGAGGCCATCACCTCCCTTGTCTAAAAGGCTCTGGTTCTTCCAGGAGCTCCCGCAGGCACGTCCTCTCACGCTGACTGCAGCACCAGAATGATTGGAGCTGGAATTACCGCGGCTACTGGCACCAGACTTGCCCTCCAATAGATCCTCGTTAAAGCTTGTGTTACCGCGGCTACTGGCACCAGACTTGCCCTCCAATAGATCCTTGTTAAAGCTTGTGTTATCTACACTGATAATCAGGGCACTGATTATCAGTGTAGTCCTAACAGTGCCCACCAGTGCTGCCTGTCAAAGCCTATCAGTGCCGTCTATCAGTGCAGCCTCACCAGTGCTACCTATCAGTACCCATCACTGCAGCCTCATCAGTGCACATCAATGAAGGAGAAAAGTTACCTGTTTGCAAAAATTTATAACAAACTATGAAAAATGTTTTTTGTTTTTGTTTTGTTTTTCAAATCACCCAGTGGTGATTAAATACCACTAAAAGAAAGCTCTATTTGTGTGAAAAAAATTATAAAAATGTCATATGGGTACAGTGTTGCATGACCACGCAATTGTCATTCAAAGTGTGACAGCGCTGAAAGCTGAAAATTGTCATTAAAGTGGGTAAAAGTGCCCAGTAGGCAAGTGGTTAAAGCGGAGTTCCACCCAAAAATTTAACTTCTGCTTTTCGGAACCCCTCCCTTCCGGTGTCACATTTGGCACCTTTCAGGGGGAGGGGGGTGCAGATACCTGTCTAAGACAGGTATTTGCACCACTTCCGGGTATTGACTTCCGCGGGAGTCACGCCCCTTCGCGTCACCACCCCGCTGTCTTCTGGGAAACACACTGTTCCCAAGAGAGAGCGGGGACAAGTGACGGCGCACCGCGCTACTCGCGCATGCGTGGTAGGGAATCGGGCAGTGAAGCCGCAAGGCTTCACTTCCTGATTCCCTCACCGAGAATGGCGGCGGCGGCAACCGAGGACCGAGCGACTGCTCGACCTCGTCTGCCGACATCGCAAGCACGCTGGACAGGTAAGTGTCCATTTTTTAAAAGTCAGCAGCTGCAGTATTTGTAGCTGCTGGCTTTTAAAAAAAAAAATTCGGTGGAACCTCCGCTTTAATTAAACAAGCTAAAGTTAGAAGCTGATTGGTTACCTTGCACACTAGTTTTTGTGTGCACTAGTTTTAGTATATTTCCCTTAATGTCTCTTTAAGTGTGGTTTAAATGCAGTTCTGTAGCTCAAATTTTGGTTTTGTAATTGCAAAAAAATTCAAAGTGAGATATATATTTATATGTTTTCGTAGGCTTTGTGCCTTTGCTTTTACTGTGTGGTTCCTCTTCTTGTTTTTATGTTATAAGATATGGTATGCATTCCAGTGTGCTGCACACTCCATTTATTCACAACTCTCAGACTACTTGTTTTGGAAGTTTCACTGCAGTGAGAATTAATGTGAATGCTAATTATGCACTTTGCTGCATAATATGTGAGCTTTATATAACATAAATAAGTACTTGATGTATTTTCCCGGAATTTTTTTTTAATTGCTGCTTTTTACTTTAGTTCATCTGTAGTGCTGCTGTTCAATAAATACAACATAAGCAGCTGTAGATTGTAGTAGCTGAAAGGTCAACATTATTGCATTTACGTAGACGTAAATAGTTAATATACAGTACTCAGAACAACAGACAAGTTGTTAGTTTGCAAACATATGTTTACTGGGCACAAAATGAGGCAAGAAGGAAGCAAACAGGTTTCTTTTTATCACTGACAAGCTTCAACAGAGAATACTTTAGCTTTGGACCAGCCCTTGTTTCTCAAGCATTTTCCTTTATTTGCGCCCCCCCCCCCCCCCCCATCACTTTGTCATCACGGTACTATATAGGAAAGAGGTGTGTGTAATTAGGTGTAATTTTGGTGTTGTCACTCATTATAGGTGGGGCCATTTAACTCAGAGTGAACAGGATAAGTTGATTGACAAGCTCTGTAAATTCTAGACTGTCTCAGGGATGATTTAACTCAGATATTTGATATTTTTCTTCTTCAGAGGCAGAGTGGAGTATCTCACAAGCAAACCAAAACGTAACATACTATAAATGGTTTAATAGACAAAAATACTGTTTAAAAACTGCATGCAATACGAAAGCCAGTTGTTATTTCTAAAGCCCAATTTTCTATTTATTTTTTATTTGTATTGAGTGTAGAAATGCTAAAATCTTGCTCGGGCTTTTGCAGGAGATTTACCCTCTCTCTTTATCCTCATGACGTTTGTCACTAGATACAGGCTCCGTTCACACTGAATGACGATACGGCTCCCAGCAGGGGTCCTGTGCGTCCTGGTTCACCGTTTCAGGTCCGATTTCACCCTAAATTTTGGGCTAAATTCAGACCTAAATCTGTCCAAAAGACGCACAGGGCTCCTGTGCAGATTCACACTGGAGCCGCATCGGAGATATGTGAACGGGCTCCATAGAGAGCCATTCACATTCTCCTGCTATTGCGAATTGGATGCGGAGATCCCGCATCCAATTCGCAATAGTGTGAACCCGGCCAGAAGGTGATGGCAAATCCTTACCTTTTCAGTTGTCCCCAGAGCATTTTAAATATGGCAAATCTTCCAATAGAGATGCCGTTCCTGATGACAACTGTCTTCAGGATTTTCACTCACTTTGGAGAGATTTCCTCTCACTTAATGCAGTAATAATGGACTATTTAGGGGTAAGCATTGGTGCAAGCAGATTAGTTCTGAGGAAGAGGGATTTTCCCTCGAAACGTATCAGCTTGCTACAGTTTACCGTCCTCATGTTGTAAAGAACATATTCCCATTGATCTATCCGAGGATGAAGATGTTAGGAGATCTTGTCTCTAGGATTTGATGAATGGTTACATGCCTGTAATTTTGATGTGTTTATGAATATTTTACTGGATTTAATAAACAAAGGGGGTTATTTACGAAGGGCAAATCCACTTTGCACTACAAGTGCAAACTACAAGTGCAAAGTGCACTTTAAATTGCACTGAAAGTGCACTTGGAAGTGCAGTCACTGTAGATCCAAGGGGGACATGCAAGAAAAATAAAAAACAGCATTTTAGCTTGCACATGATTGGATAATAAAATCAGCAGAGCTTCCCCTCATTTCAGATCTACCCCTCAGATTTACAGCGACTGCACTTCCAAGTGCACTTTCAGTGCAAATTCAAGTGCACTTTGCACTTGTAGTTTCCACTTGTAGTGCAAGGTGGATTTGCCTTTCTTAAATAACCCCCACTGTGTAATCTCAGGAGATGCACAAGGTTGGTACACTTTTTTGTTTTTGATTTTAGCATTTTGTTAAAGATTTCACAGATCTGAAGAAACCTACATGTCCGTGCCTGATTTTATGACATTATACTTTCTGGCTAATCTACCTCCTTCAGTACTCGAGTGTTGGTAGTGTGTTTGTATTAATTTTGTGCAGTATCTCAAGATCAGGAATGAAAGAGATATTTTCCCAATGGGACAGCAAAAAAAATGCAGGGGTTTAATTCAAAGTTTTATTTATTTCAATAAATAGTTTTAAAAAAAAGGAGGAGGAGAGCCCAGTCATGTGAACTCTCATGCCGCGTACACACGATCATTATTCACGGCGGTTTAAAAACCGCCGTGAATAATGACATTTTAAACGAGGGAACAGCTTGTTCCCCACACACGGTCATTTTTCTCGTCATTTTTTAAAATGACGAGAAAAACGATCGTCTATGGGCTCCGCGGCAGTGTTTCCCTATGGGAAACACTGCCGCGGAAGAAATGTCAGGAAAAACGACGAGAAAAATTAGAACATGTTCTAATTTTTCTCATCGTGATTAATGCCGTTTTCTTTCTCGTACATCACGGGACACAGAGCGACATAGTCATTACTAATGGGTTATATAGATACCGTCAGGTGCTGGCACTGGCAACTTCCAAAACCGGAAGTACCCTCCCCTATATAAGCCCCTCCCATCCGGGAGCACCTCAGTTTTTTGCCAGTGTCTAAGGTGTTGGCCAAGAAGAAACATGTGTTTTTCACTGAGCTTGCGTACAGGTTCTTTTGGGCCTCAGTAAGCTATTCCGGATCCGACCAAAAAAGCTTCATAGCTAAACGGTCGGTACCCGGGCCTTGCAGAGAAGAGCAAGGTTTTGCCTGTAATGCTTCTCTTAGGAGAGCTGGACCCTGGGATCCAGAGCTCTGGTCATACCCACGACCAAGATGTTTTCTGTGCAGGGTGCTATACAGGTCCAGGGGAGTGGAATCCTTGGGAACCCGGTCCCTGAAGGTTTGATTACAATGCCTGCCGTGATAGGTGAAGTTTGGACTTTTGTGGACCAAACAAAGTCCTGCGGCGGGGAACAGGTAAGTGGGGGCCCCCAGGAACTTGGTTCTATTGGGGTCCCCCAAGCCTAATTTGTCTTTCTGTCTGTTACCTAATGGTATTCCCGCAAAATTCTGTGCATGCCTGTAACTACTAAAAAAAAAAAAAAAAATGTAATAATTTTTAATGGTGGTCAAGAAAAAAATTTTTTTTTTTTATATATATTTAATATATTAGACTGCGGTACCTGTGTTTGTCCACTAGAGGCCGCTGTGGAACGTTTCTTGTCATGTGGACTAGTTTCTTTTCATCAGAGCGAGTCCAGGCAGATGGTGAGTTCTCTTATGGGAAACTGCTTCCTCTGCCATGTTGCAATGCTCGTCCATCCCCCGGCCTGCGGCAAAGGGGCCCTGGCTCTTGTCCCTGGTTTCCATTTTCGAAATTAGCGCCGAAGGCGCACGTGGCCGCGCGCGTGCGCGTGCACGCGCCTCTATATATAGAGGTGAGCCGGGAAAGGGGGCGGAGCCTGGGGGATGACGCTCTGTGCGCGCCGCAGCGCTTCTGCGCATGTGCGGGCGTCCCAGCATGTTAAAAACCACAATTTTGTGTGGTGAGCTGGCTATGAGGTACAGAGACAGAGCTGGCAACATTTAAAGAAGGCATACAGCAAGCGGTTGATACAGGCATCCCCTAGAAAGGCACATTAGTAGACACCAACTGTTTCTTATAGCAGCATTTATGCTAGACTATTGTCAGTAACTGGTGTATTTCGGCTGGAATACCTCAGCTTTGTGGCTTAGGAATATGCCGTCTAAAAACTCCGGGACTAGAAATTCCAGGAGGAATAGGGGGTCTCCATCGGGCTCTGAGGATCTTGGGCATGCTTTGGCTGCACCAGTCTCCCCTGAAGAATCAGAGGTTAGTGACCGTAGAGCACCCTCAGGAGTACCTGGTACTGTGGCTGTCCTCAGTTCACCTGCTCCTGTGTATGTAACAGAGGAGGTTTTTTCCTCAGCTCTGGGAGGGCTGGAAGAGAGATTGTCAGCATTGATCGCGGCTTCCCTGTTACAGGAGAAAAGCGCCCGATCTCCGTCTCCTCCCTCAGAGTGCCTGTTAACAGAGCAACAGTCCCATACAGGGATCGACCTACCTGAAGGGGATCAGGATGAGGTGGATTCGGTTGTAGAGGAATCAACAGTGGAAGAGCCGTTCTCAGCATCACATGCTGAAAGGTTATGGGTTCAGTCCCTGACTAATATGGTCCGATCAGCATTTAAAATGCTACTTGCGGAGCCATCATCCACTTCTGTCTCCTCGCAGAAAACAGGAAAAAATGCTTGGACAGCCGCACTCCAAAAATGGTTGTTTATTAAAACAAAAATGTGAAAAACATATCACAGCATGGAAAGCAGCAAACAGGAGCTGACGCGTTTCGCACTGTGACTCAGTGCTTAATCATAGCTATTGAACAATTTAAAATGCACCTCTAATATATGTTCCCAAATGGTATTGAAACAAAAGCAAAACAATTGAAAAAGTGATTAGGTAATTAAACCTCAATTAATTAATTAGTGGACTGACAGGTGTATGCTATCAGTGCCGTTTGGGGAACATCATGTGAACAAGAATATACAAATATCACACATACACAAATTCATTGAAAACCATAATTAAATGTGACTCTTGGTGTACTTATATCTATATGACTTATAGAATACATGTGTATATATCACACAAATATGCACATATGAATAAATCACCTAATTATATAACAATTGAAAATGAAAAATAAAAAATAAAAAACTTTTCTTCCTCTTCTCAAATTCTTTTTGTGTCATAAAACAAAATACATTAAATTATAAAGTGAAGAAAATTTTTAAGAAATTTTTTTTTAAAAGTGAAAAGATGTCTTGCTTGGGTGTTGAATGATATAAATAAAATAATAGATTATTATAAAACAGAGTGAAGTGTTTTTCGTGTATATAATATGAAAAAGTAAAAATATAAATTATATGGATGACACAATTAGGACACAAACGGGCAATTAGTGAAAAGATCGTAAGCAAATGCAGTGGTGCATAAGTAAATGAATGGCATACACCCAATTAGCAAAGGCTGGCTTCCAATCCCAAAGTAATTTCCAACTATGTATTAAAGATAATAATGCGGACATTATTATTATTAAGCTTAGTAAACTGCATCCAATGCCGAAAAAGCAGAGGAGTATTGTAAACGTATACAAATGTACACAAAAATTTAAAAAATTGAAAAATTTCATCTGGTCGGTTCTATGACCTTATCGGGCATGATTGTGGCCATGTATGTGCATTCAATAAAGATCTTATGGCCGTTTAGGTCGTAGCATCTTTATGCAAACGAATGTGTGACAATGTGCAATATGTGTATCTCTTCATAATATAGTAGTATGTCCAAATACATAGGTGAAAATGAGAATTCTCGGACTGAACCTATGTGCAATCCGTTAATACTGGTAAAATGTTGTATGTATGGACAAAACGGAAAGAGAAGAGATGCTATAAAATTTAAGCAGAACTTTTAAATTGATGCCATATGAGGCGGATAAACTGCGATAATGATACAATTAGTAAAATATAAAAAATCAAAAATATAATGGACCTTAAAAGCAATAATCGGCTTTAATGGGACACAATTTCTGGCAAGGACATATAAATATGTATGGAACTAAATGAAAGCAAAATGGAAAATAGAAGAAAATGATAAAGATGGTAAAAATGGAAATGTACAGAAATAAAGGATAGTTGACTATCGGTTAGACAACCGTGTCATGCATATAGCTAGACGAATATGATACCTGGTATGTTTGTTAAATCTTCAAGACCGTAATATAACCGTAAGACACTACACATTAAATAACGTTAATCTGTATAGGTAGCTGGATCTCCGTCATAAGTAGAGGGCGGAAACACATTAAAAAAGAAGGGAAACCTTACACTATGTAAATGATGAAGGGTAAACAGAGATCATATTGCATAGCTCATATTGCAGAATGTGTAAGATGGGGAAAATATTATTAAAGATTTTATTATTAGAGATTTTATTATATAGCTGGGCGTGTTTAAAAGAGTGCCCTCCTATCTAATGCGGCTTCTTCATGGGAATATAAAGAATAGAACACTGTACTCGTTAATGGACCAACAAAATTATTATTATAAAATTATTGATTATTATGTTATTAGTCCAGTGGTTATTCATAAAAATGGGATACATCCCACTCAAAATTCAAACCTAGTGGTATTCTCGTGTGTAAAAAGAAAATCCAAAATACTTCGCGTTTGCATAGCATCCGGAATTTGTCTCCTCCTCTAATGGGAACCTTTATATATTCTATACCTTGCAAACGAAGATGAGAAGTATCTTTTAAATGTACAGTGTTCCAATGTTGGGCCACATTGGTTTTTTTGTTTATCTCAATATCATATAGGTGATCTCTCAAGCGATCTCTAAGTCGGCGTATCGTGCGCCCGACATATTGTATATTACAGAGTTCACATGTGATAACATAGACTACATATTTGGTATTACAGTTGATGAACTGTGTAATATTAAATGTTTTTCCGTTCGTACAAGACAAAATCTTATCACCTTTCTTAATATACCTGCAATAGTCACAGCTTTTAATGCCACATTTGAATGTTCCTTTAAATGTCAACCAATTTTTATTTATGGCTTTGCTGGAAAATAAGCTAGGTGAAAGAAAACTTCCCAAAGTGGGTGCTCGTCGGGATATTGTTTTTATACCTTTGGACAATATCTCATTGTAGATAGGATCATTGAGCAATATGGGCAGATATTTGGTGACAGTGTTTCTGATTTTAGTGAATTCACTACTGTAAGGAGTAGAAAAGACTGGTATATTTTTGTAAACTTCCTGTGTAATCTTGGTATTCCTGTGGGGACCAGTGTCTATTAACAAACTGTCCCTTTGTACTGCATTGGCAGCAGAAAGGGCTTTGCCAACAATTTTGGTGGAGTATCCTCTGCATTCGAATCGCTTAGCCATTTTATCGGCCTCCTCATCAAAATTGCCAGGCTCACTACAAAGGCGTTTGAGCCTGAGGAATTGCCCATAAGGCACCCCTCTTATAGTGTGACTGGGGTGTGCTGAGTCTGCTCTTAGCAGTGTGTTACCCGCTGTAGGTTTCCTGTGTATCTTGGTAATTATGACATTGCCCACTCCTGTCAATGTCACATCCAAGAAATCTATGGTATCTTTATGTATTTTGCCTGTAAATTTTAAATTCAGGAGATTGTCATTCAAATATGTGAGCCAATTATCAAGCTCTGCCTGGTTGTCAGATGTGACAAATAGCAGGTCATCTATATAGCGACAGTACAGTACAGTATCTGCTCGACGGGGGCTACCATGTCCAAAGATGCGGGACCTCTCCCACCAACCCATAAATAGGTTGGCTAATGAGGGAGAAAATTTTGCCCCCATAGAGGCCCCGCATCTCTGAAGATAGTAGACCCCGTCGAACATGAAAAAGTTGTGAGTCAACAAGTATTCCAGAGCCTCCAAGATAAACTCCTGGAGTACTAGGGAAAACCTTCCTGACTCATGTAAGAATGTGGCGACTGCTCTTATGCCTGGACCATGGGGGATGCTAGAATAGAGGCTAACTACATCACAGCTAATCCATCTATATCCAGCATTCCATTCAAGTTTGTTAATTTTGGACAGAAATTGCTTTGTGTCTCTCAAATATCCCGGTAATTCCACCACCAGAGGCTGTAGTTGGCTATCTAGCCATTCACCAAGGCGTTCGTTCAGGGAACCCATCCCTGCCACAATGGGTCTACCCGTGAGAGGGTTTAACCCCTTGTGTACCTTGGGCAGGTGGTGGAATATCGGCATAATGGGATGTGCAGGAATAAACAGATCCTTCTCCTTTTCGGAAAAAATGCCCATAAGTACAGCTCTATCCAAGAGAGAGTGTAATGCTTTTTTGAAAGGTGCGGTGGGATCTGAACTGAGCACTTGATAAGTGTCCAGGTCTGATAACTGACGTATTGCTTCGTCTTTATATGTCACAGAGTTCAAAATAACCACCGATCCCCCCTTATCCGCATTTTTGATAACTATGTTGTTATCTAGTTGCAGATTTTTCAAAGCTAATTTCTCTTTAACAGTTAGGTTGTTATAAACATTACATTTTTTGTTGATATTTCTATGAGCTAGCTGTGTGAGATCTCTTTCTATCATTTTTTGAAATAAATCAAGATCCTTCCCTCTAGACCCCAATGGATAAAAGTCTGACCTTAATTTAAAAGAAACGGTATTGGGTGTATCCATGGGATCTATGGGGTATGGATCTGATTCACACGCTAGTTCAGTCAGGTCCTGTAAGGCACATACTTCCTTGAATGAGATAGGGGAAGGAGGTGACTTACCCATGCATATTCCATCAGAATCAATGTCAGCTGTATCATTAGGAAACTCAAAATAATGTTTCTTTAAAGTAATGCTACGTGCAAATTTATTTACGTCCAGGAGAGTTCCAAATAAATCAAAATGATTAGTGGGGCAAAAGTTCAATCCTTTGGACAGTAGTGTAAGTTCCTCATGTGTCATGGTCCTATCAGAGATATTCATCACATTCGTTATTAACTCTTCCCTCGTAATGTGTAGGGGGTTTCTTTGTTGCTTCTTGTGTTTTTGTCCCCCTCTTCGCGTTTTCTTAAAGCTGGTTTCTTCTTTGCCTTCGTATTGACTCCGCGAGGGTATCCAGAGGGACGATTTTCGTCTGTTCGATTAGAGAGGGCAGACAATTGTTCAGGTGAGGATTCTGGAGCTGAAGCTGAGAAAGTTGTGGTGTCATTAGCCGTATCACTCTCTTGGTCTGAAAAGCTCACTCTTTTTCCTGAACTTTTACGTGAATGCCTTGGAAAAAATGAGGGTTTCTTCCATGTATAGACATTGTCCGTTTCATAATCCAGATTATCACGGTTCATTTTGCTTCTCTTTGTGTCAATCACAAGTTTTTCCATTTTGTCCAATCTTCTATTGAGTTGGCCATCTAATTCCACATAATTGGCATGTGTTTGTAATTCTGTTAGGTCTGTTTGAATGAGTGACATCTCTGTTTGTAATTTCTCCATTGCTTTTTTGTTTGACTTGATGAGAATGTCAATTAATTTGAAGGAACAATCATTGAGAGTGTCCGTCCACTCTTTTTTCATATCATCATTGAAGAGGTCTGTAGAAGGGAATTTCTTAATTCTTAGGCCTCTTGGAATCTGTGCCAATGTGGAATATTCCGTAAGAAAATGTGTGTCCCAAAAAGCTTTAATTTCTTTAGCCATCAGTCCTTCCAACTTTCTAAACATTCGAATCAGAGAGATCTCATCATTACCTGTAGATTGGGATGTTTGTGTCAATGGAATAGATCTCAGTGGATTATCCGATGGTGCAGTAAGAGTTCTGCTGTAGCTGGTTTCCGTTGCTAGTGATGTAGGGATGGTAGTATACATTGTTGTAACCGGGCTTCTCAGGAACAGTTTGATGGGTTTAGAAAAACCTTAGAAGTGGAGATTGAGGATCAGCTAGTCTTTGAGCTGGTTGCAGAAAATGCAAAGTCCAAGACAAACAGGAAAGGGAGCAACCGCTCAGGTGTAGCTGATAAATGCTTCACAGGGTCCTAGAGCCGTGGGTGCAGGCAGTGCATATCACAATGCAGAAAACAGGAAAAAATGCTTGGACAGCCGCACTCCAAAAATGGTTGTTTATTAAAACAAAAATGTGAAAAACATATCACAGCATGGAAAGCAGCAAACAGGAGCTGACGCGTTTCGCACTGTGACTCAGTGCTTAATCATAGCTATTGAACAATTTAAAATGCACCTCTAATATATGTTCCCAAATGGTATTGAAACAAAAGCAAAACAATTGAAAAAGTGATTAGGTAATTAAACCTCAATTAATTAATTAGTGGACTGACAGGTGTATGCTATCAGTGCCGTTTGGGGAACATCATGTGAACAAGAATATACAAATATCACACATACACAAATTCATTGAAAACCATAATTAAATGTGACTCTTGGTGTACTTATATCTATATGACTTATAGAATACATGTGTATATATCACACAAATATGCACATATGAATAAATCACCTAATTATATAACAATTGAAAATGAAAAATAAAAAATAAAAAACTTTTCTTCCTCTTCTCAAATTCTTTTTGTGTCATAAAACAAAATACATTAAATTATAAAGTGAAGAAAAGAGTAAGAAAATTTTTAAGAAAATTTTTTTTTAAAAGTGAAAAGATGTCTTGCTTGGGTGTTGAATGATATAAATAAAATAATAGATTATTATAAAACAGAGTGAAGTGTTTTTCGTGTATATAATATGAAAAAGTAAAAATATAAATTATATGGATGACACAATTAGGACACAAACGGGCAATTAGTGAAAAGATCGTAAGCAAATGCAGTGGTGCATAAGTAAATGAATGGCATACACCCAATTAGCAAAGGCTGGCTTCCAATCCCAAAGTAATTTCCAACTATGTATTAAAGATAATAATGCGGACATTATTATTATTAAGCTTAGTAAACTGCATCCAATGCCGAAAAAGCAGAGGAGTATTGTAAACGTATACAAATGTACACAAAAATGTAAAAAATTGAAAAATTTCATCTGGTCGGTTCTATGACCTTATCGGGCATGATTGTGGCCATGTATGTGCATTCAATAAAGATCTTATGGCCGTTTAGGTCGTAGCATCTTTATGCAAACGAATGTGTGACAATGTGCAATATGTGTATCTCTTCATAATATAGTAGTATGTCCAAATACATGGGTGAAAATGAGAATTCTCGGACTGAACCTATGTGCAATCCGTTAATACTGGTAAAATGTTGTATGTATGGACAAAACGGAAAGAGAAGAGATGCTATAAAATTTAAGCAGAACTTTTAAATTGATGCCATATGAGGCGGATAAACTGCGATAATGATACAATTAGTAAAATATAAAAAATCAAAAATATAATGGACCTTAAAAGCAATAATCGGCTTTAATGG
Source organism: Rana muscosa (assembly GCA_029206835.1). Lineage (NCBI taxonomy): Eukaryota > Metazoa > Chordata > Amphibia > Anura > Ranidae > Rana > Rana muscosa. The sequence continues at coordinate 165,361,776 of CM055121.1, read as the reverse complement.
GACACAATTTCTGGCAAGGACATATAAATATGTATGGAACTAAATGAAAGCAAAATGGAAAATAGAAGAAAATGATAAAGATGGTAAAAATGGAAATGTACAGAAATAAAGGATAGTTGACTATCGGTTAGACAACCGTGTCATGCATATAGCTAGACGAATATGATACCTGGTATGTTTGTTAAATCTTCAAGACCGTAACTTCTGTCTCCTCGTTGGGGTCGCTAAAAGCTCCCCAGACTGTTTGTTCCTTTCCGATCCATCCTTTACTGGAAGGGCTCATTTACCAGGATTGGGAGCATCCTGACAAAATATTTACTCCCCCCAAGAGATTTCCGGTGGTCTATCCCATGGAGGATAAGTTCATCAGAAAATGGAGGGTCCCTACAGTGGACGCAGCCATCTCTTGTGTGAATAAATCACTGACATGTCCGGTGGATAATGTCCAAATGTTCAAGGACCCAATAGATAAAAAATTGGAGTCCTTATTAAAATCTGCTTTTTCTACAGCAGGATTGGTGACACAACCAGCAGTGGCAGCTATTGGGGTCTGCCAAGCAGTGAAGGATCAGTTGAAACAGGTCTTAAGAGACTTGCCAGATCAGCAGGCTCTTGCCCTAGCTGATCTACCTAGAGCCTTATGCTTTGCGGTGGACGCTATAAAGGATTCAATCCATCAGGCCTTACGCTGTCTGTAGTACATATGCGCAGGCTTCTATGGCTCAAAAACTGGTCTGCTGAAGCTCCCTGTAAAAAATTGCTGGTCAGCTTCCCATTTCATGGTGAATGCTTATTCGGGGAAGACCTGGACAAATATATCCAGAGAATTTCCAGCGGTAAAAGTACACTTTTGCCGGTTAAAAATAGAGTTAGAGGTCCCTCTTTTAAGAGGCCTGCTTCTCCAGTCCCTAGGACATCGGCTGTGAAACAGTTCCGACGGCCTCCTCGGTCAAATCCCGGAGGTAAAAATCAGGGACAATTGCAGGGTAACAAGAAGCCCTGGAGCAGGAGAGGTACAAAACCTCCCCCAAAGTCAAAAACATGAAGGGTTGCCCCCACCCAATCGGGTGGGGGGAAGACTTCAGTTGTTCACAGAGACCTGGCGGGACACGATCCGAGACAGATGGGTGCTCTCCGCAGTAGATCTGGGATACAAATTGGAGTTAAAAAACTCCCCTCCTTCCCGCTTTATAAGGTCAAACGTGCCAAGGGATCCCCAGAAGAGAGGATCCCTCCTGTTGGCACTAGAACAATTATTGCTCCAAGCAGTAATTATAGAGGTTCCCCTGGAAGAATGGGGGTTCGGGTTTTACTCAAACCTCTTTACAGTCCCGAAGCCAAACGGGGACGTGAGGCCCATATTAAATCTAAAAGGGCTAAACAAATTCCTACATATCAGGACTTTCCGGATGGAGTCGATCCGGTCGGTAGCCACTGCCCTACAAGGGGAGGAATGGTTATCCTCGATCGACATCAAAGATGCTTATTTGCACATTCCCATCTTTCCAGCCCACCAAAAATTTCTACGCTTTGCGGTAGAAGGGCGCCATTTTCAGTTCAGAGCCTTACCCTTCGGTCTGGCCACAGCACCAAGAGTGTTCACAAAAATTCTGGCCCCATTATTGGCCAATCTAAGAACACGAGGTGTAACGATAATGGCATATCTAGACGACTTGTTGCTGATAGACCACTCAGTGGAAAAATTAGAAGTGGTTGTTCACGAGACAATCAAGTATCTGGAATATCACGGTTGGATTATCAACCGAGACAAGTCAGCCCTAAAACCAGTCAAAAGTCTGGAATACTTGGGGCTAAGGCTGGATTCAGACCAGAGAAAAATTTTCTTGCCTCAAGAAAAGGGGTCGTCTTTGAGAGATTTGATCCACTTAGTGGGTTCAAAAAGACAGCCATCCATACGCCTGTGCATGAGGCTGCTGGGAAAAATGGTGGCATCATTTGAAGCAGTACCCTACGGTCAATTCCATTCAAGGAAGTTGCAAAGGGCCATACTGTCAGCCTGGAACAAAAAAGTTCAGGCTCTGGACTTACCAATGTCCTTGTCCCCTTCCGTTCGCAAGAGCCTCCGCTGGTGGTTGGTTCCCCAGAATCTGGAAAGAGGGAAATCCTTCAGTCCGATTTCCTGGAAGGTGGTCACTACAGATGCCAGCCTTATAGGCTGGGGAGCAGTGCTGGAGCAATGGTCTCTCCAGGGCAGATGGTCGGATGCGGAAAAGGCCCTGCCCATCAATCTCTTAGAGATACGAGCAGCCCGGTATGCCCTAGTAGCATGGACATCCAAACTCCAAGGGTCCCCTGTCAGAATTCAATCAGACAATGCCACAGCAGTGGCATATATCAATCATCAGGGGGGCACCAGGAGTCGTGCAGCCCAAAGGGAAGTAAATTACATCCTGAGATGGGCAGAAAGATATGTCCCAGCCATATCTGCGGTATTCATTCCAGGAGTGGAGAATTGGAAGGCGGACTTTCTAAGTCGCCAACAATTATGCCCAGGGGAATGGTCCCTTCATCCCGAGGTTTTCCGGACAATATGTCAGCGGTGGGGAACACCGGATGTAGATCTGCTAGCATCCAGATTCAACACAAAAGTGGACAGGTTTGTCTCTTGGACAAGGGATCCCCTAGCTTGCGGCTCGGATGCCCTAGTGTTCCCTTGGGATCAGTTCAAGCTGATATATGCATTCCCACCGCCACAATTGTTACCTCGATTACTCCGCAGAATCAGGGTAGAAAAGAAACCAGTGATTCTGGTGGCTCCAGCGTGGCCCCGAAGAGCATGGTACGCGGAGATTGTAAAAATGTCTGTGGGGAGTCCTTGGACCCTCCCACATCGTCCGGACCTGCTTTCGCAAGGACCGATATACCACCCTTCCTTACCAGCCCTAGGTTTGACGGCCTGGCTATTGAAGCCCACATTCTAAAAAAGAGAGGGCTCTCTAATGCTGTGGTATCTACCATGATCAATGCCAGGAAGCCGGTATCCAGACAGATCTACTATAGAATCTGGAAGGCGTACATCGCCTGGTGTGAGGCCAAGAAATGGCATCCACGTATATACGTAATAGGTAGGATTCTGGACTTCCTACAATGGGCTGTAGATAGGAAGCTTGCCTTGAGTACTATCAAGGGTCAGATTTCGGCCTTGTCAATATTTTTTCAAAGGCCCTTGGCTTCGCATTCACCAGTCAAAGCCTTTATACAAGGAGTGATGCGTATTAGTCCTCCGGTTAATATTCCCATATGTCCATGGGATCTAAACTTGGTTCTGTCGGTTTTACAGAAACAACCATTTGAACCATTACAGCATATTTCCTTGGTGCTTCTCACCAGGAAATTGATTTTTCTAGTAGCCATTTGTTCGGCTAAAAGAGTGTCGGAATTAGCAGCTATGTCCTGTAAAGAGCCATATCTGGTTATCCATAAGGACAGAGTAGTATTACGTCCTCAGCCAGCCTTTCTTCCTAAGGTGGTATCGAGGTTTCATTTGAACCAAGATGTGGTTCTTCCTTCTTTTTTCCCCAGACCTACTTCGGTAGAGGAAAAGTTATTGCATTCTTTGGATGTAGTAAGAGCAGTTAAAGCTTATCTAAAAGCCACTGCTCAGATTCGCAGAACGGATACTTTGTTTATTCTACCGGAAGGCCCCAGAAAGGGTCAGGCAGCGTCAAAATCTACTTTAGCCAGGTGGATTCGACAGGTCATAATACAAGCCTATGGCTTGAGAAGGAGACCGCCTCCGTTCAAAGTTAGAGCGCACTCCACGAGAGCAGTTGGAACTTCATGGGCAGTGCATCACCAGGCCTCCCTGGCTCAAATCTGTAAGGCCGCAACATGGTCTTCAGTTCACACGTTTACTAGGTTCTACCAGGTGGACGTTAGAAGTCAGGAGGATGTCGCCTTTGGGCGCAGTGTGTTGCAGGCCGCAAAAGATCCTCATGTCTGATAGCGCTCAGCTTATATATGGTGTATCCCCCCCTCATTTGGCATTGCTTTAGGACATCCCATTAGTAATGACTATGTCGCTCTGTGTCCCGTGATGTACGAGAAAGAAAATAGGATTTTTATAACAGCTTACCTGTAAAATCCTTTTCTTGGAGTACATCACGGGACACAGAGCTCCCGCCCCTCTTTGGGGACACTTATTGCTTTGCTACAAAACTGAGGTGCTCCCGGATGGGAGGGGCTTATATAGGGGAGGGTACTTCCGGTTTTGGAAGTTGCCAGTGCCAGCACCTGACGGTATCTATATAACCCATTAGTAATGACTATGTCGCTCTGTGTCCCGTGATGTACTCCAAGAAAAGGATTTTACAGGTAAGCTGTTATAAAAATCCTATTTTTCCCGTCGGGAAAAACGGCAAAAAGCCCACAGACGATCGTTTTTCTCGTCCAAAGGAAAAAATGTCATTTTTTCACGGGAAAAATGATCGTGTGTACGCGGCATCAAGGGCATGAAACCAGGCTCTCCTGCTGTCATGGAGTGTCCTTTACAGTATTATGCAGAAAATACTCCATAGGACACTGCATGATCTGCTCTATGGCCTGCATTTTATAAATTAGTCATAAAACAAAGACTTTGTGTAGAGTAAACATTGTTGTGTCCAACAGATGGGGTTATTGGTTCTACCTTATTAACACCCTGCTATAAATAAAAGTGTTCTGTTTTGTTAAACTTAAAGAGTTGGTAAACCCAACATTTTATATTCCTGATATATGCCTGCTGTACCATGTACCTGTATGAAATATATCCTGTTCCCTTTGTATTGCTCCCTTTGTGTGAAATCTCTGGTGTTTCTATCAGTCCCTCTGCTTTCCTATTAAAAACTGACCACACTAAGCAGGATAACAAACTGTGGTCAGTTCTCTAACTGTGTGGGGAGTGGGGTTGATTTACTAAAACAGGAAAGTGCAAAATCTGGTGCAGCTGTGCACAGTAGCCAATCAGCTTCTAACTTCTGCTTGCACTCTCCAGTTTAGGAAATCCACCCCACTGTGCTCTCCTCCAATGATCAGACTTGTAATCGCACTCCCTGCATGGCCTTTCAATGGGAAGCTCAGTGTGCTGTTGCTTCACCTTCCCAGCTCCTATGCAGCTGAAAACCGAGGAAATGTGATCACTAAATAAAAAAGAGAACTAACCTTCCAAAAAAACTCTACTTATTTCAAGCCTTACCAATAGTGATACCTTCTCAATACTTTAAACAAGTACATTCCCTTTTCATTAAGTTCATTTGGGCGCACAAAAAACCCTGCCTCCCATGACATCAACTCTCATTACCCAAACAATTTGATGGTCTGGCACTTCCTAAAGTCCAGAAATACTATTAGGCCACCCATCTTGGTAGATTCATTGACTGGCACAGGCACCATAACTTAAAACTTTGGGTGCAACTAGAACAGGCCCAAACGGACATCCCTTTAAAAGGCGCCATGTGGTGTGCTATGATACATTACCACCAATATTAAAATCGCTCCCTCTATTAGGCACCACAATCCGTGTAGGCTCACGAGCCTGTATACAGGCTTCCCTCTCTACCAGCGACTCCCCTCTATTCCCGTTTTTGGAAACCCGTTGTTTTCCCCTAGCCTGAGATCACCTGAATTCTGGACTCTACTCCTATCGGGCCATGATCAAGCAGGCCCCTTTGGGCTCCCTTTTTGGAACGCCCTCCAACAACACCATTTTCTACATTCCATCTCCAACCCCCAGCGTTTTAACCATCACCTAACATCTTTGAAGGAATACTGCTCAGAAGATGGAACTCTGCCACAGGTACTGTCCAAAACTTATAATTTACTGAACACTCCCTCTGAACAGCCACACCTACCTTTTATGAGAAAATGGGAAACAGAATTAAACCGTACATTCACATTAGCCCAACAACACATTATTAGATTCTCCCTAAAATCATCCATATGTACAAAAATTCAAGAGACTAACTTTAAAGCTTTGACGAGGTGGTATCATACCCGACATGTGTTACACCAGTACTATCCTAATACCACTTACCGGTGTTGGAGATGCCAAGTGGGCAGAGGAATGCTACTTCATATATTTTGGGCTTGCCCCAAGTTGAAGCACTTTTGGACAGAAGTCCGAAACATTACTCAAAAATTTACGGAACACAAGATTCCTGATGATCCAGCCTTCTCCCTACTACATGTTTCAATGGTCCCCGCAAAAATGTATAAAAAAAATCGATTTTATAACACCTAATAAATGCCGTTATGTCCTGTATTCCTCTACACTGGAAAAAACAATTGCCGCCGTCTATCGTGAGTTGGCTTCACAAGGTTGAAGACATAAATAAGATTGACGACTTGATACATACAGCACAGCATAACCTGGAGGCTCTGGAATATGTTTATACTTTTCTGATGAAGGTACAGCCCTTTTCGGACAATAAATCAATAAATCCTTAGATAAGACATATTGTCTACTAAATGCGTTCCATCGCCATCTTTAGCCCCCCCCCCTTCTCCATTTCTTTTCTCTTCTTGATCTATTTACTTCCTACTACACTCCTATTTCCAGAACACGAAAATGGAATTGGGCAGTCCCATCCCATACCTTACCCAGTGGTTACTTTTTTATGTTATGCAACTGACAAAAATAAAATAAGGGGACCTTTTTTTGGACATACCCTTTATTGTTGCTTATCTGTGGCTCAGATACCAAACTTGTTTACTTGTTAGACATATTGTAAACTATGTGACTGGAATTGTCAATGTCTGTACATTTTTGATGCTGTGACTTGGTTCTGCCCTTCCTGGGATTTAATGAAAATTATATTTGGGGAAAAAAATAAAGAGAAAGAAAGTTATTTATAATATTTTTAGATCTATACACAAATTGTTTGCCTTCCATGTCCATTTTAAACTAAATGTGTTGTTTTACAAGGTGATCATTTACAATCACTAATGTTTCTTTCTCTAAAGAAGATGGCATAGATGTTAACAAGCCTAGCGGTATTCACCGAGTCTGGCTCGGGGTGGAATTTCAGTACCATTAGCGGTAACCTCGAGCCAGACTTGGGATTGTATTGCAGGATACAGGGAGAGTTACTTACCTTGTTCCCTGTATCCTGCGATGTCTCCCCGCTGTGTGTGCGAGCTGTCTCCTCGCTCGATTCACACAGTGCCCGAGTGCCGCCGAGCTCCGTTCCATGCGACGTTGCGAGGCACGGGGGCGGAGATCGGCGCCAAATTCAAAAAAGTAAAAACACAATACACATACAGTACACTGTAATCTTAAAGATTACAGTACTGTATCAAATAATTACACATGTCCTTTGTCCCTAGTGGTCTGTCCAGTGCCCTGCATGCACTTTTATATTATAAATACAGTTTTTTCTGCCTGGAAACTGGAGATTGTCCCTAGCAACCAAAAAGTGTCCCTTTATGTCAAAAGTGCTTTTAGACGCCAAATTTCCATGCAAAATAATGGTACCGCTTTCAGCACCTAAAATCTGAAATAATCATACCGCCAGGGAGGTTAAGTGAACTTGAACTTATTTTTTTAAATGTGTTCAAACTTTTGTAGGCTTTACCTGAAAAATAACTAGCTAGATGACCTAGGTGTAGCGTAAAACACTTTATATGTGGAACGTTATTTATTGGTGACCAAGCTCAAGTTGTTCCTTAGGAACAATCTGTCACAAGACTAATGGCAAAGTGAGTCGTTTTGACCTCATCTAGCCTATTAATACTACAGACGAGTACTGTTTACATTATGACTTTGTAATACCACCTAAAATTACCTTCTTTAGTGAAATATTTTGTGAAATGCTTTTAGAGAAGGAAAATTCTGTAACACATTGCAGCCGTCTACTTTTGTATCCCAATTTCTTCAGTCAAACTCAAAGGAAACTATTTTTGTATGTACTAGTTTCAAGTGCTCATATGGAGACTCTCCACATGGCCTTTAGGCATAAGTACTCTGTGTGATGTTACTTATTGACATGCCTGTATATGAAGTGCACAAGAGACTGAGTGACAAGCCACAAGTAGTTATCAGCGGAAACCTGTGCTCTTTTCTGGTTCAATTATTTCATTAGCCACACCCCTTGTGTAAATTGTACACTGTCAGTCAGGAGAACAGTACAAGGCCGTCTGTAATAACCCCATTCCTTTTATGTCTCACTGGCCTTGGGCAGAATTGACAAAATGTATCCGTGGTGCGACTTCTGAAAATGTGGTTCATTTAGCATGAGCTGAATTCTACAAGTTCCTGACAAGTTCTTTATCCACAGAGCTATTCTTGCTTAGTGAGAGGGAGGGAGTACATAGACACTGCAAAGTAAAATGTTGCTGTATGCGTGTACATGGTTTCTTATGTCTGCTTGGGGCACTTTGATTCAGGACATAGCTGCTATGTAAGCACCAGATAACTGTAAGGGCTCATTTCATATTTAATCTAGTCATTATTGATACATGTTTATGAGACCATATGTTATAATATATATGAGAACATGTTAAATCGAGCCTAACAACTCACAAGCATGGTTTGCCTATTTAAGGTGCCCCCCTCCCTAAAATGCTTGATCATAGCACTGAAAATCTGTTGGGAGGTTAGATAAAATACCTTTTCCCTGGCTTTCTCCTGTAGCACCTAGATGAAGATTATCAGGCAGGTGACAGGTCCTTGTCCACTCCGCTATGCAGAGCGGTCACAGCCCACTGTTCTCTATGGGCAGTCGGGAAATGGACCGCCAGTCCGGTCTGTTTTGGTGGCCCAGGTCGGATCAGATGCAGGTGGGTTTAAATGGACACATGTCCTTTTTACATCGGCCTCCCCATAGAGAACAATGGGTGGTCCGATCAGGTCCACCTGAAAAATGGACAGGTGGACCTAATCGGTCCGCTAGTGTGAAAGGGGTCTAGTATCTAACTACCCCCTATTTAAATTTAACTTTTTGTTTGTGGTGCTCAGATGCAGTGTAGTTACTATTTAAAGTGGTTATTAAGGTTTGGCTTTTAAAAAAACAAAACAAACATGTCATACTTACCTGCTCTGTGCAATGGTTTTGCACAGAGCAGCCCCGATCCTCTTCTTGTCAAGTCCCCCTCTTCTGGCTATGTCCATAAGACACATAGAGCCATAGCTCAGGCTCTACTCATTGTGATTGAAAGTAGTGAGAGCAAATGGCTCCCACTGTTGTCTTAGCTAATGAGGACAGGTAGTCCCAAAACAGCCAAGGCTCTCGTGTACATCACTGGATCGAGAGGGAGCTCAGGTGACTATTGGGGGGCCGTGAGGGAGCAGCACACAGAAGTTTTTTTTACCTTCATGCATAAGATGCATGAAGTGTGACAGCAGGAAGGTAAAGTCACCTGGTTGCATCCAGGGGGGTAGGTATATTTCTCCCAGATTCAGGCTTTATGCCGACTTATACAACTAGGGAGAGAGTTGATGAAGCCCAGCTGAGGCTAGTGGGCTCATGGATGATTCATACCTCTAGGGAGAGTGCTGGGCGTCGTGCAGGCAGGGAGTTGATGAGACCAGCTGAAGCTTGTCAGCTCGTTTAAGGCCTCTATAAAAACTCCCAGCTTCATTAGGTGTTTGCTCATGCCTGGAACCAGACCTGTGTGGACTGTCTAGGGAGAGTGAACCCCTGTGCGGTGAGACCAAGCCTGTGTGGCTATTTGTTTGGACATTTACTAAACCAGGGACTTAGGGACTAGGACAGCACCAGGCTGATCCCAGTTGTTAGTTAGGGAAACCTGCATGTTTAGTCAGAGGTCAAGCTGACCAGGATTTATTTTGTTTATGTTTCTTTTTGCTTTGCTGTGTTTTTGTCACTGTAAATAGAGAAATAAACCGCACCTTTTGATCTTGAAAACCACAACCTCCGTCTGCTGGGCCTGTTTTGTGTGGGGAGCCCATCCAGGGGGTCACACACACCCGCTACCGAGCTAACCCCCTCACAGTTGGTGGAGAATGCAGGCAGTTTTTTTTTAAGCCAGCATGGAGGAGATACTGAAACAGCTGGCTCTAGCAAATGCCAATCAACAGCAGACAAATGCAGGTTTGCAAAAGAGCCTTGCAGCTCAACAACAGAGCTTCGCAGCCCAGCAACAAGCCCAGCAGCAATCTGAGGCCCGCTTCATAGACCTGTTGCAGAAGCAAGAGCAGAGACTACAACAACAGATGGAAGCAGTAATGCAGCAACGTCCGCAGACCAGTGAGGAAAGCCGTCCCACTAATACCGCGTCCTTTGGGGTGAGTCGTTTATTGACAAAAATGACTGGAGAGGATGATCCAGAGGTATTTTTGACCACATTTGAAAGGACTGCTGAAAGAGAAAAGTGGCCTGAGGAGCAGTGGGCTGGACTGGTGGCTCCTCTGTTAACTGGTGAATCGCAGAAAGCTTACTATGACCTAGAGCCTGACCAAGCAAAAGACTATGTGATGCTAAAAGCTGAAATATTGGCAAGGCTGGGTGTCACCCTGGCTGTCCGGGCTCAGCGTGTGCATAACTGGACTTTCCAGCTTGGAAAACCCCCCAGGTCTCAAATGTATGATCTCATTCACCTGAGCAGGAAGTGGCTACAGCCAGAGACTTTGTCCGCACCGGAGATTGTGGAACGTGTTGTGATGGATCGTTTCTTGAGAGCTCTTCCTACCGCCATTCAAAAGTGGGTAAGCCATGGAGACCCAGAAACGGCCGGTAAACTTGTGGATCGTGTAGAGAGATACTTGGCTGCAGAGAACCTGACGGCCTCTTCCAGAGACTCTCGGACTTTCCACCCTAAGACCAGACCATCCCCAGGGGCGGATAAGATGATTCCAAGGGGTGAGGGTGGAGAGAGTGAGAGGGTGGGAGCTCTGCCCAGGGTTTGGCGAGAACAGCCTGGGAAGTCGGGGGCTCAAGAGGCAGCCAAAAGGATTGTTTGCTACCGCTGCCGGCAAGCGGGACATATTGCAGCAAATTGCCCGGTTGTGGAGGAACCCATGCAATGTGACTTTCTGACGGACAGACGTCAGTCGCTGTGTGCGACAGTCGCATGCACTGCCATTCGGGGAACTGAGAAACATTTATGCAAAATGTGTATTAATGGTAGAAATGTTGTGGTATTACTGGATTCAGGTAGCCTTGTGACCCTGATAAAGGCTGAATTAGTTAAATCAGAGGTCTCTGGGAATAGCAAGGTAGCTGTTATTTGTGTGCATGGGGACACCCGAGAGTATCCAGTGACTACAGTGTGTTTCAAGACCCCCAAAGGTACCCTCTCTCATCCAGTGGGGTTAGTATCTCAACTACCGCATGATACCATTGTGGGAAGGGATTTTCCGAAGTTCTGGGAACTGTGGGATGATCCTGAGCCCCCCACTGGTGCCCCTATGTACCAGGAAGGTGATAGCCAGAACTCCTCTGAGAGTGGTGAGGACTCTCCAGAATTTCCCTTGTCAGTATTGGCAGGCGAGACTCAAGAAACTGGAGAGGAGCCCACCTCCTCAGACGAAAACCTACCGTCTGTGGAGTTTTCTGATCTTGAGGTTCACAGGGAAAATTTTGCCACAGAACAGTTAAAAGACCCCGCCCTAATAAAGGCACGGGAAAACGTAGTGGAAATAGATGGCGAATTAGTGAACCCAGATAATACCTGCACTTACCCATACTTCAGCGTAGAGAAGGACCTACTGTATCGGGTGGCAAAAAGGGCAGAAGAAACCGTTGAGCAGCTTGTAGTGCCCAAACCTTACAGGAAGTTGGTGTTGGAGTTGGCCCATGGGCACATTCTTGGAGGTCATCTGGGGACAGAGAAAACCCGAGAGAGGGTATTACAGAGATTCTATTGGCCTGGGGTGATGAAGGACATAGAAAATTATTGTTCCTCCTGCCCTGTGTGTCAGAGGTCGGCCCCGATGCCACATTTCCGTAGCCCGCTGGTCCCTCTACCCATCATTGAGGTCCCGTTTGAGAGGATCGCAATGGATTTGGTAGGTCCTATAATCAAGTCCGCTAGGGGGCACCAGTACATATTAGTTATAATGGACTATGCCACCCGTTATCCAGAAGCGATCCCTCTCCGAAATACCTCGGCCAAAACCATAGCCAAAGAGCTATCTCTTGTTTTTAGCCGGGTGGGTATTTGTAAAGAACTGCTTACGGACCAAGGTACACCCTTTATGTCCCGGGTTATGAAAGAGCTGTGTAAATTGTTCAAAGTGACGCAATTGCGTACGTCTGTGTATCACCCCCAAACCGATGGGCTGGTTGAAAGATTCAACAAAACCCTAAAACAAATGTTGAAGAAAGTGGTGGATAGAGATGGAAAGGATTGGGACTGTCTACTTCCTTATTTGATGTTTGCTATTAGGGAGGTGCCCCAATCCTCTACGGGATTCTCCCCCTTTGAGTTACTGTATGGGAGACACCCAAGAGGGCTGTTGGATATTGCCAAGGAAACTTGGGAAAGTGAGAGTTCTCCCCACAGGAGTGTGATTGAGCATGTCGCCCTGATGCAAGATCGAATTGCACAGGTAATGCCCATCGTGAAGGAACATTTGGCCCAAGCGCAGTTGGCACAGCAGAGAGTGTACAACCGTGGAGCCAAGACCCGTACCTTTTCCCCGGGGGATAGGATATTGGTACTTGTCCCTACGGTTGAAAGTAAATTCCTTGCCAAATGGCAAGGCCCCTACGAGATAATGGAAAAAGTGAGCGAAGTGAATTACAAGGTCAGACAACCAGGAAGGCGAAAGCCCGAACAGATCTATCACGTTAATCTGTTGAAAGCCTGGAGGGATAGAGAGTCCCTAGTCGCAGAAACTTGGTCACCAGCTCAAACTGGTTGCGTGATTCCGGAGGTTGGAATAGCAGCCACCTTGTCACAACCCCAACAACAGGAGGTTAAGGAGTTTGTGCTTCGCAACAAGGAGGTGTTCTCTGAGCTGCCGGGACAAACATCTGGGGTAGAGCATGATATTATTACCCCGCCCGGTGAAAGGGTGAAGTTAAAACCCTATCGGATCCCAGAGGCCCGACGGGAGGCAATATGGGAGGAAGTACAGAAAATGCTGAACTTAGGGGTGATAGAGGAGTCCCAAAGTGATTGGTCTAGTCCCATTGTGTTGGTGCCTAAACCGGATGGGAGCTGGCGATTTTGTAACGATTTTCGTCAGTTGAACAAAGTTACAAAATTTGACACCTACCCCATGCCACGTATAGATGAGTTGATCGACCGGCTGGGAACAGCCCGATACATGACGACTCTTGACCTCACAAAAGGGTATTGGCAAATTCCCCTGGCCAAGTCGGCCAAAGAGAAAACCGCATTTGTAACCCCAGACGGGGCGTTCCAATATAAGAGAATGCCGTTCGGGTTACAGAATGCGCCGGCCACATTCCAGCGGAAAATGGACCAGATACTGAGGCCCCATCGGAAGTATGCTGCGGCTTACCTGGATGACGTAATTGTCCATAGCACAGATTGGGCCTCACATCTGCCAAAAGTGCAAGCAGTCCTAGACTCTATCCGGGAAGCGGGGTTTACGGCTAACCCCAAGAAGTGTACCATTGGGCAGGAGGAGGCCAAATATCTTGGGTACACCATTGGCAGGGGAGTAATAAAACCCCAACTCAACAAAGTCGAGGCCATCCAGAGTTGGCCACGTCCCAACAGCAAGAAGCAGGTACGAGCCTTTCTGGGAATCGCGGGTTATTATCGGCGCTTCATTCCCCACTTTGCTTCTAAGGCTGTGCCCCTAACCAACCTGACGAAAGGGAAAGGGTCGGTCATGATTAAATGGACCCCCGAGGCTGAGGCAGCATTCCAATTCTTGAAACAAGCCTTATGTAGCCAGCCAGTGTTGTACTCACCCGACTTCTCTAAAGACTTTGTCGTACAAAGTGATGCGTCAGATGTGGGGTTAGGAGCAGTATTGTCCCAGGTCTGGAACGGGGAAGAGCACCCAGTCATTTACCTCAGCAGGAAGTTGAAGTCCCATGAGGTAAATTACGCCACGGTTGAAAAGGAGTGTTTAGCGGTGAAGTGGGCTCTAGATTCCCTTCGGTACTATCTGCTAGGTAGGCACTTTGACATGGTTACGGATCACGCTCCGTTAAAGTGGATGGCTCAAAACAAGGAGACAAATAGAAGAGTAAATAGGTGGTTCCTGGCCCTACAGGAATTCAACTTCACAGTAAAGCATCGCCCTGGCGTTCAAATGGGGAATGTGGATGCTTTGTCTCGAGTACATGAATGCCTGATTGCTGGTGTTCCAACCCCAAGGTTAAAACAAGAGGGGGGGGTATGTGACAGCAGGAAGGTAAAGTCACCTGGTTGCATCCAGGGGGGTAGGTATATTTCTCCCAGATTCAGGCTTTATGCCGACTTATACAACTAGGGAGAGAGTTGATGAAGCCCAGCTGAGGCTAGTGGGCTCATGGATGATTCATACCTCTAGGGAGAGTGCTGGGCGTCGTGCAGGCAGGGAGTTGATGAGACCAGCTGAAGCTTGTCAGCTCGTTTAAGGCCTCTATAAAAACTCCCAGCTTCATTAGGTGTTTGCTCATGCCTGGAACCAGACCTGTGTGGACTGTCTAGGGAGAGTGAACCCCTGTGCGGTGAGACCAAGCCTGTGTGGCTATTTGTTTGGACATTTACTAAACCAGGGACTTAGGGACTAGGACAGCACCAGGCTGATCCCAGTTGTTAGTTAGGGAAACCTGCATGTTTAGTCAGAGGTCAAGCTGACCAGGATTTATTTTGTTTATGTTTCTTTTTGCTTTGCTGTGTTTTTGTCACTGTAAATAGAGAAATAAACCGCACCTTTTGATCTTGAAAACCACAACCTCCGTCTGCTGGGCCTGTTTTGTGTGGGGAGCCCATCCAGGGGGTCACACACACCCGCTACCGAGCTAACCCCCTCACAGAAGGTAAAAAAACCTTTAGCCTTTCACAACCACTTTACAAAAGGATAAAAGTGAACTGTCAGCGCACACACTGGTATTACTGAACACTTACAAACAGCAATGCATATGTCTAAAAAACCGTCACAGTTCAATAGTCCATATGGTGGTACAAATGACCAGTCCTAAAAAGGAAGGAGATGATGAGAATGCTGGGCAACAGCTGTCCTCAGAGAAAAGCCAACTCTGTTAAGGAAAGATAAGGGGACAAAAAAAGGAAGCGCCACCTAAGTGCAATATGTCAGATAAAAATGTTTAATCTCAAAGGAAATGCACTTACAGGACACAAGTACAAACAGGGCACATCACGGTCTCATAAAACGCAGTGCAGTCCGGTCTCAGGTCCATCTGGATCCACGGGTCTGCAGGCAAAAAGGATAGTCCATCCTGTGGCCACCAGGAAACAGCCAGGATACAGCGTGGAGCACAGATGATGACGTCACAGGAAACCAGAACCAAGGAGAGCACCGGAAGGAAGGTGAGACAGGAAACAACAGGCTACGCGCTCGGAGACTAGCTCCTTCTACAGGCCTACTGGAATACGGCGGGTGTGATGCTATTTATGTACTGCGGTTGCCAGGGAACCAGCAAACCACAGCACACCAGCAGCATGTAATCACTATAACAAAGGTCTAATCGTGAATGGGCCAATATTAGTTAAATAGCTGAATGCAATCTAATGGCTGGCAAGGGAATAAAAAAAAAACCCGCACTGGAGCATAAAAACACATGAATAATCTACGGGGATCTCAAAGATATACAACATCACCAATAAAATGCATATTAAAACAATAAAAAGACTAAAGTAGTCTATTATGTCTAAAAAAGGGGGGTATTTTCTATACATACAAAAATATACATACATAAAAAATAAAAAAAAATAACATGTCTGCATACATGTAATGGAACATACATACATATATAAAAGATGAAAAGAAAAACATATTTCACAACCACTTTAGTGTAGGATGTCACACTGAGTAAGCAGATCTTACCTGAAGATTTTTGTGTAGCAGAATCACAGAGATCAACAGAGATATCACACTGTCAAGGAAAATGTAAACGTTGCGTTTAAGTAAAAATAGCCATTATGGTAAGGTTGTATGTATTAGTAGACATAGGACTGTTCAGTTTTTATTCATAACTAATAAGTTATTGATAAGTAAAGCAATTCTCAATGTTTTTAGTACAATTTCTGTGATAGATAATGTAAATTTGTATAGTGAATCTTTTGTATATTAACTACCTGTGTTGGGATACTGCTAACTTTACTGTCATAATAACCAATATTGTTAATTTGTAATATATTAGCCATTTTGCACCACTCATTGTTGATGTAACCGTATGAGCTGAACATCATTATCAGATTCCTCAAATACACAATTTTCCTTTCCTTCACAGCTGCTGTCACATTTAAAATAAGCTCTGCCCACACAGCCTCATAATTCACAGTGATTTGTGAATGAATAAACTACAAGTCCTGTCTTCCACTGCGGCAGACACCACCGATAGCAGGTGCTATGCTTTGCAGGCTCCTGGGAGTAAAAA
The DNA here is from genome assembly GCA_029206835.1 of Rana muscosa. NCBI lineage: Eukaryota > Metazoa > Chordata > Amphibia > Anura > Ranidae > Rana > Rana muscosa. Next base: position 165,345,289 of record CM055121.1, on the reverse strand, counting down.
TAATAAATGCACATGCAAAATACAATGCAAATATATGTACATAAGCGCTTATTATGTATATGATTGTATAGCCATTTTTTTTTTTTAAGTTATTGATAAAGTAAGGAAGAGTTCAAACCTCTACTAGGTTTTTATTGCTGCCTGTGTCTGCACTATGTTGAGTCTCCTTCTCTGTCTGGGAATTTAAAAATATACAGTTGTCACTAGAACATGAGATGAAGGTAAATATTACAATGGGGACACTTGTTCCGATGACAACTGCCTAAGAGGGGAATTCCTCTCTGTTTGCCTCAGGGACACAGACACCAAAACATTAACTGAAAGGCGTTTAACCCTTGTCTAAAACTAAAAAAGGTTTTATTTTAAACAAATGGGTGCCATCTACAAATGAAATGTGTGTATTTGACTACATCTTTGCTATATAATGAGAAATTCCTAATAGCTTATTGGCTACAGTTGTGTGTAGGAAAACATTTTTACTTATTTCAATAAATAAGCTATATCTAAAACCAAGTGTTTTTTTTTTATTTAAGGTTTCTGTAGAGCAGATCAGCTCTGTGGGCTATTGAGGAGATTTCTGTTCTGTTCTCTTTCCTGGAGATACAATAGGAAATGAAAGGAAATCTCTTCAAGATGCCCTCTTAGGCTAGGTTCACACACTGACAGATCTCCACATCCACATCCACCCTGCCACATTATTGTATTCTGACAGCAGGGGCTCCTCCCCTGTCAAAATACACATAATCAGTGCTGCAACCATTGGCTGTAAGCGCTGATCAAATGCTGGTTTTCCAGCATGACCGCTCGACAGAACAGAGAGGAGTACACACGGACCGAAAGTTGGCTGGTTCCTGCTAAACCATCTGACTTTTGGTATGTGTGTACCCAGCAGACTGTTGTCACCAGATAATGTGTCTCCATTTAAAGACTTCCTTGGCATTCTGGTTCCAAATCTGTTATTTGGGGTTTTCTGTAATGAGAGGGTGAATCTTCCCAGCATGGACACCTACAGCAATAATTGGAAAGGACAGTGGCTAAGTGGCTAGTACTTCTACCTAGCAGAACTAGGGTCATCAGCTCAAATCCCAACCATGGTGCTACCTGCACGGAGTTTGCATGTTCTCCCTGTGGCTGCGTGGGTTTCCTCCGGGTACTCCAGTTTCCTCCCACACACCTAAGACATGCTGGTAGGTTAATTGGCTCTTGTGTAATCGTGCCCCAGTATGAATGTGAGTTAGGGACCTTAAATTTTTTAGCTCCTGGAGGACAGGGACTGATATGAATGTATAATACTGTGTGTATATATACAGTGGGGCAAAAAAGTATTTAGTCAGCCACCAATTGTTCAAGTTCTCCCACTTAAAAAGATGAGAGAGGCCTGTAAATGTCATGATAGTTATACCTCAACTATGAGAGACAAAATGTGGAAACAAATCCAGACAATCACATTGTCTGATTTGGAAAGAATTTATTTGCAAATTATGGTGGAAAATAAGTATTTGGTCACCTACAAACAAGCAGGATTTCTGGCTCTCACAGACCTGTATCTTCTTCTTTAACCCCCTTAGCGGTATTCCCGAGTCGGGCTCGGGGTGAGTTTTTCATGCTAAGAGCGGTAACCCCGAGCCAGACTCGGGCTGCATCGCAGTATCCAGGGGAAGTTACTTACCTTTATGTCAACAGTGGTTTTAGACCACCTAAAAAACAGCGATAATAAATTAGAATCACTTGCAGAATTGAGCGATAGCGATTTGTGGGGAAATTTGTCATCAAACATAAAATCTAATGACAGCGACAATTCTGCAACTGAGCAAATTTCAGTGTTTTGGATTTGATTACCGTACATTATTGAATAATTTTTATTATAATTAAATTACTATTTGTTATAATTATTTATAGTTATTTATTATATTATAATTTATGATTTATAAATTTATCATACCCGGGATGTCTACTAGACTCTTGTTTGGTCAGGTTTAAGTAAGTAATTACTAAGAATTGCAGGCCTACAATACATAACACCAAATTTCCATGCAAAATAATTGTACCACTTTTGGTACATAATTCCAGACAGAATCATACCGCCAGGGAGGTTAAGAGGCTCCTCTGTCCTCCACTCATTACCTGTATTAATGGCACCTGATTGAACTTATTATCAGTATAAAAGACACCTGTCCACAACCTCAAACAGTCACACTCCAAACTCCACTATGGGGAAGACCAAAGAGCTGTCGAAGGACACCAGAAACAAAATTGTAGACCTGCACCAGGCTGGGAAGACTGAATCTGCAATAGGCAAGCAGCTTGGTGTGAAGAAATCAACTGTGGGAGCAATAATTAGAAAATGGAAGACATACAAGACCACTGATAATCTCCCTCGATCTGGGGCTCCATGCAAGATCTCACCCCGTGGGGTCAAAATGATCACAAGAACGGTGAGCAAAAATCCCAGAACCACACGGGGGGACCTAGTGAATGACCTGCAGAGAGCTGGGACCAACGTAACAAAGGCTACCATCAGTAACACACTACGCCTCCAGGGACTCAGATCCTGCAGTGTCAGACGTGTCCCCCTGCTTAAGCCAGTACATGTCTGGGCCCGTCTGAGGTTTTCTAGAGAGCATTTGGATGATCCAGAAGAGGATTGGGAGAATGTCATATGGTCAGATGAAACCAAAGTAGAACTGTTTGGTAGAAACACAACTCATCGTGTTTGGAGGAGAGAGAATGCTGAGTTGCAACCAAAGAACACCATACCTACTGTGAAGCATGGGGGTGGCATCATCATGCTTTGGGTCTGTTTATCTGCAAAGGGAACAGGACGACTGATCCGTGTACACGAAAGAATGAATGGGGCCATGTATCGTGAGATTTTGAGTGCAAACCTCCTCCCATCAGCAAGGGCATTGAAGATGAAACGTGGCTGGGTCTTTCAGCATGGCAATTATCCCAAACACACCGCCCAGGCAACGAAGGAGTGGCTTCGTAAGAAGCATTTCAAGGTCCTGGAGTGGCCTAGCCAGTCTCCAGATCTCAACCCCATAGAAAACCTTTGGAGGGTGCATCACTGCTCTAGAGGAGATCTGCATGGAGGAATGGGCCAACATACCAGCAACAGTGTGTGACAACCTTGTGAAGACTTAGGCTAGGTTCACACCTATGCGTTGTGTTTTTGAGCTTGGAGTCTTTGCCAAGTTCGCAATCAGTCGTTCAGCGGTTCCATTGCATTTTTAGGTGCGGATCTGCAGCGAATTTGAAGTTATTAGCTTCAGAACTGCGTTTTTTGTGAAGGCCAATCATTGTTAGCCGTGTGCTGATGCTGCTAATAAAAGGGAGTGACCTTTCTTGGACTCTTCCTGGTTGTCCAGTAGTAAGTATTTTGTGGATTTGGATTGTGATTTTAGTAAAAAAAATGTGTGCTGCTCTGCCCATGATTGTGCCCACAGTTGTTGCAGCAACAGCAGCAATCTTGCTGGAAGTTGAGAGGAGGAGAAGGAGGAGAAGGAGAAGATACTGGGTTCATCCCATAATTGCAAATAGGGAGGAAAGAGGGCAGTTCATGGTATTATATGAAGATCTCGGTGGTCATGAAGAGAAGTTTTTTAATTATACACGGATGTCAATCAATAGGTATTTTTATTTTTGCCTTGCTATACATTTCTTTCCTCCATTGTTCCATAGTTACTTTTATTTTAATATTTTTAAATACCCAAGTAATATTTTTTTTTTTGTTATTTAAGTTTTGATGAATTGCTTGTTAAAATATACCCTTGTTTGGAGCGTCAGAATACGTGCTACAGAGCAAGCATCCAGCCTGCAGAACGATTATTAATCACATTAAGGTACTTTTAACCCCCTATGTCCATTGGCATTGTTAATTGTGAGCATGGAATATTAACTTGGTTGAACAGTCAAACATGTGTAATTAGAAATGAATAACGAGACCGAAGTTGACCCCAAAAATCTTTATTCCAGATTTTTTATATTTTTTCTTTTCAAAAATAATAGCTCAAATAGCCAACATAAAAATCTTATTTTCAATATAAAAAATATAAACTGTGCTCTCAAGTATACCTCTTGACAAAATTACTAACATAAAATGCACACATGCTACTCAACTTTGTGCAGAACTCAAATTTCAAAGATTATGATATGTTCTTTTGAAAGCTGCCTCAGTGGAGTAGTGACTTGCATAAGGAGTTTCATCACTGCCAGTGCTGGAATCACGGCTAGACTCGCCATGTTGCTGTGGCCCATGTTGCTGAGCCCCATGTGGCTGAGCCCCATGTGGCTGTGGCCCATGTTGCTGTGGCCCATGTTGCTGAGGCCCATGTTTCTGTGGCCCATGTTGCTGAGGCCGCTGTGGCCCATGTGGCTGTGGCCCATGTGGCTGAGGCCCATGCAACCCCTGATTCTAGTGGGATGGCCTTATTGAAGTAATTGGGGATGGAATAGGATAGGGAATTCTACTGTGTGGTAAATCCTATATCGAAGTTGCCTCTTGAAAACTAGAAGGATAGGATGGAGGAACATAGGGGTAAGGTTGGTGTAGTGGTTCAGGGTACGGGCCGGACATTGGGAAATGAATGTGACTTTTTTCTGGTGGCACATATGGCCTTTCAAATGTTGCTTCCTCACGTGGCAGTGCGAAGGATTGCAGAAAATGTTTTATAGTGGTTCGCATTTCCAAATATCGCTCTGGTTTAACTTTTTTTATTAGAGGTACAAAATTGAGTGCCAGTATTGTATCCGGACATAAGAAAGCTTTTGAGTCATTATTTGTAACATCTCTAGTAGACGATCACTTATGTCCGGCTGCGATACATGCGCTCGCTTACGTGCCACTTTGGCTGGCCGCCCAATGTTTGCTGAAGCAGAGGAGGGCCCAGGGATCGCCTCTGTCACTACAGATTGCTCTTCTGTGTTTTCTAACCACAGATTTTAGGCTATTTGGATTTGGCCAAGATCATCACTAGGTTCCATAAAAACTAGATTTACTGGTGCCTCCGATTGTGCCTCAGAATGGCTCTCAGGTTGATCCTCTAACACGTCTTGTTCATCTCAACTAGCTTCGGTCCTGTAGTAAAATAGAGAGTTTGAGTTAGTAATGCCACAAACTAAAAATATGTATGCCCGATACATTGATGATGTAGATGATAACTTACTCTCTCATGTCTATAATTGGTTTGAGAAATTCAAGGTCCCCGGCATACATATAGGGTACCCTAGCTGTTGCCCCCGAGCCACTCTTCACTTCTCTGACGTGTCTATTATATTTTTTGTAGGCATCCCGCATGCTTTCTCTTTATGTATAGCACTGAAAGAAACCAAAATTAATACTAATGTATTATTTCTTTATTGTTTAAGGTACCTAGCTACAGGCAATTCATTTGCCAGTCTACACTATGAGTTCAAAGTAGGCAAATCTACAATAAGTGGCATTGTACATGAAACCTGCCTTATTATTTAGGAAGAACTCAAGCAATTGGTTTTCAAAAAGCCAACCAAAGAAGATTGGTTAAAGATATCCAATGAATTCTGGGAGCGGTGTAATTTCCCAAATTGTCTGGGAGCAATCGATGGCAAGCACATACGCATCCTGAAGCCTTTTGAGAGTGGGAGTCAGTTTTTTAATTATAAAAAAAATTTTTCGTTTGTATTAATGGCAGTGGTAGATGCCAATTTTAATTTTATTTATATTGATGTCGGGGCTTATGGCAGCAGCTCAGATTCTAGCGTATTTTCTAATTCCTCATTTGGGAGAATGTTGAGGGACAATACCCTGGATTTACCGAACGATTGTGCCTTGCCAGGAACAAATGAGCCTGCCCTCCCCCATGTTTTCGTAGGGGATGAAGCATTTGCCCTTACTAAAAATCTTATGAGACCTTTTTCAAGTAGAGCGCTGACAAACAACAAACGAATATTTAATTATCGGCTCACTAGGGCACGCCGAGTGGTAGAGTGTGCATTTGGTATACTTTCAAATAAATGGCGATTTTTGCATACTCCCCTCAACATCAGTCTGGAGCATGCTGTATCTGCAGTAAAAACTGCCTGTGCACTGCACAACTATGTGCGTGAACGCGATGGGTATAATTTTGATGATTCACTGATGCATAGTATGGAGGTGGCACAGTGGAATGTGACTAGGGGCACTAGCAGTGGCAACTTAATTCAAGACCAATTTCTAAATTACTTTTTGACGCCAGCTGGTGAGGTACCTTGGCAGATAGATTTGAGTTAATTTTAAGGTTACCTTTTTTGGCGTTTAACTAAAACAATATCTGGCCCTTTAAAAAATCTAAAAATGACATATGTTAACCACTTAAGCCCCGGACCATTTGGTAGCTAAAGGACCAGAGGTGAATTCAGAATTTTGCACTGCGCTGCTTTAACTGTAAATTGTGCGGACATGCAATGTTGTACCCAAACTAAATTTGCGTCCTTTTCTTCCCACAAATAGAGCTTTCTTTTAATGGTATTTGATTGCCTCTGCGATTTTTTTTTTTGCGATATAAACGGAAAAAGACCGAAAATTTTGAAAAAAAAAGATATTTTCTAATTTTTGTTATAAGAAAAATCGAATAAACTCAATTTTAGTCATACATTTAGGCCAAAATGTATTCAGCCACATGTCTTTAGTAAAAAAAATGTCAATAAGTGTATATTTATTGGTTTGCGCAAAAGTTATAGCGTTTACAAACTAGGGTACATTTTCTGGAATTTACACAGCTTTAAATTTATGACTGCCTATCTCATTTCTTGAGGTGCTAAAATGGCAGGGCAGTACAAAACCCCCCCAAATGACCCCATTTTAGAAAGTAGACACCCCAAGGAAATTGCTGAGAGGCATGTTGAGCCCATTGAATATTTTTTTTTTTTTGTCCCAAGTGATTGAATAATGACAAAAAAAAAAAAAAATTACAAAAAGTTGTCACTAAATGATTTATTGCTCACACATGCCATGGTTATATGTGGAATTGCACCCCAAAATACATTCTGCTGCTTCTCCTGAGTACGGGGATACCACATGTGTGGGACTTTTTAGGAGCCTAGCCACGTACGGGACCCCGGAAACCAAGCACCGCCTTCAGGATTTCTAAGGGTGTCAATTTTTGATTTCACTCCTCACTACCTATCACAGTTTTGAAGGCCATAAAATGCCAAAATAGCACAAACCCCCCCCCCCAAATGACCCCATTTTAGAAAGTAGACACCCCAAGGAAATTGCTGAGAGGCCTGTTGAGCCCATTGAATATTTTTTTTTTGTCCCAAGTGATTGAATAATGACAAAATAAAAAAAATTAAAAAAAATTACAAAAAGTTGTCACTAAATGATAAATTGCTCACACATACCATGGTTATATGTGGAATTGCACCCCAAAATAAATTTTGCTGCTTCTCCTGAGTACGGGGATACCACATGTGTGGGACTTTTTAGGAGCCTAGCCGCGTACGGGACCCCGAAAACCAATCACCGCCTTCAGGATTTCTAGGCACAAATTTTTGATTTGACTCCTCACTACCTATCACAGTTTTGAAGGCCATAAAATGCCAAAATAGCACAAAACCCCCCCAAATTACCCCATTTTGGAAAGTAGACACCCCAAGCTGTTTGCTGAGAGGCATGGTGAGTATTTTACAGCTCTCATTTGTTTTTGAAAATGAAGAAAGAACATTTTTTTTTTTCTTTTTTTTTTTCAATTTTCAAAACTTTGTGACAAAAAGCGAGATCTGCAAAATACTCACAATACCTCTCAGCAAATAGCTTGGGGTGTCTACTTTCCAAAATGGGGTCATTTGGGGGGGTTTTGTGCCATCTGGGCATTCCATGGCCTCCGAAACTGTGATAGGCAGTGAGAAGTGAAATCAAAAATTTATACCCTTTAGAAAGCCTGAAGGCGGTGATTGGTTTTTGGGGTCCCGTACGCGGCTAGGCTCCCAAAAAGTCTCACACATGTGGTATCCCCGTACTCAGGAGAAGCAACAGAATGTATTTTGGGGTGTAATTCCACATATGCCCATGGCATGTTTGAGCAATATATCATTTAGTGACAACTTTGTGTAAAAAAAAAAAATTGTCTTTTTTCCGCAACTTGTGTCAACATATAAAATATTCCATGGACTCGACATGCCTCTCAGTATATAGCTTGGGGTGTCTACTTTCCAAAATGGGGTCATTTGGGGGGGTTTTGAACTGTTCTGGCATTTTATACACAACATTAGGAAGCTTACATCCACTCTTCTAACCACTTGAAGACAAAGCCCTTTTTGACACTTTTTGTTTACATGAAAACATATTTTTTTTTGCAAGAAAATTATGTTGAACCCCCAAACATTATATATATTTTTAAAGCAAAGGCCCTACAGAATAAAATGGTGGGTGTTGCATTTTTTTTTTCTACACAGTATTTGCGCAGCGATTTTTCAAACGCATTTTTTGGGGAAAAAATACACTTTTTTTAATTTTAATGCACTAAAACACACTATATTGCCCAAATGTTTGATGAAATAAAAAAGATGATCTTAGGCCGAGTACATAGATATCAAACACGACATGCTTTAAAATTTCGCACAAACGCGCATTGGCGACAAACTACATACATTTTTAAAAGCCTTTACAGGTTACCCCGTTAGATTTACAGAGGAGGTCTACTGCTAAAATTACTGCCCTCGATCTGACCTTCGCGGTGATACCTCACATGCATGGTGCAATTGCTGTTTACATATGACGCCAGACCGACGCTTGCGTTCGCCATTGGGCAAGAGCAGGGCAGGACAGGGGTGCTTTTTTTTTTTTTTTTTTTTATTATTATTAATTTTGCTTTTTTATTTTATTTTTAAACTGTTGCTTCCATATTTATTTATTTTTTATCATTTTTATTGTTATCTCAGGGAATGTAAATATCCCCTATGATAGCTATAGGTAATGACAGGTACTCTTTTTTGAAAAAACTGGGGTCTATTGGACCCTAGATCTTTCCTCTGCCCTCAAAGCATCTGACCACACCAAGATCGGTGTGATAAAATGCTTTCCCAATTTCCCAATGGCGCTTTTTATATCCGGGGGGGGTCATTCCCTCCCACTGCTTGTAAAAGCAGTCCAGAGGCTAATTAGCCACTAGGATTGCTTTTACATGAAAGCCGGCCGCTGGCTGAAAAGAATGATACCAAGATGATACATAAACCCGCAGGCATCATTCTGGTATAAACATTCAAAGTCCAGCAACATACCAGTACGTTGCTGGTCCTTGTTGGACATGTATTGTAATCTTTTTTTTCATGCAGCCTGTTGGCTGAACGAAAAAAAAAGATTGATCGGTGGGTATGCCCACCATTAGAATACCGCCCTTCATCCACCCACTTCTAATGATGGTGTCAGGAAAGGTTCCATCCGCTGGTGGCATTTATTATTTATCTTGCAGTACTGTGGTCCACCAGCAGGTGTCTCCTGGCAGTTTGTAACTGTCAGGAGAATCTTTCCCTGCTGGTGTTGTATTATCTTTTGGACGCAGTACTGGTTTCCACCAGCGGATGGATCCTGGCAGTGTGGAGCAGACTGCCCTCCCTCCGATCAGGTGTGACCTGAAGCTAATCAGGCATTCCTATAAATACCCGGCAGGTGTATACACACACTGCCCTGGTATCGTCCTCGTGCCCTGACCTGTAGCCTGTCTGCTTGAACCTTGATCCATGTATCCTGATCCCTGATCCCTGATCCCTGATCCCTGAACCTGTAACCTGTAACCTGATCCTGAACCTATTGTGTCCGTCCTAATCCCTGATCCCTGCTCTGCAGCCTGGTTGCCCCCTGCTTGATCCTGTCTCCCTGTCCTGATCCATCCTTACCCCATCTGCTGATCCCCCTGTGTATGACCTCGGCCTGGCCCTGTTTATGATTCTGGTTCCCCCATTACTTGTACATATTTGTCTGTTACTGTTATTAATTGTGGGTTCTGTTTGGTATTGGTTGTTGTGCACTGTGTGGTATTGGAGGTGGTTATATATATATTATTTCACTTATCTTTAATAAACCTTTATATTTCACTTATACGTGTTTGGTGTTCCTCTGTTGCTAGCTGCACAGTTCTGGTCACACTTGGTACGTGACAGTATACCAGGGCCATTAATGATCAGAAGTAGCTGCACAGAGGACCCATTTTGGTTCTGTTACTCTGCTAAAATGAACTCTGATATGATTCCTTATTATACTCTGCTGGCGTCAGAGAGTGGTGAATATCTCCGTCAGACACTGAAAGAGTGGACCAGTGATCAGCTGCTAGAGATTATTCGTTTAGCTCACTCCTGGGTTGATCAGGGCTGTATGATGTTTGGGGATGTTCAACCTTTAATTAAAATCTGCACAGAGCTGGCTTTGCCTTGTATCCCAGAGGGCCATGATGATTTTTCTCCCCCCTTTAATGTTAATCAGGTCGTATCTTTGGTTTGGCTTCTGGAGGATGACTCCCCATACTTTTTTGAACATTACACAGCTTGTTCCCAACAGAAAATAATAGAGTGTGTTGATTGTGTACAATCCCTTGTCAGACAGGCAGAATGTAAACTGCAGTTTGTGCAGCCACTACTCTCAGCATGGTCTGATATTTTGCAATCGGCCCCAGCCAGCCCACAAAAAAACATCTCTGCTGCCAGACACCTGCCTGCCCAAGAGTCTATTTCTCCATCACCCATGGCAACCCCAGTCGCAGTTCAGTACACACTACTTCCCACCAGTTATCAATATCCAGTCTCTGCTCCCTGCACCTATCCTGCATTCAACCCACCTGCCTCTTCTCAGCTGCCTGCAAGCCCACAAGAACCTCCTCCAGCCACTGTCCCCGTATCCCTGCCATATTCTTCCATTTGCTCGATTCCATCTTTTCCATATACTCCCCCCGTTATGTGCAAACCTGCAGTGACCAAATCTAAAAAGAAGCGGAAGTATTTCCCTACCCACACAATCCAACCAGTAATCCCACCTTCCTCCACACCCACCAACCTGCTCCAGCCTGCAGTTCCAGAACCAGCCTGCAGTTTCAGAGCCAGCCTTCCAGCTCGCAGTTCCAGAGCCAGCCTTCCAGCCTGCAGTCCTTGAGCCCGCCTTCCAGCCTGCGGTCCTTGAGCCCGCCTTCCAGCCTGCAGTTCCAGAACCAGCCTTCCAGCCTGCAGTCCCAGAGCCAGCCTTCAAGCCAGCCTTCCAGCCTGCAGTTCTCAAGCCAGCCTTCCAGCCTGCAGTTCTCAAGCCAGCCTTCCAGCCTGCAGTTCTCAAGCCAGCCTTCCAGCCTGCGGTCCCAGAGCCAGCCTTCCAGCCTGCGGTCCCAGAGCCAGCCTTCCAGCCTGCGGTCCCTGAGCCAGCCTTCCAGCCTGCGGTCCTTGAGCCAGCCTTCCAGCCTGCGGTCCTTGAGCCAGCCTTCCAGCCTGCGGTCCTTGAGCCAGCCTTCCAGCCTGCGGTCCTTGAGCCAGCCTTCCAGCCTGCGGTTTTCGAGCCAGCCTTCCAGTCTGTGGTTCTCGAGCTAGCCTGCCAGCCTGAAGACCCTGTACCAGCCTGCCAGCCTGAAGACCCTGTGCCAGCCTGCCAGCCTGAAGACCCTGTGCCAGCCTGCCAGCCTGAAGACCCTGTGCCAGCCTGAAGACCCTGTGCCAGCCTGCCAGCCTGAAGACCCTCTGCCAGCCTGAAGACCCTGTGCCAGCCTGCCAGCCTGAAGACCCTGTGCCAGCCTGCCAGCCTGAAGACCCTGTGCCAGCCTGCCAGCCTGAAGACCCTGTCCCAGCCTGAAGACCCTGTGCCAGCCTGAAGACCCTGTGCCAGCCTGCCAGCCTGAAGACCCTGTGCCAGCCTGCCAGCCTGAAGACCCTGTGCCAGCCTGCCAGCCTGAAGACCCTGTACAAGCCTGCCAGCCTGAAGACCCTGTACCAGCCTGCCAGCCTGAAGACCCTGTACCAGCCTGCCAGCCTGAAGACCCCGTGCCAGCCTGCCAACATGGAGTTCCCGTGCCAGCCTTCCAAACTGAAGCCCTGATGACAGTGTCCCAGTCGGAAGATCCGGTGCCCGTTTCCCGGCCTGTGGTTGTGGTGCCCGTTTCCCGGCCTGTGGTTGTGGTGCCCGTTTCCCGGCCTGTGGTTGTGGTGCCCGTTTCCCGGCTTGAGGTTGTGGTGCCCGTTTCCCGGCCCGAGGTTGTGGAGCCCTTTTCCCGGCTCGAGGGTATGTCGTCTGCTCCCCAGCCTGAGATGATCCCGTCTGCTCCCCAGCCTGAGATGATCCCGTCTGCTGCCCAGCCTGAGATGATCCCGTCTGCTGCCCAGCCTGAGATGATCCCGTCTGCTGCCCAGCCTGAGATGATCCCGTCTGCTGCCCAGCCTGAGATGATCCCGTCTGCTGCCCAGCCTGAGATGATCCCGTCTGCTGCCCAGCCTGAGATGATCCCGTCTGCTGCCCAGCCTGAGATGATCCCGTCTGCTGCCCAGCCTGAGATGATCCCGTCTGCTGCCCAGCCTGAGATGATCCCATCTTCTGCCCAGCCTGAGATGATCCCGTCTTCTGCCCAGCCTGAGATGATCCCGTCTGCTGCCCAGCTCGATGACCCGGAGCCTGCTGCCCAGCCCGAAGTGTTCCTGTCTGCTGCCCAGCTTGATGATCCGGAGCCTGCTGCCCAGCCCGAAGTGTCCCTGCCTGCTGCCCAGCTCGATGACCCGGAGCCTGCTGCCCAGCTCGATGACCCAGAGCCTGCTGCCCAGCCCGAAGTGTTCCTGTCTGCTGCCCAGCTCGATGACCCGGAGCCTGCTGCCCAGCTCGATGACCCGGAGCCTGCTGCCCAGCCCGAAGTGTTCCTGTCTGCTGCCCAGCTTGATGATCCGGATCCTGGTGCCCAGCCCGAAGTGTCCCTGCCTGCTGCCCAGCTCGATGACCCAGAGCCTGCTGCCCAGCCCGAAGTGTTCCTGTCTGCTGCCCAGCTTGATGACCCGGAGCCTGCTGCCCAGCTCGATGACCCGGAGCCTGCTGCCCAGCCCGAAGTGTTCCTGTCTGCTGCCCAGCTTGATGATCCGGAGCCTGCTGCCCAGCTCGATGACCCGGAGCCTGCTGCCCAGCCCGAGGTGTTCCTGCCTGCTGCCCAGCTCGATGACCCGGAGCCTGCTGCCCAGCCCGAGGTGTTCCTGCCTGCTGCCCAGCTCGATGACCCGGGGCCTGCTGCCCAGCCCGAAGTGTTCCTGTCTGCTGCCCAGCTCGATGACCCGGAGCCTGCTGCCCAGCCCGAGGTGTTCCTGCCTGCTGCCCAGCTTGATGTGATTGTCTGCCCGGATGTGACTTTGCCTACTACCCAGCTGATTGCCATGAACTTTCTCCGGCAACAGCTAGTTGGAGCGTCCGGAGGCCGCTCCTTTGAGGGAGGGTACTGTCAGGAAAGGTTCCATCCGCTGGTGGCATTTATTATTTATCTTGCAGTACTGTGGTCCACCAGCAGGTGTCTCCTGGCAGTTTGTAACTGTCAGGAGAATCTTTCCCTGCTGGTGTTGTATTATCTTTTGGACGCAGTACTGGTTTCCACCAGCGGATGGATCCTGGCAGTGTGGAGCAGACTGCCCTCCCTCCGATCAGGTGTGACCTGAAGCTAATCAGGCATTCCTATAAATACCCGGCAGGTGTATACACACACTGCCCTGGTATCGTCCTCGTGCCCTGACCTGTAGCCTGTCTGCTTGAACCTTGATCCATGTATCCTGATCCCTGTAACCTGATCCTGAACCTATTGTGTCTGTCCTAATCCCTGATCCCTGCTCTGCAGCCTGGTTGCCCCCTGCTTGATCCTGTCTCCCTGTCCTGATCCATCCTTACCCCATCTGCTGATCCCCCTGTGTATGACCTCGGCCTGGCCCTGTTTATGATTCTGGTTTCCCCTTTACTTGTACATATTTGTCTGTTACTGTTATTAATTGTGGGTTCTGTTTGGTATTGGTTGTTGTGCACTGTGTGGTATTGGAGGTGGTTATATATATATATATTATTTCACTTATCTTTAATAAATCTTTATATTTCACTTATACGTGTTTGGTGTTCCTCTGTTGCTAGCTGCACAGTTCTGGTCACACTTGGTACGTGACAGATGGGCATACATGCACCATTTATATATGCCGAAGCATGAGGGCATCTTCCCGCAAAAGTTATGCCGCGTACACATGGTCAGACTTTTCCACGGGCAAGCCTCCGTCGGAATTTCGACTGTATGTACGCGGCATTAGGAGCAAAATCGCTCCTCCGCCCCTGCTGCCCCAATGCTTCGGCATATATGCTTTTTTTTTTTTTAACTGTGGTGGCGAAATCACCTCCTACAGCACTGGAGTCGCAGGGATCAGGCCTGTCTCTGCGAACGCTGCAGTTATGTGTGTTGTGTTTTGCAAGTGACAGTGATCGATCGATACTGCACTTGGGTGGCCTGGGCTGGACGGAGGGGCAAAACGCAGGTGCTAGCAGGTATCTGGGCTGATTCCGCTAACACTGCGTTTTTGGGAACCCTAAACTGCTGGGGACGCTAGTATAGATCTGATCAGATCAGATATTGATCTGTTCAGATACTATACCACTAAGGGGGGTGTATGCTTCACGCGTGGGTGTTAGCGTTACTGGCACTAACCTGACGCTGCCTGGGGTGTGACGCAGACCCTCTCTGACGCTAAAACCTAATTGATATCACCCGCCGGGCGATCAGGGGGTTAAACCTTTATTGGGTTATATACGGCGGGTGCCCTGACACTATAAAAAGCAAACTAACTAACCAGCGTCACCCGTAACACTTATATGGTGATTACTGGTGAAAGGGTTAACTAGGGGCAATTAGGGGGTTAAAACCTTTATTAGGTAATATATGGGGGTACCTGACGCTATATAAAAACCTGACGGCGAACCTAAAAAAAAATTACTGGCTACCGATCTGCATCACCGACACTAAGACAACGATCATAAAAACGATCGCTTAGCGACAGTGGTGATAGGGGGTGAAAGGGTTACCTGGGGGGCGATCAGGGGGTTAAACCTTTATTAGATAATATATGGGGGTACCTGACACTATAAAAACCTGCGGCGAACCTAAAAAAAATTACTGGCTACCGATCTGCATCACCGACGCTAAGACAGCGATCAGAAAAATGATCGCTTAGCGACAGTGGTGATAGGGGGTGAAAGGGTTACCTGGGGGGCGATCAAGGGGGTTAAACCTTTATTAGGTAATATATGGGGGTACCCGACGCTATAAAAACCTGCGGCGAACCTAAAAAAAATTACTGGCTACCGATCAGCATTACCGACGCTAAGACATCGATCAGAAAAATGATCGCTTAGTGACGGCGGTGCTAGGGGGTGAAAGGGTTACCTGGGGGTGATCAAGGGGGTTAAACCTTTATTAGGTAATATATGGGGGTACCCGACGCTATAAAAACCTGCGGCGAACCTAAAAAAAATTACTGGCTACCGATCAGCATCGCCGACGCTAAAACATCGATCAGAAAAATTATCGCTTAGTGACCGTGGTGATAGGGGGTGAAAGGGTTACCTGGGGGGTGATCAAGGGGGTTAAACCTTTATTAGGTAATATATGGGGGTACCCGACGCTCTAAAAACCTGCGGCGAACCTAAAAAAATTACTGGCTACCGATCAGCATCACCGACGCTAAGACATCGATCAGAAAAATGATCGCTTAGCGACGGCGGTACTAGGGGGTGAAAGGGTTATCTGGGGGGTGATCAGGGGGTTAAACCTTTATTAGGGGGGTTAGGGGGCTACACTGGACCTAAAACTAAATGTACTGACACTTTTACAGTCACAAATGTCACTGATTGCAGTGATCACTAAATAAATGGTCACTGCAATCAGTGACACTGTGACTGGGGGCTGGGGGGTGATCTGGGGGGGTCTGGGGGGGGGCGATTTATGTGCCTATGTGTCCTGGTGTTAGTGTAGTGTTGTGTGCACTAACCTGCATCTTCTCCTGTACGGCGCTCGGTATATGTGAGCGCCGCAGGAGAGATGACATCACTTCCTCCAGCCTGTGTAAACAAGCACACAGGCAGGGGAAGCTCTCATTCGCCGGGAGCGATCGAGAGGGGGTGGCCGGAATCGAACGGCCGTCCCCTCATGCCGGATCGCTCCCGAAGGTAAAACGACCGCTCACTGTAAAGAAGGGGGGTCCGATCGGACCCCCCAACTATACAAAGGCAATCACGTACATATACGTGATTCTGCCTGTCGGTGCCATTCTGCCGACGTATATTTACAGTGGGCGGTCGTTAAGTGGTTAAAAATTGTCACTATGTGTAATTTTTATGAAGAATAAATAAAAATTCTTGGAGGACATTTGTGGATTGTAATATTTGTGAATCCTAAACTAAGTTTAACGTGATTTTTGAGCTTAATTGATGTCCTCATCAGTCGCAGTGTGACGCCGTTATATGTGATCTGGTGGGGGTCTTTGTACACAAAATCAAGGGGTTAGGCAAAGTTAAAAAATCACTTGTCATTATGACGTCTTTGTATGGCCATCATGGGTCATAGCGTTAAAAGAGGCTGACTAAAAAATATAGACACTCCTCCAAGGAGCTGGGAACAACCTTGTTAAAGTGAGTTTGCAGATTTGGAAAAAAAAAATGCACGCAGACACCTAAAAACAATGAGCAAGGATGTGGGAATGAGGCCCTGGTCATCATCAACATGGGGACAAGATGCATTGGTAGGGAGACACAAACACCATGCCTATGTTGAAAGCATAGGGCATGGTATAGGTCAGGGGGGAGGGCTCGATAGCACACTTAACATGCCATGACAGGCTGCATGCTTGGATAAGGGCCTGGTATGGATTTGTACCTAAGTAATCTACAGATAGAGAATAAGAAAAATAAACTTACCTTTGTCAGCCTGAACTTGGGATGAGCACATGCTCCACTCTGGCAAGAGGGTTCGGGCAATTTCAACCCATGTTTGCTTTTTCAGCAAGTTGTCTTTATATTTAGGATGCCGGGTGTCAAATAGCAGTGGATTCTCCCTGACAAGGCGGATCAGCTCCTCACAATCCACAGACTCCATCACCTTGGCAGTCACTTTTTGGCTCTGTTTTTTAGACATGGCTACTCACCTCAGCAGCAGAAAACAGACAGGGGAGGAACTTGGAAAAGGGGGAGGTGGAGGAGGAGGGGAGAAAAATTCTGTTCACACCGCAACACATCTGCGATTCAGATGCGTGGCCATAGAAGATAATGGACCTGAATTCGCACCTGAGCCGCACCGCAAGGTCTAGATGTTATGCGAATTGGATGCGGTGTAACCAATTCGCATAGGTGTGAACGGGGCCTCACAGAAAACATTTGACCTCTGTCATTGCCAACAAAGGATATATAACAAAGTATTGAAATGAACTTTTGATATTGACCAAATATTATTATTTATTTTCCACCATAATTTGCAAATACATTCTTTCCAAATCAGACAATGTGATTGTCTGGATTTGTTTCCACATTTTGTCTCTTATAGTTGAGGTTTACCTATGATGACAATTACAGACCTCTCTCATCTTTTTAAGTGGGAGAACATGCACAATTGGCGGCTGACTAAATACTTTTTTGCCCCACTGTATATATATATATATATATATATATATATATATATATATATATATATATATGTGTGTGTGTGTGTGTGTGTGTGCAAAGCTCTGCGTAAGTTTCTGGTGTTATATAAGTACCTGTAATAATAGCCTGACAGATAGTATATGCCAAATAGTCACAACAATTGTATTTCCTATTGGTGACATATTTGTCATCCAGTTTGAATGATACAGTTCTGTTTATTCTTGACTATCTATAAGTGTAAGTTAATACCATTACAAACCCTATCAAAGCACATTTATGCCATATTTGTAAAATGGTGATATATACAAATTAATTTGTCATTAATTGAAAAATCTGTGAATATCTTGTGATGTTAGGTAGAAACTGTCAGACATAAAATATAAATCTCTTTATTTTTTTTTGCTTCCTTTTCCATTTTATAACAATGCTTAGTTTTTTGGCAGACTGTCGAGTTTAAAGGTTAGATTCTTTGTGGGTAATTAAAGTAAATTCAATGCCTCTCCAGCTCTTGAAAGTACATTGCATTCAGGGTAATTGCTTCATAACCTGAGCGCTGACTTCTGCTCTCTTCTGACTGCCAGTAAAGTAGGGAGAAAGCCTTTAGGGGCACAGGTGGCCTAATCCCCACTGTTCAGTGTTTGCTATTTAAAATAACCTTATGAGATAAGTGTACTTTCAGAGAAAGTGCACATATCCTGTTTGCCCCTTTAAGGTAACCTATCTGATCTCTCTCCCCTCTCCAGAGATGCACACTTACCTCAATCCAATGGACACGGCTTCCATGGATTGGTTACATCTCAGGCCACAGATCCTCCTAGTTGCACTGTGCAGTAGACCCCATAGAAGTCTATTGGCCCTGCCTCTAAGAATGGGATATGAAAAAGATATCATGTGATATCTTTGTGTTGGATATTATCACTGTCCACCTATCATATCATATGTCCATAAAAATTTTAAATATATGTATGCTGGTTCCACTGTAAAAATGGTGTTTCAAAAGACCAAGCTTTTCGTTTTTTTTTTTTATTCTTATTTAGTTCTGTTTTAGATCTTGGTGGGAATAAGCCTCCAGTCCAAGATCCACAACTTTCAGTAATTAGTCTCCTCTATCCACGGGCCTATTTATATGTAAACTGATTGAGGCTCAAGGCTCCCTCTCTTTCCTGAATGAGCCTGCTGCTGGGTGAGGCCTCATGCACACTGGGTATCATCCTCTTATAGACTTTAAGTGGAGCTCCAGTCTTGCCCCACGATGCAGCTGTGTGCTCACCCCAGCCATTTTCTCCTTGTGTCCTCCCTCACTGGAGCCAGCATCTTTACAGCTTTGCGGCTTCACAGCCGGGTGCCCATCACGCATGCGCGTGTGGCACTGCGCTCTGTGAGTGGTCCCCTGGGACCTGTCATGTGTCCCAGAAGACTTCAAGAGGTAGGGGGAAGGAGAATTTCTGATTGCCTAGGCGATCAGAGCGGAAGTGGGAGCTGGTACCTGTCAAAATCGGGTCCCCGCTCCCCCCCCCCCCTCCTCCCCAAAAGCTCCATTTCACAAGCGGGAGCGGGGGAGGAGGCCTTAAAGCGAAACTTCCCCTTTTGGGGTGGAGCTCCGCTTTAAGAGGCTGCTGGCAATGGAGCTGGATGGTGCAACAGTGCCTTTTGCCTGCATCTAAATGCTGGAGTCTCATATACCAGAGCTAAACAACAGTGTGTATGAGGCCTGAAAAGGCTGACTGGTGACAGAACACTTAAACGATATAAGCACTGCCTGTTTGTTTTAGCAAACCCAATAAGAGCCCCCCTTGTTAGTCAGGAACTTGTTAGTCATAGGCTTAACTAGTGGCTTTTTTGTTTGTTTTATGCTCTGAATTTAGTGTACAAAGCATTCTGGCATTGAGTTGTGTTGTATTACTGCCTTGCTAAATAAAAGTGCCTCTGTGTCTCTGTTGGTAGTACAGGCAGTCTACAGAATAGAAAAATCCGACTTACAAATGACTCATACCTACAAACAGAGAGGGAGACATTAGAAAGTAAGAGGAAATCTACCCATAAGAGTTATCATGGGAAAAAGGTGTCTCCACTGAAGCTTTATCACCAATCCTTGTTTCTACAAAAACCCAAAATTTTCTAAATCCAATTGTCATAGGGATGGAATGTGAGATTAAATCTTCTGAACAGGGGAACAGACAGCAAAACAAATGTTACAGGGGTATTAACCCATCCCTATGATATCCATAAAACTTAAAAATATTTTGGCTGGAGCTACACTTAAAATGTACCTGTTCTGACTTACATACAAATTCAACTTTAGAACAAACCTACAGACCCTATCAGTTTTGTAACCTGAGGACTGCCTTTGGTAAAATATATATTACACATACTTGTTCAGGTTGTCTCTGTGGTGCGCCAAGTAAATTTGAACAAGTTCTGGATTTGGATTGATCTCTCAGTATTGTTTAACTGTAACCTGTATATTGTGATGTGCCTGTCCAGTCAGAAATCAGGACATTTAGTTTCTCTGTGCAGTTTGATTAATTTCAAGGAAACTTTGATTGTACAGGGCAGATTAAGTGATCACAGTTGCCCGGCAGTACCAAAATACATTCAATTACTTACTCCCACTAGTGCACACTGATATAAAATTCAGTTATTTATAATATGGGATACTGAGTGACCATTTCACAGACTTGCTCCTTGGCTTTCTCATTGCAACACTTATTCTCAATAATCCACAATTCCCATTGGGGCTCATTATGGGCTCATTGCAGGAACGGATGTAGAGGATCAGCCTGGTAATTTGTCATTTTTATAAATATTAGAAAACACTTTCTCTCCAGACATCACAAATTTTGAATCTCCAAGTTTCCAATGAATTATGTCTTTGTTGACCCAGATTTAATATTCAGGTAAGTTGTTCAGCAAACAGAACTTTCTATTCCAGGGGCCCCAAGTCCTCAATACCTTGACATTTTTGATTTCTCTTCACAGACTTAAAAAATAACTAAAGCCAAAACTTTTTTTTTTTTTTTTTTATGAAATGGGGAAAAGGTTAAAACCACTGTCAGTTTTTTGCCATTTGTTTTATTGGGGGAAAACCCCTTTACTTCCCGTCCTGTAGATTCAGCACGAAGTAAGAAGATATCTTTCCAATGTGGGTAAAATCCCCTTAAAAACTTGTCACAGAAACAAGTGTTCTTATTGGAAGATTTCCTCTCTGTTCCGGTTTTAGTGGCAACTCAGAATTTTGGATTTTCATCCATTTCATTCCTGGTGATCTGGACAATTCGAGAACGTGAATTTCAGGGACACAAACAGCAATGAAAACCTTTATAGAGTTTGTAACCCCTCACCAATCCACTCAAGTCTAAAAAAAGTTGTACAGTGTTGTGCTTTTATACAGCCTACCAGGTTGTGGGGGGGAATCACACAATATTAACAGATATTCACAACAGGGGTTGAATATGCCCCATAGTGTAATTAAATCAATTTTCAGCTTAACTAGCCCTAAAACTTTTATTTATTTTTAGTTTTTGATAGAGCAGGCACAGGACCTGTCAGACTTTTATTGTTGTCCCTTTTCCCCCATATTTGTTCTGATCATTGTCTCCAGTACAAAAGATATAGAAAATCCAAAGTTGTTCTAGAAAGCAAAAGTGAAGGGAACTATGAGTAAATCTGTTCCGGTGACAAACTGTCTAAGTGGGTATAGGTATTTCTGTGTGTCTGGGAGAAGAAATGAAGGGAAATCTCCAAACAGGACACAGAATGATATACTGGGGTTCTAACCATTCTCTATATTATCCATATTATGGCACCACCATTGTTAATCACTAATTATTGAGTAAATAGATATAATACTTTGTCATGAGTCCCATTGTAAATGCTTTTGCTGCTAGTCAGACCTAAGACAATCTAAAGCTGGCCATACATTATACAATTTTCTTGTACAATTTCCTTTAGATTTACCTTCAACTATGTAGTGTACAAGGGCCTGCATGATGGAATACAAAGTGAAAGTGTTTTTTAGGTTTGACCTCACATTATATGGCTTTTGGTAAATCTAAAGGAAAACCGTAAGAGAAAATGGTATAATGCAAGGCCAGCCTACAAGTTACAGCAAAGTTGATTTAAATCTCCCTCAGGAAGCGTTAGCTGGTGGGTAGCTGAACCTACAACATATGAAGCTGGGTAGATGTACCCTTTCACAAACCTACCAATGCTTTACATTACATATTAATTAAAAACATCCCAACATGACAAATTTTAACTCTGGACATCAAGGGCATAATTGTAGCCATAGCAGCCCATGGGATTCCAACAGGACCTGGGTTTAAAAAAAAAAAATTACTTTCTATTTATTGTCCCCTCATCCCCTTCCCACTATGAAAAATCTACATTGGCTATGTTTCCATGCACCCATCCAAGGCAGCTTAGGTCTAACTGGCCACCATATACAAGGTCCTTCAAGTAGCCTTTTCAGGTTTGTGTGTACATGATTGTTGGTTCCTTGCTAGTAAAAGCCTGCCCCCTCGTGTTGAAGCTCATGTCCATTTTTTTATGATTTAGTTTCCAGCCCCCAGCTTTTAAAAAGAAATGTTGCAAAGCATTGTTTTGAGGTCATAGATTCAAGTGAACTGGAAAGCATGTTGAGGGAATCTTCTCTGATATTTCAGTAAACCTTGTTTCATGTATATCATACTCATTCAGATTTGAACTCTGAAATAAACTGGTTAGAATGTTTTTATTACAGTTCTGAAATGTTGAGAAAAAAAGAAGCAAGAAGACAGCGGGTTGGGCAGCATAGTTGCAACAAAAGGGGGGAGGGTGGGACTTTGAATGAAGCTCATGGTGACAAAATAGAACAAAAATGGTGGATAATAAAATATATAATAATACATAGATACATGTTACAATACATTGAATTACATAAACAATATAAAGAGTGCTCGCTGTACCCGGATCCGCCTTGGGTGCTGTGCATGGTGGGCGCCGCTGCTGAGCACGCCCCCTCAGCTCCCGACACCGATTCCCCTGAGTGGTCCACAGTCCCTGCCATTATGCCATCTATGGCACATACATATGTAAGTGATACCCTTCTATCAGTGGGATGGCTGCTTGATTGCACCCATCCCTCCTCATACTGATTTAAGCCAGTTCACTTAGCAATTTTACTCTTTCATTGCAGAAACGTCATATACTTGCTCCTGAAGAGCGGCTTAAAGCCGCAAAATGCGTCAAGCTACCCGCCTACCATGTTATGTGCTAACCTACATTTACAGTGATTAGTAAGACATTAGACCGTGCAGATTTCATGCTTCTAATTTGTTTACCCATTCATGAACATTGGTGGACCCTCTAACCTTATCATGTGTACATTGTTTACAGACATGTTGCTGCCTGGCATTACTGTGTTAGGAACTGGCACTAACCAGTGTGCAATTCTTTATATTGTTTATGTAATTTAATGTATTGTAACATGTATCTATGTATTATTAAATATTTTATTATCCACCATTTTTGTTCTATTTTGTCACCATGAGCTTCATTCAAAGTCCCACCCTCCCCCCTTTTGTTGCAACTATGCTGCCCAACCCGCTGTCTTCTTGCTTCTTTTTTTCTCAGTATGACAGGGATGGAGGTGCTTGGCCCTACCCGGTCATGACCTCACGCAAAGTCCCAACTCCCCTTCCCCCTTATTCAATAGTTCTGAAATGTTGTCAATTTTTTAAAGCATTTTAATGGCTATACCTGCATAGGATATTCATGAAATGGTTTCAAAACACTTAAAAAGGTGACTATGCCCTTAAAAATATTCAGTTTGGTGACAGGTTTAAAAGCGATTTTGCTTTTTTATTCATTTTAACCATAAAACTTACATGAAATTTAAAGTAGGAGGCATTTTAAAAGAAAATAGTTCCTTTCCAAAATATGTTCACTTGTCAGTAGTACCTGTGATTCCAGCTAGACAGGAATGAGAGGTGTTATTATTATAACTATCATGCATGTCTTCTCTACTTTAAGAGCATTTCACTAAGTCAACCAGAGGCTGCACATCCGTTATCTCTGCACACAAGGAAAATTTCAGTGTGTGTAATTGTATATATGTCACACCTCATTCTAGGATTTCATTTTATTTGCATTAAACAGGTTATTACATAAACATTGACATTTTTGGGGTTCTGTGGTATTTGATTACCAAAACACTCCTGAGACTTCTTCAAAGATGCTTTTGTCAGTTTTTCAGGAAAGACAACAGCAATATGATAGTTATGTCAATATTTGCTCCACAAATTGAAATGGCGTGTTTGAGAAAACCTGGGAAGCTACATAGGTCAAGATCTTTTTAGCACTTATCTATGTTGAGAACATTTTAAAGCATGCTATCACCATTGTAGAATTAGAGAGATTAATATCAGCCTTGAAGAACTCCAGTCTAAATCATAAATAAAATGGGATATTTTCATGAGGAGCTGCCTACATTTTAAAGCAGATTTAAACCCAATAATTAAAATCTCATATAAGCTTTACCACGGTAATGTGATTCTAAAGTTGTTCTTTACTGTTTTAACCTCCCTGGCGGTATTCCTGAGTCTGGCTGGGGGGGGTTTCATACCAAAAGCGGTAACCCCGAGCCAGACTCGGGATCGCATTGCAGCATACAGGGAAAGTTACTTACCTTCTTCCCTGGATCCTGCGATGTTTCCCCTCTGTGTCTGCGAGCTGTCTCCTCGCTCGATTCACAGTGCCGAGCTCCGTTCCCGAGCGTTGTGACGCACGGGGATGGAGTTCGGCGCCAAATTCAAAAAGTGAAAAACACAGTATAGATACAGTATACTGTAATCTTACAGATTACACTACTGTATCAAATAATTACACATCCCCTTTGTCCCTAGTGGTTTGTCTAGTGTCCTGCATGCAGTTTTATATTATAAAAACAGTTTTTTCTGCCTGGAAACTTAAGATTGTCCATAGCAACCAAAAATTGTCCCTTTACATCAAAAGTGGTTTTAGACCAGCTAGAAAACAGCGATAATATATTAGAATCCCTTACAGAATTGAGCAAAAGTGATTTGTGGGGAAATTCGTCATCACTGAAAGTAATGACAGCGACAATTCTGCAACTGAGCAAATTTCAGTGTTTTTGATTTGATTACATTATTGAATAATTTTTATTATAATTACATTATTATTTGTTAGAATTATTTATAGTTATTTATTATATTATAATTTATGATTTTGTGTTTCAAACTTTATCATACCCGGGATGTCTACTAGACTCTTGTTTGGATAGTTTTAATTTCGCGTACACACGATCGGTATTCCGATGGGCTAAAATCCGATGGAATTTTTTGTCAGAATTCTGTTCAAAGCTGTCTTGCATACACACCATCAGACCAAATTCCGACCGTCCAAAACGCGGTGACGTACAACACGTACGTCAGGGATATGCAATTAGCGGACCTCCAGCTGTTGCCAAACTACAAGTCCCATGAGGCATAACGAGACTCTGACAGCAGCAAGCATGACACCCAGAGGCAGAGGCATGATGGGACTTGTAGTTTTGCAACAGCTGGAGGTCCGCTAATTGCATATCCATGACGTACGACATCACAATAAAGGGGAAGTTCAAATCCAACGGCGCCACCCTTTGGGCTGCTTTTGCTGATTTCGTGTTACCGCGTGTTAGTAAAAGTTTGGTGTTTTCAGTCTCCGTGCTTTTCAGATAGTTTTCTGTGTTTCAGTTTGTGCTTGCGAGTTTGTATCTGTCTTTCAGTGCATGTAGTCAGGTGGTATCTGTTTTTCAGTGCGTTCTTGTCCGCTCGTTTACTGGTTTTCAGGTCGTTCTTCATAGGCCTTGCTGTTCCTCAGTGCGTTCTGTTTAAGTTCGTTCTGACCAGCCGGCCAGTTTTTAGCCATGTTGGAACTACGTTCTCATCGTAGAGCTCGTGCTGCGTATGCATTTGGTGTTGCGGTTAATACTTTGACCCAAGCTCAGTCCATGAACAGGGTCAGGAGGAGTTCATGGACCAAGAATTGGTTGCTCCAGCGGGACCAATTCTCTCATATGCCTCTGCTGTGGGAAATCCAGGAGAATAATCCTGATGACTACAGGAATTATCTCCGTATGACGGACCCCGTTTTTCACCATCTGTTGGATTTGCTGTCCCCCTATATCACAAGGCAGGACACTGATGCGGCAAGCCATCACTGCTGAGCAGAGGCTAGTCGCCACGTCGTGATACCTGGTGACTGGGAGAAATCTGCAGGACCTCAAGTTCACGACAGGCATCTCCCCCCAGGCTCCGGGGATCATTATTCCAGAGACCTGTTCTGCTATAATTCAAGTTATGCAGAAGGACTATATTAAGGTAAGTTTTCTCCTTTAACATCATATTCTATGTATCTTATTGCTTGCTAATGTATTGTATTTCTTTCATCCTTCCCTAATTACCATGATTGTAATATGCTGTGAATGTCCCATTTGTCCTTATGCATGCTGTAAGCTTTTAATGCTCCTTTTTTGGCCTACATGCATATTTCCCATAACTAACCTCTCCAGCATGCTATCCTGGGCCCATACACATTTAGCCTAGTCACTTACCAATGTATTTTGTCAGCTCCATTGTAGTGCTTTACCTCCCCCCCCCCCCCCTAAAATGTGTTCAAATGTTTTGCTTCTCCTTATATTTAGGCAGAGTGGCAGAGGCTTTTTTTTGAGGGCCCAAACCCAGCTAGAACCCCCCCCCTAAAAAATTTAAAATGAGCCATCAGAGGGGTGAGGAATGTGATAATTGTGCCTTCTATTTTTGTGTTTAAATACTCCTAAAAATGAATGTTATACTGATGTTTTTGTGTAATCTGCTTGCAATGTTATGTGCAATAGTACTAATTTATTTTTCTGGTTTGACTCCACAGTTTCCTTCATCGCCACAGGAATGGCAGAATGTGGCATCCCAGTTTGCCGAGCGGTGGGACTTCCCCAACTGCGGAGGGGCAATAGACAGGAAGCATGTCCGCATAGTGCCACCATCCCATTCGGGGTCCTACTATTATAATTATAAAGGTTTTAATAGTATTGTGTTGATGGCGGTGGTGTCGGCACACTATGAATTCATGTATGTGGACGTGGGGAAGAATGGCCGGATGTCAGATGGTGGTGTGTTAGCACAGACGGAATTTGCCCTACGTCTCCAGACTGGTGGCCTGGCACTGCCACCTGATGAAGACAACGTGGAGGGACTTTATTGCTGATGAGGCTTTCGGACTGGGACCACACCTGATGAGTCCATTTCCCCTGAGGACCCTCACCCCGGAGATGAGGGTTTTTAATTACCGGCTGGCCAGAGCCCGAAGGGTTGTTGAGAATGCCTTTGGGATAATGGCCAGCCGGTTCCGCCTGTTCCTGACAAGTATACATATGGCGGAATACAAACTCAATCACATAGTATTCAGCTGCTGCATCCTGCATAACTTTTTAAGGAGAAATGCACCAAATAATCTCACCACAGTTGGGCCTGAGGCTGGACTTTCGGACAATCCCATGATGTGCCTGGATACTGGCTGTATTGGCTTGGCCCCCCAAAGCGCCCGTGAAGTGCGTGATAAATATGTTGAGTACTTTACGGGTAGGGGGGCCATTGCTATGCCAGACAATCTATGATTTTTTAAATAAAAAATAAACCAAAAAAACATTTCTGTGAAAAACTTGATTTGTCATTATTGCTTGTGTTTCTTTTATCTGTCTCCCAGGTTCTCCTAGTGCACTTGTAGTGCCAAGTGGATTTGTCTTTAGTAAATAACCACCATTGTCACAGTAAACAAGAACTTAATTTTCAAACTGGTATTGAGCATAGAAAGAAGAAGCCACAAATTGTTGAGTAGAAAACTATTTTTACTCTGTGCACAACTTGTGCGTTATAAAATTTCTTAGAAAATTCTAAAGCGTTTTTCAACAAAAATATACTTTTTTTTTTTGTTTTTTGTTTGGCATAAACAGGCATGTTTCAAACAATAAAACATAAAAACTATGGAACTTACAAAGTTCAACCTTTGAAAAACTGAAGGCAATATCAGACATTATATAGTG
Source organism: Rana muscosa (assembly GCA_029206835.1). NCBI lineage: Eukaryota > Metazoa > Chordata > Amphibia > Anura > Ranidae > Rana > Rana muscosa. Next base: position 165,317,597 of record CM055121.1, on the reverse strand, counting down.
TTTCAAAAATGTGTTGCTGTTGCCTTCATGAGATGGGGTGATGTCACCCCTGAACAAGGCAAATTTGGAAGATGCACACAAATTGTGCATCAAAATGGGGATTTCCTTCCTGATCCCATGCCAAATGTCAACATGTGCTATCTGCCATCATGGGGGATCAATGGACGTGTTTTGGGGGTGCAAACCCTTTCTCTCAAGTACTTGAGTCGTGAGGAAGGGGTTGCACCCTCAAAACACGTACATTAATTTCCCCTGATGGCAGATAGCACATGTTGACACACTGTGTGCATCTTCCAAATTTGCCTTGTTAAATTACACAAAAATTTTAAAAAGTAGGCCACAAAAACGTGAAATGGTGGCATTAAAAACATCTTTACACTCTCCCCAAAACACCAATCATGGTCTTAATTTGTTGGTCAAAACGATAGAGTTTGTGCCTTATAATGTCCATTTCACTACTCATAACCATGAGATCCTGGATTATGATTTGTGCGCTACCACTTGAGAAAGGAGGAGATTGTTCTTCAACAAGCAGCACATCACCTAAAATATTGAAAAAAACGCATGTCTTATAAATATGCATTAATGCATGCATCTTTTCCCTGAATCTGTGGTGTATGACACTGACCTGTTGTGACAATCTCGCACACTTCCTCCACATCTCCTTCCTCCACATCTCCTTCCTCCACATCTTCTTTCCCCACATCTCCTTAATCCACCTCTTTTTCCTCCACCTCTTCTTCCTCCACCTCTTTTTCCTCCACATCTCCTTCCTCCACATCCTGAGTTTGGGGTTCTCTCTGGTCCCCTTCTTTCTGAGGTGTGGGGTTCCTGGCCTCCTCAGAGTGGTGTGCTCCAAGTCTACACTCCCCTAAGAGAATGAATCAAAAGGTATACTTTAGCACACAGATGTTTGAGGGAAGAAATCGGAATATGAAACATTGCTTGGAAGTGGGGTACTGTCAGGGAAATAGCCGAAGAAGGACTGGCAATTCTGCCCAAGACAATCATGGCTGCCATGGTGCACAGCATGACTAAGGTGGGCGGTACTTCCTCCTTGTAACCTGAACAGATCACATGACTAACTTCCTGGTCTATTTAAGCCTGCTGCTGGAGCTGCTCATTGCTGGATTATCTCTTCAGTCTCCTGTGTACCTTGACCTTGTCTCCTGATCCGTGCTTATCCGTTGTGACCCGGCTTGCCTTAACCTCGCTTCCTGTTCTCCTGTGTTTGACCCTCGGCCTGCTTCTGGACTCTGCTTCTGCTTCCTGACCACCCGGCTTGACCCTCGGCTTGTACCTGGACCCTGCACGTGTATGACCCCAGGTCGCCCCTGTATATGCTCTGGACTGATCTCCTGTGTTTGACCCCCGGCCTGGCTTCCGATATCTCCGTTCATCTGAATATAACCAGCTCAGTTCTGCCTGCCTCCGCCATCCCTCAGTGGCTGAGCTCATCAGACTGCAAGCAAGCACCTGGCCAACCGTGCTTCTGTGGGCACCGCGCTCCCTGTTCCCAACTCCAGGGGCGCGCTGCACTCAGCCGCAAGGGGAGCCCTCTTAGCATCTCGATCTCCATACTCGTTCCTGACAGTATAATCCAGCCATGTCAGAGATCGACAGAGGCGCTTCCCCTATAGAGGCTATGTGCCAGCAGATCACTGCACTTACCCAAACAGTGCAAAGACTACAAGACGCCCATGAGCAATTAGAGGGTCACCTGCATCACTTGTCTTCCAATCCTATATCTCCTGATCCAAGACCTACCTCCAGTTGTACTCCCTCTGCTGCAATGTCTCAGGAGGTTCCTCTCACCGTGCCGATCCCGCTTCCTGAACCACGTGTGCCGACCCCTGAACGGTTCTCGGGGGACCGAAGAAAGTTTAGGACTTTTAAAAATTCCTGCCTACTATACCTGGCTCTTCAACCCAGAACTTTCTCCTTGGAGAATATTAAAGTTGGTTTCATTATCTCCTTACTCTTGGACGACCCCCAGGTGTGGGCCCACGGGCTACTGGAACAGAAGAGCCCCATTACTGACTCTGTTGACACTTTCTTCACAGCTATGGCCCAGTTGTACGATGATCCCCATCGTATGACTACGACCGAGAATGCCCTGCAGCAGGGGCAACTTCCCGCAGAGGATTACACTGTGGACTTCCGCACATGGGCCGCAGACACATGTTGGAATCAAGCTGCCCTGAAGTACCAATATCGTCTGGGCCTATCGGAGTCCCTCAAGGACGAGCTGGCCAGGGTAGCAGTCCCGGATACCTTGGAGGGCCTCATCCAGTTAGCCATACAACTGGACAGACGCCTACGTGAACGTCTATTCGAGAAGTCTCAGACTCTCCAATCAGCTCAAGGACTGCCAGAATCCTCTTTTTCTCTCGCCTCCAATCCACCCATACCTGAAGTCAAGCCCAGACAGATGGGCCTGTTTCGGCCTGCCCTATCACCTGAGGAAAGACTCTACCGTCGAAAGGCGAACCTTTGCTTTTACTGTGGAGACAATGGCCATTTCTTACAAAATTGCCACCTCAGGGCGAAGAAACCATTCTTCAAACCCCCAGTACATTGTCAAGTGTCAGGACTTACCTCATCTCACCCTGTCCTCGCTATCTCCCTATCGGTGGCCAGGGAAGAGATCCGTCTTTCAGCCATCATCGACTCTGGGGCCTGCAGCTGCTTCCTAGACATCAACTTGGCCAAAGGACTTGGAATTCCCCTTGTTACCAAGAAGCAGCAGTTAACAGTTCATTTGGCTGATGGATCTCTACCCAGTTCTGGACTGATAACCCATGAGACCCTGCCAATCCCTATGACAACCAGCTCTGGCCACAAGGAACTGGTACGTTTCGATGTTTTGTGCTCTCCTCTGTTTCCGGTCATTCTGGGAGTCCCCTGGTTACGAGCACACAACCCTCACATTGACTGGCTGAAGAATGAAGTGCTGTTTTCATCTTCTTACTGTCAGCAGAATTGTCTGCCCCCTGGCCCTAAGGACTTTACCAGCTGCCTGACCATACAACCTGTTTCTAGTTCCAATCCTCATGTACCCTCTGCCTACCTAGAATTTCTGGATGTATTCGACAAGAAGGGAGCAGACTCCCTTCCACCTCATCGTCCCTATGACTGCCCTATTGACTTGCTCCCAGGCTCCGAAATTCCCTTTGGTCGTATCTTCCCTTTATCAGAGACTGAACTCGAAACATTACGACTCTATGTCGATGAAAACCTAGCAAAGGGATTCATTCGTCCCTCTTCTTCCCCTGCAGGTGCTGGCATATTTTTTGTCGAAAAAAAGGATAAAACGCTTAGGCCTTGTATAGACTACCGAGATCTGAATAAGATCACTATCAAAAATCGCTATCCACTCCCTCTCATCCCAGAACTCTTCCAACGATTCCGTTCTGCTCGAGTTTTCTCCAAACTGGACTTACGAGGTGCTTATAATCTGGTTCGCATTCGAGAGGGGGATGAGTGGAAAACAGCTTTCCGAACTCGTTTCGGACATTTTGAATATTTGGTGATGCCTTTTGGCCTCTGCAATGCTCCAGCCACGTTCCAGCACTTTGTGAACGACATTTTCCGAGACCATCTTGACAACTTCCTCATTGTATACCTGGATGACATCCTTGTCTTCTCGGCCACGCTGGAGATTCATCGAGTGCACATGAAAAAGGTACTAACTATTCTAAGAACGCATGGACTATATGTAAAAGCCGAAAAATGTGACTTTGAGAAAGAATCTATCCAGTTTTTGGGTCTTGTCATATCTACGAAAGGAGTGGCCATGGATCCCCAGAAAGTAAAAGCGATCCTGGAGTGGCCTGTCCCCTCCGACAAGAAGGGTGTTCAAAGGTTTATTGGCTTTTCAAACTTTTACAGACGATTTATTAAGAACTTTTCAGCCATTATATCACCCATTACCCAACTAACCCGTTTGCATTCCAGATTCCAGTGGTCCCCGGAGGCTCAGGCAGCTTTCGACAGACTTAAAACAGTGTTTGTTTCAGCGCCAGTTCTTTAGCATCCTGACCCTGCATTGCCCTACATTTTGGAAGTCGATGCCTCCGAAGTGGCCACAGGAGCTATCCTTTCTCAACGACAGGGCCCCAAATCATTGTTACATCCTGTAGCCTTTTCCTCTCGAAAAATGACACAACCGGAAAGAAATTACGACGTCGGAGATCGGGAGCTTTTGGCCATCAAAACAGCCCTGGAAGAGTGGAGATATTTACTTGAAGGTGCAGCACATCCCATTATGATCTTTACCGATCATAAAAATTTAGAATATCTGAGGACTGCAAAACGTTTGAGACCGCGTCAAGCTCGGTGGGCGTTATTCTTTTCGAGATTCAATTTTCACATCTCGTTTCGTCCCGGATCTAAAAATGGAAAGGCGGATGCTCTGTCTCGGATGTTCCCAGACACCCCTGAAGAAACCACTCCCGGTACAATCCTGTCCACACAAAATTTCCTTCTGATTCAGCCAGACCTAAAAGCATCCATTGTACAAGCCTCTCTTCACTGCCCAGAGTCGGAAATTTCTACCTTAAGGAGTCACGAGGGATTTCTGTGGCATCAGGACAAAATCTTTGTCCCCCAGGAAGTCAGACTGCAGGCCTTGAAAAGATTTCATGATCACCAGCTGGCCGGGCATTTCGGGATCCGGAAGACGATCGACCTTGTCCAACGTTACCTATGGTGGCCTTCCCTAAGATCAGACTGTAAAAAATATGTTGAGTCCTGTTTGGTTTGCCAGCGTAACAAGGGTCCCAAGACCAGGTCTTGGGGTCTATTAAGACCCTTACCAGTTCCGGAGCAGCCTTGGAAAAACATCTCTATGGACTTCATAGTCGATCTCCCTCCATCAGAGAACTTTACAACAATCTTGGTAGTAGTGGACCGACTATCAAAGATGGCCCACTTCCTGCCCATGCTTGGCACCCCCTCCGCCATGGACACTGCAAAAATTTTCATTAAGGAGATAGTCAGACTTCATGGGTTACCCGACAATATAGTCTCCGATAGAGGGGTTCAATTCACCTCTGGTTTCTGGAAGAATCTTTGTAAGATCTTGTCAATTGACTTATGTCTTTCTTCTGCTTACCACCCTCAAAGTAATGGCCAAACAGAAAGAACGAACCAGACCTTAGAGCAATACCTGCGGTGCTTCTGCTCTTTCTCCCAAGATGACTGGGTCTCCTTGCTACCTTGTGCGGAATTTTCATACAATAATACCATACACACGGCCACCAATCAGTCGCCCTTTTGGGCAAACTATGGCTTTCACCCATCCTTTCTTCCCAACACCATTCCTGAATCTCCGGTACCAGCCGTTCAGGATAGGATAAACTTCTTCCAAACCAATTACCGAATCCTTCAGGAGACCATGCGAAAGGCTCAGGAAGACTTCAAGAAACAACATGACAGGAGAAAGAGAGGGAATCCCATCTACAAGGTGGGTGACAAGGTATGGCTGTCCTCTATTAACCTCAGACTTTCTTGCCCTTCCAGGAAGCTTGGTCCAAGGTTTGTGGGTCCATTCGAGATCAAGAAGGAAGTGAACCCTGTGGCTTTTGAACTCGCTTTACCGGCCTCCTACAAGATCCATCCGGTGTTCCACGTCTCCCTTCTGAAACCAGCTGTGCCAAGTCCATTTCCAGGAAGAGAGGAGTTGCCACCTCCACCAGTTATCATAGGTAACGATACCGAATATGAAGTTGAAGCCATCCTAGATTGCCGGAAAAGAGGTAGGCAGACTCAATTTCTTGTTAAATGGAAGGGGTATTCTTCAGAGGAAAATTCTTGGGAACCAATGGATAATTTACATGCTCCAAGACTTTTGCAAAATTTCCGCAACAGGTACCCAGAAAGATGGTCTAGGTTGGGCATCCAGAGGCTGCCCCTCGGGGGGGGGGCACTGTCAGGGAAATAGCCGAAGAAGGACTGGCAATTCTGCCCAAGACAATCATGGCTGCCATGGTGCACAGCATGACTAAGGTGGGCGGTACTTCCTCCTTGTAACCTGAACAGATCACATGACTAACTTCCTGGTCTATTTAAGCCTGCTGCTGGAGCTGCTCATTGCTGGATTATCTCTTCAGTCTCCTGTGTACCTTGACCTTGTCTCCTGATCCGTGCTTATCCGTTGTGACCCGGCTTGCCTTAACCTCGCTTCCTGTTCTCCTGTGTTTGACCCTCGGCCTGCTTCTGGACTCTGCTTCTGCTTCCTGACCACCCGGCTTGACCCTCGGCTTGTACCTGGACCCTGCACGTGTATGACCCCGGCTCGCCCCTGTATATGCTCTGGACTGATCTCCTGTGTTTGACCCCCGGCCTGGCTTCCGATATCTCCATTCATCTGAATATAACCAGCTCAGTTCTGCCTGCCTCCGCCATCCCTCAGTGGCTGAGCTCATCAGACTGCAAGCAAGCACCTGGCCAACCGTGCTTCTGTGGGCACCGCGCTCCCTGTTCCCAACTCCAGGGGCGCGCTGCACTCAGCCGCAAGGGGAGCCCTCTTAGCATCTCGATCTCCATACTCGTTCCTGACCGGTACAATTGTCTGTTTTGGCAGAGTTCCAAGATGATGACATGATTTTTGGATTTTTACAAAGCTGGAATACATACCTTTTTTGTCCAAGTTACACACATGGAGACACCCCGAGTATCCACTGTAGCACCTGTGTGGGACACCCTAAAAAGGTTGTTCTGGTGTCCCACATAGGTGCTCGTGAGTCCAGATGTGTAACCAGCTGCTGAGGGTCCTCTCCTTTACACTGAATCAAGTTTGCATTTCACATTCTAGTTTCAAACACATCATCTAGACAACAATGTTTATAAACGTTGTTTTAATACAAATAGGCATGGGCAAATGTGGTTTACCTGTATCTGCGCAAAACAGCGTATTTTTGACGATGGATGTTTACTACGAACGATTATACTTTGGCCACTAACCTGAAAGTTGCCATTTTCAAATGTCCAACCAGTCAATCAAAGCACATGGAGCAACATGCAAGTATAATAATCAAATTAGTAATAACACAGGAGAAATACTTACTTTTTGCTAGCATTTTTTTTGATCTTCCTGTACTGCTCCCCCCAAATTTTTTGTACAGACTCCTCGCCACTTTGTCCATTATTTTGGCCTTCCTGAAATTAGGGGTGTTGTACGGCCCATGCTTCCCATCATAATCACTACTCCGCAAGATCTCCGCCATCTCAGCAAAGGACATATTACTGTCCTTGTATCTTCTTCTCCTGGATCGGTACGTTTCCGGCTCCGGGCTTTCCTCGTCGGTACTTAATATAACACGCACCTGCTGTGTCACCGCCATGTCGTCTCCCACTTTCGTCAAACGAGAAGGGGCAGGGAATATCCTAGAAAGAACGTCAGGGGCGGGCGACGCGGGCGGAGTTTCACGCATGCGCAGGGTATATAATGATAACACGCATGTGTCGTAACTATGTTGTGTGCGCGGAGTAAGGAGAACCGGAAGTGCCGAACGTCACAAACGAAGGTAAAAATTAAACTTGGGCCCACAGTGGCCTATACTGATTCATGATTATAAAGGCCTATATTGGGATAAGATTATGACAGTTTAAGCTGACCTAGTGTTTTTGTCTTGTGTTTTATCTTGCAGAAAATATGCAGCAATTTAAGGATCCTGTGATCATGACAGCTTTTATTGACAAATATAGAGAGCTGAGAAACTTGTGGTAGGTAAAAAACAGTTTGTACCATAACCGTGATGTAAGGAGGGCAACAATTGAGAAATTAGCTGAATTTATGAAGACCTGGATCCCAGAGGCAGACTATACCATGTTAAATAATAAAATCAATAACGTGAGGAATATGTACAAAAAGCAGTACAAAGAAGTCTGCAAATCACGGACATCAGGAGCAGCAGCAGACCAAGTACATGTCCCCAAGCTATGGTACTACAAACACCTGTGTTTTCTGGATGACCAGATTGAAGCCAGAGAATCGCTTTCGAGCCTTCCCTCCAGCCTTCCCTGCACCCTTCCCTTCAGCATTCCCTCCACCCCTGCAGAGGGTGCAGAGGAGCTAGCTGACCTGGAAGAGCCGGATCTGCACATCTATAACCAGGTATAGTATTTTACAACATATTTGTTGTCCTACAATTATTATTGGGAACTAGATGTTATTCACAAATTAAGAATTAAAACACAAAATTATTTACATATCAATAGACAGTAGTGACCAGAATTGATTGGGACAAGAATAAAAAATGCTGGGGTCAGAATGAGAGTTTTTTCTATTTATTAACATTCAATTTGCAACAGTCATGAGCTGAAAATTGTGTATGATTGATGAACCAAAAGCTAAAACTATGTCCCTTTTTTATACACAGGATGAGGTCAGCCAGGAGGACGAGGCTCTGGAGTGTGGCAGCCATGAGGAGGCAGGGGTGAGTGGCAGCCAGGAGGAGGCCGGGCCAAGTGGCAGCCAGCAAGTGCCCAGGCCAAGTGGCAGCACCCAGTCACAGGTGCCTGCCCTCCACGTCAGACCAAAAAGGCCAAGGAGGATGACTCAGGTGGAGGAGGAATCCCTGAAAATAATAAGGGATGCAGCCGAGATAATGAGAGCCCCCCTCAACCCTGTAGAGGCCTATAGCTGCTATCTGGCCGATAAGCTCCAGAAAGTGGAGGAGAGACAACGTAAACTCTCTGAGGAGCTTTTTTCTAGGGTCCTTCAGAAGGCGGGGAGGGGCCAGTTGACTGAGACCACCCATCTATGTGATCTCGCCCATCCTTCTCCTCCTCCTTCTCCTCCTCCTCCTGCCACATTACCAACACCAGAGCCACAGCCTGCAAGGGGGTGTGGAGGGAGCCGTGAAAGGAATGCTGCAGGGAAGCGTGGAGGGAAGCTGCAGGGAGCTGTGGAGGGAAGGCTACAAGGAAGACCAGAAAGTGAATCCCTGGCTTCAAGCTGCTCTGCCAGAAGACGCAGTTTGTTGGAGTACCACAGCCTGGGGACATGTATGACATCTGCTGCTGCTCCTGATTTCTGAGATTTTGGGACCAGATTGTGCTCCCAATTAGAGGGACTCCTCAAGATGTTTAAGTTTCGTTATAACACACTTTGATGTCTGCCTTGGGGTCCAAAGGCTGCATAAATTCTACAAATTTCTCCATTGTTGCCTTTCCTCTTTATTTTGTTAACCATAATAAATGGATATTTGATTTAATTTAAATACTTGCCTCTGTGTTTTTCTTGTGAGTAGGCATTACATTTCATAAATACAATGTGTAATTAAGAAGGGACACCAACACCAACCTCATTGAGGGAAAAAAAATAATGTTATTGGGGTAACTTGACCAGAAAATAAAAATGGAGATCACAAGAAAATATTAAAACCCCACCAAAAAAATAAAGAGACCTTGATTCAAATCACCAACAAAAAACAAAAATATTAAGATATTTTGGAGACCTAGCTTTAAAATAAAATACGAAGATTCATGAGATCACAAGAAACAAAGAAATACGTTTGTCAGAACTCGTGAATATTCGCAGCGAAAAATAAAATTAGTTCTAGCATTAGAAAGAAAAAAAGAATGCGCTACATTTAACGATGCAATAATTTGCAGCATGACGAATGTGCTCATCATAATCTCCATTACGAGCGCTAGTTTTACCAGAACGAGCGCTCCCGTCTCCTAATTTAGTCTGAGCATGCGTGGATTTTTCTCCGATGGAGTTCCACACAGACAATCGGAATTTCCTATCGTTTTTTTTTCCATCGGAAAAATGTAAAACAAGTTCTATTTTTTTACACCGATGGAAAAATGTCCGATGGGGCCCACACACGATCGGAATTTCTGATGAAACAAGTCCATCGGACTTTTTTCATCGGAAATTCCGATCGTGTGTACAGGGCATAAGTGTGTTATTCCTAAGAATTACAGGCCTACAATATAAAACGCCAAATTTCCATGCAAAATAATGGTACCGCTTTCAGCACCAAAAATCTGAAATAATTATACCGCCAGGGAGGTTAAATATGCCAATTTAATTTTTTGAAGGTCCTTGTGACAACCTTTTTCAATTTTTTGTCCTGCATTGTCACCTTGCCACTTGTATCCCTGGTTGAGACTAAAAGCGACACACAGGGTCCAGACACATTTCATTATTGGCACTATCAACGGTCCAGATCTATGATGTGCAGTTGATACTGGAGGGAGGGCATGTAGACAGGAAGGGACTTAAAGAGAGTCTATTATTTTATAAAATACATAATAACATCCCTTAAATGTATTAGCTGTTTTTTTTTTCTAAAAATTTCCTCCTCTGAGTATACTTTTGAAACTGTCCCCTGACCGTTCTATTTGTGCTACTAGGACCTATGGGGTTCCTTAGGCGTCTCCTGTTTTTTTGTTTTTGTTTTTTTGTTCGGTAAAAAATACATGAATTCAATAAAAAAAGTTTGTAGTTTAAAGCTACCCCCTCCCCCTCCACAGTGCGGTTCTCTTCTTACTGAAACTGAGCAGTCCCTTGGCATTGTATGTGGTGGTGGCTAGCATGTAATCATGGCTGAGTGCACCTTAGTGGTCTGATTACATTGATGGAGAAAGCCTGTGGAGCCCAGGTAGGTAAATATTACAACTTATCCTTGCACCCCTAAATGAGCATTTAACCCTTTCGGGATGGGGAGCACTGCAGGGGCAGATTTTGTCTAATTTTGAAAAAAATTTAATACATAAAATGTGTTATTCATTTAACTAAAACAGTGTCCTTCCTTTAAAAAACATGTATTGCAGCACTTAAAGTATTACTAAACCCAGGACTCTGCATTTACGATATCTGGTCTCCCACAGTACAAAGACCGTGAAAGTGCAATTATTTAGTAAATATAAACTGATAAATACCTTTTCTCATCAGCAGTATATAGCAGCCTTGTGACTTCTGTCAGTGTTCGGCAAAGCACTGGTTAAAAGTTGTAGGAGGAGTTTTCATTCTCCTCTTACTGTCTTATGAGGCTGCATGACCCCTGACTTTCTGTCTGGACAGTGCTGATTGGCCCTGTGCTGATCATGTGCACCCTCCCAAAAAAAAATTCAAAAGAAACTCTCTAGCAATACACACTAAACTGAGTATGTGCTGAGTGCCCTTAATGCTCTGTTCCATCAGCAGATGATTTGGAGACTGTGGAAGAAAGGGAAGGATAAGAAAAGACTGGATCAAAAAGCCTTTTTACACAATGCAGAGGATTAACCCCTTAGGTTCCACATTAAATATAACAAGCATGCTTTACTGCAGGGGTAGGCAACCTCGGCCATCCAGCTGTGGTGAAACTACAAATCCCATCATGCCTCTGCCTCTAGGAGTCATGCCTGTGATTGTCAGGGTCTTGAAATGTCTCATGGGACTTGTGGTTTCACCACAGCTGGAGGGCCGAGGTTGCCTACCCCAGCTTTACTGCATATACAGGATGATTTTCCTGTTGAAGGTTTAGTAACACTTTAAAGTGTAAAGGTTTAAAAAACTTTTTTTTTAAATAACAAACATGTCATACTTACCTGCTCTGTGCAATGGCTTTGCACAAAGCAGCACCGTTCCTTCTTTTCTTGGGTCCCCCACCAGCACTTCTGGCCCCTCCCCCTGCTGAGTAACCCCATAGAAAGCCTCTTACTCTGAGGGCACTAGTGCTTGCTCGTTCCCGAGTTACCTCTGTGTGTCTATGAGACAAACAGAGCATGACTCCACCCCGCCCCTGCTCTCTTCATACTGGCGATTGACAACAGCAGGAGCCAATGGCTCAGCCAATGAGGTGGCAGAGACTCGGGAGAGCTTCTGCTCTCTTGCACAACGCTGGATCAGGATTGTGCTTAGGTAAATACTAGGGGATCTCTGAGGGTCCTGCACACTGAAGGTTTTGTACCTTCACGCATTGAATGCATTAGGGTAAAAAACCTTCAGCCTTTAGAACCACCTTAATTATAAGTGCATCCACACTTAGTTTTCTCTTAGTCCCTCGAAAATGTCCCACAGATGCCTATTGAGCCTGCAGTAACATTCATGTAATGTAACTTGCTGTAATGGTGTGGCAAGGATGCTGCACTGCTTCTCAATTGTAGTGGATTGAAAAGATGTTATAGGGGTGTGAATATTAGCATTGTCACTGCTGATTCACAAGCCTGTAGCTTTTCAGCACCTAGTCCTGCCCACTACTTTTTGGATTGACATTATTTCCTTTGTTGCTGAAAGCTGTGAGCTGCAGTGTCTGGGAGGTGTTACATGTTGAGAAGGAGGATTTGTCTCAGTCAGGAAAGGTAACCGATGTTTAAAAACAGTTCCTACATATTTCACTTTTTATTTAGCTGCCTGCCCGGGATTCAGCTTAAAATAAAAGAAAAAAACTTGATGGTGACCTTTTGATAAAGCAATGCAAAGCCAAAAATACTATACAAAGTTCAGCTACCCACAGTACCTAATCATATTTTAAATCCCTGGCATCAGAATTCCCAAGAGATGTATGTTCCTTGGTTGCTGTTAATGTGTGCACTCTACACCCTGTTCCAAATTATTATGCAAATTCTATTTCAGTGTCACAAAGATTAAATATTTTGTTTTTCAGTTTAACTCATGGATGGCATTGTGTCCCAGGGCTCTTTTGATCACTGAAAACAATCTCGGACACCTGTGATAATTAGATTGCCAGGTGAGCCCAATTAAAGGAAAAACTACTAAAGGAGGGTGTTCCACATTATTAAGCAGAGCACCATTTTCATGCAATATGGGGAAGAAAAAGGATCTCTCTGCTGCCGAAAAGAGTGAAATAGTTCAATGCCTTGGACGAGGTATGAAAACATTACATATTTCACGAAAACTTAAGCGTGATCATTGCACTATTAAGAGATTAGTGGCTGATTCAGAGCACAGACAGGTTTTGTGCAGATAAAGGCACATTGAGGAAGATTTCTGCCATATCCATGCATCGGATCAAGAGAGCAGCTGCTAAAACACCATTACATAGCAGCAAACAGATATTTGAAGCTGCTGGTGCCTCTGGAGTCCCACGGACATCAAGGTGTAGAGTCCTCCAGAGTCTTGCAACTGTGCATAAACCTTCAATTCGGCCACCACTAACCAATGCTCACAAGCAGAAATGGCTGCATTGGGCAGAGAAATACAAGAAGACTAATTTTCAAACAGTCCTTTTCACTGATGAGTGCCGTGCAAGCCTGGATGGTCCAGATGGATGGAGTAGTGGATGGTTGGTGGACGGCCACCCTGTTCCAACAAGGCTGCGACGTCAGCAAGGCAGTGGCGGAGTCATGTTTTGGGCCAGAATCATGGGAAGAGAGCTGGTCGGCCCCTTTAGGGTCCCCGAAGGTGTAAAGATGACCTCTGCAAAGTATGTGGAGTTCCTGACTGATCACTTCTTTCGCTGGTACAGAAGAAAGAACTATGCTTTCTGTAATAAAATAATCTTCATGCATGACAATGCACCATCTCATGCTGCAAAGAATACCTCTGCATCAATGGCTGCTATGGGGATAAAAGGAGAGAAAGTCATGGTATGGCCTCCATCCTCCCCTGACCTCAATCCTATTGAGAAACTTTGCAGCATCCTCAAGCAAAATATCTATGAGGGTGGGAGGCAGTTTACATCCAAACAGCAGCTCTGGGAGGCTATTCTGACATCTTGCAAACAAATTCAAGCAGAATCTGTCCAAAAACTCACAAGTTCAATGGATGCAAGACTTGTGAAGCTGCTATCAAATAAGGGGTCCTATGTTAAAATGTAACGTGACCTGTTAAAATCAATGTTTAAAAAGTTAAAATGTTCAAAGTTTGATTGAAGTAGCTTTTGATTTCAGTAAATATGTTGCAAACACAACAAATTAAAATTTTCAGTTCTTTACAACCTATAAAGTATTTTGAAACTTACTGTGCGTAATAATTTGGAACAGTGCATTGTAAGTTTTTTATAAAAAAAAAAAAAAACTGTTATCACTAGGAGGTTTGTTCAATAAAATTTGAATTGTACTCTTAATAGTTGATAACATGAGAATTATGCTGCCTGTTGTTTACATAAATTATTTAGGTAAATGAGAAAAATATCATTGGCATAATAATTTGGAACAGGGTGTATTCTTTGTATACCGGTAAGTTAGTGTTTTTTTTCAAAAAGCTAGACATGCCTTAACTTACTGTTGTGAGAGAAGGGTAATCGCTTTGTAGAATCCTTTACATATATCTACAGTTTTTTAATTCCTAACTTTCAAAGTGAAAATAATTTCTGCACCAAAAGTTCAGTGTAAGTTTGTAATACTACATACTGTTTGTCAGTGGAAGTTTATCAAAGCTGCTTTATGCATGTCTATAATAATTGTATCATAATCATTTCATGATTTTGATGCCGCGTACACACGGCCGTTTTTCTCGTCGAAAAAAACTACATTTTTCCCATTCGACGAGAAAAACGATAGTCTGTGGGCTTTCTGTCGTTTTTTTCGACGAGAAAAACGGCATTAAAAACGACGAGAAAAATTAGAACATGTTCTAATTTTTCTCGTCGTTTTTTTCGACATGTTTTCCGCGGCAGTGTTTCCCATAGGGAAACACTGCCGCGGAGCCCACAGACGGTCGTTTTTCTCGTCAAGAGAAAAAATGACGTGAAAAACGACCGTGTGTGGGGAACAAGCTGTTCCCCCGTTTTTAAATGACATTATTCACGGCGGTTTTTTAACCGCCGTGAATAATGATCGTGTGTACGCGGCATAAGGCTGGTTATTTTAGGTCATATAAGGAGATACTGCTGACCAGACATGTCACATATCAGTCTTCGACATTGCTTGAGTTCATTTTGTAGTCAGTAGTTTAGTCCTAAGTTTGCCGGATTTGGAATACATTGACAGTCCTAAACACCGGCATTTCCTGAGCTGCTGCTGCATTTCTGTCACAAACAATATTCACCTTTCAGATGCCCCGTGGTGCCTGCGAGCCTTATCCCTCTTGAGGGCAATGACGCCAGAAGGAAGCAGGTTTCACTTGTGGATAACTGGTCAGAAATGATATCACTTCTGTATAGCAGATTCTGGGTATAACAGGTGGAGGAGAGTGTGCAGTGCCGCCATTCAAAGACACGGACCAAAAAGAATTATAAAAAGTGTTCTGTTGATTTTGTGGATTTCTGAAAGTTATGGAAACTGCATGATAATTGATTCTAATACAAATGATACATTGAAAATAGATCAACAAAAACCTCTAATGCCAAGTTAGCGCATAATAAATGTTACTTATAGCTAAACTTTACCTCTGTTCCAAATTACATTTTCTATTGCATATTGGAAAAAGTTTTAACTAAATAATACTTAATTTCAAACATTATCTTTAATTATTGAACTTGATTTTGAAATGATCTGCTTACAGAAATGTTCAAATGTTGGCAGTATACGGTATATTACATTTCAGCTCTAATGAGCAGGGCTCTCTAATTCCTCCTGTATCGTATTGTAACTGTACTGTCTTCCCTCATGTTTATAATAATTTCTGTACATGAACTCTGATCAGTTGCGTGTACATTCACCCATAGTAAAAAAGAGAAAAGTATTATTGAATACATCAGCTACTAGGAATTCAGAAATTATAGAATAGGTTATAAATAGTGTTTACAAACCTTATGGCCTTATTACAAAATGAAAGACCCATGATCCAATGTATCTTACATGTATAATATGTTAGAGCAGCCTTTTTCAACCCTGGGGTGCCTTCAGATTTATTAAGGCATTTTGCCTTGGCAAAATGCCTAAAAATTTACCAGAAATAGTATACAAGCCAGTGGGTGGATGACGTCCTGCCTTTTAGTTACACAAAGCCACGTTTTCATTTTGCACCATTACAACCTTCAAGTTGCCAGCATCCTAATTACCACGGACGTCATCGGTTTATAAGGAGGACGTTGGGCACCTGCACAGCATCTTTGTTTGTTCCTTCCCTGCTCTTCTCCATCAGCATTGGTTTCACATTAGCCGAATGAGGCAGAGAAACTGAGAAAGAAAAGAAACATTGGAATACTAGTCAGCACCAGTGTCTAAAGGTGAGCTTGCTTTAGAACAGGGGTCTCCAAACTGCGGCCATGGGCCAGATGTGGCCCTTTGCTTGCCTTTATCCTGCCCTTGGGGCACTATTCCTTCCACTGATACAAGGCACTAGTCCTTCCATTGACACCAAAGATGGGGCACTATTCCTCTTTCTGACACCAGTGATGGGGCACTATTCCACCTACTAACATCAATGGTGTAATTTTTTTGCTCCCAATGATCACCAAGCCTATGGCATTTTTTTTCTTCCACCAATGCCAGGCCATTTTCTGCTCCCACTGGCCACAGTTCCGATCCCCTAATATTTGAAGGGCACTAAACTGGCCCTTTGTTTTAAAAGTTTGGAGACCCCTGCTTTAGAAAAATAAATGATCTCTAATGTTGGGTGTCCTACATGTGTGGATGTTGCTGCATTATGTAAAACTATTAGTTTAATTTTGTACATTTTAGAATGGGGTGCCTTGAGTATCTTATCAACCACTTTATCCCCGGTAGGATTTACCCACTTCCTGACCAGGCCATTTTTTGCGATACAGCACTGCGTCGCTTTAACAAACAATTGCGCAGTCGTGCAACATTGTACCCAAACAAAATTAATGTCCTTTTTTTCCCCCAAATAGAGCTTTCTTTTGGTGGTATTTGATCACCTCTGCAGTTTTAAGTTTTTGGGCTATAAACAAAAAAAGAGCGACAATTTAAAAAAAAATATTATTTTTTACTATAATAAATATTCCCCAAAAAATGTAAAAAAAACGAATTTTGTTTATATGTTCTATGTATTCTTCTACATATTTTTGGTAAAACAAAATCCCAATAAGCGTATATTGATTGGTTTGCGCAAAATGTATCACATCTACAAAATAGGGGATAGATTTATGTCATTTTTATTATTTATTTTTATTTTTTTACTAGTAATGGCGGTGATCTGCGATTTTTAGCAGGACTGCGACATTGCGGCGGACAGATTGGACACTTTTTTGGGCGATTTATACAGCGATCGGTGCTATAAAAATGCACTGATTACTGAATAAATTACACTTGCAGGGAAGGGGTGATCAAAGGGTTAAATAGCACCTAGGAAGGTGCTTTCTAACTGTGGGGGGGGGAGTGGACTGACAGGAAGTAATGAGAGATTGCTGTTCCTAATCACTAGGCAGAATGGAGATCTGTTTGTTTACACTGGCAGATCCCCATTCTGCCTCTCTGTGGAGAGATTACAGGTGACCGGCGGACATCGAGTCCGCCGGACCCGCTGATCGGCTCCCCCATTGGCAAATGGGTGCCCGACATATAATGACAGCAATTTGCACAGGAGAGCCAACCTGTCGCAGTACAACTGCGGCAGCTGGTCGGGAAGTAGTTAATCATTCCAAATGCAGCCCACCTTGAGGCACAAATGTGTGGTTCTTTTTGTACATTAAGGCCCCTTTCACACTGGGGCGGGCAGGAGCGGTGGCGGTATAGCAGCGCGATTTCTCTTACCATCCATGGACTGACACGGTGTCTCTTTACACTTTACACGTGGGTTATGTCCCTGCTTGCAGGAGAAGACCTAGGCAGAATGTGAAATGTTATACATACATTCTAAAAGCCAGAGCTGAACAGCCCCACCCAGGGGGCGGTCCCTCCAGACATAACCCTCCCACTACAGTAAGCAGACTTCAGTTTTTTTCTGCCTAGCAGAAGGAGAAGACGTGGCTCTCTCAGGAGCCAGTCTCCTGACCTATTTTTATTCCTTTTCTGGAATTCTTTTTTATTTTATTTTTGAGAATTTTCTATCAACTGTCGGCTGGGCAACAGGTTGGGTACAAGATATCCTCGTAGTCTTCCCTGTCCGACCATCGAGCGTGCTGATCCCCGCCTTGTGTGCGTGAGACTCAGTTCACGACAGGCCCCATGACTCCAGGGGTGGCCGGGTTTGCTTTCATGCTTCCACGGTCCTCTCAAGACTGAACAGTTCCTGACTGACTGTATCTTTCGCGGTGGACTGGGCCGACAGCTACTCAGTACTGCACTGTGATAGTCCTGTCAGAAACACAACAGTGGGTCCCTCAGGGGACGGGTAAGTAGTCTCTCCTGCCTGCAGGTGAGTACAAAAGGCTGTGTGTTTCTCTGTGGGGGATTTTCCTTGTCTCCCCCTGTATTTCATTGTCACTCTCTGTCACCATTGCTGGCGCTGTGCTGTGTGGGGTGCCTGGGGGTCACACTGTTATTGGAGGGGCTAATGCTGGTCTGCTTATTTTTACTGGTTACGATGTGAGTGCAATATTTGAAGATTTTGTAGTACCAATAAAACTGACTTTGCAGTATTACACTATCCTTTGCATTTATTTTTTGCATTTATGTGGAGCTTGTTTGAGAATCACTGCATCGGATGTTGAACCAATCCACCTAGTTGAGAGGTTGTGAGGCATTGCATTGCGGTGAGTGTCCAATCTGAAGGGGGTTTTGACTCACTTGAACACTGTGGTGTGGTGGAAGAGAAGAAGATTAACATTACATTTTGAACACTACTACTATACACTTATATGGACTCTATTTGTGTTGTCACTTTATACACGTTTTTTTTGGAATTTTGTCTTTATGCCTTTCTTTATTTTTAAGATTTAAGTATATTTCACTATTACTTTTAAATCACAGTTTATAATTGTTAAATTCACTTAGCGCCACTTATAGTTTGTCATTCTATTTTTAGTGTGTTGACCATATTTTTTCACAGGTTTATATATATTTAAAGTGGCTGCTATTAGGATTTGATGCACTGTATTTTTCTGTTAAAACAGCGCGGTGGGGTTATCACTAGGGCGGCTTGTATTGATTACCATTTTTTTATTATGGTCTGCAGATATGCTTGGGGCCTTTTTTGTGTATTTTGGGGCCTGAGCGCCGAGTGGCGCTGTGTGTATGCTGTTTTTTTTTTTTCCACTTTTGCTGAGTCATGGCGGCCATCTTGCCGCGGATCGCCTCAGTGAAGTGCGGCGGCCATTTTCTTGTAGCCCGCGCGCTCTTCAGCACTAGTTTTGGCCTCTAGCGCTGCTGTAACAGCGCGAATCTCCTCACAATCTCCTCACAGCTCACCAGCGCTGACACAGCGCGGTACAGACAGCGGAACTGAGCGGTCCCTGGTCCGGTTTGGTGAGTCCCCTGGGCGCCCCCTCCTCAGTCAGCACAGCCTGTGGGTGGACTTTTTATCTGAGGAGTCTCAGAGGGGGGCAATATGGAGTCTCTGTCACCAGCTTCCCCTAAATGTCAGTGGACAACAGGCAGTGCTTCAGCACCTGCGGTCCCTAGGGACTAGGGGTGCAACGGATCAAAAAACTCACGGATCGGATCGATCCTCGGATCAGGGGTCACGGATCGGATTGGCAAAAAAAAAAAAAAAAAATTGCTAATATCCATGTAATTTCCCCCTCACTGTAATATCCATAATCCCCCCCCCCTGTAATATCCACAATCTTCTCCCCCTGTAATATCCACAATCTTCTCCCCCTGTAATATCCACAATCTTCTCCCCCTGTGATATCCATAATCTTCCCCCCCCTGTAATATCCATAATCTTCCCCCCCCCCCTGTAATATCCACAATCTTCTCCCCCTGTAATATCCACACTCTTCTCCCCCTGTAATATCCACACTCTTCTCCCCCTGTAATATCCACAATCTTCTCCCCCTGTAATGGGCATCTCCCCCACTTACCTTACTCTCCCGCCGGCCAGTTCAGATCCACGAGCAGCGAGGGTGAGGGGTGATGACGTCAGCACGCACAAGGCGGCCGCCGCCGCCGGGTGTACCAAGATGGCCGCGGCTCCGGAGCTAGGCTGAAGCCGCGGCCTTTCCTAAGGCCGAGGCCGCGGATCGCGGTGTGTGCCGATCCGAACGGGGTGACCCGTTCGGATCACGGATCATCACCAATCCATTGCACCACTACTAGGGACCAGTTGTGGGCAGTCCTGGAATCATTTCTGACCAGGATGGGAGCTGTGTGCAAGCGCAAGGGAGCAAAAAAGCGCCCTCTCCCCACTTTAATTCATGAGGGCCGTGCGCTGATTCAGATATGGGCCTAGCCACTACCGCTCAGGACCCTAGTTCTGAATGTATTGGATGGTTTTGAACAGGACATTCCTTATGAGGAAAACTCCAGTTCTGAGTCAGTAAATGACAGGGCGCTTGTTAGTGTACTCATGACTGCGGTGAGGGACACTCTCAAGCTAAAATGCTGCGGATGCAGAACCTCAGGCGGATACAGTCTCCTTCGGTTCTTTTAAGGCCAGGCCTTCTAAAGAGGTTTTTCCATATGTACTTTCTTTGACCAGCTCATTGATAAGGTCTGGGAAAAGCCGCAGAAGAATTTTTTTATGGTCACGCGGCGTTTGTCTATCAGATACCCCTTGAAGATGCCCTACTTAAAAAGTGGGCTTCTCCCCCAGGGTCGACCCTCCAGTCGCCTGGTGGAACAAGGCCATCACTCTCCCGATGGAGGGGACTCCTGCATTTGAGGACCCCACTGACAGGAGGTCAGAAGTGGTGAGCAGAGCCATGTTTGCCTTGTTGGGATCCGCCCTACGGCCTGTGGTAGCGGCGACCCTTGTGTCTTAAACACTTACAGGTTGGGCAAAAATGTTGCACCTAGCTGTACAGGAGCATAATCTTCCTCCAGACACAGTTGCTTTGGCCCACCAACTGGTTCAGGGCCTGGTTTATGTGTGCGACGCCACATTGGACGCGGCCCCTTTTATCCTGGACCTCTGTCTCGGCGGTGGTATTGCGTCGTCTAATCTGGTTGAAGTGCTGGTCTGCTGACCTAGCCTTAGGAAGCTCCTGACGGATCTACCATTTAAAGGTGGTAGACCTTTCGGTGCTGCTCTGGATGACATCGTCATGGATGTCATGGGAGGTAAAAGCACTCTTCTTCCTTAGACTAGCAAGGGTGAGGAGGCCCGCCGCAAACAGGGGCCTTCCTTTCCAGCAAAACGGGGTTTTTTCGTCAGTCAGTCCACGGGTAGGCCCTCTCAGACTGACGGCAGTGCGGCTGGTGGGCACAAGTGCCCCTGGGTGCGTAAGCCGAACAAGCGGCTCCCAAGCCCGCCTCCGCGTGAAGTCTTGCCTCCGCCCGACTCTGGGGTGGGGGGACGACTTCGCAGGTCACGAATCGGTGGTCCTCCCGAATCTCCGACTGGTGGGTGTGCGAGGTGGTCACCTCAGGATACAGGATAGTATTCCGATCCTGGCCCCCAGACAGATTCTTTCCCTCAAATCTTCCTCTCCTTCCTACCTGTCGGGCAGCCCTCTTGGGGGCTGTACAGGATTTGATCAGGTCCGGAGTGATTGTGCCGGTTCCGTCACAGGAGAGTTTTCAGGGATTCTACTTGAATCTGTTTGTCGTCCCAAAAATAGGACGTGGTTCGACCTATCCTGGACCTCAAGGCCCTGAATGCCTTCGAGAAGGTGCAGAAATTCCGCATGGAATCCATTCGCACGGTGATGCTACACTCCACCAAAGGGATTTTCTTCTGGCGTCCTTGGACTTCAAGGACGCCTACTTGCATGTTCCGATCTGCGCAAGTCACCAGAAGTTTCTGCGCTTTGCATTCAGCGAAGTCCACTATCGATTGTGGCTCTTCCTTTCGGCCTAGCCTCGGCACCAAGGGTGTTCACCAAGGTGCTTGCTCCGGTTCTAGCCTTCTGTTACAGCGAGGTATTGCTGTCATGGGCTATCTGGACGATCTTCTGCTAAGAGCAGAAAGTGGATCAGACTTAGAGGAAAGGTGACTATCGTCAATTAGACCCTCAGGGACTCGGGTGGTTCCTGAACATTCAGGAGTCAGTCCTGGTCCCGACTCAGTATCTGGAGTATCTAGTTCTGATTCTGGACTCCTTGGAGGCAAAGGTATCCTACCTCTGGAGAAGTTGCTGACACTTCAGTCTGCGGTGCGGGTGCTGACATCCCAAAAATGGTTGTCAATCCGTTTTTTGCATGAGAGTCCCGAGACTCGTGGTGGCCTCCTTCGCGGCCGTTCCGTATGCCCAATCACACACCAGGGCATTGCAGAAGGAGATCTTGTCCACCTGGGACAAATCCCCGTTGTCCTTGGATCTTCAGATCCAGGTGATTCACCTGGTCAGGGCGCCCCTGACATGGTGGTTGAGATCCTCGGCTTTTCGGTCCGGAAAGTCGTTCCCCTCCCATCCAATGGACGGTACTCACGACGGACACCAGCCTGACGGGCTGGGGTGGAGTCTGGGGAGTCCTGTCGGCTCAGGCCTTGGACTCCGGACGAGCCCGTTTACCAATCACTGTTCTGGAAATACGGGCCATCGGACTGTGTCTCTCCTCAGGTCGGAGAGGGTACGGGGTCGCTCCATCAGGAGCCAGTCAGACACCGCCACGGCGGTGGCGTATGTAAACCATCAAGGGGGAACTCGGAGCTCAGCTGCGGCTTCTGAGGTAGTCCGTATCCTGAAGTGGGCCGGAAGAAACGTGCCGGCTCTGTAGGCCATTTTACATTCTGGGCATAGACAATGGGCAGGCGGACTATCTGAGTCGCCAATCGCCAGACACCGGACCAAGAAGAGTGGTCCTTGCATATTTCAACTCCTTTACCGACGGTGGGGCACGCCGGATGTGGACCTGATGGCCTCTCGACTCAATCGCAAGGGTCGAGGTTGTGGCCAGATCCAGGGATCCTTGGGCGATGCCTCAAATGCGTTGGTGGCCCCATAGGGTCCTTATCGCCTGATATAAACTCCGGCGATCCTAATTGTTCCGGATTGGCCTCAGCATCACTGGTACGCTGATCTGGCACGTCTCGTCGCGGACGTTCCCTGGCGGTTGCCGATGAGGGTGGACCTTCAGTCTCAAGGTCCTATGTTTCATCCGGCTTACAGTCTCTGGCTTTAACGGCAGGGCTGTTAAAAGCCAGGTGTTGAGGGACCGAGGTCTCTCGGACTCGGTCATTTTGACCATGTTAAGGACACGGAAGTCTTCCTCCAGGCACATCTATCACCGTGCCTGAAAAGCTTATATCGCCATGTGCGAAGCGCTGGACTGGCGTCCTCGGACGTATTCCGTCCCCAGAATCCTGCGTCCTCTGCAGTGTGGAGTGACCCAAAAGCTTGCTTTTGAGTACCATAAAGGATCAGATTTCGGCCTTGGCCGTCTTCTTTCAGCGACCTCTAGCGGGTCATTTTTCTTGGTTAGCACCTTGTGTTGGGGGTTCGCCATGTGCTCCCTCCTGTCAAGCCTCCTCTCCCACCGTGGGATCTGAATTTGGTGCTCTCGGTCCTCCAGGAACCTCCTTTTGGGAATATCCGGGATATTCCCCTCTTGTCTTGTCTCAGAAGGTGGCCTTTTTAGTGGCAATCACTTCTGTTTTGACGAGTGTCTGAGTTGGCGGCTTTGTCCTGCAAGTCGCCATATTTGGTCATCCATAAGGATAAGGCGGTGTTGCATCCGCGACCTTCCTTTTTTGCCAAAGGTGGTGTCGACCTTTCACCTACATGAGGACATTGCCCTCCCGTCCTTGTGTCCTCTCCCATCGCATCCCAGAGAGTTTGCGCTGCACATATTGGAGGTGGTACGAGCCTTACGGGTGTACCTGTCTGCTACTGCTTCTATTTGGAAGTCCGACTCACTGTTTGTGACTGTCTCTGGTCCATAACAGGGCCAAGCGGTTTCGTCTGCCATCATTTTAGGGGAATCAGACAAACCGTCATTCAAGCCTATGCTCTCAAAGGGCGGGTGCCTCCCTTTCCGGTTACGGCGCATTCCACCAGGGCAATTGGTGCTTCCTGGGTTTCCCGACATCAAGCGTCGGTTGCACAAGTGTGCAAGGCGGCGGCCTGGTCGTCTGTTCATGCCTTTTAAGTTTTTTATAAGGTTAATGTGGCTGCATCTTCGGATGCTTCCTTCGGCCGCAGGGTGCTGCAGGCCGCTGATTAAGGTTGCGACTCCTCCGTTGAGGAGCTCTGCCTTATTGGAGTGAAGTTTTGGTTTTTCCATTTATACTGCTCCCATCCCTCTTGACACTGCTTTGGGACATCCCACGTGTAAAGTGTAAAGAGACACCGTGTCAGTCCATGGATGGTAAGAGAAAATAGGATTTTTTGTACTCACCGTAAAATCCTTTTCTCTGACATCCATGGACTGACACGGCACCCACCCTTCCTTTTAAGTTTGTACTGCTTTGTTACGAACTGAAGTCTGCTGACTGTAGTGGGAGGGTTATGTCTGGAGGGACCGCCCCCTGGGTGGGGCTGTTCAGCTCTGGCTTTTAGAATGTATGTATAACATTTCACATTCTGCCTAGGTCTTCTCCTGCAAGCAGGGACATAACCCACGTGTAAAGTGTAAAGAGACACCGTGTCAGTCCATGGATGTCAGAGAAAAGGATTTTACGGTGAGTACAAAAAATCCTATTTTTCAGCGCTGCTATACCGTCGTTCTTACCGCGGTATGCGGTCGCTAGGGGGGTGAATTTAACCCCTGCTAGCGGCCGAAAAAAGGTTAATACCGCCCGCAAACTGCGGCTATTGCCGCGGTTTGCGGGCGGTATTACTGCGCTGTCCCATTGATTTCAATGGGCAGCCGCGGTAAAGGAGCGGTGAACACACCGCTCCTTCACCGCTGTAAAGAAGCGGCTAGCAGGACTTTTGGAGCGGTCCTGCTAGCGCACCGCTTCAGTGTGAAAGCCTTCGGGCTTTCACATTGAAGGCTACAGGGCAGGCATTTTTCATGCGGTATAATAGCGCTAATATTAGCGCTAAACCGCATGAAAAACGCCCCAGTGTGAAAGGGGCCTAAGTGTAACCAACAATCAAGAGATTAATCTATGGGAAATGTCCTATTCCTTGTTACTATTTATATTGTGAAAAATGCCTTGGATGCTGTAGTGCTGTTTTCGGGGCTTGTGACTGAGATTTGTGCCTTAAAGGAGAAGTAGGGCCAAAGCTCTTTTGGCCCTACTTCTCCTGTGGGTCACAGGAGTGCAGTTCATTCTGCACTTCTGTGACCCGTATTCAGCCAACAGCAGGCTAAAGTCCACTGTCAGCTGATGTCATTCAGCCAGTCTAGACTCTGGAGAGAACCGGACTTTAAAGTTGGGATCCACCCAGACACCAGCACCATCAGCCGCTCCTGCCCCCTCTACAACCCAGCACTCCAGTGAGAGCTGAAAGGGCAGAGCAGAGAGCCGGTGACTGACAGTCACCGGCTCTCTGCTCACTGAAGACAGAGAACTAAGTGATCACTCAGTTCTGGCTTAGATGCAGCATGGGACAGATGCAGCCTCAGATTGATGCTGCATTTACCTAGGTCTCTTTTAACAAAACTTTTTAGAATGAGAGAGAACATGTATACATTTATAAAAAAAAATTATGCTGGAAAATATGGCATCATATTCATAGAACTATTGGATGTAAACACTGTGGGGTTGATTTACTAAAACTGGAGAGTGCAAAATCTGCAGCTTAGCATAGAAACCAATCGGCTTCCAGGATTGGCTACCATGCACAGCTGCACAAGATTTTGCACTCTCCAGTTTTAGTAAATCCACCCCTGTGTGTTTGTATGTGCATAAAAACTTAAATTTAGGAGTTGCAATAAAGTATGTTAGACTTCATGATTTTGAATCACCTTGTCTACAGTACAGTCTCTTCTAGATGTTTAAGATATTTTTTTTAAACAAACATTGATACCAAGAAAGTGATATTTTCAGTTACATACTTACAAAGTTACATAGTTAGTCAGTTTGAAAAAAGACACAAGTCCATCTAGTTCAACCCAAATTTTTTTTAAAATACAATCTTATATACACAATCCTTCACCCACAGTTAATCCAGAGTTAGGCGAAAAACCCCAGCAAAGCATGCTCCAATTTGCTCCAGCAGGGGAAAAAATTCCTTCCTGATCCTCTGAGAGGCAATCGGATCTTCCTTATAACTTTACCTATAAAATGTTAGTATCCAGTTATTTTATGTACTATTAGGAAAGAATCCAGGTCTTTTTTCTTTAAACAGATTTTATTGAGTTTGAAGTCAAGGTATACAATAGAGCATTTAATTGCGGACACAGCCGCCAAACAATGTAGCGGGCGCAGCCGCCAATTAAGGCGAATATGGTGATCAAATGCGACAACGCCTGAGTATGTACTGCTACTACTTAATGCTTACT
Organism: Rana muscosa; assembly: GCA_029206835.1. Classification (NCBI taxonomy): domain Eukaryota; kingdom Metazoa; phylum Chordata; class Amphibia; order Anura; family Ranidae; genus Rana; species Rana muscosa. Next base: position 165,291,350 of record CM055121.1, on the reverse strand, counting down.
GTTACCCGTTACATTTAAATATTAACAGATGTCTAAATATAACTCTGAGAAGGTAGCTGAGAAATCAAATGAAGGTTAATCACCATGTAAAAAGTATGGTCATGTGGCTACATGGTGGTGTATGGTGAGTCGGGAATCTAAGGGGCGGGCATGCAGAGTTGTAGGGGTAGGGAAGGGAGATTTTAAAAAGGGTATATACAGTCATAGAAACCTAGTGGGGATCGGGTACCAGGAGGGTTGAACATTATCAGATAGTATCTAGAAAGGGCAATTCAGATAGTGAGAGTGGTACAGCATCAACAGGAGTGCGTATATTTGAGAATGGATTGGCAGGGAAGGGGAGGTCGGAGTGTGGGATCAGAGCGGGGTTGAGAACAGGACAGTAAGGAAGGCGAGAGAAGTTGGAAAAGGGGAGTCAAAGTAGGACTCTTCCTCCCACCACGGCTCCCGGAGGGCCCTCATGCGACACATCCTCTATATTCGTCTGTAGTGATAAAGTGCAGCCAGCATGCCCAAGAACGCGTATATTTAGAGGGTGTATCATTGGCCTGATGTATTAAGTCCTCCATTTCTGCTATCTTGTGTATGCGTTGGAACCATTCCGCTATTGAAGGTGGTTCCGGTGAACGCCATTTCGCTGGTATGCACAATTTTGCAGCGTTGACCATATGCATAGCCAAGGACTTCATGTATGTTCTTGGCGGTATTTTGGAGTGGTGAAGTAGGAATTGCGCTGGGGTAAATTCTAGACAGTGCGTGGTGATGGAATTGATAAGACGGTGGACTTCTGTCCAGAATGGTTTGATTTTAGGGCATGTCCACCATATGTGTAACAGGGAGCCTATGTCCTTCCCGCACCTCCAGCATAGCGGGGATTGGGAAGGGTACATGTGGTGTAGTCTGAGGGGGGTCTTATACCATCTCGAGTAGACTTTGAACGCGTTTTCCTGTGTATGAACAATAACAGACCCTTTGTGTATGCAGGCATAGGTGTTTTCCCACTCTTGGTCCGAGAGGGTAATGGCGAGTTCACATTCCCATTTGTGGCTCGCCCAGTTCAGTTTCGGACGTTGGTCAGAATAAAAAAGTGCATAAGTGCTGGAGATCAGGTGAGTTAGTGGTGTAACATTGAGACAGAGTGATTCAAAGGGTGTGTGTCTCCGCGACCAATCCGGTTTCGGGCTGGGTTTTTCAAAAAAATTCCTAAGTTGGACGTAGGTCCAAAAGGGGAAGGAGCCCGTGATCATTTTAGAGGCCAGGTTTGTGTAAGAGAGCATGTGGTTATTTTCGAAGAAGTGTTCAGCTCGGATGTGACTATGTGGCCAGCAATCTGAAAGAAAGGAGGATGGCAGTCCCGGTTCAAAGTCTGGGTTAAGTCTTAGAGGGGTCATTGGGCCTAGAGTCGACGATATTCGATACTTTTTGCACGCTTCTCGGAAACATGTTAGTGTGGGTTGAATGAGCAGATGTTCCTTACAGGGGGTCGGGGTGTTTTTTGGCCCAATCCAAGGGGTCTGAGATAGCGGGACTGGTGAGAAGGAGTGTTCCAGTTGGACCCATGCTTTGGTCATCGCGTGTATGTTCCAGTCGACTATTCTAGCTAGGTGGCAGGCCTGGTGGTACTTGTGGATATCTGGGAGCCCTATGCCCCCTCTAAGTTTAGGTATGGTGAGTTTGGCAAAACTAATTCGTGGTCTGAGCCTGCCCCACACAAATTCCGTACATGCTCTCTTGTATGCAGCAAAAAAGGCTGGAGGGATCTTAATCGGGATTGTTTGTAGCAGGTAAAGGGTTCTAGGTAGGACATTCATTTTGACGATAGCCGCCCTTCCAAACCATGAAAAAAGACCAACGGACCATCGCTGTAGATCTTTCCGTATGGACTGTAGCAGAGGGAGGTAGTTAGCGGAGTATAGGTCTTTTAGGGAAGAGGGAAGCTGAATGCCGAGGTACGTAATTGAGTGGTTGTCCCATTTAAATGGGAAGTTGACCTTACACTGTGAGCAGATGTCGGGGGGTAGAGAGACATTTAGGGCAATGGATTTTCCGAAGTTGATTTGTAAGTTGGTCAGAGAGTTAAAGATCTGGAAGTCTTTCAATAAGTTCGGTATAGTAGTGAGAGGTTCTGTCAGAAAGAGGAGGATGTCATCCGCAAAAGCAGCCAATTTGTGCACATGTTGATTTATGGGGACACCCTTGATGTCCGGGTTGGCTCTGATACGTCTTAGCAGTGGTTCAAGAGTAAGGACAAAGATAAGCGGGGAGAGGGGGCAGCCTTGTCGTGTACCGTTGGACAAGGAGAAAGCCCTCGACAGGCGGCCGTTGACACGTACCCTAGCAGTGGGATTGGCATAAAGTGCAAGTATGAAATGGACCATGCGTTGGGGGAAACCCAAGAATTGCAAAACTTCCGTCATGTAATCCCAGTTCCAGGTCTTTTTTAAAGCAATCTTCTGAGCTGGCCAGAACCACCTCTGGAGGGAGTCTATTCCACATTTTCACAGCTCTTCCTGTGAAGAAACCTTTCTGTATTTGGAGATGAAATCTTTTTTCCTCTAGACGTAAATAGTGCCCCCTTGTCCTCTGTGATGACCTTAAAGTGAATAACTCAACAAGCAAGTTCACCATATGGACCACTTATGTATTTATGTAGTTTGTTTGGGTGTGTATTGCCTCAACATGAGTTTTTCACAAATAGAAGCTGTGTGGTCTATAAATAAAAGACTGATACCATTTGAGAAAATGCCAGTGCAATTAGTACAGTTATGTGTGTTGCTATTGAAGGTTAGTTTTACTTCTTTTTCAGTTTGGGACCAGTACTGCATGGAGGGTATAACATTTTCTATGAGATCATCATATCACTGTTAGCACTGTTCATGGTGTATTTGAAAGATTCTGAGCAGCCATTTATTGTAGGAAACCCAGTATTTTAACAACATTTTGCTTACTGTTTATTATTTTTCAGACAGATAGAAAGACAATATAACCTATTGACTGGTGAAGAGGATCAGGCACCATAAGGTGCCATATCATACCTGTTCTGTGCCTGATAGCCTCCCTAGAATGGCACTGGAGCGAAAAACCAAAAGAACCTGAACTTGGGGAGAATAGGCACGCCACGTCCTTCAGTGCAGTGTTTAGTGCCAGAGTCAGCTTTCGGCAAGCTTGAGCATTACCAAAGCAGATGTAGTGTTGTCATGCTTGTGAGTGCTGATTTTTAGAATGTTGGCATTTGCTTAAAAAATTTGAAGTGATCCACTGGTGCTATGGCACAGTAGAATGGTAGAATGGCACAGATAAAAAGAGAGGACCTTTTTCTGCCTGCTATCCAACACCACCCTTAGTTTATACAACATAATATGTATCGACAATATGAGGTTCTTTTAAGTTTGGATTATAGTAAGTAGATTCTCCATTTTCTGAATGTAAACATTCCCTTGGAGAAAGGAAATATTGTCATAGAATTGTATGAAAATGTAGCGACAGAAATCATTTCTGCTTGCTTCAAGTTGCCACCTGGAACCTCTAATCAGAGGATTACGGAAAATGCAATACATATGTGCAAGACACATTACTTTCTCTGATGCTTTGTATTAAAAACGGCCAATTCCCTTACAGAAAAATGTAAAAAGAGGATATATTTGTAAGCAATGCATGAGAATTGTATAGGAGATAGGAAGATTGGACTGAGGTGCAGAAATATAAAGCTTGAAAGTATGATGAGTAGAATGAGTTGTTTTTTTATCTGTACCTCTGATAATCACATTTTGATTATCGGACATATACATGTTTTGAAAGCTGATCTTTCTCTGTCTAAAATTTTTCTTAAAGCTTTTAAATTTGTGTTAAGGAAAGAGAAAGAATTAAATGATTGCCTAATCAGAAGTAATATCGTAAGGGGAGCATGGCTTATTTTTCCCCCTGTCAATAGTAGCCTAATGTTACAATGACACATCAAATTGACCTGTGGATCAGGAGATAGAAGAAGCTGAACTATATAAATATCAACTTTTCCTGTCAATTTTAAACTTCACTCTATTGGGTTCATTTACCAAAGGTAAATAGGCTGTTCACTTTACAATGGAATTTTCCCTTAGCTTAGTAAATGTGGTGAAAATTCACTTTGCAAAGAATATACAATCCTGGAGAATTAAGAAAGCTTCACCTCATTCACTAAGTTAGGGGAAAATCTCCCTGTGTATGTCTTTAGTAAATCAACCCCTGTGGGTCACTGAAGTAATTTCTCATAATAAACTAGGACTAGGGCTTATTGAACAGATCTTAAAATGTCAACTCGAGGCAAGTTGAATTAAAATGAATAATATTAAGACCTAACCTCCCCTAAACATAGAAAACTAAGAAAAAGAATTACAGTGTGTACTGGCATTTCCACTAGGTACAGTATATTCTTCTAAGGTTATAATCTAGTGAGATTGGTGGTATTGGAAAAGGTTTTTTATCCTAAGAGAATGTGATCCAAAAATATATATTTTTTTAAATTGTATAAGTAGTCAATGCTGGTGAAATGATGGGTCTAAAACAGGAGTAGGCAACCTTAAAGAGATGGAGATCTACCTGAACAACATGGAAGAAGTCAAAGATCGCTGGGCACAGAGTCACCCAGTGTCACCTCCACACACCTGATTTAAACGTCTGATTACCTTACTACCTTGTCGCAATTGCATGCATTGCACGGCAATCATGGGTTTAAATCAGGTGGTGAGGAGGCAACATAACGCCTCCTCAGCATCTGTCAAACACACTCAGATCGCTTTTCAGAGAAGCAGCAGTGCCTGCTGCACTTGTGAATAAGCCCTTAGTTGCATTCGGCAGCAGCACCATTTAGGGCTCATTCACACAATGTTGGGGGGTGGTGAAACCCTGTGGTTGATTCGCAGGTTTACTGCCCCCAATCCCTACCCCCTTTAGCTGCTGAGGCATCAGCAGGAATTAAACCCCCTGTTGCTTTTTGGTGGGTGCTACTGCCTGCCAAACGCAATCTATTCAAGTAAATTGGGCCACTCTGCAGGCACCCTGCAAATGCATGCTTCTGCAAGGTCCAAGGGGTTAAAGCAGGTGGTGAGAAAGCAACACAATGCTGCCTGCTTTAACCCCTTGTTTGTTGTGCTGCACAAGATTTGCAAAGTGGCCTCATTTACTTGAATGGGACATGCTTGGCAGGTGCTACACCCACCAACCATGACAGGGCATACAACTCTTGCTGCGGCTGCGACATGTGTACACCCCTAGCCACTGCAGCTAAAGGGGTGTGGTTGGGGCAGCAGGGGTAAGAGCACTTCTTAACTATGGGGTTTTTCTACCCCCCCCCCCAGCTACAAATGTAAATGACCCCTTACTGGTCTGACCCATCTATAAGGCTGCTTTCACACTGATGTACTGCGGTTTACCTTTACCGCGGGTGCAGCCCAGTGCATCTGTGACCTTCCTGGGTTAGCTGCACTTTGCCTTAGACTTGTATTATATCCTGTAGGTGTGGTGCACTTTCTGAAAGCACACCAAAACTCGTACATTCAGGAGTTTTGGTGCACTTTCAGAGACTGTACCAAACTTGCAGGATATAATACAAGTCTATGGCTAAGCGCAGCAAACACACAGGAAAGCTGCAGGTATACTGCACTGCACCCGCAGTGTGCGTGAACCGCAGCACATCAGTGTGAACCACAGCACATCAGTGTGAAAGCAGCCCCATACTATTATTCCCATTGTATTGCTTAACACTAACTCTTCTTTCCTGCTGCTGGCACCACTAGCAGGAATAACAGGTGGAGTGCAGTTGGTATCACTCCGCATGGGACAAGAGACAGCACTACAGAGAAGGTATCGGCTTATGTGGCTCTTGCTCCCTACTGCAGCTCCAACATTAGATTTCGTCCCTCTGCATTGCACTCTGTTTGATGCTCTGAATTGGCAGGTCAGCAAGCCCAGACCACGATCTACCAGTCACCTGGTCACAATCTACTGATAGATTGCGATCTACTGGTTGCTGACCCCTGGTCTAAGCCCTGGTTCACTCTGGTGCGTTTTGACATGCGATTTGAAATCGGTGCATCTGCGGCGCTGCACCCATTTCAAAAAATAGTTTCTGTACTCCTGTTTGCGATTTCAAACTGCACAGATGTCTCTGTAATCGCGGCTGAAATCGGGACTGACAAGCGGGAGTGAAATCGCGCGAATCCGCTGAACTCGCACGGCTTCATTCCCGCAGCCCAGTGTGAACCTGGGCTAAAAGACAAATCAGTCACTGTTTAGTTTCATCATCAAACATGACTTGGAAGTCAACATTCAGACTGAGCTGAGCAGCGGTTCTGTCTAAACACTGATTCTTATTTTCGCTGAAATGGTGTGACCAATGTCTTTCCATTTGGGTATGTAACCAGTACTAAAGGAATTCTAGAGCAGTAGCTTGACTGGATAGGTAGGTAAATACTTGATGCTCCATCCTAATGCAGGACATATTGTATGGTACTAACAAATCAGGAACCCATTCATTTGTCATGATCTTCTCCTTGTGGTATGAGTCATTGTTACTAAAGTGCTAGCTGATATCTCCAGGAAGTGTGGGCATCCTTTTTTAAAGAAGAAAATGAAATACTGTGCTGATCCTACAATAACACAGTATGAATGTTATCCTAGCAAATATAATTTTATATCATCAATTTTATGCCCGGTCTTGTTGGTTAAGTACCTTTTGTAATTATTGCTCAACATTACATGTAATTTTTTCTTTTTCTGACTTGTGATGTATCAAGAGTCAAGACCTAATAACTTGCGATGTGGAGTAATAATTACAAGAGCGATTGTTAAAAAATGCTTGAAGCCCAAAGAGTCTAATTATATTTAGAATGTATTCAGATGGGTAATTTTATTTATTTATTTTCTATGTTGAATGGCTATGTCGAAATTTGCAATTGTGACTCATCAGTTGGGTTAGCGCTATGGCTAAGAGGGAGAAGAGGGCTATGAGTTTTTTTTTCATTGCTGCTATGGGTCTTATTGCACTTAGCACATTGGGGTTGATTTACTAAAACTGTAGAGTGTAAAATCTGGTTCAGCTCTGCATTGAAACCAATCAGCTTCCAGGTTTTATTGTTAAAGCTTAATTGAGCAAGCTGATTGGCTACCATGCACAGCTGCACCAGATTTTGCAGTCTCCAGTTTTGGTAAATCGACCCCATTATCTATCCACTTTGTCTTGCCACAATGAATAAAGCTAGACATGGTTGTATGAAATATAAGAAAAGGGTGACAGAAATCACATATGCATTCATGCAAATATCAAAATTATTAGTCGTTTATTTAGCTAAACAAATCAAATATTTGCATTTTAACTGTGCAGAAACACAAGAATGTTTAACATTAGTCTGTAAATATCATTTAAAACACAAATAAACTCTACATAAGCATTTATTGAACTTCTTTATTAAAAGTACATTGATTACTTGTTTTTTTTTTGTTTTGTTTTGTTTTATGTAGTACTGTCTGGGAATTCTATTTTTACAAAAAAATATTTTTTACAGCAGATCGCAGGTGCAATTTCAGGCTCCTGTACACTTTCTCTCCACTTACATAAGTACAGGCTGTCAGCTTGTAAGCTGGAGGGAGTGTGAATGGAGTACGAGCGTGTTGATCAGCACTCTAACGGCCCATTCAAACTACAAGTTCATCTGTCACAGTGCCACTAATGAGTTTGTTGTGACTAAATGATGCTCCTTTGTGGGCTTTGGCCAGCACAGCCATGTTGTTTTTAACATATGACAGAAGGTGTGGGGAGATGATCCCATGCCCGCTGTCAGAGAGGTGTGGGGGAGGTTGCTAAACATGTTTAGAAAAGTAAACTTAGGAAAAAGTCAGACAGAATGTTTTCATCGGATATTCTGACCGTCTGTAGGCCCCATCTGACTTTTTCCTTCGGAAATTCCGACGGACTTAGAAAGAGAAATGTTCTCTTTTTTTCCGGAATTTCCGTTAGTCTGGATGCAATTCCGACGGACTAAAAACCACGCATGCTCAGGATCAAGTCGACGCATTGAACTTCATTTTTCTCGGCTTGTCGTAGTGTTGTACGTCACCACGTTCTTGATGGTCGGAATTTGGTGTGACAGTGTGTATGCAAGACAGCTTGAATGGAATTCCGTCTGAAAAACCCATCAGAGTTTATTCTGACGGAAAAACCGGTCGTGTGTACGAGGCATTATCCTTTCAAAAGTCCCTAATTTCCGATTATTCAGTTCTTGGCCATTTCTTTGTCTTATCCTTTTTGTGCATAGTTCCCATGTTTCATGCCTGTGTTAGGCTCCATTCACACTAATGCGTTTTTTGGTGAATTTTGCATTTTGCAGAAATGCATGGAAATTTTTTAACATGTGTTCCTATGGAACATGTTCACATCAATGCATTTTTGTACCTCTGCGTTTTTGGAAAGGGTCTGGGACTTTTTTTCATGCAAAAAGCAGCGTTTTGCATGTAATAGAAGTCAATGGACCTGCATCAAAAACACAAGTACCAAGTTTTTGATGCGTTTTTACCTAGTTTTTACTGCGATTTTGCCGCGATTTGCGTTTTTTTATGGAAATGTATAAAAATAAAAATTAATTTATAAAAATGAATAAAAAAAAAAATCGCAAATCGAGGGAAAACGCGGTAAAAACGCATGTTGAAAAACGCGGCAAGCACCGCAAAAAGCAAGGCAAAAACGCTCAAAAGCAACATGCATTAGTGTGAATCGAGCCTTAAGGTGCCTGTAGACACAGAACAATCATATGTTCTGGCAGGCCTTATGTTTGTAGGCACTTTGTGACCATGATAAAGATTCCCTGGCCTTCTTCAGCTCCTTGGGGTTGGGGACCGTGCTGGACTGATTTAATGAGTCATCAATGAGTCACTGGTCGTGGGTGAGTGATGGAGTGGGCGAGGGAGAAGGTTTTGTTTCCAATGGTTTGTGCCCAACTTGAAAGATGGGACCTGGGCTGCTACCTTTGGGTACTCACCTTCCAATTTGTATTTATTGAGCATCGGGTGTTCTTTTTTACCTACTCCCCCTGGCCTTCTTCAGCGAAATGTCAATTTGCCAGGTTGGATTTTCTAAGACAATTATGGCTTTCCTCTAGGCTTGTATTGCAGATATCTCCAGAGTGCTATCCCCTCCCTCCTCCTACATCAGGAGAATCATGCACATTCACTTAGGTCTCATGGAAATGATCCCCATGTCCAAGATGGCTTGGTAGCCAGATCATGTATGGATGGCTGGCCACCATCTAAAGTATGTGGCAGCTCATGTTTCCTACTTCTCTCCAAGGAGGTACCAAAGCCTTCGGGGACTTCTTGACATTCAACACTTCCAGGAGTATTAAATTCCTGTGTCTCTTGATCCACTTTGTGGTTCCATCTTCCAACCTCTATGTTACTAAAGGACCTGGCAGGATATAGGGGTCATAAGGGTCGGAGGATGAAAACACAGCACACAGCTGCTGACACAGGAATCTGACAATTCTGGAAGTGTAAAATGCCATAGAGTCTTATGAAGGCGGCAGCACTAGAACAGAGAAAAAGTAACAGACACAGGCCACAAAAGAATTCTGGAACTCTTGTAGGTTATTACTAGAGCTCTCTTTAAACCTCACAGGGTCGCTTGAAGCCTCAAAAATTTGTGAGGATTATCATGTATATATGTATCAATTTTTCTTTTCACATTTTCACACTTTTTCACAATTTAATTTAATTTTTCCAATTGTATCCATGCCATGTTTTTTGCCATCATACTGAACTTCAAACTAAATTCCATTAAGTTTGCATTTTTCAAATAGGTACTTTGAGCTAATTAATTAAGTAGATCATGCTGAAATTAATGCCAATTAGCTTCAGTGATGAATCTTTTCAGCACCATTGCAAGAATGCAGTCACTGTCACAGTAAATTTTATATTGAAATAATGTCCCAGTAAGAATGCAATAAATTAAGCAATATAGTGACTTTGATTCCACAGTGAATATAGCATAATGAGCAAGTGTTTTATGCCATGGAATGTTTCAAAGATGCCACAATGAATAAGCAACAACAGGAAACCCTATTGTGTTCACAGTACAAATGTCTTAAACATGTACTCATTGTGTGCTCTGATGTAGATATCGGAGACTGTATTGTTTTTGTGACACCCATTGGGGTTGATTTACTAAAGGCAAATAGACTGTGCAAGTGCAGTTGCACTCATTTTCCCCAGAGCTTAGATAAGATGGTTAAGCTCTGCTAAATTTCCACTATCCACTCATCTGCAAGCAAAAAAACGGAAAATTTATTACCAAATACTTACCGTAATTTTCCTTTCCTGATAGACTCCATGGCAGACTCCTCTCCACAGCTATAGGACCCCTTACCCATAAATTTGAGCTCACCTCCACAGACAGGTGTTCCGTAACTAGCCGACTCACATTTCAATTCTCATATTTTAAATTCATGGGTGGGAACTCCGTCTGCCATGGAGTCTATCAGGAAAGGAAAATTACGGTAAGTATTTGGTAATAAATTTTCCGTTTTCCTGACAGACTCCATGGCAGACTACGTGTGGGAAATAACTAGCCAAACCACACGGGAGGGTATGCTGAACAAAAATATATTTAATCTTTCCCGTCAACTGACAGGATTTTTCGACCAAAATTAACAGAGGAAAGGGAAGCAGGCTCAATACAATAATGAGACATAAATGTATGAATAGAAGACCACGAGGCTGCCTTGCATATCACTTCAGGAGCCACGTGTCGAGCTGCTGCCCATGAGGCTGCCATGCCTCTGGTGGAATGAGCCATCACCGCCTCTGGAGGAGCCAAGCCCTTTGCCCTATAGGCCTGTTGAATTGATTGAACGATCCAGGCTGCTATCGTTCTGGAGGAAGCCCTCTTTCCTTTGTTGCTACCAGTGTGTAACAAGAACAGGTAGTTCGAGCTTCTAAAAGATGAAGTAGCTCGCAAGTATTCTTTCAGAGTCTCACCTACATCCAAGGGATGAACATCTGCTGATTCTGGAGAATCGAAAGTAGGAAGGACTATTTCTTGATTTTCGTGAAAAACTGATGTGACTTTTGGCTTTGACCCAAGCATGGGAATAAGGACCACTCGGTCCGGGAAGAAAGTTAAAAAAGGTTCTTGACAACCCAGGAAGCTTATTTCTGAAACCCTTTTGGCTGAAGTAATGGCCACTAGAAAGGCCAGTTTGATTGATAAGTCCTTAATAGAAAGATCTTTGTTGTTGAGTGCTGAAAGAGCATCAAGGACGAGCGGAAGATGCCATTTGGGGAATCTAGGTTTCCTCTGCGGCCTGATTCTCGATGCCCCCCCGAAAGAACTGTTGAACCAGGGGATGAGTTGCCCATGACGTTCCCGAAAAAGCTGATAAGGCTGATACTTGTACCCTGAGGGAATTGATCGATAAAGGCAGATCCAAGCCTGATTGGAGAAAACTCAAGATGTCTTGAACACTAGGATTTCTAGATGACTTTCCTGCAGAAGTCGTGAAGCTGACAAATCTGGCCCAGATTCTATTGTAAGTTTTATTTGTGTTGGACTTTCTGGAGCTCATAAGGGTAGAGATTACCCCTGAAGCACACCCAAGAGACTCTAGCCTCTCCCTCTCAAAAACCAGACCATCAGTCTCAGCATTGCTGGACAGGGGTGCAGGGTCGTCCCCTGAGAAAGAAGGTCCGGCCTGAGAGGAAGAGGCAGCGGGTCCCTGAAGCTCATTAGATTCAGGAGAGGAAACCAAGGTCTGCTCGGCCAGTATGGTGCTATTGTTATCACCTCGACTTTCTCCAACTGAAGCCGCTGTAGGAATTTTAGCATGATCGGAAGAGGAGGGAAGGCATATGCCCTGTTGAAGTCCCATTGACTCGTTAATGCATCTACTCCGAAGGCTTGACTGTACCGAGCTCGGGTGTAGTATCTGTTGATCTTGTAATTGCAGGGGGATGCAAACAGATCCACTTCTGGATCGAAATCCAACGATAGGATCCACTTGAAGGTTTGTGGATGCAGTGACCATTCGTTGTTGTCTAGCATGCTGCGTGACAGGAAGTCCGCTTGAATGTTCTGCTCCCCTGGAATGAAGACTGCTGTTAAGTTGAGCAGATTCCTCTGAGCCCAGGTCATAATGGGCTCGACCTCTTGGAGAAGGGCAGAGCTCTGAGTGCCCCCTTGTCTCTTCACATATGCCACAGCGGTGGTATTGTCCATTTTCAGTAGGACCGACTTCCCTTTCAGAAGGTGGGAGAAGGCTTGAAGGGCACCCCATGCCGCGCGCAGTTCCAGAATGTTCGAACCTGGAGAGTGGAGACGGGCATCCCATTTGCCCTGAGCCAGTTCTGCCCCACAATGTGCCCCCCAGCCCGCATTGCTGGCATCGGATGTAACAGTCACCCAATGGATGGGGTCAAGGGAGTGGCAAGTTGACAAGTTCTTGGTTTGAAGCCACCAGAGGAGACTGTTGCTCATTGACTGTGTTATCCGGATCCGCTGATTGAGATTGTCTGTCTTCCATTGCTGGAGGAATCTGGATTGAAAAGGACGAAGCCTCCACATCGCCCACTTGACCATGGGGGATGTGGCCACCATCGTGCTGATTATCTTCAGGCACTGTGATGCCCTTAGGTGAGAGAAGTCTAGAGCTAAGGAGATTCTTTCCCGAATGATCGGTATTTTTTCTTCTGGAAGAGAGATGGTGTTCTCTATGGTGTCGAACTGGGCTCCTAGATAGACCAAAGTTTGTGTGTGTTGTTTTTGTCTCCCCTGTTTCCATTCCTCCTGTGTGCGGCATGTGGAACGCTTTTTGAGAATTTGATAAACATGATAAAATGAAATGAGATGGTATCAAACCAAACTTGTCTGCCATGAAAGAAGAGATGAATCAAAATCTTCAGACCTTGCCAGCCGAGGAATCCTGCGACATCCGATCCGGTACTCTGGGGCCACATCCCTTCCACCATAGGGGTATTTTCCAGCCCTGAAACCACTCGCCCGCTCATAGCTGGGCCCTGGGTGCACCGCAATCACAGTACCGATCGATCCAAGCAATCCACATCCTGGACATCGCACCGAATTGCATGATGAAGGTCCATGTGAGGAGAATAAAAAAGGAACACCTGTCTGTGGAGGTGAGCTCAAATTTATGGGTAAGGGGTCCTATAGCTGTGGAGAGGAGGCGGGGTTAACCCACATGGAGTCTGTCAGGAAATTATGTTTTTTTTTTTTTTTCCTTGCACCAGATTGGGTATTTTTTACAAAGTGAAGCTTCACTGCATTTATTAAGCTTTGGGGAAAATGAGTGCAACAGTACTTGCAAAGTCTGTTTGCCTTTAGTAAATCAACCCCACTGTCTTCTAATACCTTTTCTTTTGTGGCAATTTCTTATTTTAAAGAGAATAGTAACCACAATGCTTAGAATGTAATTATTTAGCCTAAAATTATGATTTAATATATATATTCAGTAATTGTGTAGGCTTACATATGAAACATTTATATGTATACCTTTTTTAGATTTAAGAGGATCTTCACTGCACTTGAGCACCACAAACCCAAAACACTACAGTGGAACCTCGGATTGTGAGTAACGCGGTTAAAGAGCGCTTCGCAATTATTTTTAAAAAATCCTGACTCGGTTTGCGAGTGTTGTCTCGCAAAGCAAGCAGGATTCAAGCCTCTGCGGTGTGCAGTGCCGCATTTGCCCAGAGGTGTGGGGGCGCCAGAGCAGATCGGAGCCATTCCAAAACACTCGGAAATACTCTGTTCTGAGTATTTCCGAGTCTTTCCGGCGCCCCCCCACCTCTGGCCACATGCGATATTGCATGCCATAGAAGTCAATGTGGAACAAATTATTTTCGTTTCCATTGACTTCTATGGGGAAACACGCTTTGATATGCAAGTGTTTTGGATTACAAGCATTCTCCTGGAACTAATTATGCTCGTAATCCAAGGTTCCACTGTATTTAGTTAATTTTTAATATTCAAAGCAAACTCCACCATTCACCCATGTCTCTATGCTTTATTTTGTTGATAAATTACTTTGAAAAACAACCACCTAGCAATTCCGGCTGTTGCTATCTTGAGTAAGGGCAAATGATTCATGTAGCATTTACTTCCTGGAATCCATCTACCCTTAGCTCAAGCATGCATGCAGGAGAGTATACTTAGCTGAGAAAACCCCTCCTCCTCTCATTCCCTCCTGAAGACTCCTGGGTTGTATGACATCATTTGCCTAGGCAATAAACCAGAATGTAAAAAGCAAAAAATAAATTCCAATTTAATTTGTCTAGAGGATGACACTTGAAGCTTAAAATCATAGCTGAATGTCCACTGAGTACTGGATGTTGCTGCTCTGTCAAGTACATGAGCACACACTGCCTTCCAGTTTTTAGGCATAACATTATCAAACCTGTGTCCTATAGTTGTTTACATTCCTTTTAACTACAGGTCCATGTTGTTTTACTGTTCAGCAGTAGATGGTATGGATCAGCCACAGCCTGACCTCTGGGGACCTCCACCTCTATATCATCAATAAATCATGCTGGCACATAATCCCAGTATATACTTTTGGACGATCATGTCCAACACTTCACTCACAGCCCACCTGTTTACACTGCATATCCTTTATGTCATACTCTCACTATGCACCAGAAAGCTAAAGTGGAGCAATATGGTGCATAGTGAGTGTATGGGATAAGGGATCTGCAATGTGTATAGGTAGACTGTGAGTGAAGGTATCTAAAAAGGTATATTATTTATTGATGGTATTAAGACTGACTTTTAGCTACTGGTGGAGCTAGTCGAAACAAGGCTGTACATGTACCCTAGGAGAGAAGTGATATTCTAATAATTGTAGACAAGTTTGACTTCTCACCTCTGATGCCGCGTACACACGACCGTTTTTAATGTCATTGAAAAAAACAAAGTTTTTCTCAACGTGATTCTTCTCAAGCCTGCCTTGCCTACACACGATCATGAAAAAAAATGCTAGAGCAAAGCGCGGTGACGTACGAAATGTACAACGGCACTATAAAGGGGAAGTTCCATTCGGATGGCGCCACCCTTTGGGCTGCTTTTGCTGATTCTTGTGTTAGTAAAGTTTGGTGAGAGACGATTCTCGCTTTTCAGCTTCGTGCTCTTCAGTCCGTTACAGCGTGACGCATGTGCTATCTCCACTACGAACGCTAGTTTTACCAGAACGAGCGCTCCCCTCTCATCACTTGCATCTGAGCATGCGCGTTTTTTCACGTTGTTAAAGCCTACACACGGCCGTTTTTCATGACGAGAAAAACGACGACGTGAAAAACGACTAGAAAAATTAGAGCATGTTCCAAATTTTTAATGGCAATTTTTCACGTTGTGAAAAATGCTCTGGAGCCCACACACGATCGTTTTTAATGACCAAATTAAAAAATGCGATTTTTCTCATCATGAAAAACGGTCGTGTGTACACGGCATGACTCCTAATTCATATTCAGAGTATGTTAAGCCGAATAAGGGATCCGGTTTAAGTATGCACTATAAGAAAATCGGGCAAAAGATCACCTGGTTTTCCTCGACAATTCACAGCAAGTCAATCCTGAGGATGGTACTAACTAAAATCTGGAGTTTGTCCCTTCAGAAATTTTAATTTGGAAAGTCTGGATCTGATGTCGAATGTTTTGTGCACACTACGAAAATCGAACCATCATTCCTTGCAGGCCCGTTGCAACAGGACAGGCAAACCAAACAATTGCTTGGGGCCCTGAGCTGGCCTGGGGCCCCAGTCCGGCCGGGTACCGCGCGGTACAGCAAATTCAGATTCCTGTTCCCGGCCGGACTGACAGGAAGTGCACACACTGAGTTTCCCGCAGTCCCGTGAGAGTGTATGTTTTCCCGGACAGCAGGAAGAGGAGGAAGAGGAGCCAGTGGAGGCAGCACGGGAGGAGGAGGTAAGACGGTATCCCCCCCCCCGCGCGATTGGCGGCCTCCCAACTTTGATCTCCACCAAAAAAATTGCTGTAATAGCTGTCCCGCGGCAGCACCCCCACCCCTGCGATCGGCGGCCTCCCAACTTTGGGGGGGGCCTCCGTGTCCATTTGCTTGGGGCCCCCAAATTCCTTCAAACGGCCCTGATTCCTTGTATGGAATTTTTCTTCCAATTTTTTTATTGTGTGTACCCAACTTTAGACTGGTTATTTAGATTTGTGCATAAGCCCACTCATGACTGATTCTATTTAAGGTGCTCCTATACAGGAGATGTTTGTTAGAAGATCTATCTGCCAAGTAGGCACTCATTAGGAGTACTGTGGGTAAAACATGCACACCTATACCTGGAAAATATCATTGGGCATTCTGGCACAAACTTATGTCTTATGGAAGAACTATTTTACCCAGTCATTCAGTTCTTACCTGGAGATGGTGTAACAAGCGGTGCCCGCAGAGGTCACAGAAAGCCATAGACATACAACAATTTCTAGATTATACCAAACATAGCCAAATTGGGTGACATCCATCTAATTTCTACGGGCATCTTTATTCACAATAAAATGCTGTCTGCTTTGTTATTTTTCAATTAATGTAGTTTGCATATTTGAATCCTTTTGATTATGTCTCTCCATGTTACAGCTGCAAAGGAGCTGTTTGTGTCTTCTCTGCGCAGTTTATCCAGATTTCCATAGAAAAGACTGATGCGCTTTGATTCACCGCTTTGCAAAACACAAATTGCAAGTTTTTTTTTGAATAAATTAAGAAGATTAAAATCATGTAAATGGGCAGTAGACCTAGTAATAAATTATTTCTTTATCTTTTTTACCAAATGCATTCAGACTTGTTCATGTGTTACATTATGCAATTATCAAAATCATTACATTAGGAGATGCATTGATTATTTCTGTAGTCTGCTCTAGTTAGATTTGCATCCTTTGTGTAAAGCGCACAACCCACTCACTTACTTTCACTGTTTTAATTGTCTTTCAGCTTCCTGTTTAATTTTGATTACATACATTTTGTTCATTCTTGTTGTAATTATCTCATTCAGAGAAAAATGGATGTAAGTGGGTGTTTGTAAGACATGCTAAAAGTTATGTAATTGTCATTAGTTACAGATTGGGGCAATTTTTTCTACTGCTTGCATAGGTATTTAGAAGAAAGTGATGATAGGATAAACGATCACATAAATGGACCACATGACCTACCGCCAACACACACCCTGCAGGAAAAGTCTGCTGTCCCACTGGAGCTCCTTTTACCTTCACCAGTGGAGGACCTCTCAAAAACATACACATTGACCTGTCACAAATATATATATATCTATACACTATATTGCCAAAAGTATTGTGACACCTCCCTTTACATGCACATGGACTTTAACCTCCCTGGCGGTATGATTCTGTCAGATTTTAGGTGCTGAAAGCGGTACAATTATTTTGCATGGAAATTTGGCGTTTTATATTGTAGGCCTGAAATTCTTAGGAATAACTTAAATCTGTCCAAACAAGAGTCTAGTAGACATCCCGGGTATGATAAAGTTTGAAACACAAAATCATAAATTATAATATAATAAATAACTATAAATAATTATAACAAATAATAATATAATAATAATAATAAAAATTATTCAATAATGTAATCAAATCAAAAACACTGAAATTTGCTCAGTTGCAGAATTGTCGCTGTCATTAGATTTAGTGTTTGATGACGAATTTCACCACAAATCGCTATCGCTCAATTCTGCAAGTGATTCTAATTTATTATCACTGTTTTGTAGCTGGTCTAAAACCACTTTTGACATAAAGGGACACTTTTTGGTTGCTATGGGCAATCTCCAGTTTCCAGGCAGAAAGAACAGTTTTTATAATATAAAAGTGCATGCAGGGCACTGGACAGACCACTAGGGACAAAGGGGATGTGTAATTATTTGATACAGTACTGTAATGAGTAAGATTACAGTATACAGGTCCTTCTCAAAAAATTAGCATATTGTGAAAAAGTTCATTATTTTCTGTAATGTACTGATAAACATTAGACTTTCATATATTTTAGATTCATTACACACAACTGAAGTAGTTCAAGCCTTTTCTTGTTTTAATATTGATGATTTTGGCATACAGCTCATGAAAACCCAAAAATCCTATCTAAAAAAATTAGCATATTTCATCCGACCAATAAAAGAAAAGTGTTTTTAATACAAAAAAAGTCAACCTTCAAATAATTATGTTCAGTTATGCACTCAATACTTGGTAGGGAATCCTTTTGCAGAAATGACTGCTTCAATGCGGCGTGGCATGGAGGCAACCAGCCTGTGGCACTGCTGAGGTGTTATGGAGGCCCAGGATGCTTCGATAGCGGCCTTAAGCTCATCCAGAGTGTTGGGTCTTGCGTCTCTCAACTTTCTCTTCCCAATATCCCACAGATTCTCTATGGGGTTTAGGTCAGGAGAGTTGGCAGGCCAATTGAGCACAGTAATACCATGGTCAGTAAACCATGTACCAGTGTTTTTGGCACTGTGAGCAGGTGCCAGGTCGTGCTGAAAAATGAAATCTTCATCTCCATAAAGCTTTTCAGCAGATGGAAGCATGAAGTGCTCCAAAATCTCCTGATAGCTAGCTGCATTGACCCTGCCCTTGATAAAACACAGTGGACCAACACCAGCAGCTGACATGGCACCCCAGACTATCACTGACTGTGGGTACTTGACACTGGACTTCAGGCATTTTGGCATTTCCCTCTCCCCAGTCTTCCTCCAGACTCTGGCACCTTGATTTCCGAATGACATGCAAAATTTGCTTTCATCCGAAAAAAGTACTTTGGACCACTGAGCAACAGTCCAGTGCTGCTTCTCTGTAGCCCAGGTCAGGCGCTTCTGCCGCTGTTTCTGGTTCAAAAGTGGCTTGACATGGGGAATGCGGCACCTGTAGCCCATTTCCTGCACACGCCTGTTCACGGTGGCTCTGGATGTTTCTACTCCAGACTCAGTCCACTGCTTCCGCAGGTCCTCCAAGGTCTGGAATCGGTCCTTCTCCACAATCTTCTTCAGGGTCCGGTCACCTCTTCTCGTTGTGCAGCGTTTTCTGCCACACTTTTTCCTTCCCACAGACTTCCCACTGAGGTGCCTTGATACAGCACTCTGGGAACAGCCTATTCATTCAGAAATTTCTTTCTGTGTCTTACCCTCTTGCTTGAGGGTGTCAATGATGGCCTTCTGGACAGCAGTCAGGTCGGCAGTCTTACCCATGATTGCGGTTTTGAGTAATGAACCAGGCTGGGAGTTTTTAAAAGCCTCAGGAATCTTTTGCAGGTGTTTAGAGTTAATTAGTTGATTCAGATGATTAGGTTAATAGCTCGTTTAGAGAACCTTTTCATGATATGCTAATTTTTTGAGATAGGATTTTTGGGTTTTCATGAGCTGTATGCCAAAATCATCAATATTAAAACAAGAAAAGGCTTGAACTACTTCAGTTGTGTGTAATGAATCTAAAATATATGAAAGTCTAATGTTTATCAGTACATTACAGAAAATAATGAACTTTATCACAATATGCTAATTTTTTGAGAAGGACCTGTACTGTAGCTATACTGTGTTTTTCACTTTTTGAATATGGCGCCGAACTCCGTCCCCGTGCGTCGCAGGGAACGGACCTCGGCACTCAGCAGTGTGAATCGAGCGAGACACGGCTAGCACACACTGCGGGGAGACATCGCAGGATCCAGGGTTACCGATTTTGCTTGTAAAAACTCACCCCAAGCCCGACTCCGGATTACCGCTAGGGAGGTTAATGGCATCCTAATCTTAGTCCATAGGTTTCAATATTGAGTTGGCCCACCCATTACAGCTATAACAGCTTCAACCCTTTTGGGAAGGCTGTCCACAAGGTTTAGGAGTGTGTCTATGGGAATGTTTGACCGTTCTGCCAGAAGCGGGCGATTGTGAGGTCAGGCACTGGCCTGGCTTACAGTCTCCGCTCTAATTCCTCCCAAAGGTGTTCTATTGGGTTAAGGTCAGGACTCTGTCAAGTTCCTCCACCCTAAACTCGCTCATCCATGTCTTTATCTTCTTTCTGTTGTTGGTCTGTAAGTGACCTTTGCTGTTGCTGACTCGCTTGTGGGACCATGGAGGTCTTTGGTATACTGGTCAGCAGCAAAATTTGTCGTGAAGAAGTTATTTATATCAATTTATAAAATGTAAAGTGAGTGAACAGAAGAAAAATCGAAATCAAATCAATATTTGGTGTGACCACCCTTTGGCTTCAAAACAGTAATAATTCTTCTAGGTACACAGTTTTTGAAGGAACTCGGCAACTCTGAGAACTTACCACAAATCTTTTGTGAATGCAGGCTGCCTCAAATCTTTCTGTGTCCTTCATGTAATCCCAGACATCTTGCCATGTGGACCAAGCCTGCCTATCTCCCGCTTCCAGAATAAGTATGCAGAGGTGTACCCTATTCCTTCTGATGCATTGGTTCAGTATATGGGCGTATTTCCTAGCCTAGAGTTTTTTGCATCTGCTGTTCTAGGCCAATCTTAGGCCTTAGTAAGCTTCTTTCTAATACTGATCCCATGACTATCAGTCTTTGACTGGGTTTTGGTTACCTTGGTTTGGCAGACTTTGCACTGCTTCAGTGAAGCCCCATACTGGTTGCATCAGGTGCATTACAACCGACAGGCTGGTCGTTTCTCCCCCCCATATGGGGGACCTACTGACCTCTGTATAACTCATGGAAGGCCTCATGCCTTTCCCTTTCTTTCTGGCTCCTCTACACTTTTTTGGTCTCTTTGCTGGGCACTCAAAGCTTTTTTCTCTAAGTGTGGTCCTTCCTTGTAACTGTCCACTGCGCCTTGGGTCTTCCCAATATGCTATCTCCTAATCTTATTTACATAGTTAGCCAGGTTGAAAAAAGACACAAGTCCATCCAGTTCAACCATAAAAAAATTAAAACTAAATAATATCATACAATCCCATATACCCAATTCTATACCCACAGTTGATCCAGAGGAAGGCGAAAAACCCCAGCAGAGCATGATCCAATTTGCTACAACAGGGGAAAAAATTCCTTCCTGATCCCCTGAGAGGCAATCGGATTTTGCCCGGATCAACTTTACCTATAAATGTTAGTACCCAGTTATATTATGTACATTTAGGAAAGAATCCAGGCCTTTCTTAAAGCAATCTACTGAGCTGGCCAGAACCACCTCTGCAGGGAGTCTATTCCACATTTTCACAGCTCTTACTGTGAAGAAACCTTTCCGTATTTTGAGATGAAATCTCTTTTCCTCTAGACGTAAAGAGTGCCCCCTTGTCCTTTGTGTTGACCGTAAAGTGAATAACTCAACACCAAGTTCACTATATGGACCTCTTATATATTTGTACATGTTGATCATATCCCCCCTTAATCTCCTCTTCTCAAGAGAGAATAAATTCAGTTCCTCTAATCTTTCCTCATAGCTGAGCTCATCCATGCCTCATCAGTTTGGTTGCCCTTCTCTGCGCTTTCTCCAGTTCCCCAAAATCCTTTTTGACAACTGGTGCCCAAAACTGAACTGCATATTACAGATGAGGTCTTACTAATGATTTGATCAGGGGCACATTTATATCTCTCTCTGGAGTCCATACCTCTCTTAATACAAAAAGGACTTTGCTCGCTTTACAAACCGCAGCTTGGCATAACATGCCATTATTGAGCTTATGATCTACCAAAACTCCCAGATCCTTCTCCACTATGGATCCCCCCCAGTTGTACTCCCCCTAGTATGTATGATGCATGCATATTCTTAACCCCCAAGTGCATAACTTTACATTTATCAACATTAAACCTCATGTGCCACATAGTCGCCCAATTAGACAGTGCATTGAGGTCGTCTTGTAAATTGGAGACATTCTGTAAGGACGTTATTCCACTGCATAGCTTGGTGTCATCTGCAAAGACAGAAATGTTTCTTTTGATCCCAGACCCAATATCATTTATAAAGGTATTAAAAAGTAAGGGTCCCAACACTGAATCTTGGGGTACACCACTGATGACCTTAAACCATTCAGAGTAAGAATCCTTAACCACTACTCTCTGAATTCGGTCTTTTAGCCAGTTTTCTATTCATTTACAAACTGATATTTCCAAGCCTGTAGACTTTACCTTACACATTAGCCGTGTGTGGGGAATTGTATCGAACGCTTTTGCAAAATTCAAGTATACCACGTCCACCGCCCACCCCTCTGTCCAAGGTTTTACTTACCTCTTCATAAAAAGAAATCAGGTTTGTCTGACAACTTCTGTCTTTCATGAATCCATGCTGTCTGTTGCTTAAAATATTTTTTTCCAGCAAGAACTCGTCTATGTGGTCTTTTATTAATCTCTCCAGTATCTTCCCAACTATAGAAGTTAAACTAACAGGACTATAGTTACTTGGTAAAGACTTTGGTGAATCTTGCTCTACTTCACCAGTGGGATATTGGACAAACTTCTTCTGAAAGCATGTCCTTCAGACTGTGCAGACACTACTGAGCTCCAATGAATCCTAACTCTCCATCAATTTAGTACTAGAAACATCTCATCTTGTGGAAAATCCAAGCTCGATTCTAGACTCAGTCCTGTGTAAGGGCTTTTCCTTAGCCTAGACAAGTTCCAGGCTCTTCATTCCCACCCTACAATCTAAAAGCAACTGTCAGAGAGGCATGTTGTGAAGAAGCATATTGTACTTTGAACACTAGATGGCAGCAGTGAGAAGCTGTCAGAGAAACCTTCAGCTGCAGACTGGCCGTCACATGACACGCACCACATGACTTCCACATGACTTCCTGGCTGCCTATAAGAACTGAGCAAGTGCTCAGAGGAATTGCTGGTTTGTCTTCAGCTTCCTGTACCTGAGTTCCTGTTTCCTGTTGATTGATTACCTGCTGTGACCCGGATTGACCCTGACCTACTCTGATCTTCTCCTGGACCCGACCTCGGCTTGTTTTATGGACTTTGTTCCTGCCTCCTGTGTTTGACCCTCTGCCTGTGACCCGGATTCACCTTCAGTCTCCTGTGCCTTGACGTTCTGCTTGTGACCCAGTCTTGCCTCCTGTCTCCAGTGCCTTGACCCCCAGCCTGTGACCTGGATTGTCTGTTTACCTGTGTTTGATCCTCAGCCTTTCTACCTGACTTCTCCTGCTGGATCCTGATACCCATCGGTCCCTGCTCCAGTTCTACAGGACTTCCATGCAAGCGACCCTGCCTGCTGGTAGCTTGTGCCTCTTGTGCCATCCACCCTCTGTACCACCTCCAGGGGGTGGACTGCGCTTAGTCACAACAGCGAACCGATCTCGGCCTTGGTGAGTACCCTATTCTGATAGCAACCCTGCATTTTGTGTAGGGGCTTTTGGTCTTGATTCTGTGGGGCTTTAATCTGGTTTCTGTTAGTTAATTTGGGCTACCTCAGATATTTTGGCAGAAATGTTTCCTTTGTCTAGCTTAACTTATGTGATTGCCTTCTCATCACCATTGCTTCTACTTGGCAAATTTCAAGTTGGTGGTTTTCACCAGTAAGGGGGCCCTTCTTGTTTTCATTAAAGACAAGTTGTTTGGAGTCTATGGCCTCTTTTCTTCATATGGTGTTTTCTTCTTTACTCATCTTGACCAGGACTCTGTTACAGCTTCTCTATGTCCTGCGAATATACATCTTCTGGAAGTTTTCCTTCCATTGGTCGGAGGTGGTACACGCTATTTGAGTTCATCTCTCAGCCGGGGCAGCCATCAGAAATTTTGGGGCCCCTTACACAGCTTTAGGCCTGCCCCCCCCCCCCTAGTCTGACCACCAACATTACCCAGAGTTTACGGCCCCTTTCACACTGGGGCGGTGCACTTGCAGGACGTTAGAAAAAGCCCGGCAAGCAGCATCTTTCGGGCAATGCGGGAGCGTTGTATACACCGCTGCTCCACCACTCGTCATTGAAATCATTTGACACCGCTGCCGATGCACCTGCAAAGCGCTTCGGCAGTGGCGCTTTTATCCCTTTCCTCAGCCGCTAGCGGGGGCTAAAAGCATCCCGCTTGTGGCCGAAAAGCGGCACTATAACAGTGGTAAAGAGCCGCTAAAATTAGCAGCGCTTTACTGCTAATGACCCCTCGCCCCAGTGTGAAAAGAGCCTAAGGCATAGTTCACCGTTACCATCAAACTGCCTATGCAGATAAGGGATGTCTGTAAATAAAAACAAACTGTGCAACTCTGACTAAAGTTAAATAATACCTTTGCTATGGGTGTAGGCCATTTACATACCTCATATATGGTTTGGCTCTGAAGAAAAAGGCGCTACCTTTGAAATGTGCAAGTCAGTTTGGGCCCCGGCAGGGTCCCCTTGAACTCTGGAGTGAACTGTGTCTAGGACTGTTGAGCTATCGACGATTAGCTCGATGAGCTTTTATTATTTACACGTTTGTGAACAACTTCTTAGTAAATGAATACTGTGGAATAATGCACTAGGCTGGTGCGGCCTCTTGTGTTTGTTCCTTGTACATACTGTACCTCATGAAACCTGATTGGAACACTCCCACTACGTTGCTAAGAGACGCCTAGTTGTTACTGCTCACAGGAGGGCACTCTTTGTCTGATTCAAACCCCTCACATGCATTTTTCTTTTCCTGATGCAGTAGGTCTGAGCTCATTCCTGTGGTGGTGAAGGAGAACCGCAACAACTAGGTGTCTCTCAGCCATGTCCTAGAAGTTTTCCAATCAGGCTGCATTAGGTACATAAATTGCCTACATCTAAAGCTAAGGGCACTATTTAACATTATTCAACTTTGGTCAAAGCTTGCAACAGACAATAAAATTAGTTCACATTGAGTTGGTGAAATTCTAAGTAGAATTTAGTATCCCAGTCCACCGTTTCTTACTTGTCTCCAGAGTCCAGATGTGATGTAAGTGGAAGAAGAGGCTGATATCCAACAAGCTCAGAATCATTATGAAGACTTTGTATTTCAGAACACTTTATTAGGAATTTCCTAATAAAATATTCTGAAATGGGAAAAAGCAGAAAACCCTCAGAATCAATGATCATTTTGTCTGTGATCACAGGCCCATTACACCTTCCTACCACAAGACCAGCCATGGAACCAGAATGTTTGGAGTTAAAGCAGAACTCTGGGCAAAAATGTTTTCATCCCATGCAGTGGGGCTGTGTCTGTGCTGCTTGGGTTAACTGATCATTTTGTCTAGGGGTCTAGGGGTGATAAGAGTGAAGAGTGGACTTACCTAATCCACCGATCCTCCCAGTGCAAGACCAGTCCCTGGCACTCCGGCCCCCCACAGTCTACCGGTCTTGTGCAGTGGACTGTCTGTTTCTGATGCTGTCATGCCCATAGACCATCTCTGGATTTGAGGATGGCAGGAACAGTCCACCATTGGACGTGGGGGTGCACTGTTTTCAGGAGGATCAAAGGATTGGGTGAGTATAGGCTCTCTGTTCACCCCTGGACAAAATAAGCAGTCAACCCATGCAGTGCGGGCATAGACTCACTGCATGGAACACACATTTTTTTGCCAGAGTTCTACTTTAAAGGGAACCCCTTTCCTGGTGCAATCTTCATAATGTATTATACCCATGATAGTGTGCAGCAGCTGCAGCATTTGCTATTGTGCTGGGTGTACACAAAGAAGTCTTATAAAGATTGCACCAGTAAATGGGTTCTCTTTAACTCCAAATTTTGTTTCCATGGCTGGCAGTGGCGGCTGGTGCTAAAAATAATTTGGGGGTGCAAACAAACTGAAATAAAAAAAAAAAAAAAAAACATCAATTGCAGCCACTGTGCCATCAAACGCAGCCACTGTGCCATCAAACGCAGCCACTTTGCCCATCAAACGCAGCCACTTTGCCCATCAAACGCTGCGTCTGTGCCCATCAAACACTGCGTCTGTGCATATCAAACGCAGCCACTGTGCCCATCAAACGCTGCGACTGTGCCCATCAAACGCTGCGACTGTGCCATCAATTGCAGCCACTGTGCCATCAAACGCTGCCAGTGTGCCC
The DNA here is from genome assembly GCA_029206835.1 of Rana muscosa. Lineage (NCBI taxonomy): Eukaryota > Metazoa > Chordata > Amphibia > Anura > Ranidae > Rana > Rana muscosa. The sequence goes on along the minus strand of CM055121.1, from coordinate 165,265,349 downwards.
ATCAAATGCTGCCACTCACAGGCAAACTGATCATTGATTATCCTGATTGTATACCTGGCTTCAGAGAATCTTCACTCCAAATGGGGACTGGGGAATCATACTATTGTGGACTCCACACTGCATGGTGCCATGGATGGTCATTGGTCACCTCACTGACTTAGGGGTTTGGAGCCAGAGCCGAGGACCAGCACTGTGTGTAAGCTGCTGCCTGCTTGTAATCTGTGTCAAAGAGACAGGTACTCAGCTTCACAATCACAACACTCGGGCTTACTGCTGAAAAAGATCTACGAGCCGGCTCCTCCTGTGTGTCTTTGCTGGCTCTGGACTGTGCAGGCTCTGTGTCTCCGCCCCCCCCCTTGATGCTGGCTGACAATTGGTCCCCTGTCCCCCATGAGGTGGGGATCTCTGCAGCGCTGTGGGGGAAGTGAAAGGAGGATTCTTTCTCTATAGCATTAATCTATCACCTGCTGTGCCACCGCTAGCCTGCGCGTCGGCTGGCCGCCGTGCAGGCTAGCGGCGCAGCAGCAGGTGATAGATTAATTTCATGTGCTGCTGCCAAAAAAAAAAATGTTGCTGTAGGTGGAGCGGGCCCTGGCCAGTCGGGCCCCTTGGGACGCTCGGGCCCCTTACTTGAGTACTGCCTGTACCCCCCTGATGCCGGCCCTGCTCTCAGCTGCTGCTCCTTTTTTGTTTGTCTGCCTCTCTGATGGCAGTTTTAGGAGTAAGCTGCTAAAAGCTACTCTCTGAGTTCTGTCGAGGCCCAATTTTTATGCGGGCCTGTTAGTGTTTGTTGTGTTGTGTCGCCCATTTCTCAGTTTGCTTTTGCGCATTAATCTTTTTTCATGTACTATACTCTAAGAGATGGATTTTACTGGTAAGTCAAGAAATTATGATTTACTGACCTGGAGCAAGAGAGTTCTGATTTTACCTTCACATTTTTTGACGCATACGTGTTTATGCACTTGCGTCTACACTATAGGCATTAATTATGTGCATATTTGTAATAAGCAGGACATGCTTCAATAGGATTTTTGAAGCCACAAAATCATCTATACTGCCTGAAAAATAACATTTTGAGAAGCAGAGGTCACCAATGGCAACATTCAGCACATATTTTTCCAATAAAGATTTTCGATTGCTTGTCATAAACAGGAAAACTACTCTACTTTTTTAGGGGTTAACCATTTTATTGGTTTCACATTTTAGTTTCTTTGAATACTAACAACTAAAAGTTCATATTTATATAGGGCATAGTAAATCTGTAGAGATACATAAAATCCATACATACTGTTTAGGAGTCTTATAAAAGATTTACCTTTTTAGCATTACACCTGAATGCTGAACGGTGACTCATAAAAGTTGTTGAAACTGTCAGATTAATCGGCACCAATTACTAAGATTTAGCAGTTTAAACATGTCATCGAAATTGATCCACTTTGATGCTCGGAAGAACTTTTCACAAATGTCAAAATGTGCAACATTGTCACTTCAAAGGTACCACGTATGTTCAGAACCTTTTCTGAGTAATATGCTTGCTGGCTATATACATTTACCTGTTGACTTTTATGTCTACCAGAAAGCTCTTATTGCACATGATGACATAATTTTGTAAGAATCGCATTTGATCAGCATTATAACCTCAAAGCCCTAGAATGACTACCCCTCCCAGACAGTAATGTACATATGTTTGGCTCACCAAAATTTCTGAACAATGGCAGGCGTCATAAGCCTCATTATTGACAATCTGAAATTACAATTGACCATTGAAGACGGAGAGAAATTATACGTTGCCATACTTTGGATATATAATGCCAGTTTTAGATTAGGACTAACATAGGACAATTTCCAATTTACCTGTCTTCACTGTATTATATGCATTTGTATAATAGGAATTATAAGTCCAAAAAAACAACTTAAATTTTTTCAGAGAAATCAAACTTTTTTTCATTTTTATATGCAGAGTCTTTGCTGCAAGTGGACAGAATGGAGGATGTAAATGAAGCATTTGTTGACCTCTCTTTAACTGCACAAAGTGGGAAAAGAGTTACCTCGGGTAACAGGTAAGGTGTGGCTAAAACATGTTTTCCAGTGTGCCCTAAAAATTAAACTAAATCTGCACATTATGGAAAATTTCCCCCCAAATTTCAAAGACAGGTATCCTTTCCTACTTCCTGGAATCTGACCGCGGCCGTGACCGTGACGTCACCGCAGGGCTCCCTCCTCCTCCTCCCCTGGCCTCCAGGCTAATAGGAGAGAGAAGCGGGGCCTCGCGCATGCGGAGTAGGGTTCCCGGCGTGAAGCCGAAAGGCTTCACTGCCGGGTTCCCTTACCCGCATTGGCGACGGCAGCACCAGACAGCTGATGTGAAACATCGAGGGACACCAGGACAGGTAAGTCTCCATTTATTAAAAGCCAGCAGCTGCAGTATGTGTAGCTGCTGGCTTTTAATTTTTTATTTTTTTGCCCGGGGTTGCCTGGAACACCCCTTTAAAGTGGTTGTAAAGGCAGAATAGTTTTTCTTCTTAAAATAATAAACATGTTATACTTACCTGTTCTATGCAATTGTATTGCACAGAGTGTCCCTTTACCCCCTTTTCTGGGGTCCCCCGCTAGCGCTGTCAGCTGCTCCTTTTTTATATCAAGCTGTGTACTGTGGTGGCACTAGTGTGTGCTGGGGTGAAGATTTGTCTTCCAGGAAGACATTTACTCCAAGCATAATGCAAACACTACATAAAAATCAGTCCGAGTCCAGATCTCGATCCAAAAGAGAATTTATGGCTGAACATACAAAAAGACTGTTCACCTATGATACCCATCAGTGGCGGCTGGTGCTCAACATTTTTGGGGCGCTCAAAAACTGGGGCCGGATGCCTGAATAGGGGGTAGTGGCAGCTGCCATGAATAGATTCATGCAATGCATGAATCTATCTATTTACATAGAGGGGGTTGCTGGAGAGAGGAGGCGGCGCCCGTATGCCCTTAATGGATGCACCGCCACTGATACCCATGCAACCTAATAAAACTGGTGCTGTTTTAAAAAGAGGAATAGGAAAATCCGGTGTTCAGATATTCAAGTCTGAGAGACAGATTCATCCACACAAACCCAGTGCTTCCAAAAGTACAGCTACTAAATTATAACCTGAAGGGGTTGTATAGTTATGCAGTAAGTTTTTTTGTGTAGATTTGCTAGAATTTGTTTTCACTTAAAAAGGCCATACAGGGTTCAGCAGGAACCGGCCGATGTTCGAACCGTGTATGGGCAGGCTGAATGTACCAAGTTGATTGATCGATCAACTTGGGTACAACCAGCATGTCAGGTTTTACCTGCGATTATCTCTAGCAGCTGCTATAGCCTCTAGCAATAATCACCATCTTCTCCTGGGGGGGACAGCGTCCACCGGGCTCCCTGCCCCACACCAGGAGAAGACAATGGTCCCGCAGGAGGGATTGAGCAGATTTCTTTCCTGCAACCCGTGGTTGCATTTCGTTCCGTGTATTTTGCTCTGTGTATTTCCTATTTTTCTACAGAGCCAACTTGAGACGGCACCAAAGCACAGTGTCCAGCAGCCACAAAAAGTTACCAAATTAGCAAAGATGGAAGCATAATTAGTACCCATGGCTGTCCTGATTTGTCTGAAGTATTTATTTGGGAACCACACGTAAATGTTGTTTAATGTAAAATTCCTCTAATCAATGAAAAAGCAGACCTGTTTGAAATTCATGCTGGGGTTATTATAGAGCTTTGATGCCAATGTTGTGAGGTATAGCCATATAAAGGAAACAAATGTCTAATGACAACCAGTTATAACGCAGTTTCCATGAATATTATCATTACTACTGTTCTTGCACTATTCGGAATACGGTGTGTATTTGCAGTACTCTGTTAGTCAGCTCCCGGCAGTTGTCTGTGCTCATGCCCGCCCTTGCTCCTGTTTTTTTTTACATTAACAAATACACTGAAGATTAGGCTTAAGAAAGAGAAATTGGCTATGAAACACGTTGCCTAAACAACCACATGACAGTGACCTGGAAGTGGCTGGAACTTTAACTACTTGTGGCTGCTGGATACTGCACTGTGATCAACTGTGTGAACAGGTCTGAGGGGCCCATTCCCATGATCCTTGACATATTACAGCTTCACCCCAACCGCTGACCATGGTTTATCACATTCTTTACCTGTGAGTGTATTGTACTTTAGCTTTGTGCTTTATTAAATATTAATAGACTATTGGTGCGCTTTCTGCTTGTTACTGTGTTAATGTGTTTGGCGGAATCTTACAGGCTGAGCCTGTTTGAGAGCTGCAAGAAAGTTGTGGGGTTCTTCTGGACTGCATGTCATACTTCTATTTCAATAGTTTTTATTGTTTTGGAGAACAAATAAGGAAAAAGGATAATTTAATGGAGTAGCAAACAATCCTCGCCTGCTCCAAGCGTATAACGGGGAACATACAAATGCAAGGTTTGGTAGAAATTGGTGAGGACCATAGCACAGGGGTAGGGTCTAACGTAGGGCCCTCTAACATACCTAAACTTGTATCTAATGCCGCTTACACATGGTCGGAATTTCCGACAGAAAAAGTCAGATGGGAGCTTTTGGTCGGATATTCCGACCGTGTGTATGCCCCATCTGACTTTTTCTGTCGGAATTTCCGACGGACTTGGATAGAGAGCAGGTTCTCTATTTTTCCATCGGAAATTCCGACTGAGGTTTTCCTGTTGGGAAGTCCGACCGTGTGTACGCGGCATTAGGAAAACATCAACATATTATAGGCTACTAGTAAAGTATTCAAACAACATAAACTCAAGAGGGTTACCATACGGCTGACCACCCAATAAAGCATATAGAAACAAGAGATCATGGACTCGGATGCATAGCATTACTATAACCGAGTCACATTGAAATAGTATTGATGGCAATAATGCCTCTTCATTTTGAACAGTTATTAAGGCACTTGCAACTATTAAACATTGCTGCATGTCATACTTCTGTCAATTTCTTCTGTGTGGATGTCTGTCCTTAGGAACACACCTTTGACCACTTTGGAGGTTTAGGTGTTCCTGCTTAACCTTTAACTTCACAAAGTGGGCAAAGAGGCAACCAAGGTAACAGGTAAGGTGTTACTGAGCCATATTTGCCAGTTTTCTTCTTCATTATCTACCAAAAGTACCAGTTTTTAGTAGACTGTCACTTAAGGAGGAATTTTACCCTTTTCATAAAAATTACAAAAAAATTACAACAAAGGTACCTTTAAAAATGTTTAGTAATCACACTCTACAAATAGATACTGGTGGATAATTGCAGTTTTTTTGTGCTTTGCATACCTTTTCTTTCTTTTCCTCCCCATTCTTCTAATTTTTACTAAAGGCAGATATATCCATTTCCCTTTACTTCCTGGGTTTGCCTCCTGAAACCAGGAAGTGGAATACTGCCCATCAGCATGCGGAGCTGTAAGCGGCTTTGATTTTTAGTAAAAGGGGGGAAAGGTCTGCTTTAAGAGAAATCACTAAACTATTATCAAACATAGCTGTAGTTTTTTTTTAACAGAGAAAAAACATAGCCGTAGTTTAGCCCAGAAGTTCAGCAGGGACCAGTTGAAATTCAATCCAGGGTATGGGCACCCTGGTTGTACACAAGTCTATTAATCGACTTCTGTACAACCAGCCTGTTGGATTTTTCGCGAACGATCTGTGTCTATAATGTACTCATGGTGGAAGGAAGAAAAAATTTAAAATCTATGGCTTGCCTTATTGTAATTCTTATTGTAATTCTTATTGTAATTATTGTATTCCTTCTGTTCTAACTGGGTTTTCTGGATTCCAGCACTTTATTGGTCATGATCCAACAACATTTAGATGTAGAAATATATTTAGTCATCCATGAGTCAGATGTTTATCTAATTAATATGTACCTTGTGACTTAGGTTTATCTTTTATTGACATCTCACTCAGTAAAATTCTAAAGCTACTTTGATGGGACATCAAGAGAGTAACAGAGTGCAATGAATCAACACTATACTTTGTAATCTATAATGTTTAGTTGTCATTTAATATCTAGGTTTTGCACTATTAGTTGTATTGGGTTGTTATGTCATCCTTGTCTGTCTCCAGAACATTTAGAGAAAGTTTGTAATGGTTGATTCTAGTTTTTATTGAATGAAATGTGTTTGATATAATAATCACATGCATATTGTACTACATTTAAAGCAGGGCTTAGTTTTATTTTCAAATCTGCACAATACAGCTGAAGACTGAATGTTAAGTCTTATGCAAATACATGGTTTTCTTGCAGTTTTTACACTGGTCAGATAGGATCCTGTAATGTGGACTGACATGGTTGGATTGATTTTACTAAAGAATATTCAATTTGAAAAGTGAATTTGGTGAAACTGATACATCGCACTCAAAATGCATGAGAATGGAACTTTTGAAAGTATATAGACTTGTCGAGATTGTAAAGAGAGGGTGCTTGGCAGATGACCAGCTGAAGATCTTAGCTTTGGCAGTGTAGATGATGGATACACATAGTAAATGATGGCAATATTACCAGAGGTGTCTACAGTTATTAGATCATTTAAAAAATGGAAGATAAATATTAATTTTAAAAAAATAGCAACATTTGGTTAATAATTAATGATATAGATAGCCCATGAACACTGCAAGTATCCAGCAATAATGTACAGCTGATGAAAGTTTGGTAAACATTGTAATAGTTGATAGAACAGTTTGTACCAAGATGTCACTAATGTCAACCATATATATCACTCCCTATTTTCTAAATCTTCTCACTGTTCATTCCTTAAGCCATGACAGTGAGCAGAGATAGATGGCTCACAGAATACAGGGGATCCAGTCTTTTTTTTTTTTTTTCAACACAGTACTGCTTTTATTACAAAAATAAAGACTTTAACTCTGGTTGCTTGTCAAGTAGGAAAGGACTTTGTTTATCAACTTTAATACTAGGCACTTTCACCCCCTTCCTGCCCAGGCCAATTTTCAGCTTTCAGCGTTGTCGCACTTTGAATGACAATTGCGCGGTCATGCAACGCTGTACCTAAATGAATTATTTTTTCATTTTTTTAGAGAGATGGAGCTTTCTTTTGGTGGTATTTATTCACCACTGGGTTTTTTTTTTTTTTTTGCTATGAAAAAAGACAGGAATTTGAAAAAAAAAGTTTTTTATTTGTTAGAAAATTTTGTAAATAAGTAATTGTATTCATTTACTGATGTACGCTGATGAGGCGCACTGATGAGCTGGCACTGATGGGCACTGATAGATGGGACTGATGGGCACTGATAGGCAGCACTTATGGGCAATGATGGGCAGCACGGATAGGTGGCACTGGTGGCACTGATATGCATTGATGGGTGGCACTGATGAGCAGGCACTCATGGACACTGAAAGGCAGCACTGATGGGCACTGATTGGCATCACTGCTGGGCACTGACTAAAATCACTGCTGGGGCTGCACTGATAATTGGGGCACTACTAATGATCAGTACCCTGATTATATGTGCGGGTCTCCCCTGTGAGAAAATGCAGCTGTACGGCTCTACTCTCCTCTCACGCTGTCAGTGTAAAAAATATTTCCTTGTTTACATGTGTGATCAGCTGTGATTGGACACAGCTGATCACATGGGTAAAGAGCCTCGTCATCGGCTCTTTACCGATATCGAGGATGGGCCATGTCTCAGGGACACAGAGCATCGCTGCACTGTGCACCCCCCTGTGGGACGACAACAAGTGTAGGAAGAGAGGAGAGAGCGTCTGCTGGTGGGGACAGCGCTGGTTAGAGAGTGGTGTTAGGTAGGTGTTTAGGGGCAGGGGAGAATGCATTAAGGTAGAAAACCTTTTTGCCTTTGGAACCACTTTAACAAATCTTTGGGTGAACGAAATGTGTGCAATAACGCAAAATGGCTCTGACAACAAAAGTGTAAATCATTGAATTTCAGTTGCTTCGGTCATTACCTAGAGTGATCCAGGCTGACACCCAAAGGTCAGGGCTGAGAACTTTGAGAGAACAGAGCAGGGGGCTGTGATGTTTTCAGGAAACTGTATACAGCACTCTTCTAGTCCCTCCCACCTGCCATAATCTGCCTGTATTCCATAGAAAAGCACAGAAACATAATAATGACATCACTGGGTTTAAAATGAGGTATGTCATAAAAACAGGAATGTTTTATTTATGTACATTATTTTATAATGTAATTTGCAAGTTGATTGGAGGGGTAGGGAAGGCCAAGGAAAAGCAACATATACACAGATTAAACTTCAGATTGAACTCTCTCCCTTTTGTCTTGTATTGTGGTTGCGATGCTACAATTGTATGGGAACAACCTTAGATGCTCACAGCAACATGTGATAGGCTAGTAATCATAATTCATTTGGAGTGACTGGGTTATTTCTACTCACATGTCTTGAAATCACAGCACTCAACTCTGCAGTTCATGCCTCAGATGTACTCCTTGATTCCTATTTGATTTCCTGTGCAGGAGAAGACAGTGTTTTACAGCACTATACTTTATCTATATTATGACTCCCGTTCTGGTACAAGAATGCTTTCAAATATATGTGTATATGACACTCTCTGGCATAGGCATTTTTTGTGCTAGGCTTGCCCAATTTTTAATTAAACGCCATAATAAACAACTGGCAGTCAAGCATTTTATTAATCTCTTGTTTTAGACAGATACAGGCATAGTCTTCTAAAATCTGGGCAGGTTGTCACCTTTGTGAATTCACTATAGTTTGTTAGGTTGTACAGATAAAAAAAATGCATTCCAGAGCTTGCATGGTCTACACCTAAGAAGCAAGGACTGAAACACCATGTAATAAAATAGATTTACCTGTACAAGGAACAAAAAGTGTATATTAGAATGTAACACCTTGAAAGAGGATATGAATTACAAACAATGTTCTCAGCGCTGCCCTTCCCTGTGAATGCCTAAAATACAACAATTCAAAAAAGGAGAATTGTCCATAAATTGTTATGGTGTACTTCCCATATGAATGTCCAAGATGTAGGGTTAAAAAAACGTAGCCTGGAAGTGTATGAAACAGATGACTGTATTCCAAGAGGGATGCAAGGCTGCTATGTCAGGAGAGGAGGGAGAGGGGATGAGAAGCGCCAAGTGCATCCTTGGTGTAATACCGGTTTAATGATCAAAGAAAAAATTCATAAAATGTTCCACTCACAAAGGTAGCAATAGAACAAGCGTGAGACCGGTGAAGGCTCTGTGCAGTGATGTCCTGCCCTCAGTGGAGCTGTCAGTCTATGCCACTGCGACGTGGCTCCGATGTCAGAAGGATGTTGGAGGACACTGGGGGAGCGAGCTGTCAACCTCAGAGGGGAATAGTCATTCGGGAGGCGTTTTGAAGGCAAGCCATGCCTCCTTCCTCAGCCAAGAAAATAAAAAATGGAACTAAACCAATGGCACTGCTTCAAAGCTCCACCTCCTGTTGTTCACCAATCATCCAGCCACCAGCTCCTGTAGCCTGTCTCTGCTTCAGCATAGGAGCATAAAAAGATAAAAGTTGCACTCCTAGTCTTGATACTTTATTCTGTTGATAGTGGCTGTATACAGGTATACCCCACTTTTAAGTACACAATGGGACCAGAGCATGTATGTAAAACGAAAATGTACTTAAAGTGAAACAATACCTTTTTTCACTTCTAGGGTGTAGTGGGGGGTCAGGGGCTGTAGTGGGGGTGTCAGGAGCTGTAGTTGAGGTATCGGGGCTGTAGTGGGGGTGTCAGGGGCACACTGGAACAGGGTGGGCTATGCTCTAGGAGCTTCAGCTCCTTCTACTGCGGCTGCAAAATGTCTGTACAGTACTTGTGAGGCACTTTACATACACTCGCCGGTATGTCCTTACTCGCGAGTGTATGTAAAGTGAGTGTACTTAAAGCGGGGTATGCCTGTACTTCTTGTCTACACTAGAATAAATGGGTGGGGTACCCTTGGTGGCTAGCAGGCCCCTCTATAAAGCGAGTGCCTTATCCTGGGAGATACATAAGAAATACTGGAAAAATAATGGACTTTAAAGGCACGTATCATAAAATTCAACAGTTTATTATTCTACATATAAAAAGGTTTTGGACATAATACAAAAAACAAAAACATCTAAAATGATGTTGGACTATATGTGGCTCCCCTCGAGGATATGATACCATACATATGAATCAAATCTAAATGCCTCCCCTAGTAAGGATCCTCAGGATGGGGGATGCCATTTGTCCTCATGTATATCTTTGAGTGTTCCTGCTCAGGTAATCGGCTCAACATGTTTTGCGACCAAAGGGTCGCTTCTTTAGGAGCTGTGATACATCAGACATTCACTTGCATCACGGACACTGCAGCCACAGCACTAACCCCAGCTCCCTACAAGAATCCCCCAAGACAGCCGCAATTGGGTCAATTGTTAGAATGTGGGGACACACAAGATAAACTTGGATACAAAGATAGTTGTAAGCCTCCACTAATACAGAAATCTGTTGTTGCCCCAGGCACCCAGGGACCATAGTGCACCAATGAAACAAGGTTCAAAGTTTTTAATGAGATGCAGTATAAGGCAGCAATGTTCCCTTATGATATTGCTCAAAATGTAATGGTCCTTATGGAAGCCCCCTGTAGTCCAAAGTGTTGGGTGCCAGCCAGGGTTTTCTATGCTGTAGGAGGGAGTAATGAGGAGAGGGAGAGATGTGAGGGAAAAACTGTTTCCCTCAAAGGTCCCATAATGACCATTACATTTTGAGCAATGTCATAAGGGACCATTACTGCCTTATACTGTATCTCATCAAAAACCTTGAACCTTGTTTCATTTTTTCATTCATGCACTAAGATCCCTGGGTAAATAATAATAAACTGTTGAATTTTATGATACGTGCCTTTAAAGTCCATTATTTTTCAAGTATTTCTTGTCTGCACTAGAAGAAACCACACTTCCTAAATGTGAGAATAGAAGCTTTTACCTGCTCTATCCTTGTGAACAAGTCCATTGAGGTAAAATGCATTGAGGTAGTGTGGTTTCTTCTTACATTGAAAGAGGATTTAGTACAAAGCTACATCTAATGTAACATTTTATATCCATTTTAAATGAGGAATAAGTCGTTTTTATGTTATCTGAGTTTCATTCAGTGTAATATCTGTAGTGAGAGTAAAATCTGAAGGAGACCCTGGCATCGGATAAGAGAGCTATCCTGCTCATGGTCTCACTATCACTCACTTGTCTGCAGTGGTCTTCAGTTGTTTTCTCTGCATGTTACCTCTCAACACCTACAGTGGATATAAAAAGTATACACACCCCTGTTAAAATGTCAGGTTTCTGTAATGTAAAATAAATGAGACAAAGACAAATCATTTCAGAACTTTTTCCACCTTTAATGTGACAACAAACTAAAATATTTTAGGAGGAGGAAGTAAGAATAAAAAAACTAAAATAATGTGGTTGCATAAGGGTGCACACCCTCCTATAACTGGGGATGTAGCTGTGTTCAGAATTCAGCAATTACATTCAAACTCATGTTAAATGGGAGTCAGTACACACCTGCCATCATTTAAAGTGCCTCTGATTAACCCCAAATAAAGTTCAGCTATTCTAGTAGGTCTTTCCTGACATTTCCTTAGTCGCATCCTACAGCAAAAGCCATGGTCCACAGAGAGCTTCCAAAGCATCAGAGGGATCTCATTGTTAAAAGGTATTAGTCAGGAGAAGGGTACAAAATAATTTCCAAGTCATTAGATATACCATGGACCACAGTGAAGACAAGTAAAGAAAAATATGGCACAACAGGGACATTACCAAGAACTGGATGTCCCTCCTAAATTGATGAAAAGACGAGAAGAAAACTGGTCAGGGAGGCTGCCAAGAGGCCTAAAGCAACATTAAAGGAGCTGCAGTAATATCTGGCAAGTACTGGCTGTGTGGTACATGTGACAACCATCTTCCATATTCTTCATATGTCTGGGCTATGGGGTAGAGTGGCAAGACGGAAGCCTTTTCTTATGAAGAAAAACATCCAAGCCCGGCTAAATTTTGGAAATACACATCTGAAGTCTCCCAAAAGCATGTGGGAAAATGTTTTATGGTCTGATGAAACCAAGGTCAACTTTTTTGCCCAAAATTCCAAAAGATATGTTTGGCACAAAAACAACACTACGCATCACCGAAAGAACACCATACCTACTGTGAAGTGTGGTGGTGGCAGCATCATTGTCACACCGTGTCCAGGATTCGATCCTGGGACCTGGTGTTCTTTGGATGAGCCACTGGGGAGATCACCTGATCTAGTGACCCTATAAATCATCACTTCCCCTTCCTGTCTTCGTCCTAGTATAGGTCCTGTTTTCTGGTTGTTGATGTTAAACATATTGTATTTCTGGTTGCTGACTTCTGCTTGTTCCCGTCTACGCTTCTTGGACTACTTCTTTGGATTTCGCTTATCGTTGTTGCCGACTCTGCCTGTTTCCGACCTTGCCTCTTGGACTACTTCTTTGGATTTACGCTGATCGTGGTTGCTGACTCTGCCTGTTCCCAATGCCTCTTCCTCGTATACCCGTGGACTGATGCCTTGGTTTGCTGACTTCACTCTCTACTAACTGTGAGTTGCTTGTTTGGTGTTCCTTGACATAGCCTGTTTGCACTTCCTATTGTGGTTCCATATTTCTGGCTGCAGGATCTCAACCGCCCTTCCACCTGATACTGGGATAAGAAGACTACCAGTCAGGAAACCGGAGGGACGGTTAGAGTCTCCTGGCAGACCTGACAATCGTGCTTTGGGGCTGTTTTTCTTCAGCTGGAACAGGGGCCTTAATCAAGGTAGAGTGAATTATGAACCGTTCCAAATACCAGTCAATATTGGCACAAAACCTTCAGGCTTCTGCTCGAAAGCTGAACATGAAGAGGAACTTTCATCTTTCAGCATGGCAACGACCCAAAGCCTACAAACAAATTCACAAAGGAATGGCTTCACCAGAAGTAGATTAAAGTTTTGGAATGGCCCAGCCAGAGCCCAGACCTGAATCCCATTGAAAATCTGTGGGGTGATCTGAAAAGGGCTGTGCACAGGAGTTGCCCTCGCAATCTGACAGATTTGGAGTGTTTCTGCAAAGAGCAATGGGCAATTATTGCCAAGTCAATATGTGCCATGCTGATAGACTCATACCCACAATGAGTGCTGTAATAAAATCAAAAGGTGCTTCAACAAAGTATTATTTTAAGGGGGTGCACACTTAGGCAACCATATTATTATTTTTTTTTTTTACTTCCCTCCACCTAAAAGATTTCAGTTTGTTGTTTAACACAGCTGTACAGTTTATAGGTCACATTAAAGGTGGGAAATGTTCTGAAATCATTTATGTTTGTCTCATTTTTTTACATCACAAAAACCTGACATTTTAACAGGGGTGTGTAGACTTTTTATATCCACTGTATAAGGTTACAGTATATGTCCAGACAAAACTTTTTTGGCTTCAAATGGTTATGGGAAAGGATTAGAACCCCTGTTGAGTTTTGCCAGCAATGCATGGAATAGTATTATACAGTTGTTTTGCAAAGGAATGGTTAAAAACACACTTAGAAAAATATACTGACTTACAATATGCACCATTAGCAAACTCCTCTCAATATCTTCAGGGTTTGCCTGTATACAACTATACAAGTATAGGTGTGTTAAGAGAGGCAGATCCAAAGTAAACAAGGGAACAATGAAAAATCCTATATTTCAGACCTGTAATTTGAGTTCTCCTTTTTCGAACAGATTTTGTTTATGAATAGATTATCATTGCACAAGTCTTTTTTTGTAGATCTATTTGTAGTTTTTCTGCCACCCAGTTAGCTAGCTAAGAGCTTAAACGAAGAAAGTATGTTAAATCAGAATATTATTTACACATGAAAAAAGTGCAGTGAGGTGTCTTCCTATACAAATACATCCCCGTATCCCTTTATGTAAGCTTCTGAGGACAAAAGAGGCGTCTGGTATATGCACTGCATCAAACATCTTCTGTATAGTCTGAGCCGTCTTGCGCCAAAACAAACTGTCTTTGCTGACAGGAAAGCTTGACAATTATTTTACCTTAATCTAACTTGGCCCAACCCAGAATGACCTTGTTTATTCATCTCCAAGTCTTTGAGTGCATATTAACTTGGCACACAAATAGAACATGTGGCATCTCCAAGGAAGGTTTTGGTATCTCATAGCAAGCTATGCGGAATGCTCATCACTGTGCTTGAAAGAATTTCACTGCAGCTGACACTGGAATATTTAAATAGTTTAAGGTCCCTGTAGTTAAGGAGTACAGCATAATGATGTGCTGTGTTAACCCTTGATTAGGGAAAATAACAGGCCTTAATGCATTTCCTAATTAAACCACTTTGTATCTAGGCCAATTCGCTCCTACATTTAAAAATATATTTATTTTTTTGCTAGAAAATTACTTGGAACCCCTAAACATTATATATATATATATATATATATATATATATATATATATATATTAGCAGAGGTCCTATAGAATAAAATGGTGGGTGTTGCAATTTTTTTATGTCACACGGTATCTGCACAACAGTTTTTCAAATGCAATTTTTTTGGGAAAATGTAATTAAAATACAAAACACTAACGTTAGCCCAGTTTTTTTGTATAATGTGAAAGATGATGTTATGCCGAGTAAAAAGATACCTAACATGTCACACCTTAACCACTTGCTGACTGTGTCACGCAGATATACTGCGGCACAATGGCTCTCCTGGGCAAAATCCCATATGTGTACGTCCTACCAGTTTTCGGCCACCAGAGGGCGCGCGCCCACTGCACGGCGGGGGAGCCGATGTGCGTGGCCGGCGGGCACGATCACCGCCGGCTATGCGTGATTGCGTGCACGAGCGCCAGCACGGGGTTTTGTGTGTGTAAACATACAAATCCCTGTGCTGTCAGAGCAGAGGATCCATGTCGTTTCTTCTTCCTACTGAGTAGGAAAAACAATATGGCTTCTCTCTTAGTCACTTACATCCCCACACAGTTAGAACATGCTGAGGGAACACACATTTTGTTTGGGTACAGCATCGAACGACCGCGCAATTGTCAGTTACATGACGCAGTGCCAAATTGTAAAAAGTGCTCTGGTCAGGAAGGGGGTAAAATCTTCCGGGGCTAAAGGGGTTAAAATTGTGTCTGCCCATTGAATGGCGGCAAACGACGGTACTTTACAGGTTACTAGTTTAGCATTGCACAGGAAGTCTGGTGCTAGAATTATTGCTCTCGCTCTGATGTTCGCAACAATACCTCACATGTGTGGTGCAATCACCGTTTACATGCGTGTGGGAGTAACATTTTGCATTTGCGCGTAAGCACTGTGGGCCAGGGGCACTGACATACTAAACAAAACTTTAATATATTGCAACTTACTACTCCTTAGATATGGTAGTTTAATTTGTTTTCTTTTTCTTTTTTCAAGCTTTTTTTCCTTATTGTACACCTGGCGATTTTCCCAGTAATACACTTCCTGTCCTAGGGTGACAACACTCACTCACTGTACTGAATCTCTGAAGGAGCAGTATGGTCAGCCTAGGCTTATCTCCTTATTTGAACTAAATAACTTCCTCCTCTTCTTGTCTCCATTACATAGGGAGGAGGTGAGCTGTAGCTTGCAGAACATAGCTGGGAAAAGCTGATAATAATGTTGGAGATTTCAGTTTAGTGCACAGGAGGTTACTGGAATCCTGGCAGGATCGACGGGTACTTTTCTGTACTTGAAGAAAATGTACTTAGTCTGAAAAAAAGAAAACGAATGCAGCCACTAACCACATTTAAGGACTAGTAAGCTGCAATTTATAAAATGTTTGTTCTTGGGTTTTAGATATGCTTTAAATGCACAGACTTGGTGTAAATGAAGCCTAAGTCAATCATAAAGTTTTCTCAACCTCTATGACAGACAGGACTCTGGATTGCAATAATTACAATTTCATTAAAATAAGCAGCGATGGCCCATAAAATATATCCCAGTATTCTCAAAAAAGTCTGGCAGAACTATGAAGAAAAGTTCTTGAATTCATAAAGTAGCTGGTGCTGAAACTAGAACTTGTGGTTTTAGTGATTTTACGGGCTTCAGATTTTCAGATATTCCCTTAAAGCTGCCCCCCCCCCCCCAGAGTCTCTGACAAATACATAGGCAGACCCATATGTACTTTGAGGGTCAAATCACACTTTTGCATTACATGTATTGGTGCATTATTGTGCCATTCATTTGCCTTCCCAACACATCTTCCCCACTTGCTGCCTCCTGCTCCTGAATGCTTTTTTGGGGGGGGCAGGGGGGGCTTTTTTTTCTTTCTTACAGGATGGTTTTTGTATTGAAATACTATGCTAAAACCACCAGCCAAATGGCTGGTTCACAGTTGCTG
The DNA here is from genome assembly GCA_029206835.1 of Rana muscosa. Lineage (NCBI taxonomy): Eukaryota > Metazoa > Chordata > Amphibia > Anura > Ranidae > Rana > Rana muscosa. The sequence goes on along the minus strand of CM055121.1, from coordinate 165,248,952 downwards.
TGTGGTCCTTTTGATCCCAATGGGCGAGCTTGACAGGCGGTATCACCTGTCAAACTCTGCACGATGAGTTAAATTTGGCGTGAAGCAATGCATTGTGCCACAACATGTATACTGTAATAGCTGCAATGTCAGGATTAAGGTGGGTCTTAGGGTGCATGTAGAGTTTTTTGTGTGTACTCTTTTGTAAAGACAATGTAAAACCTTTTATAAAAAATTTTTTTTTAAAAAGCGGGTAGTGGGGGGGGGCAGTAAAAATGCAGATCAACTGCCCGTTTTTGCCACGCATGTGAAATTTGTTTCTTAAAACACCACATTAATGTAAAGGGGCGCTGATTTTTTTTTTTAAGCCGACTGTGGGCAGCTGGTAGTACTGGTTATGATGTTCATAGCTGCAACCATTTAAGTAGTGTGGACATTTCACACTACCTAATCATGAGTGAAAACTTTCAGTCACTGTACAATGTAAGATGCACATATAAAGTATGGAGAAGCACTGAAATCAACATAATGGGTTTTTGGTTACTCCTACACTATGCTTTTACGTCACAGACTGTAAAGGCCTGTCTACCTGGATTCCATATGAACTTCCCTATGAATAACATGCTATCAATGAGCAGCTACAAAAGAATGCACAGGCATGAGAAATAACCACATAACGTAGTTGAGAAAATCTTGACTCCTTGTATCTAAATGTCTCCTGTCGTTTCTAAATCTGGTTTAAAACTAAAAAACATATGTACTGTATTTTATTTAGATTTTTGTTATGCATTTTTGATTTAAAAAATCATATATTCTTCAAAATCCTTATTTTAGCTGGATAGCCCTGTTTTATGTTTTGAAGGTTAACATAATAGTCACATTTCATCCAAGCGCTGTGCACTGGGTGGAGGCTATGGTGGGATTGGTAGCAGATCTTATTGAGCAGGTACATGCCTGCATTTGAATAGGACTAGACGCATAGATGATGTTATTCCAGGCTTTTTGTGGCACTTACAACTGCATTACATCATTAAATGCCAAAATTGGAAACTTCCCAAAATATAGAAATAATGTGCTGAGACTCTTGGATATAATGCAGTGTCATATTATCAGCAAGGCCCCAACAAGCACCTCGTTTAGGCACTGTAATGTGAATGTCGTTGTATGTTGTATGTTGTAGCAGTAAGGCCACATGGATATTCATTCAACTGTTGTGTTGTTTTCTAAAGATATTGTTGCTGGTCACAGCCTTGAAGGCAGCTTTGAGAGACCTACATTCTGGATGTCAGTTAGTCATTATACATTTAAAGGCTCTAAAGGTTAGCATAAACGTGATGACAAGGTTCCCAGGTTGTCGGGTCTTTGACACCTGTTGCTGACCTGAACTTGTGTCCCATTTCTTCTAGGAAATATTACAGACTCTTACTTGATCGTATAATCCTAACCCCTGCCAAGGTCCTCCAAAATGGTGAGGCAGATGTAATATACTGAATAGATTACCACAGTTCATGAGCTTGTGGTCAGGGGGAGCAGAGTGAATTGCATAAGTCGCAGTGACCTATACATTGCATTGGTACCCTGTTGGGAAAATGGTTGGAAAAGTGGTAGAATATGGACCAACGACAGTTGTGCTGTACATCCAGCACTTGTCAGGCTTAGGCTGGTTTGAGGGAGGAATCTGGTGGTTCTAAGTTCAACATTACTAAGACAATGCAGTTTGACAATTTTTTATTATTTTTTTACTCTTCCTATTTTTAATAATCCAATTTTCCATTTTACATCAAAACTTACAATCCCCCCTCCCACCTTCCTCTGGAACATTCAGATACAGTAATCATAGTATATCTTTAAAAACACACAAATAGTTCCCCATACCTTGTATTTGAGTTGTTTGTTTCAGCATCTGTTCCCTTATCTTCCCTCTAGCTAAACTTCCCTCCACTATCAAACACATTTACCCCACGCTCTCATCCATCTACTTTCATTCTCTACCATTCCCAGTTTGACAATTTATATATTCATGGCCTACCTTGAATCGGGATCCCCATGAAGACATGAAAAAATGCACAACTACTACCAAGATTCATATGACGTCGCATTGTGGAGTAAAGTTCACATTCTGTTATTCCACCACCATACTTGCCAACAGTCCCGATTTTGGGACCCTCATCCCGATCAGAGGCCGGGAAATCAGGACTGTTTTTGGCACCGGAGCTGCTTCTGGCTCCAAAAATATGGCCACCACCACGAGATCTCTTTCCTGTTTCCCCCTAGCACTCAGCTCAGATCCGAACTCCGCCCCTCAAGCCCTCTGTACTGCAGATCCTCCCACTCTCCCTCGCAATGTTCTACCGCTCCCACCCCCATCTGCGCCCCCTGTTTTCATGGTGTTGTACTGAGACCATGAAAAGGGGCGTGCACGGGGGTGGGGGCTTAGACGGCCAAATAACATTGTGAGGGAGAGTGGGGGGAGCTGCAGTGCAGAGGGGCGGAGATTAGAAGGAGCTGGAGTGCAGAGGGGCGGAGTTCTGATCTCAGACGAGAGCCAGGGGAAACAAGTTTTCTGGGGGAAACCGATGGCACAACACCGGTCTGTGAGAGGCAGAGCCAAGGGACTGTACTGCACTGGGGACACCTAATGTAAGGAGGCACTCCGCTGGGCACACCTGATGTAAGGAGGGACTCCGCTGGGGATGCCTGATGTAAGGAGGGACTCCACTGGGGATGCCTGATGTAAGGAAGGACTCCGCTGGGGATACCTGATGTAAGGAGGGACTTTGCTGGGGACACCTGATGTAAGGAAGCACTCTGCTGGGGGCATCTGATGTAAGGAGGGACTCCACTGGGCACACCTGATGTATAGAGGGACTCCACTGGGGACACCTGATGTATGGAGGGACTCCGCTGGGGACACCTGATCTATGGAGGGACTCCGCTGGGAGCACCTGATGTATGGAGGGACTCCGCTGGGGAGACCTGATGTATGAAGGGACTCCGCTGGGGACACCTAATGTAAGGAGGCACTCTGCTGGGTAGGCTTTATGTAAGGAGGCACTCCGCTGGGGACACCTGATGTATGGAGGGACTCCGCTGGGGAGGCCTGATGTATGGAGGCACTCCGCTGGGTACACCTAATGTAAGGAGGCACTCTGCTGGGTAGGCTTTATGTAAGGAGGCACTCCGCTGGGGACGCCTGATGAAGAGGGGAAACTCCACTGGGGACGTCTGATGAAGAGGGGAAACTCCACTGGGGACGCCTGATGTAAGGAGGCACTCCGCTGGATACACCTAATGTAAGGAGGCACTCTGCTGGGGACGCCTGATGTAGGGAGACACGCCGCTTGGGACGCCTGATGAAGAGGGGAAACTCTGCTGGGGACGCCTGATGTAAGAAGGCACTCCACTGGGGACGCCTGATGTAAGGAGGCACTCCGCTGGGGACGCCTGATGTAAGGAGGCACTCCGCTAGGGACAACCGATGTAAGGAGGCACTCCGCTGGGGACACCTGATGTAAGGAGGGACTCTGTTGGGGACACCTGATGTAAGTAGGGACTCTGCTTGGGACACCTGATGTAAGGAGGGGCTCTGCTAGGGACACCTGATGGCATCTGGTGACACACTCGGTGCTCCCACTGATTCGGCATTATGGTGAGTTGAACTATTTCATTTTATATTACAATGTAATAATAGAAATAATGTTCTTCAATCATCCTGACACCATAACAACCACGGTGCCGGGATGATTGAAGCGCTAACACCAGGTGTTTGGAGTATCTTTATCTGTTGATTGTTAAACTTTCTGGCATACACATATTTCTAATGTGGTGTAGGACCTGGGCCTGCTGTCCCTCCATCCCTCTTTCTTTCCTTCCTTTTTCTTTCCTTCCTTCTCTCTCCTTCCCTCCCTATTTCTTTCTTTCTCCCTCCATCCCTCGTTCATCTCAGACTCGGACCACAACCCCTTGACCCACGCCCCCTTTAAGCCATGCCCACTATTTTGTTTAAACCACGCCCATTTTCTGCTGCAGTGTGCTACGAGCGCCGTATTTTCCATTTTCTTCTGCACCATGCCTTAAAACGAATGCCCCGCCCCTAATTATAATTACAAAAAAGTATCCCTATAAACTTTTTTACAATGTTGGCAACTATGCACCACCTATACCAGCCAACCAAAAAACTGCACATTATCCATACCAATTCACCTCATCCAGTCAAACGCCACCTGATAACGCTCTCTCTTTTATTCACACATTGCCAGACTGCAAAGGGGGACTCCAGCTAATTCCTTACATTAACCCTTTACTGACACCAGGGGCTGACAATGCACTGTGTAAAAAGAAATCACACTCAGGCTGTACATTCAGCAGTCAATCGGTTGATGTGAAGTTAGTCCTATCACCGATTAGTTAAGGCAGCAGCTCTGCCATCCAGGAGCAGCAAAACCTGTAAAATTTATGCCAACACTTAGAAAGCATGACGTCATTCACATTGCAATTGTTGATATCCCATCCCAAACTTTTCACCATGGCTTGTAATAATAAAAAAAACAAAAGCAATATAAGTAATTATAATTAAAAAAAACAACATAATTATTGTTATCATTATTGCAGTCTGTTTCTTTAAGCCTATTTGGTTGTATCTGGCAGCCAAAACAGCAATTTAAAGTTTCCATGCGAATAAGCAGCAACATGAAGGAAGCATTTCAGGCCACAGAAGAAAGAGGGAATGCCATCTAAGAAGCGATACTCCTTCAGTTTGTAACATACTTAAATGAGTTCCATTCTTCAGTTCCTATTGCTGAGCCAATAAGCCTTTGGATGAAGGCATTATTGCAGGTTTATTTACTTGCAGGAAGCTGATGAAGAACACAATTGCAGTGGGTCCCTTTATAGATTCACAGCCTGCTTCACTGTCCCTAACTTTATAGAGACAATGCGTACAAAGACATGGGAAAGATCTGATCTCACTCCACAGTTGCCTTAGATTGCCTTTCCAATAGTACATTATAAAGGCGGTATAGCTCTGGAATTTAGCTGCGTTGTGTCCACCCACTAGGGCATCCCCCTGTGGGCACTTTGAATTCACTCAACTAAATACACAAAATGAACAGGTTAATAAGCCCATTCATACCATTTATTGTATTTATTTGTTTAACTTGAAAAGGGTTTCAGTCTTTGAAAAAAGAAACCCAGCTTATTCACCCATGGAAATGTATTATGTTAAAAGATTAGTCTGAAATTATACTGAAGATTAGACAAAAAATTATAATGGAAGATTAGACTAATAGGAAGTGTGACCATTTCAGACTCAGAATATTAAATGTGTTTAGAAAACTCTTTCGACCCAAAATGTTCCTTTTTAGTCTGAATGAAAAGGGCTAATGATCATTTGGCCATTTTCTTTTTTTAAATAGATACAATATCTGCATACCCAGTAGATAGTTACATAGTCATATAGTAGGTGAGGTTGAAAAAATACACAGGTCCATCAAGTCCAACCTATGTGTGTGATTATATGTCAATATTACCTTGTATATCCCTGCATCCACATCCTTGCCGCTCTTACAGTAAAGAACCCTATACGTAGTTTAAGGTTAAACCTCTTTTCTTCTAATTTTAATTAGTGGCCACGTGTCTTGTTAAACTCTCTTCTGCAAAAAAATGTTATCCCTATTGTGGGGTCACCAGTATGGTATTTGTAAATTGAAATCATATCCCCTCTCGAACGTCTCTTCTCCAGAGAGAATAAGTTCAGTGCTCGCAACCTTTCCTCATAACTAATATCCTCCAGACCTTTTATTAGCTTTGTTGCCCTTCTTTGTACTCGCTTCATTTCCAGTACATCCTTCCTGAAGACTGGTGCCCAGAACTGGACAGCATACTCTAGGTGCGGCCAGACCAGAGTCTTGTAGAGCAGGAGAATTATCGTTTTTTTTCTCTGGAGTTTATCCCCTTTTTAATGCATGCCAATATTCTGTTTGCTTTGTTAGCAGCAGCTTGGCATTGCATGACATCGCTGAGCCTATCATCTACTAGGACCCCCCAGGTCCTTTTCCATCCTAGATTCCCACAGAGATTCTCCCCCCAGTGTATAGATTGCATTCATATTTTTGCCACCCAAATGCATTATTTTAAATTTTTCTACATTGAACCTCATTTGCCATGTAGTTGCCCACCCCATTAATTTGTTCAGATCTTTTTACAAGGTTTCCACATCCTGCGGAGAAGTTGTTGCCCTGCTTAGCTTAGTTAAACCCGCAAATACAGGGACTGAACTGTTTACCCCATCCTCCAAGTCGTTTATGAACAAATTAAACAGGATTGGTCCCAGCACAGAACCCTGGGGGTCCCCACCACCCACCCCTGAGCATTCCGAGTACTCCCCATTTATCACCACCCTCTGAACTTGCCCTTGTAGCCAGTTTTCAATCCATGTACTCACCCTATGGTCCATACCAACGGACCTTATTTTGTACAGTAAACGATTATGGGGAACTGTGTCAAATGCTTTTGCAAAATCCAGATACACCACGTCTACAGTCCTTCCTTCATCTAGATGGCAACTCACCTCCTCATAGAAGGTTAATAGATTGGTTTGGCAAGAACGATTCTTCATGAATCCATGCTGATTACTGCTAATGATACTGTTCTCATTACTAAAATCTTGTATATAGTCCCTTATCATCCCCTCCAAGAGCTTACATACTATTGATGTTAGGCTAACTGGTCTATAATTCCCAGGGATGTATTTTGGGCCCTTTTTAAAGATTGGTGCTACGTTGGCTTTTCTCCAATCAGCTGGTACCATTCCAGTCAGTAGACTGTCAGTAAAAATTAGGAACAATGGTCTGGCAATTACTTGACTGAGTTCCCTAAGTACCCTCGGGTGCAAGCCATCTGGTCCCGGTGATTTATTACTGTTAAGTTTCCCAAGTCTAATTTTAATTCTGTCCTCTGTTAACCATGGAGGTGCTTCCTGTGATGTGTCATGAGGATAAACACTGCAGTTTTGGTTACTGAAGCTCCCCGGTTCCCTGATGAAGACTGAGGAGAAGAATAAATTCAATATCTTTGCCATCTCCCCATCCTCTGTAACCAGATGTCCTTCCTCATTCTTTATGGGGCCAATATGGTCTATCCTCCCTTTTTTACTGTTTACATACTTAAAGAATTTCTTGGGAATTTTTTTTGCTCTCCTCCGCTATGTGTCTTTGTTCTATCTTAGCCGCCCTAATTGCACCCTTACATTTCTTGTTGCATTCTTTATAAAGTCTGAATGCTGGTGATGATCCCTCAACGTTCAATTTTTTGAAGGCCTTCTCCTTTGCTTTTATATGCATTTTTACATTGGAGTTAAGCCATCCAGGACTTTTGTTCGTTTTTTTAAATGTATTACCCAGTGGGATGCATTGGCTAATGCCCTTATTTAATATGCTCTTAAAGCAAACCCATCTCTTTTCCGTGTTCTTTGTTCCTAAGATTTTATCCCAATTTATGCCTTCTGGTTGCCAGCCAATCATGAGAGCTGTTAAACCAGGTCTCTGAAATTCCCACAAAATCCAGGCTCCTGGCATTGGTGAACATGCCACGTAGTTTAGACGGTCGCATATTATCCTCTTATTGGGTGTTCTGAGATTGCAACTAGGACTTGCTACTCTACTTACCTTGGGTTTATGTGCTTTGGTCAACCTACCACTAATGCCCCCAATAGTACCCTCTGGAATATGTTCCGTGCTATCTCTACCTCTGGAGCTTCCCCCCCCCCCCCCCCGTTGCCTAGTTTAAAAACCCCTCTAACTTTCTGGCCATCTTCATTCCCAGCTGATCTGCGCCCTCCTCATTTAGGTGCAGTCCGTCCCTTCTGTAGTACTGGTTATCGACTGAGAAGTTGGCCCAGTCCTTCAGGAACCCAAACCCCTCCTTACTACACCAGCTCCTCAGCCACTTGTTTACTTCCCTAATCTCCCTTTCTGGTGTGGCTCGATGTACCGGTAGTATTCCTGAGAATACTACCTTGGAGATGAAGACAAATCCCAGTCCAATGAAAAAGTGGAACTAAATGTTAAAAATTGCTGCTTATTCTCAATCCTCTGGGGAATGTAAACTAAGCTGTACATGCTGGCAGCGTGCACGACAGTGACGTCACCCTGCACTGTCCAATCAAAAGGGTTGAAGACTGGCACCAGGAAGAACCCAGGAAAAAAATGCCAGTTGCCAACAAGGGACTTCGTGCGTGTCAGACCATTGAATCTAAGGTAAGTATTAGTGCCTTTAGTTTCACTATAACATATATATAATTAGGTTTCCTACAGTAGGTTTGGAGTTTACTCTAATATTGCATTATGGTTATGTTGTTTAGCCAATAGTAAAGAGTGCATGCATAGCGAGGTAAGGGCAGGAATTATCTTTTCACTTAAAAAATATACATTCTTAAAATGCATCTGTGCACAGACTATGGACTTTAAAGAGGAAGTAAACCCTGATGGATTTTGCTTCCTCTATATTTCCCTGCAAAGGTAAAGCATAATAGGCTATTAGGCATCGCCTAGTAGCCCATTATGTGTCACTTACCTGAAACCGAAGCCTGCGATGTCATCGCTGTCCCCACTAGCAGTGAGCGTCCATCTTCACCCCTCTTCCGCAAACTCTGGCTCTGTGACTGGCCGGAGTCGCGTGACTTCACTCCCGCGTCATGGCATGACCCCCTTTAGAAACGGCACGATTGCCGTTTCTAAAGTAGTTCTGCGCCGTAGACATCAGCGCACGGCTCTATTGTAAATATCTTCTAAACCGTGGAGGTTTAGGAGATATTTCCAGCACCTACAGGTAAGCCTTAATCTAGGCTTACCTGTGCGTGAAAGTGGATGTACAAGGTGTACAACCACTTTAAAGTATTCACATACTGTATCCTTAACTAGCAGCAAAAGAACTTTAAAACAAGCCCACACTTACCTCTCAAGCTGCTTGTACTGTAAAGTAATTTATTTCAAACAACTACAAATAGGAGCATTATCTCTTTAAAACAGATAAATCATGCCAAAAAGGGACAAGTGAACATATCATAAGATAAAGATTACAAAGTAAAAACAGTGCATGCTAATATTTAAAATAATAAAAGTGTTTAAGATTTCCTTTGGTTTGGAGTCTAACCAATTTTTTTATACCTCCGTAATACCATAATCCCTTTTAATCAACCTCTGTACCAAAATATAGCATGCAATATCAGTTACATAAATTCATTATAAACCGTTGTAATAGTTTTGTTTCACCTAAAAAGCAACAAGGACAGGCTGCATGTAAATGTTTATATATACCTTTTCATCCCCACTGAATTTGACCTGGTATCAGCCTCTTGAAGTCCCTGTACAAAAGGGCTGTGATGTTAGCGGAAGCATCAGTTCATGTGCTGATAGGAGGAGAAAACAGAGTGACAGAGAGATGTGCTCATCACTGTGCTGCTTCTTATTTTACTGTCCAGTCACTGGTTAGATTGACCTGGGCTCTAAGAAATTGGGCCGAATGACGCTGGCCATCAGAATGATGACATCTAGATGAAGAATTAAAAGTAGTGCAGAATAAATATTTGGATGAAAGTTGAGTATTGCAACAAAAGCGAGTTTTGATATTTTATCTTTTAATAGGTTATGCATTTTTCTTTTCTTTTTTGCTTTATTCGATTTCAAGAATTGTATGCAAATTACAGTAACGTACAGTAACCCATAAACAACCCTCTGTCATTGTTTTAATTGCTCTAAGGTAATTCAAGCTGAAACATGTTTTAGGATACTCTTACTACTACAGCCTCACTAAACAAGAAAGGGAGTGTGATTTATGTTCCCAGATAATAGTTTGTAATAATGGTACCCGTGTCCTAAATAATGAATAGAATCTAGGAGAACAGAAACCTGGTAGATTTGCTTAGTCATTGGGATTGATATACTAAAGGAAAATAGGCTGTTTACTTTGTAAGGAGATTTTCCCTTAGCTCAGTAAATGAGGTGAGGCACTGCTGACTTCCATCATCTAGCCTGAATCCTTGTGCCTTCACTATTGAAAGGTCTTGTCTGTATAGTTGTATGATTACTATACTTACAGTCTAGTGCCCAACATATGATATTATTCTTCACTCACAACATGCTTATATGTGCATCTTTCTATGATATTTAAAGTGATTGTAAACCAATGAAATGCAAAATAAACAAAACATATCATCAAATAAAGTGTACTTGCATCAATCTGTAGTGCTTTGTAAGGATCCTGGCCAATCTCTTCCTCCCCTGCAATCTGCATGTTCACTTCTGTCACATTTCTCAGATACCAGCCATTTCAGTTTCATGGCCCACGCTTTGTCAGGACCTGGTTCATCTGCTGGTGGCGCTGTGGTTCTCAGGGCTGATAGCCGACGTTCCAGTGTCCACCAGCAGGTGTCTCACAGAAGCCAGATTTTGATTTTCATGGGTTCCCATGTTTGTTGCTCACTGTAACCAAACCTCACTTTAAAAATATATATATACAGGGGGCGTGACCGGAAGCCGACCTGGACGGACGCTCAGCCTGAGAGCTCTCCTCCAGCCCGCAGCTATTAGGCTAAATTTGGGGGTAATCCGCTGCTTTCCATGAGCACCGCCCGCACCACTCGATCCTCCTCGGCTAGAGGATCATCCCTGCCACCTCCAGGGGCTTCCACGTCCTTCAGGGACTACTTTAAATTGCCCGAGATGCCGCCGGGCGGACATAACAAGATGGCGCCGGATGCTGAGGCCTCCCACCAGCAGGCCCCCACGCCGCCATCCCCACAACAGGATCTACCTGCATCCCTGACAGAGACGCCAGGCTCCGATGGGCCCCCACCAGCGGTGAGTGTCCGCCAATATCCCGCCCGCTGCGAGCGGCGAGATGGCCGCGATCCAGCCTCCGTCACAGTACACGCAGTGCACGTGGGCCTTCCCCAAGTTGCTGCGCACAGCACCAGAACAGGATCTGCTGGACAGTAACTCTCTCTCCCCCTCGCTCCTAGACCCCTCGGATGACTCTCCGGCTCCCCCGAGCCCCATACACCCATCCATAGACTCGGGGCCGGAGGAGAGCGGGCAGCCTTGTTCTACCTCTGGGGAGGCTCCAGTCCATCTGCAGGCCCAGAGGCCCTCTCGCTCCAGGGAACACTCCCACCCTGGGGGACACTCCACAGTCCCACTCCCCCCTCCTGGGCACAGGCCAAGCTCCCACCATCCCGGGATGGCTCTCTGGATCCCACCCCGCAACCCCCACATGCCACGTCGTGGTCTGCACCCCCGGAACCCTGGGGTCCCTCATCCCCGCAACAGGCCCCCCGGGCTCGGGGAAATCCCGCTGAGGACTACTACCCCCCATTCTTTCCGTCCCACCCGCCTTGGGGTCAGGTTGGGGCCCCCCCTCGTGGCAGTCCTATCTGCAAGCTATCCCCACTAAAGAGGACTTTAAACAGTTGATTGCAGATGTCAAGGCCACCTGCCGTACTGAAATTCAGACCCTACAAGCCGGCCTCAAACACTTAGCCGACAGGGTGGAAATGGCGGAGGAGGAGATACAGGAGACTAAGCTGGCAGTGCATCGTACCCAAATCCAGGGCTCAGACCACTGCCTCCTGCTGTGCGATATGCAACGCCACGTGGAAGACCTGGACAACAGGGGGCGCAGGAATAATATCCGCGTGTGGGGACTACCTGAATCGGAGGACGCTGAGGATCTACAGGCTACACTGCAGGTGATGCTCAATGACCTCCTGGGTTCGCCCGCAGACAACCATATTGGTATGGACAGAGCCCTTCGCCCAAAAGGCCCTCCTTCTAAGCCGAGAGATGTCATTTGCCGACTACAGTCATACCCGCTGAAAGAGGACATTATGCGCAAAGCGCGCACAATCCGCGACTTAGCCTTTGGCAACGCTCCGGTGCAGATCTATCCGGACTTGTCATGGATAACGCTCCAAAAGCGCAGGCTTCTGCAACCACTCTTACGTTCCTTGCAAGACGAGGACATTCCCTACAGATGGGGCTTCCCCTTCAGCCTGAGCGCCAGGCACCAAGGAAAGTCGGCTGCCCTGCGATACCCGGAAGATCTGGATTCCTTTTCTGACATCCTGGGTATCCCCGTCCCCCGCCTGCCTGACTGGGATTTGGTGGCTACCCCCCCTCCACCCTCAGTAATATGGCAAAAAGTGCCACCAACGAAGCGCCCCAGAGGACAGGAGTCCTCCCGCAAATCTCCTAAACCCAAGACTGGCTGAGTCTTTACCGGGGGTAATGTTTGCTATGTTTGCTGATATTGCTCTCACCCTGTTTTTCTCCCTTTTCTCTAGTTCTTTCTGTTCTTCATTTCCGCAGTTCGTCTCCCGACCCCGTTGGCTCCTGGCCCTCCTCGTGTGGACACCGCACCCATCGACCGGATCACGTCGTCATCCTGGCCAGATAAGTATCTCTGTACCACACCCCCCACAGTACAATGGCTAAGATATTTTCGTTGAACGTCCATGGACTTAACTCCAACAAAAAAAGGCATTTGGCGCTCAGAGAGTTTAGGCAGTCGGGGGCGGACATCATTATGGTGTAGGAAATGCACTTTAACAAAGGGGACTCCTTTACATTTGCATCTAGACACTTCCCACAAGTTTACCAGGCCTTCAGCCCACGTAAGCGGGCGGGCGTCGCTATCCTCTTTAAGAAGGGTGCCCCCTTTACCTGCTCATCCTCTTACCTGGACCCACGGGGGCACTTTGTTGTCTTTAGAGGTCTCTGGCAGACACAGGCCATCACCCTATGTGTAGTCTATGCCCCTAATGTACGCCAGCATCGCTTCCTGACCAGGGTTCTTGCCCGCCTGGCCCGGGAATCCCATGACTTCCTGGTGATTGGGGGAGACTTTAACTTGACTCACTCCTTAACCTGGGATCGCCTGGTGGCGAATCCCAGAGCGCCACAATCCAGAGCCCTTAGGGACTCTAAGGCTTTCCGTCAGCTCACTAGGAGACATGCCCTATTTGATGCCTGGCGGGCTCTCCACCCGGGCGACCGCCAGTACACATATTACTCGGCTCCCCACATCACTCACTCGCACATAGATTATTTTTTTGTGAATAACAACACATTACGCATCGCGGACGCTGCACATATTCTACCCATCTCCTGGTCTGACCATGCCCCTATCACGCTTTCTTTAAACTTAGATACCCCCCTCCGCCGGCCCTACAACTGGAGGCTGAATACCTTCCTCCTTCAACACACCCCATCGAAAAATGAATTAAAGACCACCCTGAAACACTACTTCACAGAGAATGACACTCCGGACGTCACCCCCCCCCACTCTGTGGGCAGCCCACAAGGCTGTCCTCAGGGGGCGGTGCATGGCACTTTCTTCGGCTATGAAGAAAGATGCCAACGCAACCAGACTGTTGGCAGAATCGCAGTTGAAGGCCCTGGAGGCCCGGCTCCTGCTAGCCCCGACCACTTCTCTCCTCAAACGTATTGTACAAACCCGCATGACGCTTAGGGACCTCGCTATGGGCCAGGTGGAGAAGGCCTTGATCCGTCTTAAACGGCTCTACTACGATAAGGGCAATAAGGCGCAATCACTCCTCGCTAGGCAGCTGGCGGACCGGGTCCTTGCCTCTACCCCTTACCAGATAAAGGCCAGTAGAGACGATATGATGACTCACCCCCAGGACATAGCGAATACCTTTGCCGATTTTTATGCTGACTTATACAACAAGCCAGAGATCCCACACTACCCCTCCTCACCCGACCTGATGGACCGGATGACCCAATACCTCGAACAAGCGGGACTGCCCCGACTTCGAGAGGAAGACCTGCGAGACCTTAATGCCCCTATCTCGGCAGAGGAACTGGAGGCGACCATAAAAGACCTCCCAGCCCACAAGTCCCCAGGCCCGGACGGGTTCCCATACGAATATTATAAAGCCTTCCTACATCTCTTGAGTCCCCACATGACTAAAATATTCAACGCCTTTCTCCAACAAACTACTATCCCGAGTGACATGCAGGGGTCCTTCTTGACCCTGATACCTAAGCCAGATAAAGACCCCGCCTCCTGCACCAGTTACAGACCTATAGCCCTGCTAAACTCAGACCTCAAGATCTTTACAAAGCTCCTATCAACTAGACTAAACCTTATTCTCCCCAATCTGATACATAAGGACCAGGTGGGATTTGTCCCTCTACGCCAAGCGGGGGACAACACTAGAAAGGTCATAGACTTAATCAACATCACTAATAGAAACGGAACGGAGGCCTTGATTCTAAGCTTGGATGCAGAGAAGGCCTTCGATCACCTGAGTTGGCCCTTTATGATGGCCACTCTACGGCATATGGGTTTCAGGGGTCCATTCCTGCGGGCGGTACAACACCTCTACTCAAACCCCACTTCTCAAGTTAAAACCCCCTTTGCCACCTCACCCTTCTTTCTAATATCCAATGGTACTCGCCAGGGTTGTCCGCTCTAGCCCCTGCTCTTTGCCCTGTGTGTTGAGCCCTTGGCGGCGACCATCCGGAGGAACCCGGATATTACGGGTATCCTGGTCAGAGGTAGGGAATTTAAATTGTCCTTATTTGCGGATGACATCATCCTTTCCCTGACTCAACCTCGGATTTCCCTGGTCAACCTCCATAATGAATTGGACAAATACGGATCGCTCTCGGGGTATAAAACAAATGCGTCAAAGTCTGCGGCCCTCCCGGTCAATATCCCGGTAGCGGTGGTTCGTCATCTGCAGTCGAATTTTCCTTATAAATGGGAAGGGGCGTCCCTTAAATACCTGGGGGTACATCTCACTCCATTCTTCGGCTCCCTTTACCAGGCCAATTTCCCCCCTATGTACCGGACGATCAGGGAGCTTCTCCAGAAGTGGAAGGTGCATCATATTTCACTTTTAGGACGCATCGCATCCATTAAAATGGTCGTCCTCCCCAAGCTCCTCTACTTGTTTCAGACGTTACCCATCCCAATCCCATATGCCCAGGTATGCAGACTCCAGAGCGATATCTTACGATTTGTCTGGAACTATAAAAAACACAGGGTGCCCTGTTCAGTCATGATGGCATCCCGAGGGGAAGGGGGTCTGATAGTTAGATATTATCAAGCAGCCCAGCTCCGAGCCATAGTTTCGTGGTTCCCTCAGAGGTCCTACAATAAATGGACGGAGATAGAAAATATTTGGTTAGCCCCTGTGCACCCTAACAGCCTCCTATGGGACGCGGGGGTGGAGGTGGACCCCAGCCGTCTACTGGGCTCCATGTCCATGCTTCGCGGGCTCTGGCGCAAGTTGTCCCGGGAAAGAGAACTCAAGTCGGAATGTTCTCTGATGAACTCCTTCATATATAACCCTAGCATTCCAAACAGTTTAACCCATCAGATGTCCTTAGCTCTGGGCCTCGCGGAACCTATTTCACTTCGGCCATTTAGTCGACCCGAGATCCTGTAGGCTGCTAACATTCTCGGAACTCCAAACAAAACACAAATTGCCACGCCAGGTGTTCTACAGATCAGGCACTATGCCCAAACCATAGCCCCACGGCTTCAATTTTTGCAGCCCTCCCCATTTGAACGTATTGTATTGGAGGGAAGCCATAGGAGGGGACTGATCACAGACTTTTACCAGATATTGAATGAGTATGACATGCTGGCTCGTGGGAAACATGCATACATGCTACGATGGGAGAGAGAGCTGGGGGAGGAGCTGCCGGTAGAAGCCTGGCGGGCTATCTGGAGGCAAGCTGCTAAAAGCTCCCTGTGTACCTTATATAAGGAAAACTCATACAAGGTTCTTTTCTTTTGGTATCAGACCCCGGATATACTCCACAAAATCTACCCCTCCGCCTCTGATCGCTGCTGGCGTTGCCAGCAGGACAGGGGCACTCTCTTCTACATCTACTGGTCATGTCCCCTCCTGGCCCAGTTCTGGCAATCCACACAACAACTACTGAACCGCCTCTTAGAGGTACCAATTCCTCTGATGCCCAAACTGTTTCTGCTGGGCCTCTCGCAGCCCAGAGTCACCAAATCACTTAAAAAACTACTCAGGCACATCCTAATGGCGGCCAGATGCTTGGTAGCCCTTAACTGGAAAAAATCCACACCCCCGTCCAGGGAGGCCCTGTATTCCAGGATCAAGGATGTAGAACTGATGGAGAGGATGACGGCCAGAATACGTGATCGGTTGGATGACCATAATGAGGTGTGGAGGGAGTGGTATCGGCGGGAGGACATGCCGGGAGCGGGAGTGGGAGCGGACGCGGTAACCTAATCTTATTTATTTTCTACTCTCTTCTTTAATCGCCTATTCTTTCATTTCTTATCTTCTTTCTCTCCCCCTTTCTAATCTAGTTGATTGTTTATGCAGAGATATTACGGATACTAATTGCCAGAGGCTGCCTATTATGTTGTGCTTGCTGATACGGCCAATGGAGGTGTTAGCTCTAATTTTTGGCATTTTTTTTTTCTTTACTGACCCAGTGGTCCTCACCCTAATGCACCCACCGCATGTACGATACAGGCTGAGGCACTTTGGCGAATGTACACTTTGTCCCCCTTGTGGTTTTGTATTTTATTACCTCTATGACTTTTGTGTATTCCTATGCTCTGTGATCTACTTTCTATGAATAATAAAAAAAAACGTTATTTGAAAAAAAATATATATATATACATGGTCTGGTCCCAATTTATGTGTGTAGCTACATATATCTGGTCACCTCCTGGGTGGACTCCTGACACCCTTCCTCTGGCACACAACAGGTGATTGACAATCTGCATGTCTTCCGGTGAGGCTCTGTAGATAGTGGTGTCAATTCCCTCCACCAGTGTTTTTTTTGGGGGGGCGGCAAACAACCACTCTGTCTGCCGTTCAGTCTGGCACTTACCCCATCTAGGCATCGGGGCAGCAGGGATCAGGCAGCGAGCAGTGGACAACAGGCATCGGGCAGCGGGCATCGAGCATCAGGCATCAAGCAGCGGGCAGCGAGCATCAGGCATTGAGCAGCGGGCAGCGAGCATCGGGCAGCGGCTCCTGTGTAACTTTCCTCCAGCACGGTGGCTATGCGTCTCCTCCCCTTCTCCTAGGCGTCCAATAGAATCGCCTATCCTTTCAGCCAATCGGGTGACGGGTTTCTGCTCTGTGTACTTTAGAAGGCTCCTGAAGAGGACTGCAGCTAAAGAAGTACACCTTTTGTGGGAGGATTTTCTTCAGCATTGTTTATCACCTAAAACTGCATTTAAAGTGGTTGTAAACCAGTGCGCATGCGCGGGGACTCGGAGACGGACGTGCGCTGACCGAGCTCCCGGCACCCCGACCCACCGGAGCTAATAATAGCGCAGGCAGCGAGGTCCGAGAGCCAGGACCGATCACACACGAACCCCGAGGCGGTAATGAACCGGAGAGCTCAGGGACAGCTGCAGAAAGGGCATCACAAACAAAACATAGCCCAGAGGAGAGCGGGACCTTCCCCTACAGCACAGCCGCGATCCAAGATGGCGCCCGGCAAGCCAGACACGCGGGGCAGCACTGCAACAGCCAGATTTGACGGCGCTGCACAGAGAGGAGACAAGCAGCAAAATCCGGAGCCATCCAGGGATCCATTCTCCTCTCAATCCTCAGGAGAGGTGGAGACCGGACAGCGGGGTGAGTCACTTTCACATCCCCCATCCCCAGTCCTATACACTGACGGACATGACCCTATTAACTCCCCTGCCTCCCCTGCCTCCTCCATGGATAGGAACATGGCTGATTTAACAGAAGTCCTCATCAGCCAATCCAGCCAGGATATGCCACTTCCCCAGCTATCGCATTATTCCCCTGATGCTGTACTGTTGGGCAGATTCTCCACCATGCTGCAGCAGGAGCTCTCTAAGGCCTGCACATTAATTACCACAGACCTAAAAAAAGATATCCACAGCTTGGGAGAGCGTTTTGAGCTAATTGAAACCAAAGTAGACGGTACCATCAAAAGGCTCAATCAGAACTCAGCCATGGTGACAGACCTTCAGGAAAGATTGGAAGAGGCGTTCACAAAAATCGAAGATTTGGAGAATCGTTCACGTAGATACAATGTCCGCGTGCGTGGCCTCCCTGAAACTCACACTGATCTAGAAGGGGCTATAAAGGACCTGATGAAAACCCTTATCCCTGACATCGCTACCCACCAAATGGAAGTGGATCGCGTTCACCGAGCACTGACAGCCCCAAGGGCCGACGGCCTACCACGTGACATTATCGTTAAGCCACATCACTACCGCATTAAAGAAAAGATGATGCTTGCGGCCCGCAACAGGCCGGACCTGTCGCTATTTGGAGCACCAATACAGCTTTTCACAGATTTGGCGCCATCAACGGTCCAGAAACGCAGAAACCTACGACCATTACTCCAGCAACTAATAGCCAAACAGATTAAGTATCGATGGGCGTTCCCTTTTAAGTTATCATTCACCTACAACGGAAAGTCCCACTCCTTTTCCACGTTCCAAGCGGGGGAAGACCTGCTGCTTGGTCTCGGCATCATTGCGCGGGACTCTCCGACTTCGTCTCCCCCTCACCCGGGTTGTCGTCCCCTCTCCCCGATGTGGCAGGATCGCACACGCTCACAGGCCAGAAATGCTCGCCGGAATACCTGAGTATTATTGCTCTTTTCTCTTATCTACCCCTTTTTGGGAACTGTTAGTGCTTGGTTGCACAGATATGGCCTGGGCTCATGGTGGACTATGGGCCTGATGGGGCCATCGTTACCGTTCACGGGTTACAAAGTTACTTGAGTTCCTGGTTTTTCGGAATGGCTATCAGCCGACTATTTTACAACCCCGACTGGCCCCAACTTGGTCAAAGGAACTTTGCTATTTTGCAGTATGGGGACCCTAGTCGGACCGCAATGTGGTTCCCCTGTTGGGCTGTGGCTCGGGGGCCGGAACGACCGATGGGGACCCTTCCGGCCCCGGCGTCACTGGCCTTGGGGGCACATGTTACTATAGGTAGCCTGTTATGTTAAACTGTATTGATTGGTTTATGTCATTCCCGATATGACCTCTAATAGCCTGCTTGTATAGAGTGTATCCATATTTGGGTCGGGGTGGTCATGCTTGCCACCCAACTGCAAGACTACCTATCCTCCGACGAGGATGGTACCCTTGCACTTAATTTGCCGGATGTTGTCTCTGGCAGGGGTTATTCCCCATACCTTTGTTTATCAGTTAGGATTGATTTATGTTGGTTATTTGGGCCTAAGGCCTATGCTTATATTTTATTGCTTTTATTTTTGTTTTTCTGCTTCTCTAATGCCTTTTCTTTTTTTCCCTTCCTCCTTTTTCTTCGGAGCCTCGAGTCGGCACCCTTCCCCTATGTCATGGTCTGAGAGGTCACCCAACCGAACAGCCTTCATTTTCGGGGCCCTTCCCGCTTTATTCACTGCGCAAGGTAAGAGTGCTCTGCCCTACCACGATGGCTACCACATATAACACAGACTACTCGATAGTTAGCCATAATGTACATGGATTTAATTCCCCTGCTAAGAGAACTAAGGCCTTCCAGTTTTATTATAAACAGAAGGCTGATGTCCTGCTATTACAGGAGACTCATTTTTCCAACGTCTCAGCGCCCCGTTACCTTAATATGAAGTATCCACAGTTTTATTTAGCAGGGGGTCGGGAAAAAAAGGGCGGTGTAGCCATCTGCTTTTCGAAACGGACCCCCTTTACCCCCATCACTATTGTTAAGGACAAGGGCGGTAGGTATATTATGGCAGTGGGGCGGCTCCATGACCAGGAGGTGTCCTTTATATCATACTATGCCCCGAATACTGGGCAGCCGGAATTCTTTAGCAAAATGCTGAAGATTCTAATGCCCAAAGTCCAGGGTCAGGTCATTATGGGGGGCGATAGCAATATTCCCTTGGACAGAATTATGGATAAATCGGACTCCTCTAAACCAATATTAAAGCGCCCACCGACTGGCAGCAGCAAGGTTGCACGTCTGTTTCATTTACATGACCTCATTGACGCCTGGCGAGAAAATAACCCTACGGTCAGGGACTTTACACACTTTTCGCAGGTCCATCATACTTACTCTAGGATAGATCACGTTTTAGTACGCACGCCTTTGCTCCCATTTATTAAGTCAGTTAAGATCTTATCTACCCCTTGGTCTGATCATTCCCCGATCAAACTCTCTACTACAGGGCTGTGGACTAAATCTAGACCCTCCCCGTGGAGACTTAATGTAAGCCTGCTGAATGACCCTATAATCTTTTTAGAGATTCAAAAGGAAATACAGGAATACTTTAGACTTAATAAGGCGTCAGACACATCCCCCGCAATTAACTGGGTGGCCCATAAATCAGCGATTCGGGGCATATTGTTGCAAGTGGCGGCCAGGGTTAAACGCAATAGGGAACAGGCAAATAAGCGTCTTGAAGCAAACTTAGACGACTTACTTAGCGAACAGTATAGGAATCCCCTGGTAGATATAAGGCATAAAATTGACGAGGCTCGATTAGCACTTAATCTTAGCTTGACTACACAAGCGGAGAAACATATTAGCTGGTCTAAACACAGGTTCTACACGATGGGGGATAAGCCTACCACAATGTTAGCTAGAAAGCTGGTTCCTCGACCGTACACTCCGACTTTGCCTAAACTAAGATTATCCACGGGCCTTACCTCCCAGAACCCTGAACGGATAATTGGAGAATTTCACAAGTTTTACACTAAGCTGTATGGAGCACAGGACAAATTCGATCCATCCGGAGCGAACACATTCTTTCACGACTTACAGCTGCCTAAATTGACACAAACCCATGCGGAACTGATGGACGGTGCTCTTACAGAGCCTGAAATCAGGGCTGCAATCAAAACCTTGCACCCTACTAAGGCCCCTGGGCCAGATGGATTCCCGGGCCACTACTATAGGAAGTATCAAGATCTTCTAGCAGCACATCTCTGTACTTACTTTAATGATCTGAGAAGCGGTAGTGAGCTCCCCTGCCATGAAAATGTAGCTTATATAAGTGTTATCCCGAAGCCGGGGAAGGATCATGGAGACTGTACCAATTACCGCCCAATTTCCTTAATCAATACGGATCTAAAGATCCTGACCAAAATACTGGCCCAGAGACTTAATACTTTTCTTCAGTGTTATATTCATCCTGACCAAGCAGGTTTTGTCCCGACAAGACAGGCATCAGACCAAACCCGCCGCTTAATTAACCTTATTTCGGTAGTTCAGTCTGATTGGGACGGAAAGGGGACTAGGAGGGGGATGTTACTTTCCTTGGATATCCAGAAGGCGTTCGATTCCATCTCCTGGGACTATCTCTTTGATGTACTCACTCGCTTTGGATTTGGGGGACGCTTTCTGGGTCTCCTTCATATATTATATGATTCCCCTAGTGCCTCGCTAATGCTCAGAGGATATACTTCCCAAACATTTCCGATCAGGAGAGGAACTAGACAGGGTTGCCCGTTGTCACCGTTATTATTCGCCCTGGCGATTGAGCCACTAGCGATCAAAATTCACGCATGCAGAGATATTCAGGGCATTTATTGCGGAGACTATGAACACAAATGTTTACTCTTTGCGGATGACTTGTTGCTGACCTTGACCTCACCGATCACATCCCTGCCTAATTTATATGCTATTTTGCAACCTTTTTCCAACATCTCTGGGTTGGCAATCAACCATAGTAAGTCAAGGGCACTGAACTTATCTTTGCTAAGCTCCACCCAGGCAACACTTGAAAAATCATTTCAATTCCGATGGGAATCCACAGCTCTCCCTTATTTAGGCATACAACTGACCTCATCTGTCGGCAGGTTGTACAAAGGGAATTATCCAGCCCTTTTCAAACGGCTAACAGAAGACTTGGCTAAGTGGCAGGTTCACCCGCCATCGTGGTTTGGCAGACTTCACTCAATTAAAATGAATGTTCTACCCCGCTTATTGTATTTCTTCCGCACCTTGCCAGTCTCATTGGTCCGTGAAGACCTTAAACGATTTCAGAATAAAGTTCTACAGTTTATTTGGGGTGACAAAAGACCCAGGGTGAATAGGAGCACTTTATATGCATTGAAGCGGAGAGGAGGACTTGGTCTACCAGACTTCTTAAAATATTTTTATGCTGCCCAGGTAGCACAACTCACAAAGTTTCACACCCAACGGGCACAGGCCATTTGGATGGCTATGGAATCTTATTCTTGCCGTCCCAAACCTATTTCCCATATTTTATGGCTACCTATTAAGGAGCGACCTCCTATACTTTGCCCTACTTTATCCATGTCATTGGAAATATGGGACAGACTCTCCAGATCTCATAAATTCAAGTCTCCTCATTCTCCGCTGGCACCTCTGCTTCAAAACAATGCATTCACCCCGGGTCTCGCCCCACTAGCGTTCGAATGGTGGACTAATAAGGGGTTCATGCGTATTGCAGACCTTTGTGATCATAGAGGTATGCTGTCCGAACGGACTATGACTGACAGGCATCAAATGCCCCCAGCAGAGGGTTATAGGTTTGCCCAGATCTCACATTATGTACAAACCTTGGCTCGTAAGAGCGACCTAGCAACCCAAACTCCCATGGAACATTTATGCAAAAATTATGACAAAATTAAGGGCCATTTATCTGCTATATATTCAATATTGCTGAGCGCATCGACAAAGCTGAACTATATGATCCAATGGGAGACCGACTTGCAGGAAACCCTGGATCTGGACGAATGGCATAAGATAGCCGAGACGGCATCACGTTCGCTCATCAACACTTCAATAATTGAGGCCAATTATAAGGTTCTGCTGAGGTGGTATATGGTGCCGGTCAGACTGGCAACTTTTGTTTCAGGGGCTACCCAGCTGTGCTTTAGAGGATGTGGCCAGGTGGGCACAACCTATCATATTTGGTGGACGTGCCCAAAGGTTAGGAAGTTTTGGATCAGGGTGTATAATTTTGCTTACTCCCTTACCCAACTAAACCTGACTAAATCAGCTAAGCAAGCACTACTGGGGGGTGGAGATGTGAAAGCCTCCAAGTCCTGCAAGAGGCTTTTGACATTTATATTTATTTCAGCCAAAATCACCATCGCTAGGAACTGGAAATCGGCAGCTCTACCATTCGAGCAGCTTAAAGGTAAATTGTCATGGTTGATGCTAAACGAACGCTTGACCGCATTGGCCCAAGATAAAATGAAATTGTTTCATAAAGTGTGGGACCCATGGATTTGTTACATAACAAATGACCCCAGGATGTTTGCAGCTTAACCTAAAGGGTTAGGTTGGGGTGTCCGGGTGCTGAATCAGAGCTCCTTCCCCCCTCCCCCCCATTCCCCCTTCTCAACTGTTCTTTCCTCACTCTGTCTTCTCCCTTCTATTCTTTGCCTCTGTTCTCTTTTTTTTTTTTTTTTTTTTTTGTTTATTTTTGGAGTCGGATCCAGACCTTAGAGGTTTGTGCGGCTCCCTGTTTTCTAAAGCTCCTACGGGATCATTGTCAGTCTGATCTGGCCTCTGGGCTGCCCGCACAGCCAGCGGAGTTGCGCCCCCCCGATAGGCTGATGGGGGGACGGCTCTTCTGGGCGGGCGGTTCAGATAGGATCTGGGATGTGAAGAGGGGCCAATGGCTCTGCGGAGCATTGGATTTATGTGAGCTATTAAGTGGCGATAATTTTTTCTTTTTCTTTTTTTTTCTTTGCATGGACCCCTACACGCAGGGATCTTCACTATGTGGCCTCGAATGTTGATTGTGACTGTACAATGTTATGATGCGGCTTTTATACATTTTGTATGACAAAACTTGAATAAACATATTGAAACATAAAGTGGTTGTAAACCTTCGTGTTTTTTCACCTTAATGCATCCTATGCATTAAGGTGAAAAAACACCTTGCAGTCACGGGCCCCCCCGAGCCCCCGTTTTACTAACCTGAGCCCCGAATTTCAGTGGGCACGATCCCGCGTTGCTTTCCCCAGGTCTTGTCGGCTCTTCATTAGATAGATTGATAGCAGCGCAGCCATTGGCTCCCGCTGCTGTCAATCAAATCCAATGACGCGGTGCCGGGGACGGGGCCGAGTCATACAATCGGCGGCTATGGACGGCGATTGTATGGCACGGGAGTACGCCCGCAAGCTAACCCCCTTGTGAGAGAGCTTCCCAGAGGGGGTTAGCTCTTGTGGGGAGGAGTCGTGAGAGCCGCCGTGGGACCCCAGAAGAGGACGATCGGGGCCACTCTGAGCAAAAGGAACTGCACAGTGGAGGTAAGTATGATATGTTTGTTATTTAAAAAAAAACAAAAAACAAAGCTTTAGTACCACTTTAAGTGGGCTTATGTAAAGGTTTATTACCACTTTAAGGGTATGATTATATCACAATGTGCATTTATTTACATGTTAAGCATTATATCTGGTAGCTGATATTTTCAGTGTGTGCGGGGGCTATAAACAGTCTAACCCTGCCCCTAAAGCAGAGCTTGCATTCATATACAATGTATGCCTATTAGCAGCGAAAGCCCAAATTAAGAGATTTTTTTTTTTTTAAATATAGTTAATTTACACCCAGCTCCTGTCCACAATGCTTAGACCATAGTGGCCTCACAGACCTTCTGGTAAGGTCCAGTAAACCCAATCACTAAAATTTGAAAGAAGCTTTAACATGGCATTGTAATTTCAAAAGTCACTTTTAACCACTTGCCTACTGGGCACTTACACCCCCTTCCTGCCCAGGCCAATTTTCAGCTTTTAGCGCTGTTGCATTTTGAATGACAATTGTGCATCATACAACACTGTACCCAAACAACATTTTATAATTTTTTTCACACAAATAGAGCTTTCTTTTGGTGGTGTTTCCGAAGGACTCTGTGATCACAGTGCGTGATCACGGGAGGACGTCTATGTCCTCACAGCACTGGAAGCCTGCACTGTAGCCATCATTCTGCTATAGCGCGGGTGGAAAGTGGTTATTATAATACCTAGTGAACGCTAATCTATTCCTTCTAAAACATTTCATAGCCAGGTATGGTATCAAGACATTCCTGATAATTTAAGCCATGTTAGATTCTCCTTTACATTTTTGGAAGGCTACCCTTATTTGCCATTTCCTGACTATAGAATATAGAAGACTATACCCGCTAACTAACCATTTGATGCATTCTGCCAAGAAACAGAACCCCCGGAGTCATGGCCTTTCTAAATCCTACTATATATTAGACACCCAACCTGATGTACCTCCTTTCATCCCCTAGTGGGAAAAAGATCAGAAAATAAATGCACGCCACACTGGTAGACCAAGTCCCTCTCTTTGCCCATAGGGCTACCATTGCAAATAAGATCCAGGAATTACGGTTTAAGATCCTGTCACAGGATGTATGGGGTCCCTTAGAATTATTTATTTTTTTATAATTTTTATTAGCATTTTCAGATGCAAGTTACCAAATTTAGAAACATTTAGCACTACAATGCATCAGCACCAGTAAGCGATGCAGCTCCCATGTAGTATAATGACATAATCATTTAACCACTTAAGGACCGGCTCATGTAGATTTACGTTGGCAGAATGGCACGGACAGGCATAATCACGTACCTGTACGTTGCCCTTTAAATGCCTGCCGTGTGGTCGCGCACGCCGGCGGCACGCCCGCGACCCTGCCGCCTTCCCCGTGAGTCGGACCGCGGGTAACGTGGACTCGATCGCCGTGGGGATCCCCATGATCGTCCCACGGAGGTATAGAGCGGGGAGATGCTTGTGTAAACAAGCATCTCCCCACTCTGCCTAGTGACAATGACACGGATCTCCGCTCCGTGTACTCGGAGCGAAGATCAGTGTCATGTGACACACAGCCCACCCCCCCTACAGTAAGAAACACTCAATAGGGAACACTTAACCCCTACAGCGCCACCTAGTGGTTAACCCCTTCACTGCCAGTGTAATTTTCTCAGTAATCAGTGCATTTTTATAGAACTGATCGCTGTAAAAATGACAATGGTCCCAAAAATGTGCCAAAAGTGTCCGATGTGTCCGCCATAATGTCACAGTCACGATAAAAATCGCTGATCGCCGCCATTCCTAGTAAAAAAAAATATTAATAAAAATGCCATAAAACTATCCCCTATTTTGTAGATGCTATAACTTTTGCACAAACCAATCAATAAACACTTATTGCGATTTTCTTTTTACCAAAAATATGTAGAAGAATACGTATCGGCCTAAACTGAGGGAAAAAAAAATATATATTTTTTGGGGATATTTATTATAGCAAAAAGTAAAAAATATTGCATTTTTTTCAAAATTGTCGCTCTATTTGTGTTTATAGCGCAAAACATAAAAACCGCAGAGGTGATCAAATACCACCAAAAGAAATCTCTATTTGTTCGAAAAAAAGGACGCCAATTTTGTTTGGGAGCCACGTTGCACGACCGCGCAATTGTCAGTTAAAGTGACGCAGTGCCGAATCGCAAAAAGGGGCCTGGTCCTTTAGCTGCAAAATGGTCTGGGGCTTAAGTGAATAAACAACAATACTTTATGGTATAGACGGTTGTATCTCCCAATAGTAGATCCCCAAAATACAGAGAACAAATATAGTAGGCACCCACCAGCACCCTCAAAAAATTCAAAATTCAGTACTGCGTCTTCTGAAAAGCAAACAATATATAGACAATCAGTCAGATACAGTGGATTTATCATTTATCCAGCCTCCCACACCTTTTCAAATTTTACAAAGGCAATGCTTTATTTACCAACACCTTCCATGCCAATATGGTAGGGGCCCCCTGGACTTCTTTGATATTCCCTAATACGTCCTCTGATTGTGGGACTGTGCAGCACTTCTGGGACATCAAGCTGGCTGCCTTATGCAGAAGTAGGTATAGACATCCCCTGTGTTCAGGTGTGTATGCAGTTACTGTGAAAACAAACCACACCTCCCTCTGTGAGCCTATGGTTTTCCAAGATCACCTAAATCTAAATAATGAAAGAGTTTACATCGGTCCCTAAAAAAAATAAAAAAAAGATCAGTTTTTGCAGAACTTGGTTTAGTTGGTTGAACTTCCAGTTTACTTAAAAATACCATGAGTTTTTTGACCTTCAGTCCTTAAATGTACATTTTGACTCTTGACTAGGATAAAGAATTGCTCTTAACCCACCCTCATGCCTGTTACCAATTCCCTACCCTTTTTTTTAATCATCCTCAAGTTCCCTGACCCTTCTCCTGCCTTTTTCTCCTCCCCCATTTATCCCTTTTCTTCATAATTCTAAATCTTAAGTTTCTTAACCACTGTTCTCCCCCCGCCCCCCCCCCCCAAATCTAATAAACTTTCACCAATTCGTCAAACACCACCACCTTCTAAAATGGACACTTACCAGAAACAAGATAAACAAACGCCTTTGGTTTATGCCAGGGTTAACCACTCCACTCATATAAGTATATCTGAAGATTTCCAAACGGTATGCCAGTAATCACTCCATGCATCTCCACATTGGTTTATCTCAGGATTTCATAGAAAGCAAGCAGCCATCATTACGCAACATATTATGCTTTTTTCAATAAAATAAATATAAAAAGACTTTCACTCACAAATGTGGTGCCTATAGACCGGCACAGAGTCTTTCCAGCGATACTTTTGGGGCTAGCATATGCCGTTTGGTTTCCCGGGACTGGCGTGCGGTACAAGCCTCGATATGATGCGAGTTGGGGCAGGAAGTGATGTCGGCGTTACCCAGAAGCTTCTGGGTGACGCCTACTTACAAAGAAATTAAGGGTCTATCATTTTTATCATAGGTGTATTTTAAATGATAGAGACAGAATATCAACCAAAAATCCAGAAAAAACACAGGATACAAATGTTATAAATTGAGTTGCAGTTTCTCCTCATGGGGTAAGGATGATCATGAGAAAGTGAGGGATCAGCCCAGAACTACATGGGAGGAGCTTGTGAATGATCTCAAGGCAGTTGGGACCACAGCCACCAAACAAACCATTGGTAACAATACGCCGCCATAGATTGAAATCCTGCAGCGCCCGCAAGGTCCCCCTCCTAAAGAAGGCACATGTACAGGCCCGTCTGAAGTTTGCCAATGACCATCTCTAAATGATTCAGAGAAGGATTGGGAGAAAGTACTGTGGTCAGATGAGACCAAAATTAAGCTCTTTGGCATTAACTCGACTCACTGTGTTTGGAGGAAAAAAAATGCTGACTATGACCCTAAGAAAACCATCCATACAGTCAAGCATATAGGTGGAAACAATATGCTTTGGGACTGTTTGTCTGTTAAAAGTACAGGCCAACTTTGCCAACAGATGGGGCCATGTATTGTAAAATCTTGGATAAGAACCTTCTTCCCTCAGCCAGAACACTGTAGATGGGTAGTGGATGGGTCTTCCAGCATGACAGGGACCCAATAGCTACCGCCAAGGCAACAAAGAAGTGGCTCAAGAAGAAGCACATTAAGGTCATGGAGTGGCCTAGCCAGTCCCCAGAACTTAATCCTACAGAAAATTTATGGAGGGAGCTGAAACTTTGAGTTGCCAAGTGACAGACAAGAAACCTTAAGGATTTAGAGATCTGTAAAAAATAATGGACCAAAACCCCTCCTGAGATGTGTGCAAACCTGTTAATCAACTTCAAGAAACATCTTACCTCTGTGCACTGCTTGCCATCAAGGGTTTCTCCACTAAGTACTAAGTAATATTTTGCTTGGGGATCAAATACATATTTTACTCACTGAACCGCAACTCAATTTATAACATTTGTATCCTGTGTTCTTCTGGATTTTTGGCTGATATTCTGTCTCTATCATTTAAAATACACCTATGATAAAAATGATAGACCCTTCATTTTTTTGTAAGTGGGCAAATGTACAAAATCTGCAGAGGATCAAATAATTTTTTTTCCCACTGTACATCATGCAGGAATGGTCAAATGTTATCACTATGAGGAAGCCCACAATTAGAAATGCCATGCAGTCATCACTTGAGTACATGTAGACTGGAAGAAGCTGCAGTAGTGAGATGCAACAAAGGATGAAAAACAGATGAAGGCTAGATTCACACCTATGTGGATTGTGGCTGTTTTTTTTTTGACAAGCATTCTGAAGTGTTTTGCCATTTTGGGAAGTTTTTGATCCGTCGTTAATACATTTCTGCTACGTTTCTACTGAAGTCTATAGAACCAAAAAATCAACCTCCTGCGGGCAAAAAAGTCCCTGACCCTTTTCAAAAAACGCATCGGTTGAAAACGCATGGATGTGAACGTGACACATGGGAAATCTTTTTAAATGGACTGTGGTGCGTTTCTGCAAAACGCATTGGTGTGAACCTAGCCGAAAACAAGAACACATGGCGATTATTTATTATACACACTGCTTTAGCAAAATAAATGTCATTTAGTTAGGATTTACATCTACTTAAACTAACACAAGACAGGCAATGAAGCTCTGTACTGCATCAAGTCATCTTCACACTGTTTGCAATTCATAAATTTTACTGTTCTGAAGCCTAGGTTTAGGATTAAATAAAATAGTACAACACTTAAACAATTATGATAATTGGCAACATTAAGAAGTATTAGACAGTGAGTTAAATTCTTTGGTCATTATTGGGTATGAGAGCTAAGTATGGATTCCCTCTGCCATATTGCCATATCCTTTTGTTGTCTAAATGCTTTAATTAACTTTTATGCATAAACATGGATTCTTGCCTTTGTACTGCCAAGCATACACCAAGCACACATTAACCTCTGGGAGCATGCAACATAATGAGCTAGTGCTCTGTGGCAGAAATCCGATTTTCTCCACATATGTCATCTTGGCTAAGCCAAAACGCATATTTTGAATGCAGCAATGAGCATAGCTTGTGTTTTCTACCCTCTGACACCATAACACTCAACACAAAGATATAATACATACTCACGCTGTACTTACATTATGAGAACTAGGGCCCGATGTTTTGGAATTTTGGCTACATGAAAAATGAGTGTTTAAAACTACCTAATAGGATGCAACATCAGCATTTCTATGTTTTCTCAAAATGTTACCAGCTAAAAATAAAATAACTGACTTCTATACCTGTACAGTACGTACAATACATATATTATAAATACTAATAGAATCTATATAGCCAGTGTTGTAGCAGCCATAGACAGCTTATTTTCCACATAGAAATATTAGTATTTTTTTTTTGCCATCTGTGCCCCATAGGGGAGATTTCTCTTCACTTCCTGTCTCCCAAACCAAAGCAGGAAGTGAAATTAAATCCCTCTAAGGTGAGGAAATCCCAGGGTGTCACCAGGGTCATCAGAACTAGTGTCCCTATTGGAAGATTTCCCCTCTATTACTGATCTGATGTCAACCCAAAATTTGGGATTTTCTACTACTTTCCCTTTGAAAGTGATAACGATAAACAGTCCAAATAGAGTGAATTAATCTCCCTAACAGGGGCACAGGTAGCATTAAACTGAAAGGGGTTCTAATCCCTCTCCACTCTATCCAGAAAAAAAGTCTGATCTTAGTTGCATGTTAAAGAGGAAGTTAACCCGGTATTTTTATTTTATTTTTTTTAAAAACCCTGCTAAAGAAAGGCATAATGAGCGAGTATGCATAGCATACTCACTCATTATGAATGACTTACCTGAGATCGAAGCCCCCGAACTGCTCCTCGTCCCCTCCGCCGCCATCTTGCCTCGTGTCCCTTCCATGTATCGCAGTTCCGGCGATGAGATTGGCCGGAGCGGCGATGACGTCACACGCATGCGTGCAGGGCCGGCATTCTCCCATTCAGAAAACCAGCACCGCTCAGTGCGCCTGCACCGTTATCTACGGCGCGCATGTGCCGTAGACATCGGTGCAGGGTTTTCTGCAAATATCTTCTTAACCATGTAGGTTAAGGAGATATTTCTTGCACCTACAGGTAAGACTTAAACTAGGCTTACCTGTAGGTGCAAGTTGTGTAGTTGGGTTTACAACCACTTTAAGTGTAAAGCCAGCCTATGGGATAAGGCAAATTTGGCAAAAACCTTCAGCAACCAGGAATATGGGCACACCATTATTCTCTATAAAGTTGTATACAGTAGCGAAAAGGAGGGAGGCTGCCATGGTTAGCAGGTTGTTGCCAGCAGTAGCAGTAAATAACAGCTGTCTGCATATAAAGTCTGCTTATTTGTACTAATTTTTTGAAGAAGAATGGAAAAGGAATTTATTTATTTTTCATTAAAACTATGCCTATGCAAACTTAAAAAATCACACATATTTTTTTTTTAACCACTTAAGCCCCGGACCATTTGGTAGCTAGAGGACCAGAGGTGAATTCAGAATTTTGCACTGCGCTGCTTTAACTGTAAATTGTGCGGACATGCAATGTTGTACCCAAACGAAATTTGCGTCCTTTTCTTCCCACAAATAGAGCTTTCTTTTAATGGTATTTGATTGCCTCTGCGATTTTTATTTTTTGCGATATAAACGGAAAAAGACCGAAAATTTTGAAAAAAAATGATATTTTCTACTTTTTGTTATAAGAAAAATCGAATAAACTCAATTGTAGTCATACATTTAGGCCAAAATGTATTCAGCCACATGTTTTTAGTAAAAAAAATGTCAATAAGCGTATATTTATTGGTTTGCGCAAAAGTTATAGAGTTTACAAACTAGGGTACATTTTCTGAAATTTACACAGCTTTAAATTTATGACTGCCTATCTCATTTCTTGAGGTGCTAAAATGACAGGGCAGTACAAAACCCCCCCAAATGACCCCATTTTGGAAAGTAGACACCCCAAGGAAATTGCTGAGAGGCATGTTGAGCCCATTGAATTTTTTATTTTTTTGTCCCAAGTGATTGAATAATGACTAAAAAAAAAAAGAAAAATTACAAAAAGTTGTCACTAAATGATATATTGCTCACACATGCCATGGTTATATGTGGAATTTCACCCCAAAATACATTTTGCTGCTTCTCCTGAGTACGGGGATACCACATGTGTGGGACTTTTTGGGAGCCTAGCCGCGTACGGGACCCCGGAAACCAAGCACCGCCTTCAGGATTTCTAAGGGCGCAAATTTTTGATTTCACTCCTCACTACCTATCACAGTTTCGAAGGCCATAAAATGCCAAAATAGCACAAACCCCCCCCAAATGACCCCATTTTAGAAAGTAGACACCCCAAGGAAATTGCTGAGAGGCCTGTTGAGCCCATTGAATATATATTTTTTTGTCCCAAGTGATTGAATAATGACAAAAAAAAAAAAATTACAAAAAGTTGTCACTAAATGATATATTGCTCACACATGCCATGGTTATATGTGGAATTACACCCCAAAATACATTTTTCTGCTTCTCCTGAGTACGGGGATACCACATGTGTGGGACTTTTTAGGAGCCTAGCCGCGTACGGGACCCCGAAAACCAAGCACCGCCTTCAGGATTTCTAGGCACAAATTTTTGATTTCACTCCTCACTACCTATCACAGTTTCGAAGGCCATAAAATGCCAAAATCGCACAAAACCCCCCCAAATGACCCCATTTTGGAATATAGACACCCCAAGCTATTTGCTGAGAGGAATGGCGAGTATTTTACAGCTCTCATTTGTTTTTGAAAATGAAGAAAGAAAATATATATATATATATTTTTTTTTTTTTCAATTTTCAAAACTTTGTGACAAAAAGCGAGATCTGCAAAATACTCACAATACCTCTCAGCAAATAGCTTGGGGTGTCTACTTTCCAAAATGGGGTCATTTGGGGGGGTTTTGTGCTATCTGGGCATTCCATGGCCTCCGAAACTGTGATAGGCAGTGAGAATTGAAATCAAAAATTTACACCCTTAGAAAGCCTGAAGGCGGTGCTTGGTTTTTGGGGTCACGTACATGGCTAGGCTCCCAAAAAGTCTCACACATGTTGTATCCCCGTACTCAGGAGAAGCAACAGAATGTATTTTGGGGTGTAATTCCACATATGCCCATGGCATGTTTGAGCAATATATCATTTAGTGACAACTTTGTGCAAAAAAAAAAAAAAATTGTCGTTTTTCCGCAACTTGTGTCAACATATAAAATATTCCATGGACTCGACATGCCTCTCAGTATATAGCTTGGGGTGTCTACTTTCCAAAATGGGGTCATTTGGGGGGGTTTTGAACTGTTCTGGCATTTTATACACAACATTAGGAAGCTTACATCCACTCTTCTAACCACTTGAAGACAAAGCCCTTTTTGACACTTTTTGTTTACATGAAAACATTTTTTTTTTTTCCAAGAAAATTATGTTGAACCCCCAAACATTATATATATATATTTTTAAAGCAAAGGCCCTACAGATTAAAATGGTGGGTGTTGCATTTTTTTTTTCTACACAGTATTTGCGCAGCGATTTTTCAAACGCATTTTTTGGGTTAAAAAATACACTTTTTTTAATTTTAATGCACTAAAACACACTATATTGCCCAAATGTTTGATGAAATAAAAAAGATGATCTTAGGCCGAGTACATAGATACCAAACACGACATGCTTTAAAATTTCGCACAAACGCGCATTGGCGACAAACTACATACATTTTTAAAAGCCTTTAAAAGCCTTTACAGGTTACCCCAGTAGATTTACAGAGGAGGTCTACTGCTAAAATGATTGCCCTCGATCTGACCTTCGCGGTGATACCTCACATGCATGGTGCAATTGCTGTTTACATATGACGCCAGACCGACGCTTGCGTTCGCCATTGGGCAAGAGCAGGGCAGGACAGGGGTGCTTTTTTTTTTTTTTTTATTATTATTAATTTTGCTTTTTTATTTTATTTTTAAATTGTTCCTTCCAAGTATTTTTTTTTTTAATCATTTTTATTGTTATCTCAGGGAATGTAAATATCCCCTATGATAGCAATAGGTAGTGACAGGTACTCTTTTTTTGAAAAAACTGGGGTCTTCTAGACCCTAGATTTTTCCTCTGCCCTCAAAGCATCTGACCACACCAAGATCGGTGTGATAAAATGCTTTCCCAATTTCCCAATGGCACTTTTTATATCCGGGGGGGGGCATTCCCTCCCACTGCTTGTAAAAGCAGTCCAGAGGCTAATTAGCCGCTAGGATTGCTTTTACATGAAAGCCGGCCGCAGGCTGAAAAGAATGATACCAAGATGATACCTAAACCCGCAGGCATCATTCTGGTATAAACATTCAAAGTCCAGCAACATACCAGTACGTTGCTGGTCCTTGTTGGACATGTATTGTAATCTTTTTATTTCATGCAGCCAGTTGGCTGAACGAAAAAAGAGATTGATCGGTGGGTATGCCCACCATTAGAATACCGCCCTTCATCCACCCACTTCCAATTATGGGCATACACGCACCATTTATATATGCCGAAGCATGGGGGCATCCTCCCGCAAAAAAGTTATGCCGCACACACATGGTCGGACTTTTCCACGGGCAAGCCTCCGTCGGAATTTCGACCGTATGTACGCGGCATTAGGAGCAAAATCGCTCCTCCGCCCCTGCTGCCCCAATGCTTCGGCATATTTGCTTCTTTTTTTTTTAACTGTGGTGGTGAAATCACCTCCTACAGCACTGGAGTCGCAGGGATCAGGCCTGTCTCTGCGAACGCTGCAGTTATGTGTGTTTTTGTTTTGTAAGTGACAGTGATCGATCGATACTGCACTTGGGTGGCCTGGGCTGGACGGAGGGGCAAAACGCAGGTGCTAGCAGGTATCTGGGCTGATCCCGCTAACACTGCGTTTTTGGGAACCCTAAACTGCTGGGGACGCTAGTATAGATCTGATCAGATCAGATATTGATCTGTTCAGATACTATACCACTAAGGGGGGTGTATGCTTCACGCGTGGGTGTTAGCGTTACTGGCACTAACCTGACGCTGCCTGGGGTGTGACTCAGACCCTCTCTGACGCTAAAACCTAATTGATATCACCCGCCGGGCGATCAGGGGGTTAAACCTTTATTGGGTTATATACACGGCGGGTGCCCTGACACTATAAAAAGCAAACTAACTAACCAGCGTCACCCGTAACACTTATATGGTGATCACTGGTGAAAGGGTTAACTAGGGGCAATCAGGGGGTTAAAACCTTTATTAGATAATATATGGGGGTACCTGACGCTATAAAAACCTGCGGCAAACCTAAAAAAAATTACCAGCTACCGATCTGCATCACCGACACTAAGACAGCGTTTAGAAAAACGATTGCTTAGCGACAGTGGTGATGGGGGTGAAAGGGTTACCTGGGGGGGCGATCAAGGGGGTTAAACCTTTATTAGATAATATATTGGGGTACCTGACGCTATAAAAACATGCGGCGAACCTAAAAAAAAATACTGGCTACGATCTGCATCACCGACACTAAGACAGCGTTTAGAAAAACAATTGCTTAGCGACAGTGGTGATAGGGGGTGAAAGGGTTACCTGGGGGGCGATCAAGGGGGTTAAACATTTATTAGATAATATATTGGGGTACCTGACGCTATAAAAACCTGCGGCGAACCTAAAAAAAATTACCGGCTACCGATCTGCATCACAGACACTAAGACAGCGTTTAGAAAAACGATCGCTTAGTGACAGTGGTGATAGGGGGTGAAAGGGTTACCTGGGGGGCGATCAAGGGGGTTAAACCTTTATTAGATAATATATTGGGGTACCTGACGCTATAAAAATATGCGGCGAACCTAAAAAAAATTACTGGCTACGATTTGCATCACCGACACTAAGACAGCGTTTAGAAAAACAATTGCTTAGCAACAGTGGTGATAGGCGGTGAAAGGGTTACCTGGGGGGCGATCAAGGGGGTTAAACCTTTATTAGATAATATATTGGGGTACCTGACGCTATAAAAACCTGCGGCGAACCTAAAAAAAATTACCGGCTACCGATCTGCATCACAGACACTAAGACAGCCTTTAGAAAAACGATCGCTTAGTGATAGTGGTGATAGGGGGTGAAAGGGTTACCTGGGGGGCGATCAAGGGGGTTAAACCTTTATTAGATAATATATTGGGGTACCTGACGCTATAAAAACCTGCGGCGAACCTAAAAAAAAATACTGGCTGCCGATCGGCATCACTGACGCTAAGACAGCGATCAGAAAAATGATCGCTAAGCGACAGTGGTGATAGGCGGTGAAAGGGTTATCTGGGGGGTGATCAGGGGGTTAAACCTTTATTAGGGGGGGTTAGGGGGCTACACTGGACCTAAGACTAAACTTTGGTGACACTTTTACAGTCACAAATGTCACTGATTGCAGTGATCACTAAATAAATGGTCACTGCAATCAGTGACACTGTGACTGGGGGCTGGGGGGTGATCTGGGGGGGCCCGGGGGGGCGATTTATGTCCCTATGTGTCCTGGTGTCAGTGTAGTGTTGTGTGCACTGACCTGATATCTTCTCTTGTACGGCGCTCGGTATATGTGAGCGCCGCACCAGAGATGACATCACTTCCTCCTGCTCCCTCTGTCTGACACAGACAGAGGGGGCATTTCTATTCGCCGGGAGCGATCGCGAGGGGGTGGCCAGAAACGAATGGCTGCCCCCTCATCCCGGAACGCTCCCGGACACTTAGCCACCGCTCACTGTATAGAAGGGGGGTCCGATTGGACCCCCAACTGTACAAAGGCAATCACGTACACTCTACGTGATTGTGCCTGTCGGTGCCATTCTGCCGACGTATATATACAGTGAGCGGTCGTTAAGTGGTTAAACAGACCTAAACGTCTACTTCAATTGAAACCAACAGACTTCAAATACATACATACTTATGGCCAGGGCGTTTTTTTTTTTCTCAGGGAATAGGTGCAGAAACTCCCCTCTCCCCTTGTGACCCCTTGTCTCCACCCCCTACCCACCTCCAAGCACTGTCCCTTGTTTCCAGCCCCTACCCACCTCCAAGAACTGTCCCTTGTTTCCAGCCCCTACCCACCTCCCAGTACCACTTATTTTAGAGAAAATAAAACCAAGTATCATTTTGGTTGTGATGCTAAGTAATCTGTATGCAATTTGGTAATTATAATAAAAGCAGTAAAATTGATCCCACACAGCCAGCAACAATAGACCACCCCCCCAAGCAAAAATAGATCCCCCTATAATAATAGACAACCCCAACAATGGATCCCCCCAGCAACAATAGACTGCTTGAAACAGAACAGAATACTGCCTTGCAACAACAGACCCACCCCAGGAACAAAGACCCCACCAGCAACAATAGATCTCCCAGCAGCCAGCATTAATAGACCATCCAGCAACAATAGACCCCTCCTCAACAGAAGGTCACTCCCAGCAATAACTGACCCCACAGCAACAATAGACCCCACAGCAATAATAGTTCCCTCCCTCAACAGTAGATCCACCCATCAACAATTGACCAACTAGCAATATAAGACCCCCCCAGCAACAATAGACTCCCCATGCAACAATATATCCCTCAGCAGCTGGCATCATTGGACCCTATAGCACACCTCATTACCCCTTGCCACTGCATATATTCAGTGCTGTAGGTGCTGGAAATGCATTCCTCCACATTCCTGCTGAAAAAAAGCCCTGCTTATGGCTAAGCTGGATAGATATCTTAATACAGATTTTTGTCAGGCAGTCACCGACTGGTCATTTCCACCTTACACCAAGAACAAGCCCGGGGTAAAAGGAAAGTTTAGGTATCGCTTTTAATAATTATGCCAGAATGTGGTCAGGCTTAATAAACCTGACTGAATGAAATAACTGCTACGCCATTGGGGATCTCAACAATCTTTCTCTATGATGCCAACCAAAGACCTCAGTCATCAAATTTAATGTTGATTTTTGCCAATGATTTGGCAAAAAAAAGCTAACTGGTTTATGGACCTGGTTGTACTAGATCGTTTCTATAAATAGTGAGGATTTTTTTTATATCACTATTTATTTATTTTTTATTCCATAATGCTTTATTGAAATAATTTTGTAAAGTATTAAAACGATGACAAAAAGTCAAATACAATAAGCATAGTGCAAAATTCAACACTAGTTACAAAGTTGTTGGTTAAGAGAAATTACGGAAATTGGGTAAATAATAACTCCCAAATCAGGGTATGCAAGTA
This sequence comes from Rana muscosa, assembly GCA_029206835.1. Classification (NCBI taxonomy): domain Eukaryota; kingdom Metazoa; phylum Chordata; class Amphibia; order Anura; family Ranidae; genus Rana; species Rana muscosa. The sequence continues at coordinate 165,210,909 of CM055121.1, read as the reverse complement.
CCCACATAAAAAGCAGAGGATTTTTATTTATTTTTTAAATATCTTACCATATGTCATTTAAATTATGTAGGCATTAGCTACAGTGTATTGTATATTAAATGAAATGTGTCACCACATGCAATGTGTCAGTTTTTTCAACAAAAGTGAATAGGCGCCACACAAAAGCTCTATTTGCATGCATTTGTCCACATTCCCTAAAGCTGAATTTAATCCTTATTTTGGCTGTGCCGGCTTACAACAGATTTGTGAGTGTTTTGTGCTGTAATTTCATTTGCAGCACACAAATATTGCTGGAAAGACTGTTTCTCAAACTGTGCCATCGCAAATACTAACACAATAGAGAGCAATGTCCAATGTGTGGTCATCCAGTCTGACTGGTGAAGACACGGCGATATTTGGAGACATCATGGCCACAGTTGAGTCAACACACTGAATATGGTCAGACAAAAAGCTGTTCAGCCTGACAGAGCACTTAATGACTAAATCAAGTACATCACTCAGCAGTGTAAACAAATTAAATGACTTGTTTCCAATGATTGCCCTCCTTACTTCTCTTGTATTTTTATTTTCGCAGACAATTAGTTCACATAGAGAACGAGATTGGAGTTGAAGTCTATGCCGAATCTCTGGATAAAGCGCTACCTTGGAATTGTGGTATGAATCAGAAAGTGGATATTTAATTCTTTGAGTGATGTAATTTATTACCAGAGGGAGCTGGGTGGACCTGCAGAGAGCAATGAATGTGTTGGATGTAAACGATGCACAAAGTGTGCTTTATGTGACATGAGCCATGCTTTTAGAGAGATATTTTTGTATTGCAGGGGAATGTTAATAGCAGACTGTTCACCACAGTGTGTGTCCTCAAATTAAAGTAATTCCTATTTGTCCTTGGGGAACCTTGCAATGAACAAGACTACCTATGTGGTCAGTACCTGCAGACTTGCGGTACAATTTCCCAAGGCTAAAGATCTGTATTAAAATTACACCTACAGAACTAAGAAAAAAATGATTTCATTAACTTAAAGCGGAGTGTCACCCAAAATAACATCTATATACGAGCACACTCCTTACACTACTAACATGTCCAGTAGCCACATCTTTTTTTTTTTTCTGTTGTACATACCGTATTATGGCTATGTCAATTTCGGCTTCCGGGTACTCACTCCCGCGGGAGTAGGCGTTTCTATTCTCCCGCAATGTAATCTGGGAGTTCGCATGTAATGCAGAAAAAGTTCCCCGGCGGATAAGGTTCCCCCCCCCTGTACTGCGCATGCGCGGCACGAACCTCAACGGAGTTTCCGAAAGTAGCCGAACATGTAGAGCTGTGAGTCGGCTCTACACGGCGCCTGCGCAGTCAGGTCTACACGGCTCTTAGTCATTGCGCAGGCGCCGTGTAGAGCTAACTCGCAGCTCTACATGTTCGGCTACTTTCGGAAACTCCTTTGAGGTTCGTGCCGCGCCTGCACAGTACAGGGGGGTCCTTTTCCGCCGGGGGGACCTTCTTCGGCAGAACACCGTCCACCGCTTCCAAGAAGTCAGTGCTTGTGGGCTTCACAATGCCCACAAGCAAAATGGAAAATTTCTATAGCTGATTTTAAAAGTTCATCTTTTGCCTGAAAACAGACAGGAGAGGTTTGAAGTCACCAAACACGTGAGTACTAATTGGTGATCTAAAAATACATTGAATGCAACCAAAAACAAAAAAATTATTTGCCGTGGAACCTCCGCTTTAACAGTCTACCACAAATGTACATACGTTTTATGTGGACAGTGGACAGTGGTGAGTTGAATTAATACCTAATGGCTCTGGTTCCTAGGTCCACCCATCACCATGATGTCTTACTCCTTTTGCTGCAGCAGTCTTATTCTCATCAATTCTTATGCCGCGTACACACGATCATTTTTCCCGTCAAGAAAAATGAAATTTTTCCCTTTGGACGAGAAAAACGATCGTCTGTGGGCTTTTTGTCGTTTTTCTCGACGAGAAAAACGGCATTAATCACGACGAGAAAAATTAGAACATGCTCTAATTTTTCTCGTCGTGATTCCCGTCATTTTTTGCCGCGGCAGTTTTCCCATAGGGAACCCCTTCCGGGGAGCCCACACACGGTCGTTTTTTTCGACCAAAAAAAAAATGTCATTTAAAACGGCCGTGTGTGGGGGGAACAAGTTGTTCCTCGTTTTTCACGTAGATTTTCTCGACGGTTTTTTCGAAAAAATCGATCATGTGTACGCGCCATTATGTATTCACAGCAACACAAAGTATGCAAATATTCAAAGACATTTTAGTTGGGAAACCCCAAAATATATTTCTTTCCAGTTGGATACGTAAAATATGTTCCCCTAGGAAGAGTGATGATGGGGGGTTGGGTCACCTCCTCCCACAAGGTCATAAGTAGGGTGTCGCTTTCTTGCAGCTGAACAGCCAACTTATATAGTATATGTTTATTATATATTACAAGGGTTAACATAATGCCATTGTTTGATGTTAAAATAGAGTTCTTGAGAGATACAAAAAAAGCTTCAGATTTAACTTGACTAAATAAAATAAAAATTGTATTTTAAGTGGAGTTGTTGAAGTAATACATTGATAAATAGTAGGTTTTCATGAAAATGAAATTTAGATTAAAGCTGAATTCTAGGCACAACACAAATTAATGCAGACATGTGTTCATTAAATATCCTTGTATATTTTTTGAAATCCAAAGAGTGTAGTATTTAAATTTGACTCAAACTAGGAGATAGGGACCAGCACTGGCATTTTCAAAAGAAGGCTAGCCTCTATGTTCCTCTTGGGAGATACTTACTTTAAAACTCCTGGATGTTGGAAAAAACAAAGTATCAAATCAATGTGCAAATGGGTTATAGAAGATTAAAAAAAAAAATGTGTCCATTATAAATGATAGAATGCCTACTACTATGTCGACATAAGGGTCTTGGATTTTTATCAGTGAAACCAATAGGCAGCAGTGATTTTCATGTCCACACAAAATATAAAAAATTGCACACTATTAATCAAATTAAAATTAAACAAATTAAAAGTGCATAAACAAAACATAAAAGTGATAATAATCTTATAACTATAAATCAAAGTCCACACTCCACATGTAAATCTTCCTTTAGATGTCCCACTCTTGAAAAAAATGTGTGTATATGATGAACCTCTTTGGCATACAAACACCACATGTATGTACCTCCTTCCTGTGCTATACCAAGAGGTTTACTGCAAAGATTAAACCCTCTATCCAGAGAAGTCACATCACACTTGGTCTAATCGGATAACGTATATGCATTAAAGTGATACTAAAGTCTGAGTTTTTTTTTTTTATTAAACATAACAAACATGTTATACTTACCTTCTCTGTGCAGTGGTTTTTCACAGAGCAGCCCATATCCTCCTCTTCTCGGGTCCCTCTTTGGGGCTCCTGGCCCCACCCCCTTTCTCTTCTCATTGGCTCACCGACCTTGATTGACAGCAGCGGGAGCCAATGGCGCCATGCTGCTGTCTCAGCCAATGAGGAGGGGTGTCTTAGACAGCCGAGTCTCTCGTGCAACATCGCTGGATCTAGATGAACCTCAGGTAAGTATAAGGGGGCCGCTGCACACAGAAGGTTTTTTTATCTTCATGCATAGAATGCATGAAGATAAAAAACCTTCTGTCTTTTCAACCACTTTAAGCTATATGGCCACTTCACTAAATTATAGATGTCACCTCCGGTTTACAGCAACATACAAAGAAAAATAACAGAGCAAATACACCACATAGCGTAAAACCAAGGTAAAATCATATCAGTGCTGTACAGATAAGCCATTCTCGGGGTAGCGTGAGCTACTTCTGGGTTCTCAACACCTTGTGATGTTATGAACGGGCAGAGCCGACATTCACTGTCTTCCTTGTTGTTTCTGTTGGTTTCAGTACTCCTGAGAAAGCTACCAGATTTTTTTTAGATTTTTTTCAGTTCATTCTAATATACAACCTAACTTCAATTTTACACAAGATATTTTTCAAAATTAGACAGGATAAATTATTTACCTTATTTTATAACACAGATTTATTCCATAATGTTTTAAACAGTAATTACAACCATTCACACAAGTCTTTGCACCAAAATATATTCCACTGCTTCAGTGTCCTACACACTATTATTGTGGTCAATAATGTTAATATACATTTATATAGCACATATATTCATTCTGTGGTGCTGTACAGAGAACAGTGAGCAATCACATTAATTTCTGCACCAGAGAAGCTAACACTCTATTGTCCTCACCACAGTTACACACTATAATTTGTATACATGTCAATAGTTCTTATATAGGCCACAGTGCTGTACAGAAAATGATGAACTATTCTTATCAGTCTCTGTTCCAGAGGGGCAGAAAATGCTACCTTGGCGCTATTCTGATTGTATTGCAGTTATAGTTATGCATTAATTGCTGTATCAAAAGTTTCCACTTGCCTTCATTGATCATTTCCCCACATATGGAAAAGGTGAACATTGCTTGTATTTAAGGGGTAATTCCACTTTCGTGGAAAAAAAAAGTAGCAAATAAAAAAATAATATAGCATATACAATTGCGACACAAGTCATATTGTAATTGAATGTTATTAAAAATGACCTTCCCTTTTTAATCTGCAGCTCTGTAATTTTCTGTGAAATGCAATGCAATATGGCTACCTGGAGGTGTTCTGTACACAAACTGTGTACAGAACGCCACCTCCCCCAGATATGTAATTTCCTGCTAGTATTGTTGGCTGACTGATTTTCCCAGAAGTCTGCACTAAGATACAAGTCAGATTTCAGGCATCCCCATGCACAAAAATTTCATTTTTAGTGAGATACTCCCAATAGGAAATCACATCTAAAGGGATGCAGGCCCTGCAATTTTCCTCATTAGAGCTTTGCAGGTGCAGCAGCTGGTTGATAATTATGAAACCACTCCTATTAGACTCACTTGTGCACATGGGCACAGACAAACACACAGCAATTTCTTCAGAATAACAAAAGGTAGGAATCTGCAACACAGTTTGTCAAAATACTTGCAATGTACATAGATCACCCAGAGGGAAATGTATTTTTCTCAACAAAAGTGGAGTTACGCTTTTAACTTTAAGTGTTAATCCTAATTTTCAGTTGGAGGTTTGTGTTCAAGAATTCATTGAAGGATGGTTTTCATGCAACAATTTTTCCTGTGGTCAGCAAACCATGTTTTAGTACTTCACTGCCCCCACTGTCTCTTTTCTGATATGGCTGGGTTTGTGTCTTGCATCAAGCCTGTGCACTTAAAAGTAACTGAAGCATTTTTAACAAAACAAGGAAAGAATGGCTTGTGAAGCACCATGTCACATACATCAATGCTTCTTGTGCCCTTTGGTGCATTGTTTGTGCATCTCTGTAAAGCATGTGCCTTGGTACATTTATGCACAGGCGACAACTGTTGATTAGCCAACTCTCGTTTTTTGAAGAAAGCCTGAGTCCCTGATTGACTGCTCCTTATAGAGCTCACTTTGTCTCTCTTGATGTACTCATTGTGTGTTCCCTGTTACCAATTGTGTTTGTTCCTAACCACTGTTTAGCCAGCCTTGACCATGCCTTTTTTTACATCGATCACTTGAATTTGGTACTGTTCTGGTTTGTCCTCTCCTCTAGTTTCCTATCTTAGTCTGACTCCAAAAGTGTCTTTGCCTATTTTTTTTTACTGCCCATTTGGTTACCCATCCTCCGCTCTATCTCACCATAAAGTTCTTATCTTCACATTCAAGTCTATCATCCAGGTACAGTAATGAGGTGCCTCCTACTGGGGGAAATGAAGTACAGTCAAATACATCTTGTTAATCTAAAAGGGAACTGCTAAATATGGAGCACATCTTGCATGGCTGTCAAGCCTGAACCCTTAAGCCAGCTATATATGGATTAAAATTTAGCCGGTTCAACAGATGTATAGGCAGGCTGGTTGTACACAAGTCAATCTATTAATCGACTTGTGTACAACCAGCCTGTTGAAAAATGTTGTTTAAGTCAGCACCAATGGGGCTGATGAGTGTATTCTGATGGCAGGAATTCCCCCATTCGCATTGAGTGCTTGGATGGGGGGTTGGGTCATTTTCTTTTGTTTCACCAGAGGGTTAAAAGAAAGAAAACGACTTGTATATGGTCAGCCTAACTAAGAAAAAGAAAGAGGTAAAGGTTGTGAAGCAATTATGTGCTTGGATCTATCCTCTGAAAAAACTCAACCCCAACCTGAGTCACTTTGGCGGGGGGGCCCGTGGAACCCACAATCCCTTGGAGAGGTTTGGAAACCCTTGTTTCAGCTCCCTATGCACCTCCTATCTGTAAGTCACCCTGTGTCTATTAGGGGCACAGGGTGACCGAGAACCCCAGTCTGATCTGTACTATCGGACTCACTGTACAACCACACTGGAATGTTGTGTGTGTGTGTGTGTCTGTATATATATATATATATATATATATATATGTAGCGCCCCCCTCCTCACTCCACTCTTGTCTTCAGCTCGTCTTTCTCTCGTCTAGGGGTATCTTAGAGGAGAGGGAGCGGGGACACCACGCCTGGCCTCCACCACATGTGTCAGTGCGGTATAAGCAACGTTCTTGTTTTACCTTCGGGTCAGTGCTGTGCACCTGGATCCTCCATCACAGAGTTACCTTGAACAAAGTCTGTCAGGAAATGAGCCCCACACCATTAAAGTCCAACACTCCTTTATTCTTCTTGAATGAACACAATCAGTTGAACTCCCTTGAGGAACAGAACAGGAAAGGAGGTGTGGATGCGAATAGGCCCAGACACAATGCGTTCTCCACTTTCCTTCCTGAAAGTGGGCTGTGGTCTCCGAGCGGGGGAGAATTTTCCTCCAGGTGGTCTCCGACGAGAGACTCACCCGTCACCGGCAATATGCTGCACCGGGTCTTCAAGTGAGGAGCTCCCCCCCGGTCTATTACGCCTTCCGGATTCGGGTACCCACTCCCGGGGTTCCCTAGGATTTCCTTCCCTCGCGGAACTCAGTGTTGGGCACTGAGCTCCAGACCTCCATCCGAGTACCTCACCCCAGGCCAAAGGTGCCTGAGATGGAACACGACCTCTGACTGTCCTCTAGGCCTAGGCCGCCCAGAGGACCGACCCGAACCACCGCCCGCAGGCTGAAGGTGCCTGGGACTCCGACCCCGTGACAAAGATGGCCGGCCCCTTTATACCCTCTCCCAGCAAGCACAGCGGGTTCCCCGCCCCACCATACTGCTGCCGAGAGAGGACAAAAAGGAGGCCTGGCACACAGCAATGATTCAACCCCAACCCAGGGCAACAGCGCCACCCACTGGGCCGCAGGGAATTACACATCACTGATGTCTCTGCGAAGTTCAAATTACACCCAAGAAAGTACATACCCGCTACATATATATATATATATATATATATATATATATATATATATATATATATATATAATGTACTGTCTCATACTGTGTTGGGTCGCTTGGGGTGTGGCTGTATTCCATTGTTCTATTGTGTCTGTCTGCCTTAAAATATTATGGGATGTGCATGTGTATTTGCTGTGAGGAGGGAGGGGGGAATTCCTCCAACAGCTCTCCCTGCTGATTGGACAGTCTACTGATGAGAAGCTTGAATATCTCTTTGTGCCTGTGTTCAAATAAACAGTTCATGTTCAGCAGGCAAAACTAATACTGCCTAGTTCTTGGTTGTTAGCGGATGGAATATCTGATATCTATATTCAGACTGGAGGAAGCGTTATATGACGAAATCACTCAAGCGGAGTGTGGGACATTTCCTTACACAACCCAAGGTCTCTAAGCACCTTTCCTTTAGCCATAAAACCTAAGGAGAATTAGCCAGATCATTTTTCTGGTGATTTCAAACATTTTCTGAAATTTGTAACGCCTATATTATCTGCTTCCAGCTTAAGTCATATTCTTGAGGATCTGAAGCCCTGAAGATAGTAATTTATCTGCTTCGGGGGATTTTATGTTTTTGGTCTTGGTCCTTAGGATCCTTCTCTAAAATCTGTGTTTTTATTTTTCAAAGATATGTGCCAGATCTATTCTGACCCAAACTAAGCAGCTATTGCTGAAGTAGCTGTTTAAAGCTTTCAGCAGTGCAAATGTGTTGTAAAGGGTATTTTACAGGTGGGCCACTGATTCTCTTTGAAATTATTAAGCAATACAAAGCCAGTTTCTGGCTAAATTGTCTAAAAACTGATAAAATTGCAGGTGTTCAGACTAACCTTCACTGTTGAAAGAAGGGCCATCACATTTTTGTTATCCTCTAGCAAGGCAGGAAATTTCAATGTGTAGGTTGGCTTGGGGAATCAAACCTTGGTTACCAGATATTGTCTCCAGATCCTGACCATTTACATTAAATCAGGGATTTGTGTGTATCGTTGCCATGTCCATCTTTATGGATATAAATTAAATGCCCAAAGTTTGGGTGTCAACTTCTAGGCTCCCACCCGCCCATTCAGAATTCTTGCCATAGTAGCTACCTCTCAAATTAGTTTGATGCCTTTTTAAGACCTTTGGATTGCTTGTTCCAATAGGACAGATTGAAACATTGTCTTTTTGTTCATTATTGTAGTTATATACGGTAATCCAGGAATAGACTGAAGCAGGCATCAAGCGGTTAGTTGAGTAAATTATTTCTACCAATTATGTATTACATTTGAGATTGTAGGCCACACCCACCCGGACCAAAACTTCCCCAGATACAAATCATTAAATAAACACTCAAGAACCATTATTTGGCAAAAATTTTGGTCGCGACACCTTTATTGGTTTAAACAATTAATTTCCAATAACTGTTTATTATCACTCATATTTATTATCACTCATAACTTCAGATATATAATCACATAACAGATTTCTACCTGCTCAGTTATTAGAACTCGAGCAGTAGCTCAAACTTCAAATAACAATAACAGTCCCCCCCAGAATCCGGGGTGACCCAACCACATAAGAGGTGTACGCGACTAGGGCGGGAGGGAGGGAGCTCCAATCTTCTTCAGCTGTCAGCTCCAATCTTCTTCAGTTGTCCTGCAGGCAAGAGGATGAGCCCCACACCTGCTTACCCTTAAATAGCCCAACCCCTTGCTTCCAGAGTATTCCCTGAAACCTCATTGGCTACTCCTGAAAACTCCCTCTAGCCTCTTAAAGAGGCAGTAACCTGACTGACTAACACCTAATGCTGCTTAATAATTTTTATTAAATCCTGGGATGGGGAGGCCACAATCTCAAGAAAGTGGCCCCATATTGTGCCCCCTTTTTTCATGAGATTGTAGGCCACACCCACCCGGACCAAAACTTCCCCAGATACAAATCATTAAATAAACACTCAAGAACCATTATTTGGCAAAAATTTTGGCCGCGACACCTTTATTGGTTTAAACAATTAATTTCCAATAACTGTTTATTATCACTCATATTTATTATCACTCATAACTTCAGATATATAATCACATAACAGATTTCTACCTGCTCAGTTATTAGAACTCGAGCAGTAGCTCAAACTTCAAATAACAATAACAGTCCCCACACGACGGTCTTGAGCATCAAGACCGTCCCACCCCAACCGTCGCGGCCAACTCAATGCTGTTCTGTAATCCTAAATTAAAGATATCCATACCCACTTCCGACAAGTGAACACCATCCGACCTGTATAGACCCGGATAACCACCCTCCAGGTCCACATGCCGATAGGATAATCCACCAATCTGAGGCATGAACTTTTCCAGAGCCCTATTGACTCTTTTTCTCATCTTTTCCATAACTCTCCTCTGGTCAGAGGAGAGCCAGGAAAGACGAGCAACTACCTCGGAAAAAACTAGTGTTGTACCTGGGGAAGTAACAATAAAACTATGCAAGTCACGCTTGATCATGTATAATAAATCCAACGTTTTTACATTACCCAAATCATTTCCTCCCAAATGCACAACCAAAATAGAAGGCGGCGGCCATACTTGACATAACCTGTTCAAATGAAAGTACAGTTGGGACCACTGAAGGCCTCTGATACCTTTCCAAAATAACCTAAGAGTCCGGATGTAGAGATAAATTAGTTGTATAACTGCGTTGGGCTGCTCGTTTGTGTGCCCAGTAGATAAATGAGTGCCCCAGAATCCAAACTGTGAGCTGGGAACCTAGAATTTAAACAAATAAATTAGTACGAACATATAACTTAAAACATTGAGACTTCCACCTCCCCATTTCTTTAATATCAGAATCCGGGAACCCTAACCGGGCCGCCTCAGAGGCTGCGCCTATCCGAAAGGAGTGGGAGGAAAACTTAAAGTTATTTAAACCCATTCTAACCAAACATTTCTTTAAAACAGCATCAAATTGGTATTTGGTCAGGGGATGTAAATTGACGTGAACTAGAAAAAAACCCCCTCCGGAAGGCCTAAACCCTATAAATTGCCTAACCGTGGCTACCGGGCACATGAATGCCTCATCGTGCTCCCGTAGATTGACCCAACGGCTTTTTCCACATTGATCAGTTTTTGAATGTTGTAGCCAAATGTGAACACCCGACTGATCCATCAACACCTGATCAAAAAGAATCCCTGAATTACCCTGCTTATTTGCCGGCACCAACTCCGAGATGCGGAAAGCACCAAAAAAGGCCAGCACAAAGGCTGTCTTAAATAGCAAAGCTTCATACGGGGAAAAACAAACTGCTACCAAACTTTCGCAAAGGCCCCTGAGGATGTCCAGAGAGATCGGCCTCCTATCATCCGAGACATACGTCACTCTCTTGTACCCCTTCAGTGCCTGTTTCACAGAAAAATATGAAGTACAGGCCCTTAAACACAACAATCTGAAGAAAAATGAAATGCCGGCTAGCGTCTTCGTCACATGACTACTGGAAAAACGCTGCCGCATTAACATAGACAAAAATGCCAGAACATTGCCCTCAGAAGGCCTATTGAAATTAAAACCTGCAGTGCTAGCAAAGGACAACCAACTGCTCCATGCAGCGGTGTAACTGGACCAGGTCTTGGGAGCTAAGGAACCTCTAATAGCGTCCGTCACTGTCATCAAATCATCACCCACAAATGGTCTGGGCATGGGGTGCCCTCTGTGTCCGCTTCTGGAAGCAGAATCCGAAAACGGTCCATCTGGAAGCGAGACAGAGAATCGGCGATGTTATTCAAGATACCAGGAGTATACTTAACTTTCAACCAGATGTTGAATTTGAGGCACCTAAAAACCACCTGACGCAGTACTTTTATCACTAACCAAGAACTGGACGAAAGACAGTTAACCGCATACAGCACTCCTTTGTTATCGGATTCCACCAATATGCGCCTGTTCGCAAATTCTGAACCCCACAACTCCAAAGCCACCAAAATCGGGAACAACTCTAGGAGAACCACATTCTTGGTGGCCCCTGACCTTACCCAAGACTCCGGCCAAGCCGCACAGCACCAGTGCGTCTTCCATATAGCGCCGAAGCCTCTAGAGCCAGCAGCATCCGTGAATAGACAGAAATCTCGTGCTACCACAAAATCAGATTGAAAAAAGGACTTTCCATTATAGCAGTCAAGAAAACCAGACCAAACCTTCAAATCTTCTCTAAGCGGACTCGTCAGTCTGATGTGCGCCCGAGGCGATTTCAGACCTGATATTGCCATGTAAAGACGACGTGAAAAAATCCTGCCAACTGGCATGATTTGACATGCAAAGGCCAGGATACCCAAAAGTGATTGCATCTCCTTCAACTGTATCTTTTTCTTTTGCAACACCCTCGCAATCAACCATTTCAATTTCTCCAATTTTGCTACTGGCAAACAAAATTCTAACTTACAAGTATCTATTGCAATACCTAAAAATTCCAAAGTTGTGCTAGGGAGACGAGTTTTCTCTTCCGCCAGAGGGACACCAAAATCCAAAGCTAGCGCTTGAAATGATAGCAACAAATCAGAACAGATCCCAGAACTTGATGGACCGACAAATAAAAAGTCGTCTAAATAGTGAACTATGCTATCTGAACTGGACTGAACACAAAGCACCCAATGGAGGAATGTAGAAAACGTCTCAAAATAAGCGCAAGACAGCGAACATCCCATTGGCAGACACATGTCAAAAAAGTACTGACCTTCAAAAGAAAAACCTAAAGAATTAAAAGCTGATGGGGAAACAGGCAGGAGCCGAAATGCCGATTTTATGTCGGCCTTTGCTAACAATGCACCAGGGCCAAACGACCTAATCTTACTGATGGCCTCCTCAAAAGTGGCATAAGAAACTGAACATGCATCACTATTTATATCATCATTCAATGAATCACCTTTTGGATACGATAAATGGTGTATGAGCCTAAATTCATTAGGCTCACGCTTGGGCACCACCCCCAACGGGGAGAGACGAAAATTACAAAAAGGGGGTTTCTCAAAAGGTCCTGCAATCCTGCCAGCCACAAGTTCCTTACACAATTTATCTCTTACTACCTGAGGAAAATGATCTACCGACTTCAAATTCCCCACCATTTTACACCCTTCCCCCAAAAAAGAAGGTAGCGGAAAACCCTGAGCAAAGCCCTCAAAGAGCTAACAAGCCTTCTCCCTGTTTGGGTAGTTGTCCAGCCACGGGCACATTTTTTCCAGCCTCACTGGAGTGCAGGCTCTTGGGAAAAATATGCTGCGCCGAACTCGGACCTACGTGTGCGTGACGCTTAAAACATTTGGTTGCTGGATGCGCCCCAGCGCAGACAGAACATTCGTGTCGGTACTTGCACGACGTGTTCCATCGGCATTGACTATCATTAAATGCGAAACAGCAGCCTTTTCTAAAAACTGCTGCTGTAGGGGTAACCGTGGATTGTCTAGGTGCAACCGGTTTCTGCGGTAATATTAAGTTGAGCCACAGACCCACATCTTTCATTCCCCACCTAAGGGACGGGTGTATGGACAATTTTTGACGGAAGGACTCGTCATAATAAAACCAACCCAGGCCCCCAAAGTTCTTATATGCCTCTAATATATGATCCAAGTGCTGGAAAAGACCCCCACACCGTTCTGGGTACTTCTCTGCCATAATACCAGAGTAGATACAAAAGGCCTGCAGCCAATTGTTAAAAGACCTGGGGATCAACTTACGCCGCTCATCCTCCCCTCTCTCATCACCCCTCCTATTGACCATGGAATTATTATGAAATGGCAGGAGAGAAAGAATGTCTACATAATCCCCTTTCCAGATTTTATCCTTAATTGCGGCATTCAAATGGTATCCTAAAGGGGATATTTCACAGGGCATGACATCTTTCATCAATGTCTCAGGGACATTAACACTAGCTGTGTGTAATGACTCAGGAGGTAACAGATCATTAACAGTTAATAAATTACTATGAGGAGCAGACAGTACAGGAGAAGCAGAGGCAACAAGAGGGTTAACTGGCATAGAGACCAGAGCAGAAGGAGAAACAGCAGGAACTGACATTTTAGTTAAGGAATGAACCAAAGAGGACAGAGAACCTACTAAGCCAGTTAACATGGTTAATTGATTTAACTCACCCACTGCTGGAGGCTGTGATACAGGGTGTTGAACCTCCTGCTCCAGCAGTGCTCTGGGGTCTGGGACTTGTAGAGCTTGCCCAACTGATAACTGTTGAGGCACCTCTGTGCCTTGCTGAGAGTTACTTGTATGCTGCTGGGGAGACTGCAGCGCAGGCTGACTCCCCCTAGAGTCATTTGCGGGCTGCTGGGGCTGGCCCCGCCGTCTTGCTCCTCTTCCCGCTGGGGACTGTGAGCAGGTCCGCCTCTACTTGCTGCCGCGGCGGCCTCGTGTTGTCACGCCGCCATCTGTATCAGACCGTCCGTGTGGCAAACTAAACTCTTCAGCTGATTCCACAGCCCGACCGCAACGTTCAGGAGCTGCGCTCCTCCTCGCTCTCTCCCGCAGGGCGGGCACAGGCACTCCCCGCCCTGCGTCATTAGCATGAGAATGCTCACCGCCCACCTCTAAGCCGCCTCCTTCAGTGACCTCCAGCCGTACCTCTTCCTCCGGAGCTAGAGCCAGGCACTGACGTAGCCATGCTTCCCCGCCTGTGCTGCCAGCCTTCTCAAGTAACTGCTTCACCAGGGCTTCCATCATTAAAGGTAGGCGAACTGCAGAGCTCCAATCTTCTTCAGCTGTCAGCTCCAATCTTCTTCAGTTGTCCTGCAGGCAAGAGGATGAGCCCCACACCTGCTTACCCTTAAATAGCCCAACCCCTTGCTTCCAGAGTATTCCCTGAAACCTCATTGGCTACTCCTGAAAACTCCCTCTAGCCTCTTAAAGAGGCAGTAACCTGACTGACTAACACCTAATGCTGCTTAATAATTTTTATTAAATCCTGGGATGGGGAGGCCACAATCTCAAGAAAGTGGCCCCATATTGTGCCCCCTTTTTTCATTCCATTGGAAACCCATTTGGGTTTTGAGTACCAGTCAATTTCCTCAAGGCCCCAATTTTTTTTTATTCATTTCATGTCCGCTCTGTCAGGAGCAGTTTTTTCTTTTTAAAAAAAAAGAATGGCAGACTTCAACTGTGCTTTGTTTACTGAGGTCTTAACCAGATAACCATAACAAATCTGTTGCCATTAATTGGGGATTTATTTAATCAGATTTTGGGGGCTAGAGTTTTTATCAAGCTTGACCTACAAGTAGCATATAATCTTATAGGAATATGTCAGGGAGATGAGAGGGGGATAAAACAATTGATGGTATTCCAAGAAGCCAAACCCATCTTGTTAAAGAAACATTTCTCCTGATGTTTCACTAGTTATCTGCCTACAGAAAAACACTTAAGCATTTTTTCTTTTCCTGTTTAAATAAAGACCCACAGTCTTGCAACAGGTCTATAATAGTAACAAAGCTGGCCATCCTGGTTCTTTAAACAATATTAATCTCTAATCTGCCCAGATCAAAGTATGGGAGTTTGTAAGTCCCCTTCTCCCTGCTGGCCTTTTAAAGGGAATGCAGAGTAATTATGCACATTTTATTATAGTAAAAGCTAAAAAAAAATAAAAAAAATTAGTTTGGTGGGGTTAATATCAAATATTGTATGTGAATAATATGCATTCTCTTATCCAGCCGCTATGTGGAGCTTTAGGCCTCTTTTAACGTTTTCCTGCATCTCTTTATGTGCTTTACCAACAGAGCTTGTTGTTTATAGAGCTCAATACTCCAAGCTGAAATGTCCATACAACATTTCCCCTAACTTCAGTGGGCTCTGACTTTTCAGTCGAAGATTTTGTCTAATGCCGCGTACACACGACCGTTTTTCATGACGAGAAAACTCTAATTTTTTTAGATTGGTCGTGAAAACCAGTCGTTTGTATGCTCCATGGCAGTTTTCTCTACGAGAAAACTGCCCACAAAAAAATTAGAACCTGCTCTATTTTTTCTTGTCGTTTTTCCCGTCGCATATGTATGCTTTTCCGAGAGGAAAAAAAACGCGCATGCTCAGAATCAAGTATGAGACAGGAGCGCTCGTTCTGGTAAAACTAGCGTTTGTAATGGAGATAGCACATTCGTCACGCTGTAACGGACTGAAAAGCACGAGGCTGAAAGGCGCGAATCATCTCTCTCACCAAACTTTACTAACACGAGATCAGCAAAAGCAGCCCAAAGGATGGCGCCATTCGAATGGAACTTCCCCTTTATAGTGCCGTCGTACTTCTTGGCGTACGTGTTGTACGTCACCGCGCTTTGCTCAAGCGTTTTTTTTCATGACCGTGTGTATGCAAGGCAGGCTTGAGAGGAATCACGAGGAATCACGTTGAGAAAAATGTTGTTTTTTTTTGCATGACAGGAAAAACGATGGCGTGTACGCGGCATTAGAAACTAGTGCAAGGTTAAATATTTATTTATAAAGAAAGGATTATCTATACATTTTATAAAAATATTTTTTTTTTTTACACAAACCACTATGGGTTCCCTTTATCCCCTTTACCTATCTTTACATAGCAAATAACCCATCTAGCTATGCCTTCCCCAGTTGGTTTTATGTTATCTGTGCTTTAAAAAAATCAATTCAGTAAAATGGTTCACCTGCTCACATTCACACAATTTCCCATTGTCAACTTTACCAGCTGTTTATTGAACATTACTTAGATGAGTTATTGAAGAGAATGTTACCCCAACATTTCATATTCCTGATCTGTGGAATGCTCTACAACTCCACAGTAGCTCTCACAGTGACATTTGTCTCTCAACACTCCGACTCTTCCTGCAGTAAGGTTAACCCTCTATTGCCCCTTAAAGGGACCATAATCCAAATAGCGGTGAAACATAGCATCAATCCAGAACCCATCCTTGGCACCCTATACGCTATGCTATCCTCTGGCGGTTCGGAAAAGTTTACCATACTAAATATTATCTTAGTGCTGTTTTTTAAAAATTAATTCGCCCTCAACCTGCCTGTGTAGAGTGAAAGACAAATATCCCTTTAACCAAATAATGGAAGATTTCTTCTGATGCAAAAAAAAAGGAACACAGCAAAGGAAAGAACCATTAGGACATTTAAATCTCATGTATCACAACCAGACATGATCCCTATGGTATGACAGAGATCAAGAGCAATTTCAGCCAAAACATTTTAGTTTGCATCTAGCTTTCAGTTAATTGTAAGTAAAATTAATATACTTTAGGCTTTAATAAGAGGGACGAGAAAGGGGGAAAATTCCTCCTCATACAAAAATGTTACAATACTTATATGCTGAACCTGGCCCCCTATATATGCTCATGAAATTAATTGCCCACTTGTCTCCCTACTCCATAATCGGAAAACTGTGGAACACTGCTATGCCTACTGGGAGTTAAGAGTCTTTATGACATTCACCCCTTTCTGATCCACTAAGCGCTTCCCGAGGCTAGCCAAGCTTTGTCCATTTCCATTCTGGCGGAAATTCGGTATCATAACAGTAGCACATCTGTATTCTCAGAATACCCTCAGATCGTCCCAATAGTTAAAGTGGATGTAAACCTGATTCATGAAATTTGAGCAGGGCACATATATCTGCAGTGTTTTCTTATCTCTCTTCAAAGCACTATGACCCGTAGCTCTCTCCTGCTCTGTTCCTCTGTTATCAGCCTGATAACTTCTCACACGTTCTCCGAGATGGGAGATAAAAGTGTGTGTTGGGCGAGGTTGCTATAAATAGATTATCAGTCAGTTTGCCGTCTCAGATCAGAGCTGTGCACATTCCTTCCTTCCTTTGTTAATGAGGAGAGGGGGTGTGTGCCTTTCCTCCATCAGCTGTCTTGGCTTCAATGCAGTGCTAACCAGGAAGAGAAAATCTCCTAACACATAGAGCACTTTCTAAAGCATATACAGTATCTCACAAAAGTGAGTACACCCTCACATTTTTGTAAATATTTTATTATATCTTTTCATGTGACAACACTGAAGAAATTACAGCTTGTATAACAGTGTAAATTTGCTGTCCCCTCAAAATAATTCAACACACAGCCATTAATGTCTAAACTGCTGACAACAAAAGTGAGTACACCACTAAGTAAAAATGTCCAAATTGGGACCAATTAGCCATTTTCCCTCCCCGGTGTCATGTGACTCGTTAGTGTTACAAGGTCTCAGGTGTGAATGGGGAGCAGATGTGTTAAATGTTTTTCTTTACATAAAGGTGGGCTAGGCTATTATTAACCACTTCCCGCCCAGTCAATAGCATATTGACGTCCGGGAAGTGGTTCTGTTATCCACACTGGACGTCATATGACGTCCTGCGGGATAACACCCGCCGCGCGCCCGGGGGGGCGCGCATCGCGGCGATCGGTGGAGCGGTGGGTCAGTCTGACCCACCGCTACACTGATCTCGGTAAAAAGCCTCCGTCGGAGGCTTTTTACCATGTGATCAGCCGTGTCGAATCACGGCTGATCAGGAAGTAAACAGGAAGAGCCGTTGATCGGCTCTTCCTCACTCGCGTCTGACAGACACGAGTAGAGGAGAGCCGATCGGCGGCTCTCCTGATAGGGGGGGTTCGCGCTGATTGTTTATCAGCGCAGCCCCCCCTCGGATACCCACACTGGACCACCAGGGAAGCCCCCAAGGACCACCAGGGAAGCCCTAAGCATGTGGATGGCCCCCATGGCCATCCACATGTAGTAAAAAAAAATATATATAAAAAAAATATGCCAATCAGTGCCCACACATGGGCACTGACTGGCACGATCATACCAAGAAACAAATGTGTGGTGGCTGGCATTGCTAGACAGCAGTGTCACCAGTGCCACCTACTAGTGTCTATCAGTGCCACCTATCAGTGCCCATCCGTGCCCATCTGTGCCCATAAGTGCCCACCTATCAGTGCCCGTCCGTGCCACCTATCAGTGCCACCCATAAGTGCCCATCAGTGCCGCCTAAAAGTGCCCATTAGTGCCGCCTATGAGTGCCCATCAGTGCCGCCTATGAGTGCCAATCAGTGCCGCCTATGAGTGCCAATCAGTGCCGCATACCAGTGCCACATATCAGTGCCCATCAGTGCCGCCTATCAGTGCCCATCATCAGTGCCCATCAGTGCCACCTCATCAGTGGCACCTCATTGGTGCCACCTCATCAGTGCCCATCAGTGTCGCCTTATCAGTGCCCTTCAGTGCCGCCTTATCAGTGCCCGTCATTGAAGTAGAAAAGGTACTTATTTACAAAAAAAATTAACAGAAACAAAGAAAAACATAGTTTTTTTAAAAATTTTCGCTCTTTTTTTATTTGTTGCGCAAAAAATAAAAATCGCAGAGGCGATCAAATACCACCGAAAGAAAGCTCTATTTGTGGGAACAAAATGATAAAAAATTTGTTTGGGTACAGTGTAGCATGACCGCGCAATTGTCATTCAAATTGCGACAGTGCTGAAAGCTCAAAATTGGCTTGGGCAGGAAGCTGTATAAGTGGCATGGTATTGAAGTGGTTAAAAAGTTAGATGTTTTTTCCGACGGAATTCCGCTCAAGCTTGGCTTGCATACAGACGGTCACACAAAAGTTCTCTGAACTTTCGAGCGTTAAGAACACGGTAACGTACAACACTACAACGAGGCAAGAAAAAGAAGTTCAATGCTTCCGAGCATGCGTCAAATTGTTTCCGAGCATGTGTGTTTTTTTCCCGTCTGAATTATATATACGCGATCGGAATTTCCGATAGGAACTTTTTCCGTCAGAAAAATAGAGAACCTGCTCTCAATCTTTTGCTGGCGGAAATTCTGACAGAAAAAGTCTGATGGAGCATACACACGGTCTGAATTTCCGACCAAGCTCACATCAGACTTTTGCTGGAAGAAATTCCGCTCGTGTGTATGGGGCATAAGAAGATTGCCAAGACCCTGAAACTGAGCTGCAGCACAGTGACCAAGACTACATTGTAGCAAAGTGTAATTTCTTCAGTGTTGTCACATGAAAAGATATAATTAAATATTTACAGAATTGTGAGGGGTGTACTCACTTTTGTGAGATACTGTATACAGATGAAGGCAGCAGATATACAGTAGGGAGATTTGTTTCATCTTTGTGTATCATCTGAGGCTGTTCACTTCACTAGGTATATGTGAGGGTTTACATCCACTTTAACCACTTGCCGACCGCCTCCTGTACTTATACGTCGGCAGAATGGCACAGAAAAGCGCAGTCACATACCTGTACGTTGCCCTTTAAATGCCTGACGTGTGGTCGCGTGCCAGCGGCGCGCTCGCGACCCTGCCGCATTCCCCGTGAGTCGGACCGCGGTCTCGATCGCCGTGTAAACAAGCATCTCCCCACTCTGCCTAGTGACAATGACTGGGATCTCCGCTCCGTTTACTCAGTGCGAAGATCAGTGTCATGTGACACACAGCCCATCCCCCCTACAATAAGAAACACTCAATAGGGAACACTTAACCTCTACAGTGCCACCTAGTGGTTAACCCCTTCACTGCCAGAGTAATTTTCACAGTAATCAGTGCATTTTTATAGCACTGATCGCTGTAAAAATTACAATGGTCCCAAAAAGGTGCCAAAAGTGTCCGATGTGTCCACCATAATGTCGCAGTCACGATAAAAATCGCTGATCGCCGCCATTACTAGTAAAAAAAAAAATATTAATAAAAATGCCATAAAACTATCCCCTATTTTGTAGATGCTATAACTTTTGCGCAAACAAATCGAAAAAACGCTTATTGCGATTTTTTTTTACTAAAAATATGTAGAAGAATACGTATCGGCCTAAACTGAGAGAAAAAAAAAATGATATATTTTTTGGGGATATTTATTATAGCAAAAAGTAAAAATTATTGCATTTTTTTCAAAATTGTCGTTCTATTTTTGTTTCTAGAGCAAAAAATAAAAACTGCAGAGGTGTCCAAATACCACCAAAAGAAAGCTCTATTTGTGGGGAAAAAAGGACGCCAATTTTGTTTGGGAGCCACGTCACACGACCGCGCAATTGTCAGTTAAAGCGACACAGTGCCGAATCGCAAAAAGGGGCCTGGTCCTTTAGCTGCAAAATGGTCCGGGGCTGAAGTGGTTAAAGTACAAGAAAAGACAAAGAAATCCACATTTTGAACATTGCACCATAAACGCCCTGTAAAGTAGCATATACTGTATTTTTGAGTTAAATTATGTTTTAAGAAATTGTTCAGAGTACATTTAACATTTTTTAAAAGTCAAAACATTCCAATGGGGGTGCTTTAGATAACAGTCTAAAAGGGGATTTCTCTCACTTTGGAGAAATTTCATCTTTACATCTTGTGTTTACCAGACAGGAAATTAACAAAAATCTCTCAAATGGGATGCAGATGGCAAAAAAAAAAACTGCCAGGGGTTTTAAACAATCAACACACTGTCCAAAATGCAAGAATAGTTTTGGCTTTAGATATACTGCATTTTAAGGCCCCAGCACACTAGGGCTTTAGTAAGAGCTTTTCTCCTGGTAGGAGAGAAGCAACTTAAAAAATGTGCCTAAGCCATGTTTTTGCAAATGCGTTTAGGTGCGTCAAGAGCTTGGGATTTTATTCATTTCATTGGCCAGAATATTGAATTATTCTGGCCAATGAAATGAAAAAATGCTCAAGCGCTACACATGCATAGCGCTTGGGCGCATTTTGATGGGTTTAGGTGTGTTTTGGCATTTCTTTTAGGCTGGGTTCATACCTATGCGAATTGGATGCGGCTTACACCGCATCCAAATCGCAGAACATTTTAAAATCTATTACTTTTAATCAGTCTGGTTCACATATGTTCGTTGCATTCGACACTCCGCATCGCCCAAAAAACGTGTGCGTTTTCTAGGCAGTTCGGTGCGAATTGCAGGCACATATTCTTCTATGGGAACGCATCTGATTCGCAGATGCGTTCCGTTTTGAACAGGCATTCTCTCTCCCTCTTCACTACTCTTCACCCTGATCCGCAGCTACAACGAAGAGGAAGCACTGAACAGCTGCTTTTTCTCTTCGCACTGAGAACGGAGCTGGAATTTGCACCGGACTGGTGTGAATCCAGCCTAAAGCCCCGTACACACGGTCTGACTTTTGGCCAACAAACTTCATTTTGAGTAAGTTGGACCAACAATCCGACCGTGTGTACGCTCCATCGGACAAACTTTTTTTGTGTTTTCATTGGACAAAAGTTGGGTCTGCAAACGGACAAACTTTTGGCCAACAAAAGTCCGATGGAGCAAAGTCCGACCGTGTGTACAGAAAACCAACGGACTTTTGTCCGATGGACAAAACAACTAATGTTAAAATCAACCAACAATAGCAAAAGTTGACCAAAGGGTGGCGGTAAAGAGCAGAAAAGAGCAGAAAAAACACGTGATGTTGCAAAAAGTTTTGGGAAAGTTTGCAGAAAAGTCCTGTGGTGTGTATGCTATGGGTGTTCCCGGCCAACTCCGTTCGGACAAAAATCCAGGGAAAAGTCAGATGGAAGTCCGACCGTGTGTATGGGGCTTTAGCCAAAACACTCCTCTCTTGACCGCACAAGTGACGGAGGTTTTTTTCTGCCTCTAATCTGCCTTTAAACTCCTGTAAACCCTATGTGGGCATGAAACATATTGGATGATTTACTAAAGGCCAATAGACTTTGCAACGTGCAGTTGCACTCTGCAAGTGCAGTTGCTCCAGAACTTAGTAAATGAATGCCCAATCACCTGCAAGGAAAAAAAAAAAAAAGCATTTTTGCTTGCACATGATTGGATGATGGAAGTCAGCAGAGCTTCTGCTCATTTACTAAGCTCTGGAGCAACTGTACTTGCAGAGTGCAACTGTACCTTGCAAAATACTAAGTGCATTTGCCTTTAGTAAATCAACCCCGTAGGCTAACATGGAGAGGCAATCAGTGGCAAAAAAAAACACATCAAACGCCTGTAAAACAGCCTCAAGTGTGCATGAGACCTAAGGGAAAAATGGGTGAGAAATCATGTGATGATGAAAAGATAGCAACGGTAAACCTGGGCAGCATCCAAAAGATGCCCTACATTGGAACAGATATGCTTTGGCTTCTCTGCACCTGTCTTCTGCTTTTTGCCCTCGGGGTGTTCCTGTGTCTTATGTTCTCTGTACAGAAAGAAATTCTGCCAGTATCCCCTAGAAATAGTCTGTGAACATTACAGACTATGAAGTTGTAGTCAGAAGTCAAAATAAACCTGTACTTCAAATATACAATTTTCATAAGCTTTATTTCGTCTAGGCAAACAAAATATATTGACTTGCTCCCACTTTAAGCCAGAAAAGGGAAGGGTGTGTTATCTACAGCTCCCTTGTCAGCTGCTACATCCTGCTTAGTGCCTTCACAGCCTTTTATTTCCAAGGCAAGCCTTTCAACAATTGCTTTTTATACTTGACATTTTATGTATTAACATTTACATTTTTTGCTTATGATACATTATTACTAACAGCTCTTCAAATAAAATTACTAATTGGAGGATAGTATTGAAACACTGACAGAAGCCCAATGTTTGAGTCATGCTACTAAAACCTATACAGCCAAACATTCTAAAGCCTCGTACACACGGTACGATTGTTGGAAGGGGATTGCCTGTTGACAGATTGTTGTTCTAAATTCTTACCGTTAGTACGCTCCTTTTGACAATTGTCCAATTTTCAGCCAACAAATGTTGGATGACAGGCTAGTACATTTTCTGGGGACAACGGTTCCACGTCTGATTTTCGTATGGTCAGTACACAAATCTGTCACACAAAAGTCGAAAGTACAAACACGCATGCTCGGAATCAATGCTCACCAAACACGAAATTAGCAGTAGGGGCCCAAAGGGTGGCGCTCAAGAGCTGAAATTTCTCGTTGTACGTCACTATGTTCCTGTTTGTGGCATGACAATTGTGTAATGTTAGTATGCAAGACAAGATCCTGGCACACGGCCTTTTGACAAAAAAATCAGACGCTCAGTTGGCCAACAATCGTACCGTGTGTATGAGGCTTTAGGCTCCATGCACACTGGCTTAAAAATTGCTGCTTCTACAGGAGTTTTGTGTTTTTCCTGTAGAAGCAGCTCAATGTTATCCTATGTGTTCATGCGCATTGGGACGATTACAGGTATATTTTAAACTCAGCGTTTAGAGGCAGGAAAAAAAAACCTTCTGATTTGTGTTTCTGATTGGAGCTTTCTGGCAGAAAGAAACGCGAAACTCCTAAACTCGCCCAAACTGTATATAAAAACGCTCTATATGAGCATTTTTTCCTGCTAGGGGGTTGTTGTTTTTTTAAGCCCCATGTGCAATGGAGCCTTACACAACTATGTTAGGAAATATGTGATATCTGTTTTTACTTTCATCCATTCCTTCCAGGTACCTTACTACTATAAACTTAATTAAAACATATTAATTTTTTATAGTTTTCCAATAGGGTGGAATAGAGTTCAAATTGCTGTAAGGGTTTTTTTTTTCTATCTGTTACCCTACTGGGGAGAATTGCCTTCATTTACTGTTTTGGTGACAGTGAATCCTCCACCTCCAAGGAGAGAATGTAGTGATTTATGAGCAAAAAGTTGTAACAGCCAGGAATTTTGAACTGTAAGAAGTACTGTGTACAGTACAACTCTCAGGGGACAGCAGTAGCAAGGAAACAGGTGAAAGTTTAAAAACTGATTGGATAGAATGCGACAACCCAGGCTGTAGAGCATATTGTCAATCTGCCCAGTGCATGCACCAAGGTGAAGATGGAGGCTGCCATTACTCTCTGTTGCCAGATCTCATTCTCATTGGGCCAGATCTCATTCTCATTGGGCCAGATCTCATTCTCATTGGGCCAGATCTCATTCTCATTGGGCCAGATCTCATTCGGCCAGATCTCATTCTCACTGGGCCAGATCTCATTCTCATTGGGCCAGATCTCATTCTCATTGGGCCAGATCTCATTCTCATTGGGCATGTACACGCCATAATCTGGTGAGAGGAAAAAGCAACAGAGCTGATGAATGTTGTTGTGACCTTGGGTTGGCTGAACATTTCAGTGTAGTAGTCAATAAAAAAAAAGTATTTTTAATATAAATGGGGCACACATTTTGTATTTGTCTTCTGTGTGTTCAGTAGATTCTTTGTTTTCTACAGATGCTGATAAACTACCATCTAAACTGCAACACACATTTAATAAGAAATGTGTATGTGTCTGTTGTCCTACAAATTCTTGTGTTCTAATTTCTGTTACATATTTTACCTTTGGTCTTATATAGGAAATGGTACATAAACAGCAGCAATAATGTACTTCGATTGCACCCCTTGCTGTGAGGTGGTAAAATGGGAGAGGCACTCAACACTGGATTTATTTTATTTTCCTCGAAATAGTGTGATTAGATTTACAAGTGCTTTAATTTAAGTTGCAGGATCTGTATGTAGATGAAAGGGTTCTACAATGCTTTAGTCAAATCTATCTGCCACAGCATCCATATATTTTGTGTTTCAATCTTTTTATTCAAGTTTTGTCATACAAAATGTATAAAAGTCGCCACATAACATTGTACAGTCACAATCAACATTTGGGGTAACACAATGAAGATCACCAAGTGTAGGGGTCCTTGGAGTAGTCCGAAGCTCCGTAAAGCCGTTAACCCCTATTAGCATCGCAGATCATATCTGAACCGTCCACCCAGATGAGCCGCCCCCCCATCCATCTATCGGGGGGGGCGCAACTCAGCCGGCCGTGTGGGCAGCCCAGAGGTCTGATCAGACTGACAATGGTCCCGTAGGAGCTGAGAAAACAGGGAGCAGCACAAACCTCTAAGGTCTGGATCTGACTCCAAAAATAAACAATAAACAAATTTCAAAAGAGAGGAAAGAGGACAGTGACAAAGAATAGAAGGAAGGAGACAGAGTAAGGAAAGGACAGTTGAGGAGGGGGGAATGGGGGGAGGGAGGGGGGGAGGAGCCCCGATTCAGCATCCAGACATCTCAACCTAATCCCCTAGGCTATGCTGTAAACATCCCCGGGTCATTAGTTAGGTAACGAAGCCATGGGTCCCAAACTCCATGAAACAGTTTCATTTTATCTTGGGCCAGAGCGGTCAAGCGTTCGTTTAGCATCAACCAAGACAATTTGCCTTTAAGCTGATCGAATGGTAGAGCTGCCGATTTCCAGTTCCTAGCAATAGTGATTTTGGCTGAAATAAAAATAAATGTCAAGAGCCTCTTGCAGGACTTGGAGGCTTCCACATCTCCTCCCCCCAGTAGTGCTTGCTTAGCTGATTTAGTTAGGTTTAGTTGGGTAAGGGAGTAAACTAAATTATACACCCTGATCCAAAACCTCCGGACCTTTGGGCATGTCCACCAAATATGATAGGTGGTGCCCATCTGGCCACATCCTCTAAAGCACAACGGGGTAGCTCCTGAGACAAAAGTTGCCAGTCTGACCGGCACCATATACCACCTCAGTAGAACCTTATAATTGGCCTCAATTATTGAAGTATTGACGAGCGAACGAGATGCTGTCTCGGCTATCCTATGCCATTCGTCCAGATCCAGGGTTTCCTGCAAGTCGGTCTCCCATTGGACCATATAAGTCAGCTTTGTCGATACACTCAGCAATATCGAATATATAGCAGATAAATGTCCTTTAATTTTATCATAATTTTTGCATAGATGTTCCATGGGAGTTTGGGTTGCTAGGTTGTTCTTGCGAGCCAGGGTTTGTACATAATGTGAGATTTGGGCGAACCTATAACCCTCCGCTGGAGGCATTTGATGCCTGTCAGCCATAGTCCGTTCGGTCAGCATACCTCTATGATCGCACAAGTCAGCAATACACTTAAAACCCTTATTAGTCCACCATTCGAACGCTAGTGGAGTGAGACCCGGGGTGAATGCTTTATTTTGAAGCAGAGGTGTCAGTGGAGAATGAGGAGATTTGAATTTGTGAGATCTGGAGAGTCTGTCCCATAGTTCCAGTGACATGGATAAAGTAGGGCAAAGTATAGGAGGTCGCTCCTTGATAGGGAGCCATAAAATATAAGAAATAGGTTTGGGACGGCAGGAATAAGATTCCATAGCCATCCAAATGGCCTGTGCCTGTTGGGAGTGAAACCTTGTAAGTTGTGCTATCTGGGCAGCATAAAAATATTTTAATAAGTCTGGAAGACCAAGTCCTCCTCTCCGCTTCAACGTGTATAGAGTGCTCCTATTCACCCTGGGTCTCTTATCACCCCAAATAAACTGTAGTACTTTATTCTGGAATCGTTTAAGGTCATCACGGGCCAATGAAACTGGCAAGGTACGGAAGAAATACAATAATCGAGGTAGAACATTCATTTTAATTGAGTGAAGTCTGCCAAACCACGATGGCGGGTGAACCTGCCACTTAGCCATGTCAGCTGTTAGCCGTTTGAAAAGGGCTGGATAATTCTCTTTGTACAACTCACCAATAGATGAGGTCAGCTGTATGCCTAAATAAGGGAGAGCTGTGGATTCCCATCGGAATTGAAATGATTTTTCAAGCGTAGCCTGAGTGGAGCTTAGCAAAGATAAGTTCAGTGCTCTTGACTTACTATGATTAATTGCCAACCCGGAAATGTTGGAGAAAGGCTGCAAAATAGCATACAAGTTAGGTAGGGATGTGATCGGTGAGGTCAAGGTCAGCAACAAGTCGTCCGCAAAGAGTAAACATTTGTGTTCATAGTCTCCGCAATAAATGCCCTGTATATCTCTGCAGGCGCGAATTTTGAGCGCTAGTGGTTCAATCGCCAGGGCGAATAATAGTGGCGACAACGGGCAGCCCTGTCTAGTTCCTCTCCTGATAGGAAATGTTTGGGATGTATATCCTCTGAGCATTAGCGAGGCACTGGGGGAATCATATAATATGTGAAGGAGATCCAGAAAGCGTCTCCCAAATCCAAAGCGTGTAAGAACATCAAAAAGATAGTCCCAGGAGATAGAATCGAACGCCTTCTGGATATCCAATGAAAGTAACATTCCCCTCCTAGTCCCCTTTCCATCCCAATCAGACCGAACTGCCGAGATAAGGTTAATTATCCGGCGGGTTTGGTCCGATGCCTGTCTTGTCGGGACAAAACCTGCTTGGTCAGGATGGATATAACACTGAAGAAAAGTATTAAGTCTCTGGGCCAGTATTTTGGTTAGAATCTTAAGATCCGTATTGATCAGAGAAATTGGGCGATAATTGGAACAGTCTGTATGGTCCTTTCCTGGTTGCGGGATAACACTTATATAGGCTACATTTTCATGGCTGGGGAGCTTGCTGCCGCTTCTCAGGTCGTTAAAGTAAGTACAGAGATGTGGGGCCAGAAGATCGTGATATTTCCTATAGTAGTGACCCGGGAATCCATCTGGCCCAGGGGCCTTGGTAGGGTGTAGGGTTTTGATTGCAGCCCTGACTTCAGGCTCTGTAAGAGCACCGTCCATCAGTTCCGCATGGGCTTGTGTCAATTTAGGCAGCTGTAAGTCGCGAAAGAATGTGCTCGCTTCAGATGAATCGAACTTGTCCTGCACTCCATACAGCTTAGCATAAAATTTGTGAAATTCTCCAATTATCCGTTCGGGGTTCTGGGAGGTTAGGCCCGTGGATAGTCGTAGTTTAGGCAAAGTCGGTGTGTACGGTCGAGGAACCAGTTTTCTAGCTAACATTGTGGTAGGTTTATCACCCATCGTATAGAACCTGTGCTTAGACCAACTAATATGTTTCTCCGCTTGAGTAGTCAAGCTAAGATTTAGTGCTAGTCGAGCCTCGTCAATTTTATGCCTTATATCTACCAGGGGATTTCTGTGCTGTTCACTAAGTAAGTTATCTAAGTTAGTTTCCAGAATCTTATTTGCCTGTTCCCTATTGCGTTTAATCCTGGCTGCCACTTGTAACAATATGCCCCTAATCGCTGCTTTATGAGCTACCCAGTTAATTGCGGGGGATGTGTCCGATGCCTTATTAAGTCTAAAGTATTCCTGTATTTCCTTTTGAATCTCTAAAAAGATTGTAGGGTCATTCAGCAAGCTCACATTGAGTCTCCACGGGGAGGGTCTAGATTTAGTCCATAGCCCTGAAGTAGAGAGTTTTATCGGGGAATGATCAGACCAAGGGGTAGATAAAATCTTAACCGACTTAATAAATGGTAGCAAAGGCGTACGTACTAGAACGTGGTCTATCCTCGAGTAAGTATGATGGGCTTGTGAAAAGTGTGTAAAGTCTCTGACCGTAGGGTTATTTTCTCGCCAGGCGTCGATGAGGTCATAGAAATGAAACAGACGTGCAACCTTGCTGCTTCCAGTCGGTGGACGTTTCAATGTTGGTCTAGAGGAGTCCGATTTATCCATAATTCTGTCCAAGGGAATATTACTATCGCCTCCCATAATGACCTGACCCTGGACTTTGGGCATAAGAATCTTCAGCATTTTGCTAAAGAATTCCGGCTGTCCAGTATTCGGGGCATAGTATGATATAAAGGACACCTCCTGGTCATGGAGCCGCCCCACTGCCATAATATATCTACCTCTCTTGTCCTTAACGATAGCGATGGGGGTAAAGGGGGTCCGTTTCGAAAAGCAGATGGCTACACCGCCCTTCTTTTCCCGACCCCCTGCCAAGTAAAACTGTGGATACTTCCCATTGAGGTAACGGGGCGCTGAGACATTGGAGAAATGAGTTTCCTGCAATAGCAGGACTTCAGCCTTCTGTTGATGATAAAACTGGAAAGCCTTAGTTCTTTTAGTAGGGGAGTTAAATCCATGTACATTGTGGCTAACTATCGAATAGTCTGTGTTATATGTGGTGGCCATCGTGGTAGGGCAGAGCACTCTTACCTTGCATAATGAATGAAGCGAGAAGGGTCCCGATGATGATGACTGTTTGGCTATGTGACCTCTCAGACCATGACATAAGGGAAGGGCGCTGAACCGAGGCTCCGAAGAAAGAGGGGGAAGGGAGAGAAGGAAAAGGCATTAGAGAAGAAGAGAAACAAAAATAAAAGCAAAAAAACATATACATAGGCCTTAGGCCCAAACAACCAATATAACTCAATCCTAGCTGATGAATGAAGGAATGGGGAATAACCCCTGCCGGAGACAACATCCGGCAAATTAGGTGCAAGGGTACCATCCTTGTCGTAGGATAGGTAGTCTTGCAGTTGGGTGGCAAGCATGACCACCCCGACCCAAATATGATTACACTCTGTACGAGCAGGCTATTCGAGGTCATATCGGAAATGACAAAATCAATCAATACAGTTTTAACATAACAGGCTGTCTATAGGAACATGCATTCCCAAGGCCAGTGGCGCCGGGGCCGGAAGGGTCCCCATCGGTCGTTCCGGCCCCCGAGCCACAGCCCAACAGGGGAACACATTGCGGTCCGACTAAGGCCCCCAGACTGCTAAAAAGCAAAAAGCAAAATTTCTTCGACCAGGTTGGGCCCGTCGGGGTTGTAAAATATTCGGCTGGCAGCCAGGCCGAAGAACCAGGAACTCCAGTAACTTTGTAACCCGTGACTTTGTAACCTGTGAACTGTGAACGGTAACGATGGCCCCATCAGGCCCATAGTCCACCATGGGCCCAGGCCATATCCGTGCAATCAAGCACTAACAGTTCCCAAAAGGGGGCAAAAAAGCAAAAAGAGAGAAGAGCAATAATACTCAGGTATTCCGGCGAGCATTTCTGGCCTGTGAGCGTGTGCGATCCTGCCATATCGGGGAGAGGGGACGATGATCCAGACAAGGGGGAGATGAAATCGGAGTCGGAGAGTCCCGTGCAATGATGCCGAGACTAAGCAGTAGGTCTTCGCCTGCTTGGAACGTGGAAAAGGAGTGGGACTTTCCGTTGTAAGTGAATGATAACTTAAAAGGGAACGACCATCGATACTTAATCTGTTTGGCCATAAGTTGCTGGAGTAATGGCCGTAGGTTTCTGCGTTTCTGGACCGTTGATGGCGCCAAATCTGTAAAGAGCTGTATTGGTGTTCCAAATAGCGACAGGTCCGGCCTGTTGCGAGCCGCAAGCATCATCTTATCCTTAATGCGGTAGTGATGTGGCTTAACAATAATGTCTCGTGGTAGGCCGTCGGCCCTTGGGGCTGTCAGTGCTCGGTGAACGCGATCAACTTCCATGTGGTGGTTGGCTATATCAGGGATAAGGGTTTTCATCAGGTCTTTTACAGCCCCCTCTAGATCTGTGTGAGTTTCAGGGAGGCCACGCACGCGGACATTGTACCTACGAGAACGATTCTCCAAATCTTCAATTTTTGTGAATGCCTCTTCTAATCTATCCTGGAGGTCTGTCACCATGGCTGAGTTCTGGTTGACCCTTTTGATGGCTCCATCCACTTTGGTTTCAATTAGCTCAAAACGCTCTCCCAAGCTATGGATGTCTTTTTTCAGGTCAGTGGTGATTAATGTGCAGGCCTTAGAGAGCTCCTGCTGCAACATGGTGGAGAATCTGCCCAACAGTACAGCATCAGGGGAATAGTGTGAGAGCTGGGGAATTGGCATATCCTGGCTGGATTGGCTGGATTGGCTAATGAGGACTTCTGCTAAGTCTGCCATGTTCCTATCCATGGAGGAGGCAGGGGAGGCAGGGGAGTTTGGAGAGTCATGTCTATCAGCGTATATGGCTGGGGATGGGGGATGTGATAGTGACTCACCCCGCTGTCCGGTCTCCACCTCTCCCGAGGATTGTGAGGAGAATGGATCCCTAGTTGGCTCCAGATTTAGCTGCCTGTCTCCTCTCTGTGTAGCGCCGTCGGATCTGGCTGCTGCCGTGCTGCCTCGTGTGTCTGGCTTACCCGGCGCCATCTTGGATCGCGGCTGTGCTGTAGGGGAAGGCCCTGCTCTCTTCTGGGCTGTAGTTTGCGTATCGTGTCCTTTCCGCGGCTGCCCCTGTGCCCTACGGTTCATCGCCACTTCGGGGCTGGTGTGGGATCGGTCCTGGCTCACGGACCTCAGTGCCTGCGCTATCGTTAGCTCTGGTGGGTCGGGGTGCCGGGAGCTCGGTCAGCACACGTCCTTCTCCGAGTCCCCGCGCATGCGCACTTCCATCCATATATTTTGAGGTTAAATTACTTCTCCTAATCTCTTCTCTGATGGAAAGCTGCACTGCAGTATTGTATACTCCAATAGTTTGTTTTTCTTGTTTTGATTTCTCTTATGATAATAACCTTAGAAGAGCACCATGAATAAAATGTATATGCAAAAATTGCCACTATTCATTGTCAAAGGATAAGAGCTGTGTACCGTCTACAGCAGGGGTCTCCAAACTTTCTAAACAAAGGGCCAGTTTAATATCCTGCAGACTTTAGGAGGGCCGAACTGTGGTCATCAGGAGTAAAAATTATCCTGGCATCAGTGGGAGTAAACAATGCATCTTTGATATTAGGGGTGAAATGGCGTCCTATTGCTGGTGTCAGTGGGATTAATAGGTGCCCCATTGTTGGTGTCAGTTTGAGGAATAGAGCCATATTTTGGTGTCAATAGGAGGAATAGCGCCCCATCGTTGGGGTCAATGGAAGAAATAATGCCCCATTATTGGTACCAGAGGTAGGAATAGTGTCTTGTATCAGTAGAAGGAAAAGTTCCCCAAGGGCCAGATAAAGGCAAGCAAAGGGCCGCATTCGGCCCCAGGGCCGCAGTTTGGAGACCCCTGGTCTACAGTACACATGTACCTTATCTCTCTCTCTCGCTCTTTCTTGCTTTCTCTCTTCTTGCCCACAGCTTGCCAGTTCATAAGCCCTTAGGCAGTAAGTTCCCCCCTGCCAGGCAGATGCCCCTGTATACAGAGGTGCAGCAGCTGCAGGATGCTAAAAAACAGCGATCACCTGCCCAATGATGCCTGCATAGTTCTGGTCATATTATCATCCAGCCAGTAGGTGAGCAACACTGAGAATGGAGCATATACACAAAGGAACATAAGCCCTGAAAACCAATACTGAAGGGCACTGTCCTAATTCCACAGTCACCAATGACAGGGGACTATTCCTCCTCCCACAGACCCCTGATGCTAGGACATTTTTCCCTCCACTGACTACTGTTGCTAGGGTATTTGTTACTCACCACCTGGCCAGGGGAATTTGTTTTACTATCACTGTCGACCTTGTGGCATATTTTAATCCCACTTACCACCAGGGGCATTGTTTTTTTCACACTTATGCTGAGAAATGTCTTACTCTCATTGGCATCAGTCTGAACCCTCCAAACACAAGGACAAGGTTGTTTTGAGGCCCAGGACCTCTTTTCTTCCCAAGATGATTTCTTCCTTCAGTCTTAACCAGGATATCGTTCCACAATCTATCTGTCCTGCTCCGAAGCATTGAGTCTATCTCTCAGCTACAGCTCCCTGTTTGTTGTTCCTGAGTGTCCCCGTAAGGGACAACCTGCTTATCATTCCACTATCACCAAGAGATTCCCCCTGTCAAAGTGCACTCCGCTAGATCAGTCAGTGCAAACAAGTGCTGTAACCCATCTTTGAAATTGCTAAAATCTTAACAATACTTTAATATGACCTTATAATAACTGTCCTCTTCTCCCTATTTTTGCTATGTGCGTTTACCCCAGATCAGCAGATAAACTGGTTAGGGAGCTGTAGGAAACATCAGACCAGGTAGGACTCCAGTCCTTCACCAAGCCCAATCTATTTTTCAAAACTTTAAAGCAGAGCTCCACCCAAAAGGGGAAGTTCCGCTTGTTTGCCTTCTCCCCCTCTGCTGCCACATCTGGCACCTTTCAGCGTGGAGTGAGTACCTGGTTTTGCCGTGACGAAGTCAGCCGGAAGTCGTACACCCCCTCCTCATTCACAAAGCACAACACGCTTTACGCATGCGCAGTAGGGACCTGGCTGTAAAGCCGCAAGGCTTCACTGCCAAGATGGAGGCGGCAGTACCTCAGAGCCGCTTGAAAAATCAGCTCGGTTGAAGACACCGCTGGATTTATGGAGCGGTAAGTGTCCTAATATTAATAGTCAGCAGCTACAGTATTTGTAGCTGCTGACTTAAATTTTTTTCTGAAGGAGCCTGGAGCTCCGCTTTAAATGCCAGCTTTCATTTCTATCCTGTTTATAGGGAATTATACTTCTGAATATGCACAGTCTTTGCTTCATTTGTTTGTGTATTTACTTAACTTTTATTATGTGATGTTTTGTGATACATATATTTAGTGTAATATTAATAAATGATGTTGCAAATAAGAAATACTGAATACCTTTTTAAAGAGCATCTATATTATAAAAGAAAGATATGCAAATTAAAAGCACCTACTAAATCTGATTTCCAAAGCACTTCTTTGTGGTTGCTAACAAACCAAATCACGTACCCCATTCTTACTGTGTATACCTTGAGGATTTCATTAGGGAGGCATCACCACCAGAACTCCCAGTTCTGCCCAATTGACATATACTTTTATAACTATGGTGCCATTGTAAGTCAATATTTTCTCAATAATGTAGAAACAAAATAGGGAAATCAACTGCAAGTGACTGACACCATCATTATGATCTTTCTGGAGAAGGCAAAGACACATACTAATATGGGAAGATTTTGGCTCTGGAGTCTCTGAGAGATAAAAGAAGCTGCTAGTAATTCAACCTTATAGTAAAACGTAAAGTTGATATCCAGACGAAAAACTAAATAAACAGATTTAATACATATACAGGAGTTGTTTTACCTGCCAAAGGATTTGCAGTTACAGCCCCCTGTCCCCAGTCTGCTGCCTGGGCATTGAAAGAGCAGCAACAGACAGATGAGGTCATCTCCTGCTCACTGGTTTCTCCTCCTATCAGATTGTTCACCTTCTCAGCAACTTTGCATGCACCATCTCTGACTAGCTTCTAGTACTGCCCCTTCCTCTTCCATTGTAAGTGCAGCTGTGTAGGGATTGCAGGAGGATGATGCCAGATCAAATTCATTTACACTAGTACCTGAACATTAAAGCACATTTAATAATATGTATCATATTTTGTGCATTTTATATCTCCTTGAAATTCAGCTTTTAGCAGTTTTGGGTGGTGTTATAGTTAAAAGTAATTATGTAGTTTATAAATATACTCTTTTATAGTACTATTTTTTTTTTAAATGCATTTTATTTATTATTATTTATTTATTTCATGTTATTTTCAGTTAAGTCCAATGAGGTTTGAAAATTACATTTACATGGCTAAAAAAAAAACTATTCTCTTCACATTTTGTAAATTGAGTCTTGCATAGTATTGTCTATAAATGTGCAAATGAAAAACAGTAGTTCTTCAAAGTGAAAGAAAATGTGTAGCAATGTCTAACCTATTTAGACTAAGCTTATGTGAATAATAGACTGCATATTATTACTTGAAGACATTAACCTACCGTTCTTTTCTTTTTGAAGGAGAGGAAGATCCATCTAAAGAGGTACTGTATGCACATACTCTGATTGAGACATTATTTGCTATTTTAATATATCACAAAAAGTAAATGTTTTTAGTAATAGGTTACAACGCATTGCTATTTGCATCTTTAATTTAATTATAAATGGTGAATATACATGAGACTCATATCAAAAATATAGATTTAGGAGCCAAATGATATTTATGTTTGCGAATTGAACATTTTGTGAGAAAATGATCATGAGATAATATAAGGGGGGAATTATGGACTGATAATTCAACAGCTCATCGTTTTTGCTGAGAGACCTGCCTTATATTTTACAAATTTGCAATCTGTCTGCTCATTCTTTGTTAAATTTAGCAACAATAGCAACAACTATAGAGCACCAGGGCTTGCCAGATTGGATGTAAAACTACATTAAAGTGTATGTCAAAACAAAATTTTTATTCTTGGTTTTGGATAGAGCTGGGAAGGTTTAGACCCTGTCAGGTTTTTATTGCTAACTGAAGCACCACTAGAGAAATATCCTCTGTTTCTGTCCTGCTGACCAGACCAGACAGACATTGAATGAAAATTTCCAAAAGCAATGTGGAATAGGGGAAAGCTATAACCCATGTCAGATTTTCATTTTTGTACCAGTGACAGGTTTTCCCCTACGCTAACCACACACATTGCAATCTGATTGTTCAATGCTTTAGATCTACCAACAGTTCTTAAACTTAAACTTAAACTGTCCCTAATTCACAAAAATAAAACAGTCACCTTGTAAAAAAAGAAGCAGAATAGTTAGCTCTCCAACAGGCAGTGAGTTCATCTTCAAGGATTCCCAGTCCCCTTCTATGCAGTATAGTTCTTCCTACTGTCCTCTTTTCTTCCAGATGCAACCATGATCCTGGTACCATTTTTTAGAGCCGGCAATCAGCCTTCCAGAAAAAGTGATTCAAGCCATTTTAAAGCCGCCAATCACATTTACAGCACTCAAACGCACTCTCTCATGAATTCTGCTGCCAGACTATCCACCTTAAAATACTAACAACACACAAAGCCATCCACAACTCAGCCTGAGCTAAATTACCAGCATTGTCTCAAAATATTACCCAACCCGTACTTTTCGCCCTTTTCAAGACCTCCTGATCTTTATCTCCCTTATCACCTCCTCCAATGCTCACCTCTAGGACTTCTCTGGGGCCTCTCCCATATTCTAGTACTCCTCACCCCAAGCTCTCTGGTTATTTCCTACCATGTCAACCTCCCAGCCATCTTGTCTTGTATTGTATTGTAACTGTACTGTCTCCCTTTATTTGAATCAAAAAGGGCTGGCAACTCGGATTCTCTTGAATAAAAGTACTTTATTGGTTACATGGGTACACAGGTACAGGCTAATATCTGATGCATTTTGGCTAAGAAGCCTACATCAAAGTCTCCCTTTATTCTGTAAAACGTTGTGTAAGCTGTTGACACTATATAAATTCTGTGTAATAATAGTAATGTATGTGTATTTTTTCCAGGGCTCTGGAGGTGGTGGCTCACTGAAAGTGGTGCATTTTGGACTGGTATAAAATGACTATATTCTGATAGTGAACAGAATTCCACATTTCAATTTTCATAGTACCCTGACATTATTTGAAAACATATTTGATGTAAATTGTAAAATATGTAGTATATATATTGAAATCTTTTTTTGTATGACTATTAAAGACAACCTAGATAAATACACAGAGTCCTAAATGATACTGTAGCAGCGCTTCTTTCAAAATAAATTTCTGAAAGTCCTCTATACAAGTTCAAGTATAGGTAATGACAATGGTGCAGATGGTTAAAGATGTGACTGCAATAATATTGATTGTGCCAGATTATTCCTTTATCTCCAGTTGTTCACCACGTGGGGGGAAATTTAAATTCCCCTTAAGGGGATGCACTTACCAGAGGTAAGGTTCAAAAAGGCATGAACCAATAGTCCACATCCGACCTGGTCGCTGCAATCTCCACCAGCCACACTGTTATGTTGAGGTCCGTATGACATATAAGGCAAAAATAAATTCTGCATAGGGTAGTACTGTTAAAAAACCTTTATTTAAGTCCCCACAGCCCCCCTTTTATACATATGTGCGTACCACAGTGCAGATGTAAATACACAGTGTTTAAGGTGACTAAGTGCCCTCTGAGCAGGAATAGTGAACGGCGGCGCCGTCTGGGTTACCAGTAACCTCGCGTCCTTCTCCTCACTTCCTGGTCTGT
This sequence comes from Rana muscosa, assembly GCA_029206835.1. NCBI lineage: Eukaryota > Metazoa > Chordata > Amphibia > Anura > Ranidae > Rana > Rana muscosa. Next base: position 165,173,907 of record CM055121.1, on the reverse strand, counting down.
GGAGCGCATCTGTCGTCACTTCCGGTGATTGGTTAGAGAGTCACGCCCTGACGCGTTTCGTCACTTCCGGACTTCGTCTGAGGGCGTGACTCTCATTACCAACACCGAGTTTAAGTAAGGACTGACTCCGCCCCCTTGTCCGACGTCAGGCGCGACTACGTGTGTGCGCCATGACCGGACATCCGCCCGCAAGGTAAACATTGCCAGCTTAGGAGCGGAAGTACTGGAACGGCCATATTATGTGTGGGATGCAGTTGTGTATATCATTAGTCAGCCAGTAATTACACCAGCGGTCCCAACTTTCACCACATGAATTACATATCCCACTCATACTATGTGTTTGACGGACAACAGGTGCTTATGCAGCAAACCAATGTCTATCATATGTCCACAGGAGGGGAAGGTCTGGTTGTAAATCCGCTGCCGTTGCCCTCATACACTGACCGATTTGTTTGGGACAATTTCCATCGGCTGCAAACTGGCAACTACATCAGACCACCCCCACTCTGTGTGATACAATACAATATAAAATAACGGTCATGTTGTACATAATTCCTTATATTAATGTACGGACTGCTATGTTTCATATACCTTTAAAAAACGTCTTTAAAAAAACGTCTTTTTAAAACCATTTTTAAAAAAAACATTTTCTAAAACACCATATATACATGAGAGGGGGCGGAGGCGGAGTCAGTCCTTACTTAAACTCGGTGTTGGTAATGAGAGTCACGCCCTCAGACGAAGTCCGGAAGTGACGAAACGCGTCAGGGCGTGACTCTCTAACCAATCACCGGAAGTGACGACAGATGCGCTCCACAGACCAGGAAGTGAGGAGAAGGACGCAAGGTTACTGGTAACCCAGACGGCGCCGCCGTTCACTATTCCTGCTCAGAGGGCACTTAGTCACCTTAAACACTGTGTATTTACATCTGCACTGTGGTACGCACATATGTATAAAAGGGGGGCTGTGGGGACTTAAATAAAGGTTTTTTAACAGTACTACCCTATGCAGAATTTATTTTTGCCTTATATGTCATACGGACCTCAACATAACAGTGTGGCTGGTGGAGATTGCAGCGACCAGGTCGGATGTGGACTATTGGTTCATGCCTTTTTGAACCTTACCTCTGGTAAGTGCATCCCCTTAAGGGGAATTTAAATTTCCCCCCACGTGGTGAACAACTGGAGATAAAGGAATAATCTGGCACAATCAATATTATTGCAGTCACATCTTTAACCATCTGCACCATTGTCATTACCTATACTTGAACTTGTATAGAGGACTTTCAGAAATTTATTTTGAAAGAAGCGCTGCTACAGTATCATTTAGGACTCTGTGTATTTATCTAGAGTTTTTTCTATACTGTCTTTTTTTATACATCATAACTTTTTAAGCAGCTGCTATTTGGAGTATTCATTGTTTATCTATTTCACTGTTATCTCACTGACTGTATCTTAAGCGCTGAGCGGTGTTTTTATTAGGAGGGCCGTTTTTTAAAACACCATTTGGTGCACATTAAAGACAACCTGTTTTACAACTTCATAGTAGTTTGTTTCTGTTGTATGTGTATTCAGTGTGGCACCTTAGAGCAAAATAATTTGTTGTAAAGTAAATCCTGCCTGCAGAAAGTGGCTCAGTTACTGTTACTTAACTTAGAAACTCCAATGAACAGGTAAAATTAGTCAGTGAACTAATGCTATATAACATAACACTGTACCCTAAAGCCCACCTCCAGACAAAATCTATCTGTTTAGAGTTTGTTAAATTGAGGAAAAGTTGGGATTGCTTTATTGTTGTCTGTGTCCACCAAAGAGGTTTTCCTTCACTTCCAGCGTGGTCACCGAGATAAGAAATTAGCAGAATCTGCCTTGGTGGACTCAAACAGTAATGAAAACACTTTAGTAGCATGGGGACGGTTTGAACCATTCTCAGGATTTAACAATGTCAGCTCTCACACCTGTATACTCCTTTTGAACCAGAGCATCTGTACATTTATTATATGCACATATTGATTGCATTGAATTGGCAAAAACGTTATCATTAGCCTGGAACTTTAGTTAGAAAATAAGTCCTGATGGATTACTTTTTGCTCTGCACAGTCTCAGTTGTTCTCTATTTTCAGCACTGCTCCAACAATTAGATTGCTAAAAAAAATTGCTTCTTTTAGTATGATTCATGTTCGTTTTAAAATAACTATAATTTTCTCATTTATAATGGCAATAAAGTTATGTTTTTAGTGCAAAGCATTACGAATTTATTTGTTTATTATATGAGGTTTTTTTTTTTTGTGCAAAATGTAAAAAATGTATTACTGCGCTAATCCTAAAATTGTGAATAAATTAAAATGCTGCAACTTTTTATGTGAGACACACACATTGTAGCATAACGTAAAAAATATAAGCTGTGCAAAATCAATGTGACCAAACAAATTTCTCGTGAGATATTTTATAAATGCAGAGAAACTATGACCCCTCTCTGCCACAGTGATAAATATACAAAACCATGTGCAAAAAAAACAAACAACTGTGAATAAAAGTTCAACTGAGTGAGGGATGAACAACTGGATGAGCGCTCTCAATACCCAAATCACTCTAGATGGTTATAAGGAGAAAAGGGAAGGACTGATTGAACCTTCCAGAAATGTCCAATCCACACTGAAATGTCCCAATATAAATAAGATTCCAAATGAACGTTCAAAAGATGTAAATTCCTTCCACCCAGATTCCACGGTGACATATACAAGCACCCAAGAAGGAGTGAAGACAGTTAGATAAAGGAATCCTCCACCAATGAATCACTGCCGCTAACCAGATTGCAAGATCTCTTCTTAGGGAGATCGTACACGCTTGTGGCTATTTACCCAGCCCTGGGTCTCTGCACCTTAATGTTAGAGTACCGTCAGGAATTTCCTACCAGGGTATCCGCAACAGTATGAGTGTTCATTCCCCATGTAAATTTAAAAAATGCCACCATAATGTAACTCATTAAAAACATTTATTAATAAAAAGCAATCGCATTGCACTTACAATTGTGCTGATGGTAAATAGGCAGTTCAGTATTTCAATTCGAGCCGGCCGGCTCTCAGTAACAGCCTGTAGCTTCCAGGACTGGCACAGTACGCAGTGACGTCAGCACGCCGCTTCTCCCTTTTTTTTTTTTTTTTTACTTTTGTACATTTTTAATACTAAAAAAGATAAACAAAATGCATTAAAAAAAGTTTAGTTACCAATGGTAAAAAAATTGAAAATATATTTAGAAATACCGCTAGTTTTTTTTTCTATCTCCATGGCATCACAGATTAACCCCCACTCCTTCCATTCAGTTAGGACCACATACCAATATAGTGAACAGCCCTCCCAGAGAGAGCATTTCATAATCAGACACTTCTCAGTTACGAGGGTGGGATATATGTGATGTTTTGGAGATAGAAGAATGGAAATTTCATAAATTTTCAGTTTTCCTGACACCTCTCTGGCAACACTCTAACAGAAATTAACCTAAGAAATGAGGGAGGGATGCAAAAGTAATGTTAATCTTAGGAGTTGGCTGTGAGAACTTATTAGCCAAACTCCACAATGGTAAGAGAAGAGAGATCAACATGGTAATGAGAACAAAAAGTATATTGAGGACCATAAAACTGTCTTACAGATGGGCTCTGCTGGCTTGTCAGGAAGCTGCCTAAGAAGTCAAAATACTGTGCGTGGAATAGGTGGTCACCTCCTTTGACACTGGCAGAGCTTTAACTGGTTAAATCTAATATATTACTTTAATGACCCATGAAGCAAGAATTCTGGAAGATGCTTCCTTCTCTTTATTCTTCTTCTGTGGGATGATGAACAAATGTTCCAAGCATCTACTTGAATCAGTGGCTTCCACATAGGCCTTGAGGATTCTAGCAATGTCCAGCAGATTGGACTCCCTTCCCTAAGACAGCTGGAGAACAGGAAGAACCAGTTCACAATTTACATAAAATGTTGAGGCTACTTTTGGAAGACATTGCAGCATTTGTACTAGAACCACCCAAACTTGGTGGAATACCAGGTAAGGTTCTTTACATCCAAATGCATATACTTTAAAGGGTGCCCCGTGAAATAATCCAGCAGCATAGGTAAATCCCACTTGGGAACAGAGTTATCCTAGGGGATATCGTGTGGAGTGCTGCTTTTAAGAGCTGACCCACTAAGGTGGTAGGTGTCTATTGTAACTTAGTGAATGCTATTAGAGCTGACACCTGCACTTTGAGAGAACTCAAACCAAGGGCCTTGTCCAGGCCCAACTGCAAAAAATGCTAATAAATTGTGCACCTGGGGCTCCACATGGTCAAAAGTCACAGCTAGTGGCAAATTTAATAAAATGGTTCCATATTCTGTTGTAGATGAGATTTGTACCTGCTTTCTTGTTTTTAGCATAGTCTCTGTTTCTTCCTCTGTACAGCCTTGCTGTGCTATCTTCACTCTTTAAATAGACAAATTTCTACCCTCAACCAAGCAGGGAAAGGATGAACAGCGTATCCTTGAAATAACAGTTCTGGAGCCTTGCCAGTGGGATTGGCTGCCAGAAGTGGAAACCCCAGGCATCTTGGCCAAAATGTCTAGATTGCCAAAGCCACTACTGTTTCCTACTACATACTTCTGATAAACATGGCTAATAGCAAAGTCAGAAGAAAGGCATAAACCATTCAAAAAGGCTAAGGTGAGGTCAGCGCAGAAACAACTGTTGCCTGGGTATAGGGTAACCTTGACATAAACTTCTGCAGCTAGATGTTTTGAGGAAACACAAAAGTGTTATGCTCAGGGCAAACCCACTGATGTATCAGCCAAGCAAATACATCAGGGCTCATTCACTGTTGTCTATAATTGTTCTGGACAAGTAATCTGCTTCCTGATTCTATTTCACTGGTATCTATGTTGCCCCTCCTGGCTGAGGCCAGGAGAGCATGCTGTGCACTCTAGCTATCTGCTCCATAACACAAACAAACTAAAAGAAAAGAGCTATACGACCATCTGAAAAGGGTCACTGTCACACTTACCTGTCCCTCACTACCGCTGTGTGCAGTTGCCATTTTTCAATCAATAATAGAAGAGGCGTTGTCTTAAACAACTAGTGTGCAGTTTGCTTAATGTTAATGCAACATGTCCACAAACAAAAGCCAGACCACTGTGTTTCCTAGCATATTTTATAGTGTTTCCCAATGTCATCTCCATGACCTCCTTTGTTCCCAGTGTCTGTCAAGCTGGTAACCAGCTCCCGTGTGACTGAGTGATCCCAACACTCCCTAGTGTCTTTTTTGTTTCTAGCCTGCATCCCCTGTGATCCTCAGGTTCCCCAGGCCGTGTCCTGCTCCTGTCACCCCATGCAGTCCTCCAAGAATCCAGTCTTCTCTTACCACCACATCACCCTCTGCACTCTTTGGTGACAGCTCAAAATTACAGATTTTCCCTCAATTTCAGTCCTGGTGGCGGGAACACAGATAGCAATAAAACCCTAACTACAGATCTAATACCTCACCACACTTTTCAAAAAAAAATTCTATGTTTTGGCTTTTTATATACTTTTTTTTCCTGATCCGCTGACTCACCCACCCTCAATCCTGTGCTCAGTTCTGAAGTAGAAATTAGGACAAGCCTTCTCTGTGTGGAAGTATAATATATACTTTACTTAATAGAATATGTTAACATAGTATATTTTCCTAGCACTACACAAATGTCCTCGGCTTACGCTGAAAAATATGTAGACTAATATATTTCCTTGCACACGTAATCTGTATGCTGTTCCTTAGCTATGATGTAACTAATCACAACGAATATTGTTTCCTTGACTGAAAATGTGCATGTGTTGGCTTTTTAACCTTTATTTTATTCTCCTAATTTCCTTTTATATTCGAATACACCAACTAATATGTAATCGGCTTCCATTCACTGAAAGCACAGGGCCAACGCTGAGGTGGCAGATGAACCAATTGTTCCCATTATGTGCAATATATTTCCATATTATTACCTTTTTTTTTTTTTTCACAGACCTTCAGAATTGTCCCCATATGAAGTGGGAATGTTGATGTCATTAACATGTTCCTGTGTGGAAGAAAGCCTCTATCACTTAGATAAGATATTTTGCCTTTCCTGCAAATTATATCTCTGTTCTAGCAATCCACCCTTGTAATGCAGATTTGACTTCCACTTAAGTCGGTGAAAGGCGTTCTATTGAGATACTAGCAGATAAAATCTTCCTTCAGAATACCTCCATGAAAGAGCAGCCTTTTGCAGGCAGAATCATTTTGCTAAGAAAGCTCTCAATTTTCCTAATCTGGAACTATAATCTTCCTCAAATAACCATTATTTTTCCTTTAAGAAACATATAAAGTCCTTTTATCGTGCATTCCAATTTGATCTTACGTTTCTTTTGCGGCTGAAATAGCGTATAAGTGTTAACCTTTTTCCACCATTATACAATTCTCTGAAGTGAAAGAAATCAGACATTTTCCTTTTTTTCAGTGATATCGTTTCCATTTTGTCGGCAGGAAAATGGCTAATAAAATGGATTTTTGTGCTGGCAGATGGGAATTTTCTAGCGAAGCACAGGTGCTATGAGGTAATTTACTAGCTATTATTTGTTACTGAGCAATGCCAGGGATAAAGCTCTTTATTTCTAAAGTGACGTGTAGGATTCCCAGTGCTCATTAAAATATGCTCTATTCTGTGTGGATGAAATCATAAACCAACTCTATCTTTCAAGATTTAATTATTTATGCTGTTAACAATGAGTTGACCAGCAACCTGGCAGAGTCAGGTATAATCTATCAGTTTGTTTCTTGACAATAAATGTCAGGGAGAAGAGGGGTTGTTCATAAAACCATCTTGTGGAATTACGCGCACGTGTCTGCATGAATGTCTGTATTAAATAGTATTTATAGCATAATCGGGGGACTTGTATTGGTTATAAGCTTATAAACATTAGGATTATGTGTCAGACTTTGAAAATACACAGATGGTGCTGTACTTAGCGGGCATAGGATGTTTACTCGATCCGGTGTACTTTCAGGCACATTTGGAATAAAAAAGAATGCTGTTCTTTTTGTATTATTTCGTCTTTTTTTTTTTGCTTTACAATCCTTGTTCTTTTTGTTAATATTTTAAATAAAAGGAATTGATCTGCACAAATGATCTTTCTGTCTGCATCCCACCAACTTCATCACTCGTAACTATCCATTAATAAACGCCAATTTGTAGTTTAGTATTCAATTATACACTATCTTGTCAAAAGTATTGTGACACCTGCCTTTACATGCACATGAACTAATGGCATCCCAGTCTTAGTCCGTAGGGTTCAATATTGAGTTGGCCCACCCTTTGCAGCTATAACAGCTTCAACTCTTGTGGGAAGGCTGTTCACAAGGAGTGTGTCTATGGGAATGTCTGACCATTCTTCCAGAAGCTCATTTGTGATGTCAGGCACTAATGTTGGATGAGAAGGCCTGGCTTGCAGTCTCTGCTCTAACTCATTCCAAAGGTGCTCTATCGGGTTGAGGTCAAGACTACGTGCAGGTCAGTAAAGTTCTTCCACCCCAAACTCGCTCATCCATGTCTTTATGGACCTTGCTTTGTGCACTGGTGGGCAGTCATGTTGGAACAGGAAGGGGCCATCCCCAAACTGTTTCCACAAAGTTTGGAGCATGAAATTGTTCAAAATGTCTTGGTATGCTGACGCCCAAAGAGTTCCCTTCACTGAAACTAAGGGGCCAAGCCCAACCCCTGAAAATGTGGGAGATTTTAGTCAAAATAAAATACGACTAAAAGTAAAACAATTCAGATGACTGAAATGCGACAAAACAAAAATGGCATTTTAGTCAAAAGACTATGACTAAAACTAATTTGAAATTTTACATCAAAATTAACACTGGTACCCAAAACATAGTAAATAGTAAATTATAGTAAATATAGTAAATATAGTAAATTAATAAAATATATCTCTTTATTCAATAGGGATAAAAGATATGAACACAGTATAAAAGATTACAATTGATTACATCAAGGGTTTATGTAACATGTATAAATTCCATCATGTGGAGATCTCTTTAATATCAGTCTGTAAATAATTAAAGGAAACAAACGTACAATCCAAATGAATATTGCAATTACTTACAAAAAGCCCAATGATGAATAAATAAAAAAAGAGGATGCCATTCCACAGAAAACCCTAGAGTGCAGACCCTGTGTAATGCAAGAGATGCTAAGCCCAGCCACACCCTCAAATGAAAGAGGGAATGAACAAAAAGAAAACACACAATCATGTCACTGTAGGATCAAAAAACAGTTATAATTAACTAGTAGTGAATGTCAAATTCACTGCTATATAAATATGCGTCAAAGGCAAAATATTTTTAAGTGTGCCACCCTCCACATTATTGTAGCTGCAATTCCATTTGTAAAATGGCTACGTCCTAAGAAATCTAAAACCCTTCCATGGCCGGAGGTCTTTGAAATCTAGCAAATTTAGCAGCATAATAATTACTGTATATAATCATAATGGATTTGCTCACCTAAATAATATATTTCTCAGAACATACTGTATAAAAGTTTAATTTGGCACACTGTTTTAATAAATTCCCTGCTTATGTTTTTTTTATTATTATTTCTAAAAGCTGTTAAAATAAACTATTTTTTTTTAACAGGTAAGGTGAAAATAATTACAACCTCGTAAGGGGGGAGGGGGTTGCAGGCGGAATCTGTCTTATTTAAACATCAGATATCTAGGGTCTGGTGTTCTCTTTGCTAGTGACACATGTGATGTCATCATGAAATGATCATACAAACCCTCTAAGCCCTTCAGAAAGAAGGTTTTGGAAGCCTGTAAGTCTGGCAAGGGATTTAAAAAGTTTTCTAAATGATTTGAAACCAATTTTGCTGTAAGAAAAATAATAAAGTGGCATATATTTCTCGCATCTGAAACGGAGAACAGGGATCAAAATAGTTCAGTAGGGATCGGATGAGATTCGATCCATATATGGGCAGCCTGATTGTACCAAAGTTGATCCATCGATAGACTTGGATACTACCAGTCTCTGATTTTTTACATGCAATTACTGCCGACGGCTATAGCCGCTAGCAGTAATTATTGTGTTCTGCCAGCTGGGAGGGCTCCCCGCGCCCCCTACTGGCAGAACACAATAGCACTGCGAGAGGCATTCCTCCATCAACACTAACTGTGTTGATAGGGGAATCAAGCGATTTTCTTTCCTTCACCCGTGGTGGGGGAATCAAGCGATTTTCTTTCCTTCACCCGTGGTGGTGGAAGGAAAGAAAATTTAGTCATCTATGGGCTGCCTTAAACTTACAAAGATAATCTCTTGTTATCTCTATGTTATCTCCCCAATATTCCCCAATATTCTCTCCTTTCTCCTTCACAGGCATCCTGTGAATTTCAGCACTGTACAGCTTCTGTCAGCCTTCCTGCATAACTTTGGTAAGACATACAATCAAGGCTGGAAATGTACTTAATTACAGAAAGTCACCTATAGTTTTTGAGACCAAGCAGAAGGGGAAGATTCTGGGCTTCAACAAAATGGCGGCCTCCAACAAGAAGAAACAGGAGCAAAGCTGCAATCTACAGTACACACGCATTTTGGTAGCATATTTATTATTGTAAAAGGTACTGGATGTTCCTTTGTTAAAGAACATTAAGGCTAGGCCTTCTAGAACAATGTGATGTGAACTGATGAATCAAAGTTAGTAATTTAGCCACAGTACAGTAGACTGTTTGGGACAAACCAAAGACAGCATTGCAGGAGGAGAACCTCATACCCTAGGACGACGTCATCTTGTGACGAAATGCGCAGGGAGGGTGACGTGCTGACGTCACCACGCTTGTGCAGGTCCCGAAAGGACGGGCTGTTTGTATCAAGCCGGCCAGCTTATTATGCGTGTTTTTACACTTCTCATTGTAAGTGCAACCATTTATATAACATTAAAACGTCAAAGATTTTACACTATGGAAGCCTTATTTCTTTTGGGGTGCCTATGTGATCGGCCCTTTCTTTTGAGCGGTGGATACCTTGCAGCATAATCTCCCAGGCTGGGTTTAGACCACAAGTGAGAAAGACCTTCCGTGATGGGTGGTCATAAATAGCTGGTAAGCGGCCATTCTTTAAGGTGGAGGCTTTCTGGATATCACACACCATTCAAGTGAATGTTGTGAGGGGGCTAGCTCGGCAGCGGGTATGTGTGACCCCCGGGATGGGCTCCCCACCCAAAAACAGGCCCAGCAGACGGAGGTTGTGGTTTTCAAAATCAAAAAAAAAGGTGCGGTTTATTTTCTATTTACAGTGACAAAAACACAGCAAGGCAAAAAAAAAACAAACACAAAATAAATCCTGGTCAACTTGACCTCTGACTAAACTTACAGGTTTCCTAACTAACGACTGGGATCAGCCTAGTGCTGTCCTAGTCCCTGGTTTTAAATGTCCAAGCAAAATATAGCCACACAGGCTTTCTCTCACCGCACAGGGGTTCACTCTCCCTAGACAGTCCACACAGGTCTGCTTCCAGGCATGAGCTAACATCTAATGAATCTGGGCTTTCTTATAGAGGCCTAAATGAGCTGACAAGGTTCAGCTGGACTCATCAACTCCCTGTCTGCACGACGCCCAGCCCTCTCCCTAGAGGTATGAGTCATCAATGAGCCCACTAGCCTTATACAACTCTCCACCTAGTTGTATACGTCGGCGTAAAGCCTGAATCTGGGCGAAATATATCTACCCCCCTGGATGCAACCAGGTGACTTTACCTTCCTGCTGTCACATACCCCCCCCTCTTGTTTTAACCTCGGGGTTGGAACACCAGCAATCAGGCATTCATGTACTCGAGACAAAGCATCCACATTCCCCATTTGAACGCCAGGGCGATGCTTTACTGTGAAGTTGAATTCCTGGAGGGCCAGGAACCACCTATTCACTCTTCTATTTGTTTCCTTGTTTTGAGCCATCCACTTTAACGGAGCGTGATCCGTAACCATGTCAAAGTGCCTACCTAGCAGGTAGTACCGAAGGGAATCTAGAGCCCACTTCACCGCTAAACACTCCTTTTCAACGGTGGCGTAATTTACCTCATGGGACTTCAACTTCCTGCTGAGGTAAATGACTGGGTGCTCTTCCCCGTTCCAGACCTGGGACAATACTGCTCCTAACCCCACATCTGACGCATCACTTTGTACGACAAAGTCTTTAGAGAAGTCGGGTGAGTACAACACTGGCTGGCTACATAAGGCTTGTTTCAAGAATTGGAATGCTGCCTCAGCCTCGGGGGTCCATTTAATCATGACCGACCCTTTCCCCTTCGTCAGGTTGGTTAGGGGCACAGCCTTAGAAGCAAAGTGGGGAATGAATCGCCGATAATACCCAGCGATTCCCAGAAAGGCTCGTACCTGCTTCTTGCTGTTGGGACGTGGCCAACTCTGGATGGCCTCGACTTTGTTGAGTTGGGGTTTTATTACTCCCCTCCCAATGGTGTACCCAAGATATTTGGCCTCCTCCTGCCCAATGGTACACTTCTTGGGGTTAGCCGTAAACCCTGCTTCCCGAACAGAGTCCAGGACTGCTTGCACTTTTGGCAGATGTGAGGCCCAATCTGTGCTATGGACAATTACGTCATCCAGGTAAGCCGCAGCATACTTCCGATGGGGCCTCAGCATCTGGTCCATTTTCCGCTGGAATGTGGCCGGCGCATTCTGTAACCCGAACGGCATTCTTTTATATTGGAACGCCCCGTCTGGGGTTACAAATGCGGTTTTCTCTTTGGCTGACTTGGCCAGGGGGATTTGCCAATACCCTTTTGTGAGGTCAAGAGTCGTCATGTATCGGGCTGTTCCCAGCCGGTCGATCAACTCATCTATACGTGGCATGGGGTAGGTGTCAAATTTTGTAACTTTGTTCAACTGACGAAAATCGTTACAAAATCGCCAGCTCCCATCCGGTTTAGGCACCAACACAATGGGACTAGACCAATCACTTTGGGACTCCTCTATCACCCCTAAGTTCAGCATTTTCTGTACTTCCTCCCGTATTGCCTCCCGTCGGGCCTCTGGGATCCGATAGGGTTTTAACTTCACCCTTTCACCGGGCGGGGTAATAATGTCATGCTCTACCCCAGATGTTTGTCCCGGCAGCTCAGAGAATACCTCCTTGTTGCGAAGCACAAACTCCTTAACCTCCTGTTGTTGGGGTTGTGACAAGGTGGCTGCGATTCCAACCTCAGGAATCACGCAACCAGTTTGAGCTGGTGACCAAGTGTCTGCGACTAGGGACTCTCTATCCCTCCAGGCTTTCAACAGATTAACGTGATAGATCTGTTCGGGCTTTCGCCTTCCTGGTTGTCTGACCTTGTAATTCACTTCGCTCACTTTTTCCATTATCTCGTAGGGGCCTTGCCATTTGGCAAGGAATTTACTTTCAACCGTAGGGATAAGTACCAATATCCTATCCCCCGGGGAAAAGGTACGGGTCTTGGCTCCACGGTTGTACACTCTCTGCTGTGCCAACTGCGCTTGGGCCAAATGTTCCTTCACGATGGGCATTACCTGTGCAATTCGATCTTGCATCAGGGCGACATGCTCAATCACACTCCTGTGGGGAGAACTCTCACTTTCCCAAGTTTCCTTGGCAATATCCAACAGCCCTCTTGGGTGTCTCCCATACAGTAACTCAAAGGGGGAGAATCCCGTAGAGGATTGGGGCACCTCCCTAATAGCAAACATCAAATAAGGAAGTAGACAGTCCCAATCCTTTCCATCCCTATCCACCACTTTCTTCAACATTTGTTTTAGGGTTTTGTTGAATCTTTCAACCAGCCCATCGGTTTGGGGGTGATACACAGATGTACGTAATTGCGTCACTTTGAACAATTTACACAGCTCCTTCATAACCCGGGACATAAAGGGTGTACCTTGGTCCGTAAGCAGTTCTTTACAAATACCCACCCGGCTAAAAACAAGAGATAGCTCTTTGGCTATGGTTTTGGCCGAGGTATTTCTGAGAGGGATCGCTTCTGGATAACGGGTGGCATAGTCCATTATAACCAATATGTACTGGTGCCCCCTAGCGGACTTGATTATAGGACCTACCAAATCCATTGCGATTCTCTCAAACGGGACCTCAATGATGGGTAGAGGGACCAGCGGGCTACGGAAGTGTGGCATCGGGGCCGACCTCTGACACACAGGGCAGGAGGAACAATAATTTTCTATGTCCTTCATCACCCCAGGCCAATAGAATCTCTGTAATACCCTCTCTCGGGTTTTCTCTGTCCCCAGATGACCTCCAAGAATGTGCCCATGGGCCAACTCCAACACCAACTTCCTGTAAGGTTTGGGCACCACCAGCTGCTCAACGGTTTCTTCTGCCCTTTTTGCCACCCGATACAGTAGGTCCTTCTCTACGCTGAAGTATGGGTAAGTGCAGGTATTATCTGGGTTCACTAACTCGCCATCTATTTTCACTACGTTTTCCCGTGCCTTTATTAGGGCGGGGTCTTTCAACTGTTCTGTGGCAAAGTTTTCCCTGTGAACCTCAAGATCAGAAAACTCCACAGACGGTAGGTTTTCGTCTGAGGAGGTGGGCTCCTCTCCAGTTTCTTGAGTCTCCCCTGCCAATACTGACAAGGGAAATTCGGGAGAGTCCTCACCACTCTCAGAGGAGTTCTGGCTATCATATTCCTGGTACATAGGGGCACCAGTGGGGGGCTCATGATCATCCCACAGTTCCCAGAACTTCGGAAAATCCCTTCCCACAATGGCGTCATGCGGTAACTGAGACACTAAGCCCACTGGATGAGAAAGGGTACCTTTGGGGGTCTCGAAACACACTGTAGTCACTGGATACTCTCGGGTGTCCCCATGCACACAAATAACGGCTACCTTGCTATTCCCAGAGACCTCTGTTTTAACTAACTCAGCCTTTATCAGGGTCACAAGGCTACCTGAATCCAGCAATACCACAACATTTCTACCATTAATACACATTTTGCATAAATGTTTCTCAGTTCCCCGAATGGCAGTGCATGCGACTGTCGCACACAGCGACTGACGTCTGCCCGTCAGAAAGTCACACTGCATGGGTTCCTCCAAAACCGGGCAATTTGCTGCAATATGTCCCGCTTGCCGGCAGCGGTAGCAAATGATCCTTCTTGCCGCCTCTTGAGCCGCTGATTTCCCAGGCTGTTCTCGCCAAACTTGGGGTAGAGCTCCCACCCTCTCACTCTCTCCACCCTTACCCCTTGGAATCATCTTATCCGCCCCTGGGGATGGTCTGGTCTTAGGGTGGAAAGTCCGAGTGTCTCTGGAAGAGGCCGTCAGGTTCTCTGTAGCCAAGTATTTCTCCACACGATCCACAAGACCATCGGCCGTCTCTGGGTCTCCATGGCTTACCCACTTTTGGATGGCAGTAGGAAGAGCTCTCAAAAACCGATCCATTACAACACGTTCCACAATCTTTGGTGCGGACAAAGTCTCTGGCTGTAGCCACTTTCTGCTCAGGTGAATGAGATCATACATTTGAGACCTGGGGGGTTTTCCAAGCTGGAAAGTCCAGTTATGCACACGCTGAGCCCGGACAGCCAGGGTGACACCCAGCCTTGCCAATATTTCAGCTTTTAGCATCACATAGTCTTTTGCTTGGTCAGGCTCTAGGTCATAGTAAGCTTTCTGCGATTCACCCGTTAACAGAGGAGCCACCAGTCCAGCCCACTGCTCCTCAGGCCACTTTTCTCTTTCAGCGGTCCTTTCAAATGTGGTCAAAAATACCTCTGGATCATCCTCTCCAGTCATTTTTGTCAATAAACGACTCACCCCAAAGGACGCGGTATTAGTGGGACGGCTTTCCTCACCGGTCTGCGGACGTTGCTGCATTACTGCTTCCATCTGTTGTTGTAGTCTCTGCTCTTGCTTCTGCAACAGGTCTATGAAGCGGGCCTCAGATTGCTGTTGGGCTTGTTGCTGAGCCTCCAGACTCTGTTGTAAAGTTGCAAGGCTCTGTTGATGAGCTTGCTGCTGGGCTGCAAGGCTCCTTTGCAAACCTGCATTTGTCTGCTGTTGATTGGCATTTGCTAGAGCCAGCTGTTTCAGTATCTCCTCCATGCTGGCTTAAAAAAAAACTGCCACTGGTTCTCCACCAACTGTGAGGGGGCTAGCTCGGCAGCGGGTATGTGTGACCCCCGGGATGGGCTCCCCACCCAAAAACAGGCCCAGCAGACGGAGGTTGTGGTTTTCAAAATCAAAAAAAAAGGTGCGGTTTATTTTCTATTTACAGTGACAAAAACACAGCAAGGCAAAAAAAAAACAAACACAAAATAAATCCTGGTCAACTTGACCTCTGACTAAACTTACAGGTTTCCTAACTAACGACTGGGATCAGCCTAGTGCTGTCCTAGTCCCTGGTTTTAAATGTCCAAGCAAAATATAGCCACACAGGCTTTCTCTCACCGCACAGGGGTTCACTCTCCCTAGACAGTCCACACAGGTCTGCTTCCAGGCATGAGCTAACATCTAATGAATCTGGGCTTTCTTATAGAGGCCTAAATGAGCTGACAAGGTTCAGCTGGACTCATCAACTCCCTGTCTGCACGACGCCCAGCCCTCTCCCTAGAGGTATGAGTCATCAATGAGCCCACTAGCCTTATACAACTCTCCACCTAGTTGTATACGTCGGCGTAAAGCCTGAATCTGGGCGAAATATATCTACCCCCCTGGATGCAACCAGGTGACTTTACCTTCCTGCTGTCACAATGTTTAAATACACCATGGGATTTATTGGATTTCTTATCACCATTGGACCTTTTTTTGCAGTGTGCCTGCATTTTTTATCTTTCTTTTTCTTATTCACAGCGCAACTTTATTGTGTAATTTATCAAGTCAACTATGAAATCTGCATCATATCAAAGTACAATTGATGAGAATGTCAGGTCATCTGTCTAAAAATGAAAGTCAAAACAGAAATTGATCCTTCAACATAATCTGAAGCACACAAACAAATCTACCAAGGAATGGCTCTGAAAAAAATAAAAGAAGGTTTATTGGCTGGTCTAGTTAAAATTGTGATTTGAATACCATTGAAATGTTGGAGGGGGATTGAAACTGACAGAAACCCACAAACATTTTGCAACTGAAAGTATTTTGCATTGAGAAGTGATCAAAAATTTCACCAAGTCGATGTCAGAGACTGGTGGGCAGTTATGTAAAACCCCTAAAAAAGTTATTTCTGCTAAAGGGGGTAATACCAGCTCCTGAGGCCAAGAGTGTATTTACTTGTTTTCATCGTACACAATCACATCTCATGTCATTGCTAAATAAATAACTGAAAGGCAAATTTTCCTTTTTATTCAAGTATATCACCTTTATCCGTAAGCACTGTTTGAATAAAGATCTACTGTCTGCCTATTCAAAAATTCAACAATTTCCTTAGGGGTGTACATATTTTTTTATCATCACTGTAAATAGAGAATGGGAGATAAAGCATTAATGAGGGCTAATTATCATTAACGAGGGGTTAAATAGAAAGAATGATAATTAAAACTCAAACAATCATATCTTTCACTCTACCGCTTTGCTGCAGCTACTGTCATGATAAGATCACAGAGCAAGACTGCAATCTGCAGGTGCTACAATCATGTAACAGAATGTACAGAATGGTACTGTAGATCAAACTTCAATAGCTGTCTTTAAAGTGCATCTAAACACAAAAAGAAAAATTTTATATTTTACAGCTTACAATTTTCCAGATGTGGTGGCTGTATTCTTTTTTTTTTCCAGGCTTTCTTTTTCAATTATTTTAAAATAATAATGATAATGCTACAAGTAACACACTTCCTGCCCCTGGATGACAACACTTCCATCCTATTGTATTAGGAAAACAGAAACCGGACAGGAAGGCAGAACTTGCTTCTCGACTTTTCTCCATAACATAAAGGGGTGTGGTTCTTTAGTCCTCAGATAGAAAGCTGTGAACAATGTAGCTGACAACAGTCAATGCACGAAATAATTAATTGACAAGTTTTTTGTTTACAAGATCAACGGGGATTTTTGCACTTACCAAACAGACAGAACAAAACACTATCAATGGTAAAATTTAGCAGACCTAAAGGGACCAAATTAGAGACATTTAGCAGGCGTGAAAGGCTGTACCTAAACTTTGGCTAGAAAACTGGCAGTTGGATAAGCTTACAAGCAGGGGAAGTAAGGGTGTGCTCACCTTGTACCGGTATACAGGCCTAAGCAAAGTCCTTCTGGACATTTCTGGCCCATTTCGCTGTTGCATTTTACTGCATGCAACATGCTAACACATGTGTCCAACTTCCATATTAAAAATACGTTTCTGTTCCCATCTCAGTGCAGTACATTTTAAAAAATACAACATATCCATTTTTTTCTTCATACACATCCTCCAAAAATGTAATTTCCTGCTTGTGGAATTGAATCACTGAGATCTGCACTAAGACACCACTCACATTTTAGACCTCCTCTGCAAAAGAAATTACATTTTTTGTGAGACAGTTCCTCTTGGTGGGATTGCTCTCTAGTATAGTCTGATCTCACCGGGCATCTAAATCACACCCTCGAAGAGAGCAGTTTCTCAGACTCTTTGATTTTCTGCATTCTCACCCAATTGTGGTCAGCTTTGGCAGGGATCTATTCTTCTAACAACAGTAGCTCAGTCTCTTTCACACACACTTACTTGCTTCCAGGACTATCCCCACACATGGAGCACTGTGCAGAGTACGATGGCAGCAGCAGTCTGATCAGTCCTCTTCTCCTGGGCAGCACCGGCTACGATAGCTCTAGCAAACTCTAGAAACACACCACTGTTCCTCCTTGACTGCAACCCTGTGGTGGACACTCTCAGCTGCTAAGCACAGAATTTTTTTTGCAGCAGCACATGGTCCCCACAGTGGTTTCCTCCATGCATTTTCCAGGCTGCTGGCACAACAGAGCTCCCTTTCTCCAGCCTAGTTCACTCCCTCTTGCTCTGTTGCATCAATCAATCGCCATCTTCTAGACCCAGCCAAGATATCTGCCCCCTGCACTGGAGACACTCCTTAGATGACCATTACAAAGTGGTCTCCTTAAGCACTTAAGGGCCGAAAGATTTTCCTCCTTAATGACTAGGCCATTTTTTCCGATACAGCACTGCGTCACTTTAACTCACAATCGTGCGGTCGTGCGACGAAGTACCCAAACAAAATTTATGTCCTTTTTTCCCACAAATAGAGCTTTCTTTTGATGGTATTTGATCACCTCTGCAGTTTTAAATTTTTTGCGCTATAAACAAAAGAAAACGACTATTTCGAAAAAAAACAACTATATTTTTTACTTTTTGCTATGATAAATATCTCCGAAAAAATGTAAGAAAAATAATTTCTTCATCAGTTTAGGCCAATATGTATTCTTCTACCTATTTTTGGTAAAAAAAATCGCAATAAGTGTATATTGATTGGTTTGCGCAAGTTATGGCGTCTACAAAATAGATGATAGATTTATGGATTTTTTTTTATTTTTTTACTAGTAATGGCGGCGATCAGTGATTTTTAGCGGGACTGCAAAATTGCGGCGGACAGATCGCATTTTTGACACTTTTTTGGGGAACCAGTGACACTATTACAGTAATCAGTGCTAAAAAATATGCACTGTTCTTGTACTAATGACACTGGCAGGGAAGCAATTAACACTAGTGGCGATCAAGGGGTTAACAGTGTTCCCTCAGTGTGTTTACTAACTGTATGGGGGACTGTGTGACTGAGGAAATACACAGATCCTGCTTAGCAGAAATACAGGATCTGTGTGATCTCCCCTGTCAGAACGGAGATTTGCCCTGTTTACACATAAAAAATTGTAAACATAGCCTATTTAGGCAAGATCATCATTATCATCTTGCCTAAATAGGCTATGTTTACAATTTTTTATGTCTTGTATCTAATAAAAGTGGCAATATGTTGCCTTTTTTCTCTAACAATTACTTACATGAAATATTCTGCCTAAAAATTCTAATGCCCTGTACACACGGTCGTTTTTTCCGATGAAAAAAGTCAGATGGACTTTTTTCATTGGAAAAACTGATCGTGTGTGGGCCCCATCTGACTTTTTTCCATCGGTGTTAAAAAATAGAACATGTTTTAAATTTTTCCGATGGAAAAAAAAACCATAGGAAATTCTGATCGTCTGTGTGGAACTCCAACGGAGAAAAAACCCACGCATGCTCAGAATCAAGTCGACGTATGCTCGGAAGCATTGAACTTAATTTTTCTCGGCTCGTCGGAGTGTTTTACGTCACGGCGTTTTGGACGGTCGGAATTTTGTCTGATGGTGTGTAGGCAAGACTGATGAAAGTCAGCTTCATCGGAATTCCGACGGAAAATTCCATCGGATTCCATCGATTAGGGGGCTGCTCCATCTGCACGGCGGTGCACGTGCACATTTTCATGTACATTTAGGATGTTGGCAGTTCGAACATTATTATTTCCCATTATTATTTCTCTATCAGAAACCCCTAATGGAAGCTGCCATCACCCAGCACCCAGAAGACCGAAGCATCAAGCCTCAATAGTTTCTTACTGCTCTAGAGCTAGTTTGCAGATTGTGATTCATACAATAGCAGTTTCCATCAGAGACTTTAGAAAACGTTAGTTTGCTTCTTGTCAAATTCTCTTTAAAGCTAATCTGCCAGTTTCATGTTTAAATGGTTACATGAATGAAGTGCAGGCACCTAGAAGATTTGTACCTTCAAGTATCTTCTCAAGCTTATCCAGGTTACCACAAAGCCTGAAAAACCCTTATGCCGCGTACACACGACCATTTTTCTCGTCAGGAAAAATTAATTTTTTTTCTCTTTGACGGGAAAAACGCCCTTGTGCGGGCTTTTCAGCATGATTCCCGACGAGAAAAACGGCAAGAATCACGATGAGAAAAATTAGAACATGCTCTAATTTTTCTCGTCGTGATTCACTGCATTTTTTTCCCATAGGGAAACACTGCCAGGGAGCCTACACATGGTCGTTTTTCACGACCAAAAGAAAAAATGTCATGAAAACCGGCCGTGTGTAGGGGACCAAGCCGGTCCTCCTTTTTCATGTCGATTTTCTCTGCGGTGTTTTCACTGTCGAGAAAATCGATCGTGTGTACACGGCATTATATGCAAATTCCAACACCTTTGGGTAAGGTTGAGAATTGGCTCAGCCTGTCCCACCTCCAACACCACCCCATTGGCCATTGAGGTCACCTATGCCTGTAATGGGCAGATAGGGAGGTGGGAGAGGGAACGCCAGTTTGTGACCTCATCGGAAAGTGACAGATTTTGAATATTGAATTGCCCTGGATATCAAAGCTCCTGGGGTACTTTTTGCAGGTTTGTGGGGGCATCTCTATGTTGCTGTATTTTATCCATGCATATATTTTAAGAATGGGTAAAGTGCTGAAAACACCTCCAATAAGAAAACAATAGTGATCAGACAAGGTCTATCCCCAAATGAGCCTCAGCAGGCGCATCTGCATGTTATATTATATTGATGCCTGAAAACAGGCCTACATAGCCATCAAGCTCTGAATTCCTTACCTTCACTTTACATTACTACGTGCTTTGAACAGAAAAAAATAACATAATATATGCTGGATGAAAAATAAGACAATAAAAAATGTATCCGATAAAGAAAATTGAAGGAAATTTGCATTGCAGAATTCTTTAAAATGTTGCCATATGTCACATAGCCAGAGCTCTTCTGAATTCTAGCCATGCTTATGTCAGGAACAAGTCCTAGTCTGTGCGAGGGATTAATATGACACCAGGCTGTGATCTGTAATCCCTTGCTATTATATTATAATCTATTTACCCTGCATGTTAAGAGGCTTTTGGTTTACAACAACACAGAAAGTGTCATTTTAAGTGTAACTCAATAAAACTTCTTACATTTTTTTGTTCTACAGCTGTCTCTTAAAGATGGACTCAGATTTCTTTATCATTCTTATCACCATCGTTATCTGTTTCTAATAATGGCCTGCATGCAGAATAATGACAGATATAAACTACTATTGCACATCACAGGTAAATAAGACCCATATGATCTACAGTTCTGTAAGAAAAATTGCCATAGTACCCACTGTACCATATTGGATCTTTATATTTTAATAGGGGGGTGTAGTCAGGCTGGGTTAGAAGTAAAGAATGAGTCAGGCTTTTTCTTATTTGTATGTTAGTGTTTTACTATTATATCATGCTGGCAGTTTGCTAGAGATCCCGACCACAGCTCTCACCTGCACAGTGCTCCAATCAACAACACTCATGCTCCCCGGAGACCTGGACCACTGTGCTGTGTGAGAGCAGCAGTCTGGATCTTCTGTGTGTTGCATACACAGGGCAACTGGATATACTTTAGAAGTAAAGCTCAAGCACATTAGAAATTAAAAGAAAAAAACTCACTTTTTTTACTTTTAAGCTATTCTGTCTTCCCCTATTATGATACAAATGCTCAGTGGGCTTTTTGGATAAGAATAGGTCATTACAATCTGTACTTTCAGTGCTTACAGATGGGATGACCAGACTAGAGGCCCATGCACAAATTGATGTTAATATAAAATGCATTGTTGTGCTACAGGGAGAAGCAATTAAAGTGTTACTAACCCCACAACAGTAAATTCAGCCTGTATATGCAGTAGAGCAGGGATATGCAATTAGCGGACCTCCAGCTGTTGCAGACAGTGGCGTAGCGTGGGTTGTCAGCACCCGGGGCAAGGCAAGTAATTTGCGCCCCCCTAACCTGCGGACTTTTCGCACTCTCCAAGTCCCTTCCCTTCCTTCAATAGTACTGACCTACCTGATTCCTATACTAACCTACCTGATTCCTACATCGCCCACTACACACTGACCTACCTGATTCCTATACTGACCACTACACTACACACCACACCAACCTACATCGACCACTACACTACACACTGACCTACCTGATTCCTTTACTGACCACTACATAATACACTATACACTACCCACAGACCACTACTCAATACACTACATACACTACATACTGACCGCTACACAATACACTACATACTGACTGCTACACAATACACTACATACTGACCGCTACACAATACACTATAATACACTACATACTGACCGCTACACAATACTCTACCCACAGACCAATACACTACATACTGACCGCTACACAATACACTACATACTTACCGCTACACAATACACTACATACTGACCGCTACACAATACACTACATACTGACCGCTACACAATACACTACATACTGACCGCTACACAATACACTACATACTGACCGCTACACAATACACTATTCAATACACTACATACTGACCGCTACACAATAAACTACCCACAGACCAATACACTACATACTGACCGCAACACAATACACTACATACTGACCGCTACACAATACACTACATACTGACCGCTACACAATACACTATAATACACTACATACTGACCGCTACACAATACTCTACCCACAGACCAATACACTACATACTGACCGCTACACAATACACTACATACTGACCGCTACACAATACACTACATACTGACCGCTACACAATACACTACATACTGACCGCTACACAATACACTATTCAATACACTACATACTGACCGCTACACAATACACTACCCACAGACCAATAACTACATACTGACCGCTACACAATACACTACATACTGACCGCTACACAATACACTACATACTGACCGCTACACAATACACTATAATACACTACATACTGACCGCTACACAATACTCTACCCACAGACCAATACACTACATACTGACCGCTACACAATACACTACATACTGACCGCTACACAATACACTACATACTGACTGCTACACAATACACTATTCAATACACTACATACTGACCGCTACACAATACACTACCCACAGACCAATAACTACATACTGACCGCTACACAATACACTACATACTGACCGCTACACAATACACTATAATACACTACATACTGACCGCTACACAATACTCTACCCACAGACCAATACACTACATACTGACCGCTACACAATACACTACATACTGACCGCTACACAATACACTACATACTCACCGCTGCACAATACACTACCCACAGACCAATACACTACATACTGACCGCTACACAATACACTACATACTGACCGCTACACAATACACTATTCAATACACTACATACTGACCGCTACACAATACTCTACCCACAGACCGCTACACTATTCAATACACTACATACTGACCGCTACACAATACATTATAACTATTGTGAGGGGGTTAGCTCGGCAGCGGGTGTGTGTGACCCCCGGGATGGGCTCCCCACACAAAAACAGGCCCAGCAAACGGAGGTTGTGGTTTTCAAAATCAAAAAAAGGTGCGGTTTATTTTCTATTTACAGTGACAAAACACAGCAAAGCCAAAAGAAACATAAACAAAATAAATCCTGGTCAACTTGACCTCTGACTAAACATACAGGTTTCCTAACTAACAACTGGGATCAGCCTAGTGCTGTCCTAGTCCCTAAGTCCCTGGTTTTAAATGCCCAAGCAAATAGCCACACAGGCTTTGTCTCACCGCACAGGGGTTCACTCTCCCTAGACAGTCCACACAGGTCTGGTTCCAGGCATGAGCTAACATCTAATGAAGCTGGGAGTTCTTATAGAGGCCTAAATGAGCTGACAAGCTTCAGCTGGTCTCATCAACTCCCTGCCTGCACGACGCCCAGCCCTCTCTCTAGAGGTATGAGTCATCCATGAGCCCACTAGCCTTAGCTGGGCTTATACAACTCTCCACCTAGTTGTATAAGTCGGCGTAAAGCCTGAATCTGGGCGAAATATATCTACCCCCCTGGATGCAACCAGGTGACTTTACCTTCCTGCTGTCACATACCCCCCCCTCTTGTTTTAACCTCGGGGTTGGAACACCAGCAATCAGGCATTCATGTACTCGAGACAAAGCATCCACATTCCCCATTTGAACGCCAGGGCGATGCTTTACTGTGAAGTTGAATTCCTGGAGGGCCAGAAACCACCTATTCACTCTTCTATTTGTTTCCTTGTTTTGAGCCATCCACTTTAACGGAGCGTGATCCGTAACCATGTCAAAGTGCCTACCTAGCAGGTAGTACCGAAGGGAATCTAGAGCCCACTTCACCGCTAAACACTCCTTTTCAACGGTGGCGTAATTTACCTCATGGGACTTCAACTTCCTGCTGAGGTAAATGACTGGGTGCTCTTCCCCGTTCCAGACCTGGGACAATACTGCTCCTAACCCCACATCTGACGCATCACTTTGTACGACAAAGTCTTTAGAGAAGTCGGGTGAGTACAACACTGGCTGGCTACATAAGGCTTGTTTCAAGAATTGGAATGCTGCCTCAGCCTCGGGGGTCCATTTAATCATGACCGACCCTTTCCCCTTCATTAGGTTGGTTAGGGGCACAGCCTTAGAAGCAAAGTGGGGAATGAATCGCCGATAATACCCAGCGATTCCCAGAAAGGCTCGTACCTGCTTCTTGCTGTTGGGACGTGGCCAACTCTGGATGGCCTCGACTTTGTTGAGTTGGGGTTTTATTACTCCCCTCCCAATGGTGTACCCAAGATATTTGGCCTCCTCCTGCCCAATGGTACACTTCTTGGGGTTAGCCGTAAACCCTGCTTCCCGAACAGAGTCCAGGACTGCTTGCACTTTTGGCAGATGTGAGGCCCAATCTGTGCTATGGACAATTACGTCATCCAGGTAAGCCGCAGCATACTTCCGATGGGGCCTCAGCATCTGGTCCATTTTCCGCTGGAATGTGGCCGGCGCATTCTGTAACCCGAACGGCATTCTTTTATATTGGAACGCCCCGTCTGGGGTTACAAATGCGGTTTTCTCTTTGGCCAATTTGGCCAGGGGGATTTGCCAATACCCTTTTGTGAGGTCAAGAGTCGTCATGTATCGGGCTGTTCCCAGCCGGTCGATCAACTCATCTATACGTGGCATGGGGTAGGTGTCAAATTTTGTAACTTTGTTCAACTGACGAAAATCGTTACAAAATCGCCAGCTCCCATCCGGTTTAGGCACCAACACAATGGGACTAGACCAATCACTTTGGGACTCCTCTATCACCCCTAAGTTCAGCATTTTCTGTACTTCCTCCCGTATTGCCTCCCGTCGGGCCTCTGGGATCCGATAGGGTTTTAACTTCACCCTTTCACCGGGCGGGGTAATGATGTCATGCTCTACCCCAGATGTTTGTCCCGGCAGCTCAGAGAATACCTCCTTGTTGCGAAGCACAAACTCCTTAACCTCCTGTTGTTGGGGTTGTGACAAGGTGGCTGCTATTCCAACCTCAGGAATCACGCAACCAGTTTGAGCTGGTGACCAAGTGTCTGCGACTAGGGACTCTCTATCCCTCCAGGCTTTCAACAGATTAACGTGATAGATCTGTTCGGGCTTTCGCCTTCCTGGTTGTCTGACCTTGTAATTCACTTCGCTCACTTTTTCCATTATCTCGTAGGGGCCTTGCCATTTGGCAAGGAATTTACTTTCAACCGTAGGGACAAGTACCAGTATCCTATCCCCCGGGGAAAAGGTACGGGTCTTGGCTCCACGGTTGTACACTCTCTGCTGTGCTAACTGCGCTTGGGCCAAATGTTCCTTCACGATGGGCATTACCTGTGCAATTCGGTCTTGCATCAGGGCGACATGCTCAATCACACTCCTGTGGGGAGAACTCTCACTTTCCCAAGTTTCCTTGGCAATATCCAACAGCCCTCTTGGGTGTCTCCCATACAGTAACTCAAAGGGGGAGACTCCCGTAGAGGATTGGGGCACCTCCCTAATAGCAAACATCAGATAAGGAAGTAGACAGTCCCAATCCTTTCCATCTCTATCCACCACTTTCTTCAACATTTGTTTTAGGGTTTTGTTGAATCTTTCAACCAGCCCATCGGTTTGGGGGTGATACACAGATGTACGTAATTGCGTCACTTTGAACAATTTACACAGCTCCTTCATAACCCGGGACATAAAGGGTGTACCTTGGTCCGTAAGCAGTTCTTTACAAATACCCACCCGGCTAAACACAAGAGATAGCTCTTTGGCTATGGTTTTGGCCGAGGTATTTCGGAGAGGGATCGCTTCTGGATAACGGGTGGCATAGTCCATTATAACTAATATGTACTGGTGCCCCCTAGCGGACTTGATTATAGGACCTACCAAATCCATGGCGATCCTCTCAAACGGGACCTCAATGATGGGTAGAGGGACCAGCGGGCTACGGAAATGTGGCATCGGGGCCGACCTCTGACACACAGGGCAGGAGGAACAATAATTTTCTATGTCCTTCATCACCCCCGGCCAATAGAATCTCTGTAATACCCTCTCTCGGGTTTTCTCTGTCCCCAGATGACCTCCAAGAATGTGCCCATGGGCCAACTCCAACACCAACTTCCTGTAAGGTTTGGGCACCACAAGCTGCTCAACGGTTTCTTCTGCCCTTTTTGCCACCCGATACAGTAGGTCCTTCTCTACGCTGAAGTATGGGTAAGTGCAGGTATTATCTGGGTTCACTAACTCGCCATCTATTTTCACTACGTTTTCCCGTGCCTTTATTAGGGCGGGGTCTTTCAACTGTTCTGTGGCAAAGTTTTCCCTGTGAACCTCAAGATCAGAAAACTCCACAGACGGTAGGTTTTCGTCTGAGGAGGTGGGCTCCTCTCCAGTTTCTTGAGTCTCCCCTGCCAATACTGATAAGGGAAATTCCGGAGAGTCCTCACCACTCTCAGGGGAGTTCTGGCTATCACATTCCTGGTACATAGGGGCACCAGTGGGGGGCTCAGGATCATCCCACAGTTCCCAGAACTTCGGAAAATCCCTTCCCACAATGGCGTCATACGGTAACTGAGATACTAAGCCCACTGGATGAGAGAGGGTACCTTTGGGGGTCTCGAAACACACTGTAGTCACTGGATACTCTCGGGTGTCCCCATGCACACAAATAACAGCTACCTTGCTATTCCCAGAGACCTCTGTTTTAACTAACTCAGCCTTTATCAGGGTCACAAGGCTACCTGAATCCAGCAATACCACAACATTTCTACCATTAACACACATTTTGCATAAATGTTTCTCAGTTCCTCGAATGGCAGTGCATGCGACTGTCGCACACAGCGACTGACGTCTGCCCGTCAGAAAGTCACACTGCATGGGTTCCTCCACAACCGGGCAATTGGCTGCAATATGTCCCGCTTGCCGGCAGCGGTAGCAAACGATCCTTCTTGCCGCCTCTTGAGCCGCTGATTTCCCAGGCTGTTCTCGCCAAACTTGGGGTAGAGCTCCCACCCTCTCACTCTCTCCACCCTCACCCCTTGGAATCCTCTTATCCGCCCCTGGGGATGGTCTGGTCTTAGGGTGGAAAGTCCGAGTGTCTCTGGAAGAGGCCGTCAGGTTCTCTGTAGCCAAGTATTTCTCCACACGATCCACAAGACCATCGGCCGTCTCTGGGTCTCCATGGCTTACCCACTTTTGGATGGCAGTAGGAAGAGCTCTCAAAAACCGATCCATTACAACACGTTCCACAATCTTTGGTGCGGACAAAGTCTCTGGCTGTAGCCACTTTCTGCTCAGGTGAATGAGATCATACATTTGAGACCTGGGGGGTTTTCCAAGCTGGAAAGTCCAGTTATGCACACGCTGAGCCCGGACAGCCTGGGTGACACCCAGCCTTGCCAATATCTCAGCTTTTAGCATCACATAGTCTTTTGCTTGGTCAGGCTCTAGGTCATAGTAAGCCTTCTGCGATTCACCAGTTAACAGAGGAGCCACCAGTCCAGCCCACTGCTCCTCAGGCCACTTTTCTCTTTCAGCAGTCCTTTCAAATGTGGTCAAAAATACCTCTGGATCATCCTCTCCAGTCATTTTTGTCAATAAACGACTCACCCCAAAGGACGCGGTATTAGTGGGACGGCTTTCCTCACTGGTCTGCGGACGTTGCTGCATTACTGCTTCCTTTTGTTGTAGTCTCTGCTCTTGCTTCTGTAACAGGTCTATGAAGCGGGCCTCAGATTGCTGCTGGGCTTGTTGCTGAGCTTCCAGACTCTGTTGGTGAGCTTGCTGCTGGGCTGCAAGGCTCTGTTGATGAGCTTGCTGCTGGGCTGCGAAGTTCTGTTGTTGAGCTGCAAGGCTCTTTTGCAAACCTGCATTTGTCTGCTGTTGATTGGCATTTGCTAGAGCCAGCTGCTTCAGTATCTCCTCCATGCTGGCTTAAAAAAAACTGCCACTGGTTCTCCACCAACTGTGAGGGGGTTAGCTCGGCAGCGGGTGTGTGTGACCCCCGGGATGGGCTCCCCACACAAAAACAGGCCCAGCAAACGGAGGTTGTGGTTTTCAAAATCAAAAAAAGGTGCGGTTTATTTTCTGTTTACAGTGACAAAACACAGCAAAGCCAAAAGAAACATAAACAAAATAAATCCTGGTCAACTTGACCTCTGACTAAACATACAGGTTTCCTAACTAACAACTGGGATCAGCCTAGTGCTTTCCTAGTCCCTAAGTCCCTGGTTTTAAATGTCCAAGCAAATAGCCACACAGGCTTTGTCTCACCGCACAGGGGTTCACTCTCCCTAGACAGTCCACACAGGTCTGGTTCCAGGCATGAGCTAACATCTAATGAAGCTGGGAGTTCTTATAGAGGCCTAAATGAGCTGACAAGCTTCAGCTGGTCTCATCAACTCCCTGCCTGCACGACGCCCAGCCCTCTCTCTAGAGGTATGAGTCATCCATGAGCCCACTAGCCTTAGCTGGGCTTATACAACTCTCCACCTAGTTGTATAAGTCGGCGTAAAGCCTGAATCTGGGCGAAATATATCTACCCCCCTGGATGCAACCAGGTGACTTTACCTTCCTGCTGTCACACTATACACAATACATTATACACAATACACTATACACTATACACAATACACTATACACAATACATTATACACTATACACAATACATTATACACAAACTTTCTGGCTGCTCCCTCTCCCCAGACCATATCTACTCCCCCCAGGCCGAGTGAGTCTCTTACCTTTTTTTTCTTCCATCTGCTCTGCCGCCTGTCACACTGCTCGCTGGACTGCCTGTCCTGACGGGGACATGATCGGGAGACCCGGCCGGAGAGGAGGAGGAGCCGGAGGAGATAATGATGGCAGCCACATGGCCCTGCCGCTGCACTGGGGACATGATCGGAGAGGGAGGAGGAGGAGGAGATGATGATGATGGCGGCGGCGGCTAGCCACAGACTGCCTTGCCTGCCTGCCACCGCGTCGCGGACCTGGTGACCTGGGCCGGAGAGGAGGAGGAGGAGGAGAAGACAGCCCCGCTCCCCCGTGATTAAGGACAGGCCACATGACCCCTTTCGCCCAATCACAGGGCGCCAGGGGCCGGCCTGAGAATAAAGATGGCGGCCGGAGCGGCGCGGGGTCACAAAAAAAATGGATTCATGGAGCTAGGGTGACACCGGCGCGGGATTGCGCCCCCCAAATGTTGCGCCCGGGGCCTAGGCCCCCCTCGCACCCCCCACGCTACGCCACTGGTTGCAGAACTACAATTCCCATGAGGCATAGCAAGACTCTGACAGCCACAAGCATGACACCCAGAGGCATGATGGGACTTGTAGTTTTGCAACAGCTGGAGGTCCGCTAATTGCATATACCTGCAGTAGAGCATGCTTGTTATACTCACTGTGGAACCTAACAGGTTAATCCTGCGCATTGTGTAAAAAGTCTGTGTGATCCTGTCTTCTCTGATCCTCCCCTTCTCCAAAAAATAACCTGATATTTACAGAGCCAGAGGACAGGCTGCACATGCTCAGTTTAGTGTGTATTGCTAGAGAGTTTTTTTTTTCTTTCGAGAGTGCATGTGATCAGCACAGGGCCAATCAACTATGTCCAGACAGAGAGTTAAGGGTCCTACATTCTCATTGGACATTCGTGGGAGAATGAAAATTCCTCCTACAAACTTTAACCAGACACTGATAGAAGTTACAAGACTGCTCTAACTGCTGATGAAAAAAGGTAATTAGCAGTTTATATTTACTAAAATAATTGCATTTCCATGTTCTGTGTACTGTGGGAGACCAGATATTGTAAATGCAGGGTCCTGGGTTTAGTAACACTTTAATTTGAAAAACATATATATATATTTTAGGTGTTTTACAAAGTTCCTGCATGCTTCTTTTTATACTCAACATACTACCGCATTTAGGAGGAATCCCCCACCTTTCTAGAATAAAAATTAAAAGCTGCTACCATAACATTTAAAATTAGCACACAAGAAAGAAGAAAATGTTTCCTCCAGGCAGCGCTATCATATAAACACAACAATAATAATAATAACATACATAAATTACCCAGTGATAAGTGAAATCAACAGTTCACCTTTATAGTGAAAATTTTTTAATTAAAGTCCAACAATTTAAATCAATATAAAGTGCCCTTTTAAATCATACAAAATCGCAAAATGTTCAAATTCCAAAGTGCTTCCTTTTCTCCACATCTGATTCACCACAGTGAACCACGAGATTCACTCTCTTTATGGTTCAACACTCACCAACTCTTTTTGCCCATCATTTTACCAACTGGCAAAACAGGCACTGGAAAAACCTTTCCAAATAAACAAATCCTCATAAGAGTCCGGATACCACCATAGGTTGATATGCTCACTCGTGCTCAAAGGGAAGAATAGCGCATATAGCGTAATTCTATTTAAATCGCTTTATTTAAACTAAAATCCCCAATATTAAAATACTCACAAAAGTATCATTCCCATCACATCAAAATCGAACTTGGCCAACACGCCACCCTGGGTTGTGTGGGAACAGGTACCCGTGTCTCACCTCGCTCACGGTTCTTCTTAGGGCAGGGCCATACAGCGACTAGAAGTGACATCAACACACCGACCGGAGGTGACATGGATGAGGAGGGCTATAATGTGCTATTCTTCCCTTTGAGCATATCAACCTACGGTGGTATCCGGACTCTTATCAGGATCTATTTATCCGGAAGGATCTTCCAGTGCCTGTTTTGCCAATCGGTAAAATGATGGGCAAAAGAAGTTGGAGTGTTGAACCGTAAGGGGAGTGGATCCCACTTGTTCACTGTGGGGAAGCGGATGTGGAGAATTATGCCTTGTACACACGGTCAGAATTTTAGATGAAAAAAGTCAGACGGAATTTTTTCATCGGATATTCCGACCGTGTGTGTGCCCCATCGGACTTTTTCCTTTGGAATTCCGACGGAGTCAGAAAGAGAACATGTTCTCTTTTTTTCCGACGAAAAAAAATTATATCGGAAATTCCATCCGTCTGTATGGAACTCCGACGGAGAAAAAAACACGCATGCTCAGAATAAAGTCGACGCATGCTCGGAAGCATTGAACTTAATTTTTCTCGGCTCATCATAGTGTTGTACGTCACCGCTTTCTTGACGGTCGGAATTTGGTGTGACAGTGAACGGAATTCCGTCCGAAAAATCAGTCGGAGTTTATCCCGACGGAAAATCCGATCGTGTGTACAAGGCATAAGAAGCTTTTTGGAATTTGAAAATATTGCAATTTTGTATGATTTAAAAGGGGACTTCTTAATGATTTAAATTGTTGGACTTTAATTCTTTTTTTTTTCACTATAAAGGTGGACTGTTCATTTCACTTATCACTGGATGATTTATGCATGTTATCATTATTATTAATATTATGCTTATGTGATAGCGCTGCCTGGAGGAAACATTTTGTTTTTTGTTTTTTTGTATGCTTCTTTTTATATTTTGCATTTTAGCAAGCTTATCGGAGTAAATAATAAATGCACAATATGCAAGTATTGTTTCTTTTGTACATTTAAATGCATCTAAGGCATCGAACAAAAAATATATAAGGGGCATTCTACGATAAAGCCCCAACAGTTCATATTCCTAATATGTGTATGTTGTACCATCTGCTTGTGTTAGACAGTATACTCTTCTCTTTTCATTGTTTCCTGACAGTCCCCATGCTTTCCTATTTCAAACTGACCATGCTAGGCAAGGAAGCACATCCATCTCAGTGTGGTCAGTTTGCTTCTTTACATTCTACTTTGGAGCATAGCCTGCCTGTACTCCAATGGTCAGATTATGCTGACAACCCCCCCCCCCCCCTGCACAGCTGTTCACTGGGAAGTTCAGTGTACTGTTTCTCTGCCAGCTGCTGACACGTACCCCCCCCCCATAGTCTTTACAAACCCCCCAGTTCTCTAAGCCCCGTATGCAGATATGCAGATATGTGTGGCCTTGCTTTTCTATTAAAAACTGAATGGGTTGTTTTAGAAGGTGAGAATTGACATATAATTTAAGGGCAAGACAACTAAAGCCTCATACACACGATCGGACTTCAAACAAACTTTTCCGTGGATTTTTGTTTGAAGGGCGTTGGCCGGGAACGCCCATAGCATACACACGGCAGGACTTTTTCTGCAAACTTTCCCAAAATCATGTGTTTTTTCTGCTCTTTTCTGCTCTTTACCACCACCCTTTGGTCAACTTCTGCTATTGTTTGTTAATTTTAACCATGGTTCTGGGCATGCAGATTTGTACTTTGGACTAAAGTCCGATGGACTTCTGTACACACGATAGGACTTTGCACCGTAGGACTTTTGTTGCCGAAAAGTTTGTCCGTTTGCAGAGCGAACTTTTGTCCGATGAAAACCAAAAAAGTTTGTCTGATGGAGCGTACACACGCTCTGATTTTTTTGAAAACCTCCTCATTTTGAAGTTTGTTGTCAAAAAGTCCTACCGTGTGTATGGGGCTTTAGGCTGTAAAATGGGTGAATTCAGCATTGTCACCGCTGATCAATAAGCTATGTATTAAAGTGGATGTAAACCCTCACATATACCCAGTGAAGTGAACAGCCTCAGATGATACAGGGATGAAACAAATCTCCCTACATACATTTTTTTATGTATATCTGCTGTCTTCAGCTTTATATATTCTTTAAAATGTGCACATCGTGATACAGATTTTCTCTTCCTGTTCAGCACTGGAAGTGAATTCTGGGCACACAGCCAAGACAGCTGATTGGTGGAAAGGCACACACCCCCACTCCACATAGGCAGAGACTCTCAGAGCTGTTCTTTGAATAGTTTAGCTCTCTGCTAATCTATTTATAGCAACCTCCCCAATACAAAATTCAGCCTGGTTTTAACTCAGTTGACGGAGAACTTGTCAGGCGTTATGCTGATAACAGAAGAACAGGGCAGGAGACAGCTAAGGGATGTAGTGCTTTGAAGAGAGATAAGAAAACACTGAAGATATACAGTATGTTCCCAGCTCACATTTTATGAAACGAGTTTACATCCACTTTAAGTACTGCTGAAATGCATACCTGAGGATGGCTCTCTAATGTCGCTGTATCTAGAGGGTAACAGTCTAACTACCTTATCAAGGCTGCCATGAGAGATGGGCATTTTATTTTTTAGAAACACTGAGATTATACATTTACAGATTTTAGAACCCAACAATGTAGTTTTACATGTATCTCTAGGCTAATCAAAATTGGTAGACAACAATTTCTATTTTTCTAACAATGTTTTCTATCAAAAATGTGTTTTTACTTATTTAGGTCTACATTTTAATACCGCCCTTACAAAATATTCAAAGGAATGCATTTTTGTGATCATTTTCAATGCTCCAATTATAGATATTTTTAAAATTAAATTGTTCGTTTTGTAATAATAATCTTTGAATTCCTATTGTTTATTTAGTAAAGTTAATTGCAGTTTTTTTTTTTTTTTTTTTTAAGAAGAAGTGAATTTTTTCCCAGTGAAGTATTATATCGGTTTTTTTTTTTTAGCTAACATGAAAATGTAGTTTCTTTCATGTGTCCAAAGGGGAAATACTTCCTCATTAAAATCAGCAGGGGCCAAGGAACAACTTTTTGGCTGGGTGGACATTACCCCATGAAACTCCTGACCCTAACATAACACGGATCACTAATTTCTTACTTTGAGTCTTAGCTGAAAGCATCTTTTAAGTTCTTCTTGCCTGATATACATATAGTAAACAACAGTTTGAAAAATTGGCAGTGAAAGGCACTATGTCAGCATCTAGGAACATTTTTTACAGTCTTTGGTATTAAGTATGTGACTGTAGGTGGAGGTTATTGCAGGCACTGATGGGATGAAATGGCTCTCCGAGGTGATGAAATTGAGCAATTATACATCCCTAAAGAAGATTTGAGCAAATTTTACTTGTTTGCTAAAACCATTTTTTTAAATAAAGCTAGGTACTATGAATGACTTATGCCGCGTACACACGGCCGTTTTTAATGTCATTGAAAAAAACAACGTTTTTCTCGATGTGATTCTTCTCAAGCCTGCCTTGCCTACACACGATCATGAAAAAAAATGCTCGAGCAAAGCGCGGTGACGTACGAAATGTACGACGGCACTATAAAGGGGAAGTTCCATTCGGATGGCGCCACCCTTTGGGCTGCTTTTGCTGATCCTTGTGTTAGTAAAGTTTGGTGAGAGACAATTCGCGCCTCGTGCTCTTCAGTCCATTACAGCGTGACGAATGTGCTATCTCCATACTGAACGCTAGTTTTACCAGAACGAGCGCTCCCGTCTCATAACTTGCTTTTGAGCATGCGCGTTTCTTCCCATCATTAAAGAGTACACACGGCCGTTTTTCACAATGAGAAAAACAACGACATGAAAAACGAAGACGAAAAAATAGAGCATGTTCTAAATTTTTAATGGCCATTTTTCTCGTCGAGAAAAATGCTCTGGGGCCTACACACGATCGTTTTTAATGACCAATTAAAAAAATGTAATTTTTCTCGTCATGAAAAACGGTCGTGTGTACGCGGCATTAGAGGTGATATTTTAAAACATATATTAAGAAGATGTTTTACCTGCCAAAATGTGTTTATTTCTGTCCATCCAGTTCAGAGATTTACACAACTCTGCCACACAGCAATAACCCCTATCTGGAAGGGGGAGACCTGATTTTTTCTGCTGCAGTTTAGTAACACAGGCCGTCTCTCCACCCCAGCCTGTGATTGGGCAGGGAAAGGAAAGCAGCACAGTGAAGTCATCTCTCTCCTCCCATCTGCACGCTTCTTGTACATTGTACTTCAACACACCTGACTGGCTCCTTGTGCTGCTTCTCCCTCCTTCCTGTTGAGCACTTCTGTAGATTGTAGACTGTAAGGCTACCAAGTCAAAATGATTCACTTTCTCTGCTTAGATTTGATGAGGTATTCATGACTACAGAGTTTAAGTACTGGAATCACTTCTTCTAAGCTACCAATAATATTCAAACAGGCTCTGAAAGCTGTGTTGAAATAAATCAGCTTCTTAGTAAGAACACCATGACACTTCAGGTCCATTGTTGTTAAGTATTTCATTTGTAAGTCTTGTGTGTGCTAAATTCTAACATTGTTTCAGTAGTTTTTAGGTGTTTATGTTATCAATAGAACTGAGTATTGTTCTCAGCAATGTCTCTAAAAATCAGTGACTTCATTGCACTTTAGGCTCAGTGGTTACTGGCCTTAAAGTGGTTGTAGACCTCAAAAAAAAAAAATGAACAAAGCATATCCTTTTATAGTGTGTACTTCAATTCAAAGCACTGAGTGTGATTTCTGTCTGCAGTCTAGTTCCTTTGTTATCTGCATGAGTCATTTTGACAGGTAGTGCAGACTCCAAGGGATCAAGGGGGAAACGGAAGTGGGCCCTCCAGCACACAGCCTGTGATTTACAGCCTCAGCTGTGCATGTTTCCCTGTGTGTAGAGTGTGTAGAGGGGGTGTGTCCCTTCCCTTCACTCAAGTTTCAGATTATACTCAGCTCTCCTCTCTGAGCTATGCAGTGCGTGACATCAGATTCCTGCTCCCTGGCTTCTGGAGCTGAGAAAAAGCCTTTGGTCTGTGTGTTTTAGAAGGCTGTAAATAAGACAGACCAGCGGATAAACAGGTACAGCTTATTCAGGAGGATTCCCTTCATCTCGGTGTATCACCTGAGGCTAATCACTTCACTGGGTATATATAAGGGTTTACAACAGCTTTAAGGTTAAGCGAGGTGTATTTTTTAGTAATTTTGACTTATAACAAAAGTATGGGCAAAGAGGGAGGGGTGGGGGCTTTGAATCATTGCTGAAGTTAAGAGCCATATTAGAACCAAACAAGGTCCTGTACTACCTTTGGGACCCCCACGATTCCACCCCAAGTCACCTTTACTAAGCATATCCTGTTCACATTTTTCAATAATATAAGAAAGATAATATACAAATTATTTAATCTGAAATACTGTAGATCGTCTATATTATTGATTTAGTCTCTGTTGGATTGTAAAACTTCTTTATTACATATACAGTAGGGTGTAAAAGTTTTAGGCAGGTGTGTAGTAATCCTGTAAAGTAAGAATGCTTTTAAAAATATATATTGTATTGTGCTGTACCCCTGCGTGGGTGAATGTTTGTAAAAATGTTATGCTTATTACAATAAAAACTATTGTACCAGAAAATATATATATATATATATATATATATATATATATATATATATATTAATAGTTTATTTTTAGCAATTTACAAAATGCAAAGTGAGTGAACAGACGAAAAATCTAAATCAAAACAATATTTTGTGTGACTATCACTTGCACACTTTGTACACTTACACAAAGTCAGGGATTTTGTAGGATTAAAGTCAGGTGTATGATTATTCAATTATACCAAGCAGGTGCTAATGAAAAATAGTCATTAACTGAAACTGAAACAGCTGTGTAGGAGGCCTAATACTGGGTGAGGAACAGCCAAACTCTGCTACTAAGGTGAGGTTGTGGAAGACAGTTTCATGCCACAGGTCATATACGATGGCAAGACTTTGCACAGCAACAAGACACAGGGTAGTTACCCTGCATTAGCAAGGTCTGTCCTAGGCAAAGCTTTCAAAGCAGACTGACGTTTCAAGATGTGCTGTTCAAGCTCTTTTGAAGAAGCACAAATAAACGGGCAACGTTGAGGATCGTAGATGCAGTAGTGGCCAAGGAAACCTAATGCGGCAGATGAAAGACACATTGTGCTTTTCCCTTCTACATTGTAAGATGCCCAGCAGTGGCATCAGCACAGAACTGGCAGAGACAAGTGGGACCCAGGTACCAGGGGCGGATCCAGAGTCTTTTCTCGGGAGGGGCACTGACAAAAAATATGTTTTTTTTGTGGGAAATTTATCGGGGAAATGGCTGGTGTCGGCGCTTCAATCATCCCGGCACCATGGTTGTTATGGTGTCAGGATGATTGAAGTGCATTATTTCTATTATTACATTGTAATATAAAATTAAATAGTTCAATGCAGAATCAGTGGGAGCCCCGAGTGTGTCACTTGCCACCGTCGCCTGCAATTAGTGTGAGCCCTGAGCGTGTCACTTGCCACACGTTGCGGATTGTCACTTGCCACATCACCTGCCACACCTTGCGGATTGTCACTAGCCACACCTTGCGGATTGTCACTTGCCATGTCACCTGCCACACCTTGCTGATTGTCACTTGCCTGCCACCAGATGCAGATTGTCATTTGCCACGTCACCTGACACAATTTGCAAATTGTCATTTGCCACGTCGCCTGCCACACCTTGCGGATTGTCACTAACTTGCCTGCTAAGGTGTAGTTTTGGTTGTCTCTTGCTGTGTCCCAGACTCCCAGAGTCAGGCAGCAGAGAGATAATGTAATCTCTCTGCTGCCTGCACAGTGAGGGCGGAAGTCACTGCAGGAATGCAGGGCAGGAATGGGCGGTGAGAGATGATCTCATCTCTCTGCTCCCCCGCTCCTGGCTAGCTGATTGGCCAGCTGCCACACTGAGCCTGCTCTCTCACTCTCACCTGCGCTGCCAACACACTGAGCAGCACGGTCTGCCCACGAACTGCGCCGCCCGCCCACAAACCACGCCGCAAGCGGAGCCGCCCGCTTTCTTACCTGTCTGTGGAGCCGCACGCTATCGCACCTGCCCGCAGAGCGGCCCGACGTGACTCACTGACGTCACTCGTTGCTAGACACCAAGCAGCCCAGGCGTTAGCAATGAGTGCAGGGAAGAGGCTCCACCCACCTCCTCCTCCGCTCCTGGTATCGTGTCAGTGTGCCGCGTAACTACATTAGATGTAACTTCATAGAGACTCAGAGAGGCAGCGGCAGCCGCAGAACAAGTACTGTATATACTCGAGTATAAGCCGACCCGAATATAAGCCAAGGCACCTAATTTTACCCCCAAAAAATGGGAAAACTTATTGACTCGAGTATAAGCCTAGGGTGTCCATCTGCATGCCTCACTGTGCCTCACTGTGCCCATGCCTCACTGTGCCCATGCTTCACTGTGCCCATGACTAGACTGATGTTTAACATGGGAGTCTATGGAAGGAGTGCCCAGCTTTGAAAAATCGGTTTTCCCCGGCCGTAGGTCTCCCAGACACCATACTTTTTTTTATCTCCAAACAAATGTTTTATTGAAGAACAAAGTACTTTACATCCATTATTGGCATCAGAGCATCATAATACATTAGACCTGAACCACTCTTGGTTTCAGATAGTACAGCACATTACTCACAAACGTGTACATTATTTGCATCTTCCCATTCAAGACAATAAACAATACCCCGGGACAATTGTGCATCCAATCAACTGGGTCCCTGCTGCCAATGCAATAGCACTGAGAAACTCACAACAACCTATCCAGTACTAATTCCACCGGAGCCAACCCTGGTACACCCAACCATGGATCCCATAATTTGGAAAACTTTTCTGTACAGCCTCTATGTTGGTAAATAAGTTTTTCTAACTTCAAGGTGTTACCCATTTGTTTTATCCACTCCTTCACAGTGGGGGGTTCCGTTGACTTCCAGTGCCGTAGAATCAGCATTCGGGCCTGAAAGAGGGCCCTAGCAATCGCCTGTCTGGGCATCTCCTCCAGCGTGTCACCTTCAATAATACCCAACACGCAGGGTTTGGGCTCTTTAGCAATTTGAACCTGAAAGGTTTGGTTAAGGACCTCCACCACCCCCGTCCAGTAAGCATGAAGTTTGGGGCAACGCCATAGCAAGTGTATTAAGTCCCCGTGATCCCGCATACATCGTGTGCAGGCTGGATCATCACGCACCCCCATTCTAGCCAGTCTGGCGGGCGTATAATGGACTCGGAGAAGTATATACAACTGCGATAGACGCTGAGCTACATTCAGCGAACACTGAGAGACTGCCAAAAGTGCTTCCTCCCACTGTTCCTCTTCAAAGGGCCCGACATCTCCCTCCCACTGGGCTATCACCTTACGGGTCAGGTCGGGCAGAAACATGTTAAGAAGCATAGAATAGGTACTGGATATGAAGCCTTTATACGATTCCACCTCCGCCATGTAGTTAAAGATAGGAGCTTTAGTCTGGACCCACACTTCCACTCCCCTCTCGGCCCTCACCGCATGCTGAAGCTGAACATAGTAAAATAGCATGGAACCAGGGAGCCCGAATTCCTCTTGGAGAGCGGCAAAGGGACGCAGCTCTCCATTTCTGAATATTTGATATAGGTAGTTAACACCGTACTTCTGCCACCGTTTACTGTATTGTAGTTTTCCTATCTCCATGTACCGTTCATTGTGCCATATAGGGCTGAATTTAGTAAACCCCGTGACCTGCTGTAGTGACCTGACTTTATTCCAGATTTTTTGCATTAGGTTATAAGTGGGGTACCGTTTATTAGATTTACCCACCCAGACACCATACTTAGGACACTTGTAGAGGAGACATGGGGCTACATGTATACTAAGTTTGGGGTCCAGAGGACCTACGACCGGCCGGTACCGGGTCCGCAAATTCACCGGAGAAATTACCATTTAACATTGGAGTCTATGAAAGGGGTGCCAGTCTTTAAAAAATCAGTTCTCCGCGGCCGTAGATCCCCCAGACACCAAACTTTGCACACTTGTAGAGGAGACATGGGGCTACATGTGTGCCACGTTTGGGGTCCAGAGGACCGGGTCCCCAAAGTCCGGGAGATCAGGCGCAAAAAAAAAAACAGAGCAAGCAAGTGAGTGTGACAGATGGTCTCGGGGGGGAGGGGGGCAATTGCCCTGTTGCCCCCCCCTGGATCCGCCCCTGCCAGGTACACCCATCTATTGTCCAGAGAAGTCTGGCCAGAAGTGGTCTTCTCTTCATGGAAGAATTGTGGCCAAAAAGCCATACCTCGGACGTAGAAACAAGGCCCAGCAACTCAACTCAATGCACAAAAACATAGGAACTAAGGTGCAGAAAAATACTAGCAGGTGCTCTGGACTGAAGAGTCAAAATTTTAAATATTTTGCTGTACTAGGAGGAAAATCTGCGATCTGTGGTTAGAGTTCCTTCAAAAATTGTGTGCAAGTGTACTTGAAAGAATTGATGCTGTTTTGATTGATTTGTATTTCTCTTCTTTTCATTTACTTTACATTTTGTTAAATACCGTATATACTCGAGTATAAGCCGAGTTTTTCAGCCCTTTTTTAGGGCTGAAAGTATACCCCTCGGCTTATACTCGAGTCAGTACCTGAAAATCTTCTTTTCTTGTTCATACATCACGGGACACAGAGCAGCATAGTCATTACTATGTGGGTTATATAGATTACCTTCAGGTGCTGGCACTGGCAACTTCCAAAACAGGAAGTACCCTCCCCTATATAAGCCCCTCCCATCCGGGAGTACCTCAGTTTTTTGCCAGTGTCTAAGGTGTTGGCCAAGGTTAACATGTATTCATCTGGGCTTGTGTACAGGTTCTCTGGGCCTTAGCAAGCTATTCCGGATCCGACCAAAAAAGCTTCATAGCTAAACGGTCGGTACCCGGGCCTTGCAGAGAAGAGCAGGGTTTTGCCTGTAATGCCTCTCTTAGGAGGGCTGGACCCTGGGATCCAGAGCTCTGGTCATACCCAAAACCAAGAGGCTATCTGTGCAGGGTGCTATACAGGTCCAGGGGAGTGGAATCCTTGGGAACCCGGTCCCTGAAGGTCTAGTACAATGCCTGCCGTGAGAGGTGAAGTTTGGGCTTCTGTGGACCAAACAAAGTCCTGCGGCGGGGAAAAGGTAAGTGGGGGCCCCTCAGGAACTTGGTTCTATTGAGGGGACCCCCAAGCCTAATATGTCTTTCTGCCTGTTACCTAAAGGGTATTCCCGCTAATAGCTGTATATGCCTAAGAAATCCTAGAAATGTTTTTTCATAAGGGAAGTTTTAAAAAAAAAAAACTGTAAACCTGGAAATGTTTTTTCATAAAGGAGGTTTTAAAAAAAAAAAAAAAAAAAAGACAAAGGTGCGGTACCTGTGTTTGTCCACTAGAGGCCGCTGTGGAACGTCTTTTTTCTTGGGACTATTCCTTCCATGGTGAAAGTCCAGGCAGATGAGTGAGCTCTCTATCAGGGAAGCTGCATTCCTCTGTCATGCTGCCAAGTAGTTTCCTTCCATCCCCGAGTCCTGGTGAAACAGGGACCCTGGCTCCTCTCCCTACATGGCGCCAAGAGCGCACATGTGCACGCGCGCGCGCGCGCACACATGCTTTCCTTTTATAAGGTTTAGCTTAAAAAAAGGGGGCGGAGCCTGGCGGATGACGCGCTCTGTGCGCCCAGCGCTTCTGCGCATGTGCGGGCGTCCCAGCAAGATAAAAGGACTCAGTCCACGCTGCTTGCTATGGACACAGAGCATGAAAAGGAGCTGGTAGCATGGTATAGGGGCTTACAGCGGGCGGTTGATACAGGCATCCCCAGAAAGACGCATTAGTAGACACCCACTGATGTACATAGCAGCAAATTGCATTAGACTATTTCAGTAAGGGGTGTATTGCGGCTGGAATACCTCAGCTTTGAACTAAGGAATATGCCGCCTAAAAAACTCAGAGATATACCTCTCAGGAAGTGTAGGGGGTCTCCATCGGGCTCTGAGGATCTGGAGCAGTCATCTGCACCCTCCTCCCCTGAGAAATCAGAGGTTAATACCCATAAGGAACCCCCGGGAGTGCCAGGTACTGCGGCTGTCCTCAGTCCACCTGCTCCTGCATATATAACAGAGGAGGTTTTTTCCTCAACTCTGGAGGGATTGGAGCAGAGATTGGCAGCATTGATCGCTTCTTCTCTACAGGAAAGAAAGCGCGCCAGATCTCCATCACCTCCATTAGAGTGCCTGTTGGCAGAGCAACAGTCCCAGGAAGGGACCGACCTACCTGAAGGGGATCAGGAGGAGGTTAGCTCTGTTTTTGAGGAATCGACAGTAGATGAACCATTTTCAGCATCGCAGACTGAAAGATTGTGGGTCCAGACCCTAACTGACATGGTTCGATCTGCATTTAAAATGCCTCTTGTTGAACCATCAACTACTGCTGTCTCCTCATTGGGGTCGCTAAAAGCTCCCCAGGTTAATTGCTCCTTTCCAATACATCCATTATTGGAAGGACTTATATACCAGGACTGGGAACATCCTGATAAACTATTTGTTCCGCCTAAAAGGCTTCCGGTGATCTATCCCATGGAGGAAAAGTTCACCCAGAGATGGAATGTTCCTACGGTGGATGCAGCCATCTCTTCTGTGAACAAATCACTGACATGTCCAGTAGATAATGTTCAAATGTTCAAAGATCCAGTGGATAAAAAATTGGAATCTTTATTAAAATCTGCTTTTTCCACAGCAGGGGCTGTTACACAGCCAGCAGTGGCAGCTATTGGGGTCTGCCAAGCTTTAAAGGATCAAATGAAAATGGTCCTGAGGGATTTGCCAGACCAGCAGGCCCAGGCTCTGGCTGATCTGCCTAGAGCATTATGCTTTGCGGTTGACGCCATCAAGGATTCTATCCATCAGGCCTCCCGCCTCACGCTGTCTTTGGTTCATATGCGTAGGCTTCTGTGGCTCAAAAACTGGTCTGCTGAAGCTCCCTGTAAGAAGCTCTTAGTTAGCTTCCCATTTCATGGGGAACGCCTTTTTGGCGAAGACCTGGATAAGTATATCCAGAAGATTTCCAGTGGTAAAAGTACTCTCTTACCGAGTAAAAAGAGGTCTAGGGGTCCATCTTTTAAGAGGACTACCTCTCCTATCCCTGCGACGTCTGCTACTAAGCAGTTCCGACGGCCTCCTCGGTCAAACTCAGGAGGTAAAAATCAGGGACAGCCACAGGGTAATAAAAAGCCCTGGATCCGAAGAGGTACTAAACCAGCCTCCAAGTCAAGCCTATGAAGGGCTGCCCCCACTCAAACGGGTGGGGGGAAG
Source organism: Rana muscosa (assembly GCA_029206835.1). Taxonomy (NCBI): domain Eukaryota; kingdom Metazoa; phylum Chordata; class Amphibia; order Anura; family Ranidae; genus Rana; species Rana muscosa. The sequence continues at coordinate 165,130,615 of CM055121.1, read as the reverse complement.
ACTTCAGTTGTTCGCAGAGACCTGGCGGGAGACGATCAAAGACAGATGGGTGCTCTCCGCAGTAACTCTGGGATACAAGTTGGAGTTAAAAGAGTCTCCTCCGTCCTATTTTATGTGGTCAGGCATGCCAAGAGACCCTCTAAAAAGAGGGTCTCTCCTATTGGCGTTAGAACAACTATTGCTCCAAGGAGTAATTATGGAGGTTCCTATGGAAGAGTGGGGGTTGGGTTTCTACTCAAACCTTTTCACAGTCCCGAAGCCAAACGAGGACATAAGACCCATATTGGACCTAAAGAGTCTAAACAAATTTCTAAACGTCCGGTCTTTCCGGATGGAGTCGATCCGATCGGTCACCGCTGCCCTACAAGGGGAGGAATGGTTAGCCTCGATCGACATCAAAGATGCTTACTTGCATGTTCCCATCTTTCCAGGTCATCAAAAATTCCTACGCTTTGCAGTAGAAGGGCGCCATTTTCAGTTCAGAGCCTTACCATTTGGTCTGGCCACAGCACCACGAGTGTTCACAAAAATTCTGGCCCCACTGTTGGCCGATCTAAGAACACGGGGTGTAATGATAATGGCATACCTAGACGACCTGTTGTTGATGGACCACTCAGTTGCCAAGCTAGAAGTGGTAATTGTCGATACAATCAAGTATCTAGAGTCTCACGGTTGGGTCATCAACCTGGACAAGTCAGCCCTACAGCCAGTGAAAAACCTGGTATATCTAGGGCTACGGCTGGATTCAGACCAGAGGAAGATTTTCTTACCTCTAGACAAGGTATCCTCTTTGAGGGCCTTGGTCCGTCTGCTTTGTGCAAAAAGACAGCCGTCCATACGCCTGTGCATGAGGCTGCTAGGAAAGATGGTAGCATCATTCGAAGCTGTACCATACGCCCAATTCCACTCAAGGAATTTACAAAGGGCCATATTGTCAGCCTGGAACGGAAAAGTTCAGGCTCTAGACTTCCCGATGGCTTTGTCCCCTTCCGTTCGGAAGAGTCTCTGCTGGTGGTTGATCCCCCAGAATCTCCAGAAGGGAAAACCCTTCAGCCCGATATCTTGGAAGGTGGTCACTACAGATGCCAGCCTTATAGGCTGGGGGGCAGTACTGGAGCAATGGTCTCTCCAGGGCAGATGGTCAAATGTAGTAAAAACCCTGCCCATCAATCTCTTAGAGATACGAGCAGCCCGGTACACCCTAGTAGCCTGGACATCCAGACTCCAAGGGTCCCCTGTCAGAATTCAATCAGACAATGCCACAGCAGTGGCATATATCAATCATCAGGGAGGCACCAGGAGTCGTGCAGCCCAGAGGGAAGTAAGTCACATCCTGGAATGGGCAGAAAAGCATGTCCCATGTATATCAGCTGTCTTCATTCCAGGGGTGGAGAATTGGAAGGCGGACTTTCTGAGTCGCCAACAGTTATGCCCAGGGGAATGGTCCCTTCATCCCGAGGTCTTCCGAGCAATATGTCAGCGGTGGGGAACACCGGATGTAGATCTGCTAGCATCCAGATTCAACGCAAAGGTGGACAGATTTGTCTCCCGGACAAGGGATCCCCTCGCTTGCGGCTCGGATGCTCTGGTGTTCCCTTGGGATCAGTTCAGACTGATATATGCATTCCCTCCGCTACAATTGTTGCCTCGACCCCTTCGCAGAGTCAGGTTGGAGAAGAAGCCGGTGATCCTAGTGGCTCCAGCGTGGCCCCGAAGGGCCTGGTACGCGGAGATCATCAAAATGTCTGTGGGGAGTCCTTGGACCCTTCCACGTCGTCCGGACCTGCTTTCGCAAGGACCGATATACCACCCTTCCTTACTAACTCTAAGTTTAACGGCCTGGCTATTGAATCCCACATCCTAAAGAAGAGAGGTCTCTCTAACTCTGTGGTATCAACTATAATCAATGCCAGGAAGCCTGTATCCAGGCAGATCTACTATAGAGTTTGGAAGGCGTACATCACTTGGTGCGAGGCCAGAAAATGGCATCCACGTAAGTACGTTATAGGCAGAATTCTGGACTTCCTGCAGTGGGCTGTAGACAGGAAGTTTGCCTTAAGTACTATCAAGGGCCAGGTTTCGGCCTTGTCAATACTATTTCAAAGGCCCCTGGCTATGCATTCACTTGTCAAATCCTTTATGCAAGGTGTGACTCGTATTATTCCACCGATTAAGGCTCCCATATGCCCATGGGATCTAAATTTGGTTCTGTCGGTTCTGCAGAAGCAGCCATTTGAACCTTTGCGGCACATTTCCTTGGTTCTACTCACCAGGAAATTGATATTTTTAGTAGCCATATGCTCGGCTAGAAGAGTGTCGGAATTAGCCGCCATGTCCTGTAAAGAGCCATATCTGGTTATCCATAAGGACAGAGTAGTATTACGTCCTCACCCAGCCTTTCTTCCTAAGGTGGTATCGAGGTTTCACTTGAACCAGGATGTGGTTCTTCCTTCTTTTTTCCCCAAACCAAGCTCGGTAGAGGAAAAGTTATTGCATTCTTTGGATGTAGTAAGAGCAGTTAAAGCTTATCTAGAAGCCACTGCTCAGATTCGTAGAACGGATTCTTTGTTTGTTCTGCCGGAAGGCCCCAGAAAGGGTCAGGCAGCATCAAAATCTACTTTAGCCAAGTGGATTCGACAGGTCATAATACAAGCCTATGGCTTGAGAAGTAGACCGCCTCCGTTCAAAGTTAGGGCGCACTCCACGAGAGCAGTTGGAACTTCATGGGCAGTGCATCACCAGGCCTCCCTGGCGCAAATTTGTAAGGCCGCAACATGGTCTTCAGTACACACGTTTACTAGGTTCTACCAGGTGGACGTTAGAAGTCAGGAGGATGTCGCCTTTGGGCGCAGTGTGTTGCAGGCCGCAAAAGATCCTCATGCCTGATGGCGCCCAGCTTATGTATGGTATATCCCCCCCCTCATGTGGCATTGCTTTGGGACGTCCCACATAGTAATGACTATGCTGCTCTGTGTCCCGTGATGTATGAACAAGAAAGTAGGATTTTTAAAACAGCTTACCTGTAAAATCCTTTTCTTGGAGTACATCACGGGACACAGAGCTCCCACCCCTCTTTTGGGGACACGTATTGCTTTGCTACAAAACTGAGGTACTCCCGGATGGGAGGGGCTTATATAGGGGAGGGTACTTCCTGTTTTGGAAGTTGCCAGTGCCAGCACCTGAAGGTAATCTATATAACCCACATAGTAATGACTATGCTGCTCTGTGTCCCGTGATGTACTCCAAGAAAAGGATTTTACAGGTAAGCTGTTTTAAAAATCCTACTATTCCATGGCCGGCGTTCATTGTTTAAATCTTGTGGCTTTCTTCTGGTCCCTTCTGCGATAGGCATTTCCAGCAAACACTGTGTTGAGTGTTGCGCCTATCATGGACGTTCTCTTGTCCGACGTCCGTGATTGGCGGAACACTGAACACAGTGCCTGCCGGGAAACGGAGTCTGAGAATGAGAGGATCTCCGTGATAGGCACAACACTCAACACAGTGTTTGCTGGAAACGCCTATCATGGAAGGGACCAGAAGAAAGCCGCGAGATTTAAACAATGGACGCCGGCCGCGGAATAAGAAGATTTTCAGGTACACTGACTGACTCAGGCACAGGTAGGCTGCAATGGACACAGTAAGGTGGCACAGTGAGGTGGCAATGGGCACAGTGAGGTGGCAATGGGCACAGTGAGGTGGCAATTGGCACTGTGAGGTGGCAATGGGCACAGTGAGGTGGCAATGGGCACAGTGAGGTGGCACAGTGAGATGGCAATGGGCACAGTAGGGTTGGGCAATTGGTACAGTGAGGTGGCAATGGGCACATTTCCCCCCCCTAGGCTTATACTCGAGTCAATACGTTTTCCCAGTTTTTTGTGGTAAAAGTAGGTACCTTGGCTTATACTCGGGTCGGCTTATACTCGAGTATATATGGTAATAAAAATAAAACTATTAACACTTCTATTTCTGAAAGCATTCTTAAATGACAGTATTTTTTCACACGTGCCTAAAACATTTGGACTGTAGTGTATGGTATTTCACTAAATGCTTTTTCACCTTCTATACAGTTCTTAAACATTCTAATAGATTGAAAGCCTTCCCATAGGCTTTGGTCAGGGATTTAAAGCTGACGTTTAGTATAGTATATATATTTTTTGAGGGGCATACAACACCAGGCAGGCTTATTATTTGTAATTGTGTGTATCCTATTAGCTGCAGGTGTCCCCTCTGCTAAAAAAATTCGCCCCAGTTCCGCCTTGCAGCTGCTTGTTATGGTCCTCAGCGGCTATCTTCTGGTGCTGCAAAAGTTAGCATCCTTTGAAAAAGTCCTATTGGACGAAACGCACATCAGGAAGTGACATCAGACATGCACCAGAAGTGCCGTGGTGGCCAGCTTTGATGCTGATTTACATGTGTTGTTTACCTTTCTTTGTTTGTAAGTATATGGGGGAAAAGAAATGTCCTTTTTATTTGAACATACTGCATCTGCATGTCATGGTAACCACTATGACTGTGGCTTTTGGAGGGGACTAGGGGCTAGCCTTTTACCCAATGATTATGGCCCATGGAGAAGACTATACATTTTGTCTGCTTTCCCTGGTCAGGGCATGGAAAAGAGTTCAGTTCAGTCTCTTATCCCTTGGAAAGGGCAAATCATTCTCTAATGATGGACAACAACGTGATGAACGCTGAGAGCGAGGCTTGGGTTAAGTCTCTGAATAAAGACAATAAGGCTTTCCTTCTGGAGTGGATGGAAAGGTGTAATATTAATCTTGTACCATTACAGTCAGAGGAAATTTGGTGGCCCTCCTGCACACTGGGTTGGAGAAGCTCCTCCACTTGGGACAGAAATATTTATCAACAATATCCATCTAGAAATCTATCAAGATAAATGAGTTCCACTTTTTCAAACTGCTGGAACATTGGATGAGTTTTGTCTCATGATAACTTTTCTAGTGGACAGATTACACAAGTAAAAGCCAAACGCCTGAAAGACAGCATGTGTTATGTACTTTGTGTATCCAGGGCTGTAGATTTGTTGCCAGACTATCTGGGGTGGGTTCTCTGACTAAAAGCTTGTCTGGGTGCCTGGTTGTTGATTAGCTTACTGTGGAAAAAAGGAGAAACAGAGACAGAATGTGCTTTTTTTTCACGCATGTACTTTATTCTGATTCATGAATGAAGAGGCTCTCATTTTATTTGGCGAAAACAATTGTGAGAACATTTTGATGAACTTCTAAGGCCAATTGACATTTTCTAAGCGCTGGGTTGTTGAATGTTGAACGAATATATCTTCCTGCTAGGGAGCAGAGGTAATCCAACAGCTGGGGCTTAGTCCTAGTACGCTGATATTTTGGGAATATAAAGAAGAACAATGAGTCCTGGAAGTGATGGTTTGACCCCCACAAAGCCCCGATCTCAAAATCATTGAGTCTGCCAGGGATTACATGAAGAGACGGAAGGATTTGAGGCAGCCTACATCCACAGAAGATCTGTGGTTAGTTCTCCAAGATGTTTGGAAAAACCTATGCAGAGTTCCTTCAAAAACTATGTGCAAGTGTACCTAGAAGAATTGATGCTGTTTTGAAGGCAAAGGGTGTTCACACCAAATATGTATTTGATTTGGATTTCTCTTCTGTTCATTTACTTTACATTTTTTTAATTGATAAAAAGAAACTATTAACACTTCTAATTCTGAAAGCATTTGTAATTTACAGCATTTTGTTAAACCACACCAAAGTTGTTTGAGAGCATTAGTGGGGGATGAGAGGAGCAGTAGTTGGATGCTGGAGGTGGACCAGAGCAGCAGTATGGGGACACTTAAAGTTGATGAGAGCAGCAATAAACGGGCGTTCTTAGTGATAATGAAATTCTAGATCCCCATTACCTCCCGGTTTCAAATATAAGGCCCAATGTAGCTAAGCTGTATTGCATATATTTACTGAAGGCACTGGACATTACCTCCAATATGCTTTCGTCTAGAGGAAATATAAATTCGTTAGAAAAAATACATAACGAAGAAGGTGACAACACATATCACCTGTCGTTAAGCTGACCGTGAGTGAGTTGTTTTTGTGGTGATTTTAGGCAACAGATAATTTAGTAATTTAGCAATCTTAATTGTCTACTTGATATATAATAAAAAATATCTATAAACTATTTTTGGTTTTGGATGGAGTGGGGAAGCATTAGAGCTCGTGTTAGTTTTACTGCCATCATTGGGTTCATTAGAGAGATTCCTTCACTTCCTGTTTGGTAAAAAGATTGTCCCAGGACAGGAAGTGAGGGGAAATGTCTCTAAGGACAACACAGACAGAAGTGAAAAAGCGTAGAACCCCAGTCAGCTTTTTGTTGTTATCTATTTCCCCTGTTGCAGATTCTCCCTTTTTTTCTATGGGTAAACTATTACCCCCAGAACAGAAGGGGAAATCTAACAGAAAAGAAAGAAATGTTATCTATAACTATACCACATGTCTTACATGTCAAGACACCCTCAGAAAATGTAATCTCTTTGCACTATAAAAGTATCTTTGAACGTATACTTGAAAATATAATAAAAGATATTGGGAGAAAAAAAGGCAATTTCTTTTCAACAAAGTCCAGAATAGCTGTAAAACCTGAGAGGAGTCCCAACCTTTCCCAATTCTATCCAAAACTAAAGAAAAATGTTTTTGGTATAGATACACAGTTTCAATTTCAAACTTTAATATGTTAGTTACCATTTTTACTGTTAACATGATCGAAATGTAAACGCCTTTAACCACTTGCTTACTGGGCACTTAAACCCCCCTCCTGCCCAGACCAATTTTCAGCTTTCAGCGCTAATGCACTTTGAATGACAATTGCGCCACTGTACCCAAATGAAATTTTTATAATTTTTTTCCCACAAATAGAGCTTTCTTTTGGTGGTATTTGATCACCTCTGTGGTTTTTATTTTTTGTTAAAAAAATGTAAAAAGACAGAATTAAAAAATATATATATATATTTTTATATTTTGTTATAAAATTTTGCAAACAGGTAATTTTTCTCCTTCATTGATGTACGCTGATGAGGCTGCACTGATGGGCACTGATGGGCACGGATGGGCTGCACTGATGGGCACTGATGGACTGCATTGATGGGCACCGATAAGGTGGCACTGATAGGCGGCACTGGTGGGCACTGATAGGCGGCACTAGTGTGCACTGAGAGGTGACACTGAGAGGTGGCACTGATGGGTGGCACTAAAGGGCATTGATAGGTGGCACTGGTGGGCACTGAGAAGTGGCACTAATAGGTGGCACTGATAGCTGGCTGTGATGGGCACTGATAAGTGGCAGTGATTGGCATTGATGGGTGGCAGTGATGGGCACTGATGGGTGGCAATAATGGGCACTGATCAGCACTGGTAGGTTACACTGATAGGCAGCACTGCGAGGTGGCACTGATGAGGCACTGATTGGCACCACTGGTGGGCATTGATAGGTGGCACTTGTGGACATTGATAGGTGGCACTCATGGGCATTGATAGGTGGCACTGGCGGGCACTGGCAGGTGGCACTGGCAGGGGGTACTGATTGGCACAGATAAGGCAGAATAGCCTCTTCCTCTTCGGGACCGATGTCCCTTGCACATAAGCCAGTGATCGGCTTTTTTTTCTCCTCACGCTGTCAGCGCGAAGAGAAAAAAACCCGATTACGGAGCTTTTGTTTACATCACGTGATCAGCTGTCATTGGCTGACAGCTGATCACGTGGTAAGGGGCCAGGATCGGCCCCTTACTCGGATCTGTGATCACCCGAGTCTCAGTGACTCGGTTTTTACAGCGCGCGTGGGGAGCGCGCAAAAGGAAGGACATCTATTGACGGCCTCCCGGCAATTCAGGTCTGCGCTGTGACCGTCATTTTGCTATAGCATGGATCTCAAGTGGTTAAGAGCTATAGCCAGACATTTGACATGAGATGCTCCACAGTGCTAAAGGATTCCATTGAAATGACCAGAATTGAACCACATAAGGGAACACTCTAGACCTAAAGCATACAGCAGCACAGTAACTAAGTGATTAGCACTTCTGCCTGGCAGCACTAGGGTTGTCGCTTTGAATCCCAACCACGGCACTACCTGCCTGGAGTTTGCACGTTCTCCCAAAGCCTGTGTGGGTTTCCTCCCACACTCCAAAGACTGCCTAAATTGGCCCTAGTATGTGTATGTAGTAATGTGGGTTAGGGACTTTTAAAGAGAAGTATGGGGGGTTTTTTTTGGCTGTTCATACTCACTTTGGTGGATGGAACATCAGACCGATGCTCCATCTGTCCCCCGGCGTCTCTGCACTGAGAACCGAGCCAGCGAACATCGCCAATGGCTCGGTTCTCACAGATCCCCGAGAGGAAAGCTGCTGACTGTCAGTCAGCGTTTTTCCTCTCTGCTTCTCCACGCTCATTGGAGCGCTGAGCCGTGGAGGGGTGGGGAGAGGCTGTCTCAGCGGCTCGCTGAGACTGCCATCAATCAGGGCAGCTGGCGGATCCCGACTTGGGAAATCGTGATGACGCACTGCCCCGACTGATGGCAGTGACATCAGCGGAGAGCGGACTTCAGACCGCTCTCCGCTGAAAACGGGTCACAGGAGTGCAAAACCAATTGCACTCCTGTAACCCAGAGGAGAAGCCCAGCCTAAAAAGCTCAGGCTGGACTTCTCCTTTAAATTATAAGCTCCTTGAGGGCAGTGACTGATGTGAATGTACAATATGTAAAGTGCTGCATAAATTGACGGTGATATAGAGGTACCTGAAATAAGTGAAATACATGATTGAAGCTAAACAGAAAATGTACTTTACTATGAGACCTGAAAAAGTAAAAGTGCAAATTGTGTAAGAATTTTGTCTAAAAACACATAGTAAATATATCTTAGGTTTTAGGAATACATGAATGCATGCGTATATTTGGAAGAAGAGCTAAATACTGAGCCTCCTTCATGTCTGCAACAGCTATGTTACCCACAGCAACCAATCAGGTTTCAGATAAAAAAAAAAATCTGTAAATAAAAGTCTCACTTTGACTGGCTGCTATAGGGCAGGAGTTACCAAATTTTAGGAGGACTTTAGGAGGGTCACCAGGAGTAGAAAAATTAGTCAGTACCTACAGTCAGTGAGAAGAGAAATATTTTCCCATCCTTGGTGTCAGTGGGAGGAATAGCGCCCCATCGCTGGTGTCAATGGGAAGAATAGCGCCCCATCGCTGGTGTCAGTGGGGGAATAGTGCCCCAAGGGGTGGGTAAAGGCAGGTACAGAGCTGCATCAAGTCTGATGTCTGCAGTTTGGAGACCACTGCTGATGGGAATTGCTTGGCTCTTTGCTAAATTGAGCTAATTTCACTATCTTTTCATGGAAAAGAACACACTATTTATACTGTGTATAAATATGTGTTTTTAATTCAGTATCATGAACAATCTTATTGTTTAAAATTAGTTTTTTTTATTGCATTTTTTTTTTTTATTATTGCATAACCCACTACCTGTCCCTTGTTCCATCAGCAATAGATATCTTTGTCTACACTTTGGAAATACATGACAATATTATCAGGGCTTCGGGAACAATTTGACCTATATTATCTGCAGTAACGTTCTGTAGAACAACACAATACATGCTTCCAGTCATAAATGTTTATCAGTATCCGGATTATCATTTTTGTTGGTTGTGGTATTATTATTTCTCCTACATTTGCATGACATTTCTTGGGGAAATCACAAATGCACTTTGCCATTTATTTAGTCTTAGATAACCTGTCATTAAGTGAGACATGAACTTGTATGAAATCAGAAACCACTAGAAATAAGAACTATAGAAAAGAAGTATGCTGCATCTACAGAACATAAATAGACTACATAATGAATGAGGACTACCATACCAATCATACCAATATTCCTCTTAGCCAGTCTATAAGGGCACTCTCCAGTTTTAGTAAATCAACCCCAATGTGTCAAAATATCACTGCACTACAAAAGTTTTGACTGAAATCTGATTGGCTGTATATCACATTCACCTTTCTTTCCTCCATGTATTTCAATAAATTGGCTCTGTGACCAGACAACAAATTAGGGGCTTAAGGCTCCAGCGGGGTCCTCTCCTGTAGTACACCACTGGGAGTGCTGACAAGGACAGAGCTCACCCCAGCTCCAATGATACAACAGACAAAAAAGGTCCTATGCACCGCGCATCAATGCAAGACCCTGTGGATATGTGATATGACAGCCTCAGCCGGGGCTCCAGCCAAGCCAATGCCACAATGCGTTTCATTCCACCCCAGAGCTTCGACCCCATGATTAACCTGTTACCGCCTGGCCTATGGGCGGATGACACCTGCACAAACATCTCCCCGATCCGGGTGGACGTCATATGAAGTGCTCTTGGATCGCACCGCACAGCTGGTACCATGTGACTGTTGTAACCAATCACAGCAGATCACATGATAGTTGTAAACAATAGATGGCTTCCTTTCAAGCCATCCATTGTATACAATTGTGTTGCTAGCTGTGATTGGTCATGATGATCACATGGTACAGACTGGGCCAATCACGCCATGTGATCAGCTGTTGCCAATCACAGCTAATCACAACAAAACAAACTGAATGAATCGATTTCATTCAGTAAAAAGCTTGCATATATCAATGAAATTCATTGCTATATGCAATTACATAATTATAATTACATATTACATAATTTGTAAAAAAAAATACTGATTACTTCCCCAGAGCAGTACAATATCACCCCCATATATTTACCAAAGAGACATCCCAATCCAACTAAGAGACATTACCAGCTAAAAGATAGTCCAATCCAGCTAAGAGACAGCCCAATCCAGCTAATAAACAGCCCAAATTTTTTTTAAAACAGGAGCCTGGAATGCACTGCATCCGCAATCAGCAGATCGCGGACGTAATGTCAGGCTCCTGCACACACTGCCCATAGCTCTGTTGCCCATATCTCTGTATGGGTTGTGATTGCAGAGCTGTAGGTAGTGTAGATCAGAGCACCTGCAGTTCATTCAGGCTACAAGCATTTCTGCAGGGGTGACTGACGGTACTTGTAGTTTAGCCATTCATAGGAAACTGTGAATGAATGAACGACGGGTCTGTGTGGGCAGAGCCTCGCACAGTCATACCACTTTTGAAAAGTGACAGAAGGGGCAGGGAGAGGAACCCCTGGCCATTGTCACAGGGAGTGGGGGGATCAGAGGGAGAAGGTGCAAGAGCTGGAACATGTTACATGTTCCACGATAAAACCAGATGGAACATGTAATGGATGTAATATGTTCCAAATGTGATTAGAGCACTGGGGAACATAACAGCTTTAATTTCAATAGCTGTGTTCCACACCGCGTGCCGTCATATACAGCCCCTCCCCATTGTCTGGGGAACTTTGATAGACAGATCACTCATCCCAGGGTTGGACGGATGATCTGTCTATCAAAGTGCCGAGACAAAGAGCTGTATATGGCAGCGTGCGGCGGGGAACACAGCTATTGAAATGAAAGCTGTTATGTTCCTAGCGCTCTAATCAACCAGGCGATGGCGGCTCTCCTCTCTCTTCCCCTGCACAGGTAGGCTGCATGGGGACACAGGCTGCATTAGGGGACACATGCTGCACTGGGGGGACACAGGCTGCATTGGGGGACACAGGCTGCACTGGGGGGACACAGGCTGCACTGGGGGACACAGGCTGCATTGGGGACACAGGCTGCACTGGGGATACAGGTTCCATTGGGGACAGAGGCTGCTTTGGGGACACAGGCTGCACTGGGGGGACACAGGCTGAACTGGGGGACAAAGGCTGCACTGGGGGGACACATGCTGCACTGGGGGACACAGGCTGCATTGGGGGACACAGGCTGAACTAGCGGACACAGGCTGCACTGGGGGACACAGGCTGCACTGGGGGGACACCGGCTGAACTGGGGGACACAGGCTGCACTGGGGGACACAGGCTGCATTGGGGACACAGGCTGCACTGGCGGACACAGGCTGCACTGGGGGGACACAGGCTGCATTGGGGGACACAGGCTGCACTGGGGGGACACAGGCTGCACTAGGGGGACACAGGCTGCTCTGGGGGGATGCAGGCTGCACTGGGTGGATGCAGGCTGCACTTGCGGACACAAGCTGCACTGGCAGACACAGGCTGCATTGGTGGACACGGGCAGGCTGCATTGGTGGACACGGATAAAGTTGTTGTTAATATTTATTTTTATAACTTAATTCTGCATAAAACATTTATGTGTAATTTCATGAGCTAATTTATGAGGGCATGTTTAGGGGCGGAATTAGGGGGGGGCAGGGTAGGGTTGGGCGGGACAACTGGTGGTGAGTAGCCATGGAGGCCTGGCTAGTACCTCAGGACTTGAAATTTTGAGCCCTGTCTTGTAGTTGGCCACCAGATTTGCACACATCTCAGGAGGGATTTTGGCCCACTCCTCTTTGCAGATCCTCAACAAGTCATTAGGTTTTGAGGCTGACGTTTGGTTAACTTTTACCTTCAGCTCCCTCCCCATATTTTCTTTGGAATTAAGGTCTGGAAACTGGCTAGGCCACTCCAGGACCCTAATGTATATAGATTTTCCATTCTATGGATAGCGTAGGACCCACTGCTATTAGGGTACTTTGACGTAGTAGTGGGCTTAGCATTATATGGCCATATGGTGTAACCAAATCCCCATATTTTCTGAATATGCTCAGGTATTTTTAAATAGCCTTGCAGAATACCCATAGTATTGGATCTGTTGTTCTGCCAGTGTACCTGATGTATTCTTTGTTCTCCTTAGAACTGTCCATGACTTGTACTCTGTACCATACCTTTGTTCAATAAAGGAACATTCTGATTGTTAAAAATAAAGAAAAATAGCCTTGCAGGAGTTAAATTTCATCTTTTTTTTCTGTCTGTATGGTCTTATGGCTGCACCATTGTCATGTACCGGGTGTGACCAGAACTGTGTGGCTAGCAACAGAGGAACACCAAACACAAATAAGTGAAAATATAAAGATTTATTTAGGTGTGAATAATATAAGTATAACCAACTCCAATATGATACAGTGCAGCAAACCAACCAACAGACAGAGACTCACAAATAACAACAGATATGTGCAATAAATGGGAAATGCCAGAATCATATACAATAGCCAGGCCAGGGTCATACACAGCAGGTAGGCAGATGGACAAAGGGATATTCCAGAAACATAAACATGAGCCAGGCCAAGGTCATACACAGGGAGATCAGCAGATGGGGTAAGGAACACAGGACAGGGAGAGGATGGATGGATGGCTAAGGACAGGGAGACAGGATCAGGAACTCAGGAACTCAGGTAGCAGAAACAGGTTCAGGTACACAGGCAGCAGGTACAGATCAGGGCACGAGGACGATACCAGGGCAGTGTGTGTGCACTTGCCGGGTATTTATATTATACCTGCTAACAGGCTCAGGTGACCCCTGATTGCAGGAAGTAACATCTGCACCACACTGCCAGGATCCATCCGCTGGTGGACGCCAGTACTGCGGCCCAAGGATGACATAACACCAGCAGAGAGAAGTTCTCCTGACAGTTCAAAACTGCCAGGAGACACCTGCTGGTGGACCTCAGTACTGCACGCCAGATGATAAATATTACCAGCGGATGGAACCTTTCCTTACAACCATCTTTTTTTTTTTAACCAAAAAGGCATGTTTATTAAGTAGCAAACATGATATACACATATACATGTAAGTCAATCACAAAAGTTGCAGGGAATACAGTACAGAGGAAAACAGTCCAAGAAATAAACACATAAAGGTTTGTCAACAGTATACTACAAAAATATTTGTGTCACACATGGCAGTGAGGGGTACGTCTCATCAGCTAATACATTTAATGCGTACGTTACGTAGAGCAAGTCTCACCATCCTCCAACCACCTGTCTCAAATATTAGAGAACTTCTGAGGGCGTCCTCTATGGATATACATCAGCTTCCTATATGGAAGGACATCATTAATTTATTTTTTCCAGGTTTGTAGTGTCGGGGGTAGGGCCTGCATCCAAACTTTTGCAACTACCTTCCTAGCCAGAAATAGCATTTCATACAAGAATGTGGTTAGGTATTTGTCAATCTCAGTGTCTGGCAGGAATCCCAAGAGACATGTCTTAGGATCAAGACCCACCGGGGAACCCATATTGTCATGGAGAAACTGGATCACTTGTAACCAATACGTCTGTATATGTGGACAACTCCACATCAGGTGATAAAACGTGTCAGGGGCTGATGAGCACCTGGGGCACAGGGGGCTTCTTGTGGGCTGGAACTTTGCCAGTTTCAATGGCGTGAGATACGCACGATGCACTATATACAGTTGCGTTAACCTATCCGAAAGGTTAGGGGAGATCATCCTGACTCCCTCCAGTATTTCCTCCCAGTCTGAGTTCTCAATAGGTCCCACGTCCTGTTCCCACGCTATCTTGGCAGTCTGTGACACCTCCCGAACTCTGCACAATCAGAGAGTATAGTACAGGTTAGATATCAATTTAGTCGAATCCGCTCCAAAAATTATGCCAAGAACCGGCGGGGTATCCAGAGTGACAGCAAGGGAAGACACCTGTGCTCTAACTGCATGTCTGAGTTGCAGATACCGAAACAGTAAATTATGTTGAGGAGAAAACTCTTCTTTGAGCACGTGGAAGGGTTTAGGACCGGTCTCCGTCAAGACCTGAGACAGGTAAAGTATACCATATTTCGTCAAGAGCTGCGGGTCTGGCACCATATTCAACTCAGGCAGATGCCCATTTAGCCACAACGGGCAGTGGGAGTGAATATGCTGTTGGTTCAGTTTTTTGAGAGCTATGTCCCATATTTTCTGGTGGTGTGACAGCATACCTGCATTAAAACATGGAGTTCTGCGGTGACACCGATCCTTACGGAAAATCGCCTGTATGGGTGTATGAAATGGGCTCTCAGGTGTGTTACACACTAGAGCTCTATATCTCTGAGACTCAGACGTATTGAAATAGTAAAGGTGTGCGAGTTGCGACACCACATAGTAGTCTTGCAGATCAGGAAGGGAGAAACCCCCCTCCAGAGCGGGGTTCTTAAGAATATGCCATGCCAATTTGTGCCTACCGGAACCCCAAACAAAGGAGTTCAAAATAGCCTCCATCTGTTTGAACACCTTCAATTGAATGTACAAAGGGGCATGACATACCACATATAAAATTTTGGGCAACAATATCATTTTCTTACAACCATCTTTAATGCATTTTTTAGGGTGTGCCCCCCAAATCTTTGTTTGTTCATTGAATTAACCAATCCCTTCCAGAAGGACACAGTTGGAGGAGTCGGCTTTTTCCAATGCAGCAAAATAGCCTTGTGGGCATAAAATAATAAAACATTAGGAAGGGTTCTGTGTGCATTAGATGGGACCACAGCATCCACTAAGCCTAAAAAACACACGAGATAGACTGGGGAATCGGGATGGTAAGGATATCAGTTATGCATTTCAGGGCCCCCTTCCAGAAAGCACTAATGGCTTCTCAGTTCCAAAAGATATGTTCAAAATTGGCAGCGGAGTGTGTGCATCTCCAACATACCGCTGTGCAAGATGGGTAAATCCCTGCCAGTCGGGCTGGGGTATAGTAAATTCAGTGTAGATAGTTGAAATGTATCAGTCTATCCCTAGCTGAAACTAGGTATTTAAATGGTCCCACATGTCATCCCAGTCTTCCCCATCTATGCTTGGTACCTCCATCTGCCATCTTTCCCTACATCGGAGCATCCTAGCAGGAGTAATGCTAAACAACTCTTTATAGGTTATTGACAGTGTTTTAGTTAAAGATTCATCCCGTAATACCAGGGAGAAAGGCTGAGCCTCTTTTGTCAGGCCTTGGAATTGTGACTGGTATGCATGTCTCAATTGTAGGTATTGGAAAAAATACTTATTTTGTGGATTAAATAAAAAATGTAATTGGTAAAAGGAGAGTAAATTCCCCTCTCGCTCGATATCCCCAACTTTTTTAATCTCCTTGGCAGACCATAGCCCAGGATCCTGCAATCCGTGGAGCTAAGGTAGACAAGGATTCATAACCCCAATACCCCTGTTAGGGGAGGTGACAGGTTCAGGATACTGTGCAGACGCGAGGTATACTGGATATTCTCGTTACATACGAGAATACCGGCCGGGCTAAATTTTGAATGGGATGTTTCCCACTATTATGATTAGCCCCATTATCCGGACCATTAGGTTCTGTTCTATCAGTTATCTAGATATATGCAGATTCTCCTTCTTTATCATTTAACGGGCTATGTGCACTCTTTCCATCATACAACTAGGAGTACATGTCATACACCAATTTTCGTGACAATATCATTCTATGATATAGAAGATCTTGTTTACATGAACGCTATGTTCTCGACTTCATGCAATTTATGTCACATTCCTTCTATCTTACACACTATAGCCTAGTATCTAGTGCTATTTTAGCATCCGATATATTCGTCCAGCTTTTTCGATGCGCTTTAGATTCTCATCTCTCTTTTTCTCTCTCCTCATATATATCTTTCTTTTTCTTTCCCCAATCTTTTTCTCTGTCCTTGCCCTTTTCCTCCTGCCCCTCCCCCTCACCCTCCTCTTTTTCCTCTCCCACTTTCCCCCACTTTCTTCCCCTCCCTCTTCTCCCCCCCCCCCTTTTTGTTCCTTTATTTCCTCTTCTTCCAATTTCCGACACCCCTTCCCTTTACCTCCCCTCCTCCCCCGCGCTTCCCCCCCCCCATTTCCTTTTTTTCTTTTTACGATTTCTGTGCTATATTTACATATACAGGTTTTTGTTTAATGCCCGGGCTTATTATTACATAGGCATAATTTGCCTCAAATAATTTATGATAGTTATGGGCACCTGTCAATAATATATGCACAGTACATATGCACGGTTAAATCTACCATGAGGGTCCTGCTTACTTTATATGTTTCCTTGTTTTATCTTTTTTTTCACACAGTTCATGCACCACAATCCATGTAAGGTTTCTGAGGAACTGAACAAGGACGTATATAAATATTTTTTAATCACAGTTATTTAGTGCAGATCTTTTCAATGCTAATGTTCTGAATATAACAACAGTTTTAAATGGTATATATGTGTATATATATATATATATATATATATATATATATATATATATATATATATATATACGGGTAATGGACATCTTCAAATTTTTTAATGATTTTTTTTTTTATAATTTATGATAATGTCATTTATATGTATGTTTTTGGTTTTAGTTGCGATTTAGTATTGATATATGGCAATGACCCCAGACACGCTTTTTGCTTGGATAATTACTGGACATATTGTATATGTATATACACCTTGCAATGCGGGTCGGGGTTACACACACGTGCATGGCCGATCACATTGACTATTTTAACTAACTGTGGCCGCAGCTGTATCCAAACTTTATATTATATACTGTCTTATCATTCATATTTGGACTTTTCATTTGAAGGTAGTTAGGTGTATAGGTGATCTGCAGATACTGTATGCCTGCATTTCTCTTAGTCTCACCGCCCTTTTGTCGTGTTTTTGTCCATATCATATGGTTTATAGAATTTATCTTTCATTATTTTTCATCTTATGGACCACAATAGATAATTATTTTGACACCATTATTATATGTTTTATTTTATGTTCCATTATGCACAGTATCACAATTATTTTCACTTCATTGTATATTGTATTATGAATTTTGAGTTTTGAGTGTTTTCAGCTCCCATACACATATATATAACTCTTCATATAACTCTTCATGTACACATACAAATATACAACATTATTCATATCACCTATTTGTCTCCCTGTTTTTGCACTTTATTTTGGATTGTTCGTAGAACTTATATTAATTGTCTCCACCTATATGATCCAACGTTTAGTAGGTTAATACACCCCCCTTTCTTTATATGTATCACATGTGCATCCATCATTCTATCCATATTTTATCCACTTTTAATGAGTGGTTTATGTATATATATATGTGGATTCACTCAATTTCATATAAGATATAGGATCTTGTCACTTTTTCACTTTTTTCACTTTATTTATTTGCCTTTGACTTCAATCTATTCACTTCATTACTGCAATGTCTGTATCACTATATGAGTCCAGGGTTTTGGACCACGTTCACAGCAGTTTTCAATCACCCATCAATCACCCATTATTGAATTGCTTATTAGATTGCATTCACCTCTTCTTTTGGTCACATGTTCTTGATAAGATTGATATATATTCTAGAAGTGTTTCCTGTGATAACCAGCTATGATTAAACATTAAAGTGTAGTGTGAAACGCGTCGGATGTCCTGGTTGCTGTGGCTTGTAGTGCTTTTTCCTGATTTTACCAATAAAGGCTACGTTTTGTTTGGAGTGCGGCTGTCCAGAAAATTATTTTCCAGTCCGCTATATGCATTGCCTGCACCCTTGGTTCCTGAGAGGAAGATAACCACTAATTAAGACCCACCTGGAGCGGCAATTCCCTTGTTCCTTAACCTCCAGGGAGGATCTTAGTGCAATTGCCAGGGGCTCCTTCATGATGGCAAAAAGGAATGGCAAGCCTGATTGCAACCGGGGGAGAACTATATGAAAGTACCACCATTTACAAAATGGTGGACCAAACCCCATCTTTTCCAGATATACAGTTGTGCTCATAAGTTTACATACCCTGGCAGAATTTATGATTTCTTGGCCATTTTTCAGAGAATATGAATGAGAAAACAAAAACTTTTCTTTCACTCATGGTTAGTATTTGGCTGAAGCCATTTATTTTCAATTAACTGTCTTTACTCTTTTTAAATCATAATGGTAATAGAAACCACCCAAATGACCCTGATATAAGTTTACATACCCCAGTTCTTGATACCGTGTATTGCCCCCTTTAACATCAATGACAGCTTGAAGTATTTTGTGGTATTTGTGGATGAGGCTCTTTATCTTCTCAGATGGTAAAGCTGCCCATTCCTCTTGGCAAAAAGCCTCCAGTTCCTGTAAATTCTTGGGCTGTCTTGCATGAACTGCATGTTTGAGATCTCCCCAGAGTTGCCCAATGATATTGAGGTCAGGAGACTAAGATGGCCACTCCAGAACCTTCACTTTATTCTGCAGTACCCAATGACAGGTCGACTTGGCCTTGTGTTTTGGATCATTGTCATGTTGGAATGTCCAAGTATGTCCTATGCGCAGCTTCCTGGCTGATGAATGAAAGTATTATTTGATAACATACTGCATTCATCTTGCCATCAATTTTGACCAAATTTCCTGTGCCTTTGTATCTCACACATCTCCAAAACATCTGTGATACACCTACATAGGCCTTGTTGACTCCTCTCCAAATTAAGCTTTATGGTTGTGGCCAAAAGGCTCAATTTTGTCTCATCACTCCAAATGACTTTGTGCCAGAAGGTTTGAGGCTTGTCTCTGTGCTGTTTGGCATATTGTAAACAGGATACTTTGTGGCATTTGTGAAGTAATGGCTTTCTTCTGGTGACTCGACCGCGCAGCCCATCTTTCTTCAACCGCCTCCTTATTGTGCATCTTGAAACAGCCTCACCACATGTTTTCAGAGAGTCCTGTATTTCACCTGAAGTTATTTGTGGGTTTTTCTTTGCATCCCAAGCAATTTTTTTCTGGCAGTTGTGGCTGAAATTTTAGTTGGTCTACCTGACCGTGGTTCGATTTCAACAGAACCCCTCATTTTCCACTTCTTGATTAGAGTTTGAACACTGCTAAGTGGTATTCTCAATTCCTTGTATATCTTTTTATATCCCTTTCCTGTTTTCTACAGTTCAACTACCTTTTCCCGCAGATCCTTTGACAATTATTTTGCTTTCCCCATGACTCCGAATCCAGAAACGTCAGTGCAGCACTGGATGAAAGATGCAAGGATCTGTCAGGAGTCCATAAACTCATTGACCTTTTATACACACACACTAATTACAAGAAAACAGATCACAGGTGAGGATGGTTACCTTTAATAACCATTCAAACCCCTTTGTGTCAACTTGTGTGCATGTTATCAGGGCAAAATCACCAGGGTATGTAATCTTTTGATGAGAGTAATTTGGATAGTTTCTGTTGTGATTATGATTTAAAAAGAGTAAACACTGTTGATTGATGGGGGCGTTGCTTGGACATGAGACAGTGAGGATGCTTCTCGTGTGAGCTCCGGCGCTGGCACCTGTTTATTCAGCCTTATCGATAGCCTTTTGTGCTTAAAATCCTATGGCCGGCATGGGAAAGAGAGCGGGGAAGACCCAGCCTAAAAAAGGCACCTCTGCAAACTCCAACAAGCGATTCCTCGCCGTGGAGCCTGAGGATTTCCCGGAGACAGATGGCCTAGGCCGCTCACCGCGTGGGTCGGACACGGGCTCCGCCCTCATCACAGGCCCGAAACCAGACATCGGTCTCCAGTATCCTCCAGCAGATCGGACGGGGAGAGGAGCCCGATCAGACGCTCAGGAGTAGCGGAGCTCGTGAGCGGTCTTCCCACTAAAACGGACCTTGCATCTATGCTGCTGGGCCTAGAAAAGGTCATTAAAAAAGAACTCTCGGCAGTGCGAGAGGATCTCACCCAGGTGCTGGAACGCGTGGAGGAAACAGAGCAGCGTCTCGATAGACATGCAGCAGCCATCAGAGACTTGCAAGTCACCACTCGCAACCTCAATATAGCCCACAGAATGGTGCTTTATAAGATCGAGGACCAGAAGAACCACAATAGGAGGAATAATATCCGTATTAGAGGATTGCCTGAGGAGACAAAGGATGACAATCTCGCGGCCTCCATTCGCAGCATATTTAACAGTCTCCTGGGTAACCCGGCTGATCATCCCCTGAAGCTGGATAGGGTTCATCGAGCCCTCCGCCCTCGCAATCTGTCCTCCGATACCCCCAGGGATGTCATCTGCAGGGTCCACTACTTTGAGGAAAAGGAACTCATTATGCGGAAAGCGAGAGAGGCAGCTACGCTGGAATTTGATGGCGTCACCCTGTCCTTCTTCCTGGACCTGGCCAGGGAGACCTTGGAATGGTGGAGAGAACTTAAACCCCTCACAGAGAAACTACGTGAGGCCTCTATTAACTACAGATGGGGGTTCCCGGCGGCCCTTATATCGAACAGGGATGGAAAAACAGCCATTCTCCGCTTCCTGGAAGATCTGGACACGTTTTGCATGGATCTCAGCATCGAACCTCCGGAGCTACCCAGGTGGCAAGACACCATACCCGCACCTTCTAACATGTCGAAAGTGCAATGGCAGAAAGTTTCTCGTAAAGGCCGTTTCGCCACCCCGGGTTCTACACCACACGTGGGCTGAGTACCCTTCCTGCAAAGACTGTGTTCCAACTTGAGTGCTTATACATGCTCACAGCACGCAAGTATTACCCTCCCAAATGTTATATAATGTCATACGTTTTTTGTTTTGTCTTACCGGACAGTTTCAACAGTTTTTGTTTTTTTTTTATTATTATTTTGTGTTCCTTTCTTTACTGTAACTGTGGTTATGTTTCGCATGGAGGACTGTAAGGTGCTCACGCTCAGGTTCCTGGTTACACTTAAGGCTATCTGTTGTAGCTTAATTTTGTGCCGGCGCCGGACCACACAGACGGCGTGTGCCTGCGTCGTTCCGGGAATTGCACCGCAAGGCTTTGCGTGCACATCATAGACAAGTTTATGTGACAATTGCAGTTTGTTTTTTTCTTGTTCTTTCTCTTTGTTCCTCCCTTTCCTCTCCTTTCCTCTTCCTCTTCCCCCCCAGCTTTCCTACCAGCCTTGCAGGATGTATGCATATGATGGGTATCCCCAACGGATCCAATGGCCATGATCAATTTGATTTCCCTCAATGTGAGAGGGCTTCATGCTCCTGGTAAGAGACATACCCTTTATAGAGAACTTAAGTTATGCAGGGGGACGTTGTCTTCCTGCAGGAAACCCATCTCACACACACCACATTGGTTAAACTTTACGCTCATCACTCTCCTACTTGGTACTACAGCCTCTCAGATGTTACGAAGGCAAAGGGGGTGGCCATTGGATTCCGGAAGGGAACCTCCTTTACTTTGGAGGACACTCTTGTGGATCCATTTGGTAGATTCTTATTCTTGATGGGCAGTCTGGGTAACTTACCATGTACTTTGGCTAATTTCTATGCCCCAACCAGGGCCAAGTGGGCTTTCTGGCCGCCACTCTGAACAAATTGAGGGACTTTGCTCGTGGATGCATTGTTCTGGCGGGGGATTTTAATACCCCCCTAGAACCTATTCTTGATACCTCACAGCGGAGATCTAGCATTCCCCACAGACGCCTTGCTTTTATACGCAAACAGCTACATGAAGCTCAGCTTATGGATGTCTGGAGGATAATGCACCCGCGAGAAAAGGACTATACGCATTACTCACATCTTCACAGTTCCACTCAAGGATAGATTACTTTTTCATAAATCACCACCACTTAGAGCTCCTGTCACGATCCCGCATTAAAATCTCAACAATTTCCGATCACGCCCCAATTAGCCTGACACTACACGTACCGTTTCTGCCTGTAAAATCCACAAATTGAAAGCTGAATGACTCACTTATCTCGGAAGAAATTTACATAAAGGAGATTGGGACTGGGCTCTCTCTCTCTCTATTTCCAGGAGAATACCTCCTCAGAGATATCCCCTGGGGTTCTCTGGGAAGCCCATAAGGCTCATATACGTGGCAAACATATAGAATTGGGCTCCAGGAAGAAGAGAGAGAGAACGTATCTGCAATCACAACTCATTAAAGACATTGTTATCCTTGAAAAGAATCACAAACTTTCCAACTCACCCTCTATTTTTCATTCCCTCACGCAGAAAAGGGAAGAATTAAAGGCCCTCTTCCATGAGGAGTGTACTTCCCGGCTCCGCATAGTGTCCCAACAATTTTACGAATGGGGTAATAAGCCCAGTTGTTTTTTAGCCTGCTCCTTGCAACAGAAAAAATCTGCCTCTTACATAGCCAAAATGAAATCGCTCTTAGACACATGTTATATAAAACCAATGAAATCGCGATGGAATTTCGTGCCTTCTATCAACAACTCTATCATGTTGGCAATTCTAACTCAGATTGGGCAACTAGGGAGAAGCTTATCCAAGAATGCCTCACGCAGGCTAAACTACCGAAGCTCCCTGCTTCGGTACTGGAGGCGCTGGAGGGAGAGTTCACCACCTCAGAGCTCAAAGTGGCATTTAAATCCATGGCTAATGGTAAAGCACCGGGCCCTGACGGTTTAACAGTGGCTTACTACCGTGCTTTTGCTGACACTCTACTCCCATATTTAACATCATATGCCAACTCGGCCTCTGTGGGTGGGGGCTTCCGTCCAGAAACTCTTCATGCCTACATTACCATACTCCCTAAACCCGGTAAGGACCCAAGCCCTTGTGGCAGTTATCGCTCAACCTCCTTACTGAACCTGGATGCTAAATTATACACTAAAGCAATCACGCTTAGACTTCTGCCCCTGATTCCCCAATGGATTTCAAGGAACCAAACAGGTTTTATCCCAGGAAGGGAAGCTCAGGATAATTCTCTCAGAATGCTTTCCCTGATTTCCTACGTGCGTGGGCTCCCTTCCCACCCTTCTCCTGTCTAATGATGCTGAGAAAGCGTTTGATAGGGTGGACTGGGAGTACCTGATGTCTATGTTGCTACACCTTGGCATGGGTCCGAACATGCTGTCGAGAATCTCAGCATTATACCAATCACCTACAGCACAGTTAAGAATTAATGGTACACTGAGTGAACCTTTCTCCCTATACAATGGAACCCGTCAGGGCTGCCCTCTTTCCCCTATCCTCTTTTCCCTTTCATTAGAACCCTTCCTAGCGACGGTACGCAACGACCCCAACATTCACAGAATCAAAATAGGAACGACGGAGCATAAATACGCGGTGTACGCGGATGACATTATTTTTTACGTCCAACAGCCCCTTATCACACTCCCCAACCTCATGTCGGCCTTTACTAAATTTGGAACCCTCTCTAATTTTAAAATTAATCTAGCCAAATCGAAAATCTTGAACATATCGATTCCCCACAAAACAGCAGCATTATTGAAACCATCTTTCCCTTTTAGCTGGCAACCCCATTCACTGAAATACCTAGGAATTTACCTCACTCCTAATCCAGCCTCCTTGTTCCCTAGGAATTATATCCCCTTGCTGAATTCAATTAGAGCAGACTTACAAAAGTGGACCCAGGTGTCTCACTCGTGGTTGGGACACATTAGCGTTGTTAGAATGAACATTTTGCCCAGGCTGCTCTTCCTGTTCCAAATGATCCCTTACAAGATTCCCCCTGGGTTCTTTAAGATAGTGCAATCTATAATATGCAGATATGTATGGAACCTTAAATGACCCAGAATTGCTTATAAATGATTAATCAAACCGAAACATGGAGGAGGCCTAGCGCTTCCGGACTTTAAACACTACTTTCTTGCCATTGCACTGAACCGGATATCTGACTGGAAATTTCACAAGACCTCTAAACTCTGGGTGCAGTTGGAAATGGACCTGAGCGGAGTGGACCTCTTCCCCTTCATCTGGATACCTAGCAAATTCCGTAAGTTGGCCCCAACAGTTTCGCCACTTACCAAATCATCCTTAGCAATGTGGGACTCGCTGTGCAAAATGCAGAAATGGCCCTACAACTCTCCGCTCATGCAATTAACTGGCCATGACTACTTCCCGCCAGGGAACATTGATCCTAGATTCAGCAATTGGATCTCTGATACACCTCTCCTACTGCACCAAGTGGCTACGGCCACAGGCATCCTACCTATATCCGATTTAATACCAACGACACCAGTCTAATTTATGAACCAATGGAAATATCACCAACTTTCGAAATTTGTTAGGTCTCTCCCACAGGCGTTGCGGTCTGAGTCGGAGTTGAACCCAGTAGAGAGACTACTTGTCAGGGACCAACCTCCTCATAAACCCATTTCATACTTTTATCAAGCTCTATTGACTTTGCCTCCGGTAACTCAGCATTTGTTCCTAGCCAAATGGGAACAAGAGCTCCAAAGCCCATTATCAGACATTCAACGCTCTACTATACTTCAATTATCACATATCTCCTCCATTTCTTCGAAAGCAGAGGAAGTAAACTACAAACTGCTGACGAGATGGCACTACACCACGGTAGTGCTCCATAAAACGTTCCCGTCCATCTCGGATCTTTGCTGGAGGGGCTGTGGAGACCAGGGAACTCATGCCCATATCTGGTGGTCTTGCCCTCTCATTAGACCATACTGGACTACTGTGTTACATTGGATCAAAGAAATTCAAGGCAGTGTTGTTCCCAATGACCCTTGGGTGATATTGTTTCATTGTACAGGTGAACCAATAGAATCATATAAAAACTCTATCACGCCTCACCTCCTGAACGCAGCTAAGGCGCTTATCCCAAAATTCTGGAAACAACAGACAACCCCCACGTTACGCCAATGGCTGGTGGAGGTGGATCGCATCTACCATATGGAAGACAGCATGCTCACATTGAGAAATAAATCTGACCTAGCAAACAAGATATGGTCCTGTTGGTTCGCCTTTAAGTTTTCAGCTGCGTATGCAGATATTATGGCCCAACAGGGCTAGTTGGGAAAAGTGGACAGGCACTTAAGAAGGTATCCTGTAAAGGCTGGACAACTCCCCTCCCCTCCCCCCCTTACCTCTCCCTTTTTTTTACCCTTTCTTGCTTTTTCTTTTCTTTTTCTTTATTGTTGTACAATTTTTGTCTGACACCTGGAGGTTCTGTTGTCTTGAGGTAGGTAGCACCCGGATGACACATTTATACTGTATAGTGGCTCCACTCTTAAGCTGTGGACTTTTAGAGGATCTGATGTAATGTCCGTCCTTTAATCAAGAAGTTCATCAAGAGTATTTCAGATGTTTTCATGATTGGCCCTCGCCACACGATAAGATGTACTACTATTATAAATGTCATGTGGGAATAATGTACCTCTTTCAATTTTTCTATTTTTGCAAAATGTTTTATACCTTCTAATAAAAACGTATTGAACTACACAGTTGATTGATAATAAATGGCTTCAGCCAAACACTAACCATTGGGGAAATATTATTTTAACTAAAGATGGACTTTAAACGGCACATGGGTAAGTATTGTAAAAATTCTAAAGGTTTTATTGTTAGTAGAAGAAATATAATTGAATTTAAGTAAAAAATACATTAATACATTTCAGAAAAATGACATTATATGACAATCATCAATAATCGGTATAGGATCCCAATTACAAGACTCAACAACCTCCCAGAGATTACATTGGCATGTAAAATACAAAATAAAGTAATATATGGCCAACAAACACAATTAAGGAGTTGGACGATATACACAAGAGATGGCTGGTCTTATTGATAGATCCGGAAAATTCAAAGATAAAAATCTTGCTTTCGCTCGGCTAGTTTCGCGTTCCGAGACGCTTCGTCGGGAGCATAGTATTAAACAGGGCCGTGTTAGATAATGAAACAGGCCTGGGTATTTTTAGCTGGCGGTCCGTGTATCACAGAGGGCCAGTAATGTGTAGACACATTTGTAATGGACAGTAATGCGTGATTAGATAGAGGGGTAAATTACACAGGCTACTGATAAGTAGAGCGAGAGCGTTCCTCCAGGTGTAGCAAGCCAGAAGGCATAAAGTAGTGTATGTCAATCAAAGACAATTGCTCGGGCCGAACAGTGGAATTCTGTCTAAGTGACCCCAAACGATGGAATAACCCAGCTTGTGACTTGAGGTAGATCGTTCACTGATGGACCTGGATGGAGCCTCTCCTGTATAAAACCTTTAGAATTTTTACAATACTTACCCATGTGTCGTTTAAAGTCCATCTTTAGTTAAAATAATATTTCCCCACTGTTTATCGGGACGTTGGCGCATTTGTACTGGTGCATCCACAGTGTCACCCTGTGGTGATGCACAATTTAGCAATTTCTTTCCAAACACTAACCATGAGTGAAAGAAAAGTTTTTGTGTTATTATTCATATTCTCTGAAAAATGGCCAAGAAATCATAAATTCTGCCAGGGTATGTAAACTTATGAGCACAACTGTATTTCCAGTCCACTTAGTCAAATGCCTTTTCTATGTCAATTGACACTAGGACTCTCGTGGGCTGGACCAAATTGGGAAGTTGAAGGTGTGTAAAAACCCTACGCAGGTTCGTGTCTGTAGATTTTCCAAGCATAAAGCAAGTCTGATCTATGTCTATAAGGGATGAAATGATCCTAGCTAGTCTCGTGGCCAGAATTTTGGTAAGAATTTTAAGGTCAACTTTTAAAAGTGCAATGGGTCTGTAGGAAGAGCATTCAGTGGGGTCCTTCCCAGGTTTTGGCACTAATACCATATAGGCCTCCAGCATGGAGGGAGGGAGAGTCTGATGCTCTAGACCAGGGGTCTCCAAACTGCGGCCCTGGGGCCGGATGCGGCCCTTTGCTTGCCTTTATCCGGCCCTCGGGGCACTATTCCGTCCATTGACACCAACAATGGTGAATCATTTTTAGCGCTGAAACCACCAATGGGGCACTATTCATCCAACTTACACTATCAAAAGGGTACAATTCCTTCTATTGACACCAACAATGGGGCACTAGTCCTCCCACTGACATCAAACGAATGGTATTGTTTACCCCCTCTTGACATTTTCTACTCCCAATGGCCCTAGTCCGGCCCTCCTAAAGTCTGAAGGACAGTAAACTGGCCCTTTGTTTAGAAAGTTTGGAGACCCCTGCTCTAGACAATAGTCAAATAGTGTACATAATCTGGGAGATAACTGTTCCATATAGGTTAGATAGAACTCAATCGGAAACCCATCCGGGCCTGGCACCTTATGAGGGGAAAAGGAGCTGATGGCAGCTTCAATTTCCAATGGAATGATTTTAGCCTCCAAGATGGCACAGTCCGACTGCGTGGGTTTCAGCAACCTCAGGCTACCCAAAAGGGTCTCCAAGGAGCTAACATCATAGGGTGGTATAGGAGAATAAAAGGTTGTATAGTATCTCGTAAATTCCTCTAAAATGTCTTATGGGTTAGTAAGTAGCCCCCCCCCCCAATTGTTTGAGTTTATGCTCAGCCACTAGTATAGCAAGTAGCTTGCCATTTTTGTCACCCTGGGTGAAAAGAGACTCAGCCTTGTGCCTACAGTCAGTATGTGCCAGGTCCGAGAAATGCACGGAGAGAAGACGTCTGGCCTCCAAAAGTAAGGTAAAGGTTTTATCCGTTGGAGACTCAGCATGTTCCCCCGCACATCCCAGTTCCTTATCTTCCACAAGCTATTATGATCCTTTCGAGCTGTTTTAATAGCCGAGACAAATTCTTCTTTAAGTACAGCCTTGAAAGCATCCTAGACTGTTGGTGGACCGTAAAAGTAGAAATAGCTGTGTGTAATTGCGTGGATACCTGGTCTACCTGCAGCCCGCCGGGAGACATCTTTCAGGTGCAACTACCAGTTCCAACAGTAATCACCAGGCCCATCGACAGTAGGGTATGATCAGACACCCCCCCCCCATTCAAATATGAAACCTCTCCCACCATTGACAGAACCACCGAGTTGCCAAAAGCCAGATTTATGCGGGCAGAGGATTTATGGATTCTAGAAAGATGGGAGTAGCATTTACTCAAAGGGTTTTTCCATCTCCGTATCTCTAGCAGACCAGCCACGACTGCCCAAGAGGCAAGCTCAGTAGAGATAAAGTCCCCCATAAATATCATAGGGTGCTGGGCAAAAGGGGCCAAGTTCAGCAACAACTCATATAATACCTTAGCCTGAAATGAGGGCAGCACATAAACATTCACAATAACCATTTTATGGTAGAGAATATCAAGTACCACTGCAATATCGACCTCAAGGATCAGAGATCACCTGATTTATAGTGCAGGGAACAGATTTGTTAACAAGAATTTAAACTCCCCTAGCCAGGGGGGAATAGGGACTCAGGACCACCGGTTCAGACTGAGTCAACTTTGGCAAACCTCAGGAGAAAAGATAATTCTGGTGCAGGATTCGTAGAAAACATTAAAAAAGTAATTCCAGCAGTATGAACATTAATTCGGTCCCCAGGTAATATTACGGAATAGCTTTCAGCCAGTCGCACACCTCCAGTGGGGTGTCGGAGAATTTCACAGCGCCATTATGCCGCACTCTGAGCCTGCTGGGATAGAGCATACAGTATTGTAGGCCTTTTTCTCTCAAGAGCTTCCGATTATCAGCAAAAGAGTGCCATCATCTCTAGGTTTCTGCAAAAAATATCAGGTAACATCATAACTCTCGTTATCTCATAGCGCAATTTAGGATGTTTCCTGGCTTCCCCCAATATCATATCTCTATCACGGTAATTAAAAAAGCGCACAAGGAAAGGCCTAGGAGGCGCACCAGGGAGGCGCTTACCAGTGGGAACACGATGGGCTTGTTCCACAACATAGGTTGGAGGGAGATCCTATAGAGCCAGTAGTTGTTTAACGAACTGCTCAGCAAATATAGTTGACTTAGCACCCTCAGCCTCTTCAGGGAGCCCCACCACCCGCACATTATTTCTCCTCTGCCGATCCTCCCTGTCATCTGCTCTATTCTGCAATGCTCTCACCGTATCCTGGAGATCAGTTAGCTGGGCTGTATGGGAAGTGGTGGAATCATCTACATCAGAAATGCGGTCTTCTGCAGTCGACATTCTGCACCTCATTTTGTCTAGGTCGTGACGCATGAGTGTGCATTCAGATGCCAGGTGGTCAATTCTGACCATTAATGCCACCTTGCTAGCATCTATAGCTTCTAGAATGGGCTTAGTAATTGCTGCTGCATCAGCCTCAGGAGTAGAAGGAAGAACTG
Source organism: Rana muscosa (assembly GCA_029206835.1). Classification (NCBI taxonomy): domain Eukaryota; kingdom Metazoa; phylum Chordata; class Amphibia; order Anura; family Ranidae; genus Rana; species Rana muscosa. The sequence continues at coordinate 165,100,722 of CM055121.1, read as the reverse complement.
CCGGCTCAGAGGGGCCCCCCGGAGCTCCGTTTGGCCACAGGAGATTCCATCCTAGTATCGCATGGTGAAGAGCGGGCAGACGCTTCAAATGGTAGAAGCGGAGCCTGAGTCCTTGTCTTGTGTTGAGTGCTTGGGCCGCAGGTCCGGCTGCGGCTTATTCTTAGCCTTTAAAGCCATAAAAAATGCTCTGATAGCATCGGGCAATGCCGGGGAGCGGCTGCAGTGCTATGTCGGGGGGCTTTTGGTGCCCTGAAAGCAGGATATTATTTAGGAGTATGCGGAGCTCACGGGAAGCACGTCCGTCCTCACTCACATCCCGGCCATTGGCTTTGCGTTCTTAAATTTATCAGATAATTGTTTTCTTTTTCTTTGACATTTCAGTTTCCTGTTGGTAAGTATTTACCCAGAACAGTCTTCTGATTACTTTAGTAAAAGTTGTGTCAAATTTACACCCAAATAAATCTCAGCCATTATAGGGAATCTTGATGCTGGATCCTCTTGTCAAGATTTTAGCCAAAGAGTTCTTCTAAATGTTACTGCTGACAACATACAGTATCTGTAGTAAAGCATTTGATCAATGAAATGATGAACCCAATGAATTCCTTTGACTTTTATATGAACTTCAATTCTTGTAGGGCAGTGACAAATCTTTCATGTTTCACATTTTCCAAAAATGCTCTTTTAATAATCCCCATCTGGTTAAAAATTGCCCTGGCAACAAATACTAGAGTTGTGGCTGGCTTGCAAGCTCCTCCTCTCACTGTGTGAGTTTACTTCTGTTCTTACAATCTAAAGCCTTGTACACACGATCCGATTGTTGGCAGGGGATTGTCTGTTGACAGACTGTTGTCCTAAAATCTGACCGCTAGTACGCTCCTTCTGACAATTGTTGTCCAACTTTCGGGCAACCAATGTTGGATTGCAGGCTAGTAAATTTTTGGCGGATAACAGTCTGTTGTCAGATTTTTGTATCGTCAGTACACAAGTCTGTCACTCAAAAGACGAAAGTACAAACACGCATGCTCGGAATCAATGCTCATCAAACACGAAATTAGCAGAAGGGGCCCAAAGGGTGGCGCTCAAGCTAAAATTCCTCGTAGTACGTCACTACGTTCGTGTTTGTTGGCCAACAATTGTGTACCATTAGTATGCAAGACAAGTTCCAGGCACACGCCCTTTGGACAAAAATCAGACGCTCGGTTGGCCAACAATTGGATAGTGTGTACGAGGCTTAAGGCTTTATAGAATGTCACTGCATCCTTCATTGGAAGCTCTGCAAGTTTTGCAAGCCTCAACAATAAAACACTTATGAGTGGTGCTGACAAAAAAGGGTTTGTCTTTGAATTTGCCAGTAAATAATGTTTACCCTATCTATTGTTAGTGCATACTTTTTCTTTGGCTTCTCATATTCATTCAAGATTACTTCCTCTAATTTCTCTATATATACTTGTTCCTTTTTTTAAATTCAAGAAATAATTATTTTCTTTGGAGCCTTTTTGGATTCTCCCCAGGTTTTGGCCTTGTTCACAGAATTTGAGAATGATTCAACCAGTGAAAAAACAAATCCAGAGGGAAAATCTGCAACTCAGGCCTCATACACACGACTGATTTTCTCGTCCAAAACAGTCAAGAAAAGTGCCGCGAGAGTTTTTTTGTCTAGAAAAACGTTCGTGTGTATGGTTTTACGACGAGAAACTTGACGAGAATCTCGACGAGAAAATAGAGAACCTGCTCTCTATTTTCTCGTCAGGATTCCAGATTTCCTCGTCGTGTTTCTCGTCGGCCTGTTTTGTGACGAGAAAATGGTTCGTGTGTATGCTTTTACGACTCTTTCAAAAGCGCGCATGCTCAGAATCAAGTATGAGACGGGAGCGCATCTTCTGGTAAAACAAGCCTTCGTAATGGAAATAGCACATTCGTCACGCTAAAACGAACTGAAAGCACGAAGACTGAAAAGCGCGAATCGTCTCTTCCCAAACTTTTACTTCACACGCGGTAACACGAGATCAGCAAAAGCAGCCCAAGGGGTGGCGCCAAGAAAAAAGATCTTCCCCTTTATAGTGCCGTCGTACGTGCTGGACGTGAGCGCAGAGAACCACGAGGAAATTGGAAAATGACAGTGTGTACGCATAGAAAGCTTGACGAGAAAATCGACAAGCTTAACAAGAATCTCGTCGAAAAAAACGACGTGTTTTTTACGACGAGAAAATCGGTCGTGTGTACGAGGCCTTATGCCCCGTACACACGATCGTTTTTCATGCCGTTAAAAATGCCATTTTTAAAAATGGCCATTAAAAATGATCGTGTGTAGGCTCCAGAGCATTTTTAACGACGTGAAAAACGGCCATTAAAAATTCCGGACATGCTCTCTTTTTTCACGTCGTTTTTCATGTCGTTTTTTTTAACGACGTGAAAAACGATAGTGTGTATGCTTTCACGACGTGAAAAAAAACGCGCATGCTCAGAATCAAGTATGGGACGGGAGCGCTCGTTCTGGTAAAACTAGCGTTCGTAATGGAGATAGCACATTCATTACACAGTAACGGACTGAAAAGCGCGAATCGTCGCTCAACAAACTTTACTAACATGAAGGGTGGCGCCATTCGAACGGAACTTCCCCTTTATAGTGCCGTCGTACGTGTTGAACGTCACTGCGCTTTGCTTGATCGTTTTTTTTAATGATGGTGTGTACGCAAGGCAGGCTTGAGAGGAAACATGAAAAAAAACGAGGAGAAAAACGTCGGTTTAAAAAATGACATTAAAAACGATCGTGTGTATGGGGCATTAGTGTCTGTTTTTGCCAGTTTCTTCACAGGAGACTGCTGTTGTCATGAGGCACTTGGTTTCAACATGATGGATTGCTAGACATCTCTTATATAGATTCCTTAATTGACTGTTTTATTATAGATGCTACCTCCCTCGAGTTAGCATCTATTCACCACCTCGTAACACGATTAGCAATCCGACTTTTCTGTGTATGTCTGATTACCACACCTAACATTGATTTTTGGTTATATGCCCATGGCATCTAAAAGAAAAACTATGACATAATGAGAATGTTCCTGAGTGGCTTCTGTGGGAACAGTGGTAGCGTAAGGAGATCTTCATTGGTCTCAAGAATGTTCTCTGCAATAGTCTTGGGAATGCCTGCTGCATTAGGAGGTGTACCTCTCTCCACTTCTCTTACAAGACTGTCAATATATGCAGAAGTGTTTGGTCAGTTCTTTCTTGTTTTTTTTTCTTCTTTTATTTAAATCTTCACTGCTTACCTTGACTCCTACCTTATGACAATAAGGAGGTATGTGCAGGCAGCCTTGTTCATGGCAGGGCACTATTATTAGTTCTAAAACTAATGCAGAGAGATAAAAAAAAAAATAGAGACAAGGAATGAGAAGGTTACCCACTTACTATGTGCACAGAAGAATTCAGAGATAGCAACAAGGTGCTGGGTCTGCAAGCCCCCAGAGGTTCCAGCCCATCCCATTATCATATCTCTTTAAAATGTGATCCTTTCTGCCCATCTGGCACTTCCAATGAGGTCATTGTGCAATGCAATGCACTGCTTATCTCCTGGAGGGCAACCTGGTGACTTTGTTAGAGCACATCTAGGGATCCCTGCGTTGGCTGTTTGGCCCCCCTCTTTTGACTCTCAACTTACCCCCATCAGGTTGAGCACCCACAAAATAAACTGAAGAATGGTTTTTGCATGTAATCACAGGCCACATCTTTACATATGTTTCATATTTTCAGTTGCTTTTTTGGGTGTTGTTCTTTGGCTTGTCCCTGAAAAAGAGCAAAAGTATCGAAACGCGTTGGACACCATTTATCACATCAAAGCAATATTTACACCTCCCCTTATCTCCTTTTGGGTGTGCTGGGGATGCATTGTGGGATGTAATAAAAAAAGCTTTTATGCCCTTTCGCCATTGACAGGCCTGTGCTTGTTTTATTTGAATAAAGTTTTGTTCTAATATTTACAAGTGTAATTTTTCTGTTGCCCTTAAAATCCCTGCTTCCCAATACACTTTCTTTTGTATCTGCACTATGTTGTGGAGATTAAAAGAAGGAATAGAGAACACCAAAAACAGGGGACCACCCTGATTTTGAAGTAACAATACATAAAGAGTTTCAGGTGTCCCAAAAAAAACTCAGAAACACAAAACAAAAAAACAGTTATGTACAAAAAAATATGTTTATTCCTATGAATGTGCCACAAAACACTAACCCACAATTAAAAACATAATCAATTTCATTGTGGGTTAGAATTTTGGTGCACAGTCATGGGAATAAAGATGCGTTTTATACATTAAAGTGGAGTTCCAGTCCCCCAAACATTTTTTTTTAATGACTGCTCTGTAATTGTCAAAACCTGTAAATTAACATTTCTAACATGTCATATTTTATTGTGCTTTGACTTTCTTGAAAAATTGTTTTTTACTCACAGATCTCGGAAGCAGGCAGGTTCCATTTTGGCTGTGGGCATGTGAAGCCCTTCTGTGTTCATTTCCCAGACTTTTGTGCATGCGCAGTAATGCCTCAGTGGTTTCTATAGCAATGTCGGCGTCAGCCTGTTGTAGCGGGTGATGTCAAGTCGTCACCCCCTCCCCCCCCAGCACAATTCAGGCAGCGGTCGTGTGACGGGGAGGAGGCGAGCTGCGGTCTGTCAGAATGTTTCCTACCGCTCGCCCCCCTCCTCCCCTTCTCCTGTCATCAGAAAAGAGAGCGCGGCTCTCTCTCCCATTCGCGTCATTTGCAAATAACGCAAGATCTCGGCAGTAGGCGATTCGCAAGGACTCCTGGGATACATGACGCCGCTATCCCAGGAACCCTTGCAAATCGCTGAGGTGATTAGGGGTGGAAGTCAAGAAGAAATAAAATAAAAAAGGTATTTCTAGGCAGAAAAAAATAAATGCCAACGTGAAAAGGATTAGCTAAGGAGATGGAATATACAGTAGAGAAAGTTTAGAAAATGGGTGGAACTCCGCTTTAATGGATTTTGGTTATGTGTTTATGAATTATTGTAAAACAGCCAAAGCTCTTCATATATTTCTTCCTCTACAGTACACTTTAACATATGATTTCCATGCTGGCTATGATAAATTTTAAGCTGGGTACACAGGGATCGAAATTTAGCTGGTTCATCAGGGACTGGCCAAACCTTGATCTGTGCGTAGCTATCTCTGTCCAACAGAAGCCAATTGGTAGATCATTTATGGTTTTATGCTTCACCCCAATATGAATTTCTTTCTACATGGGGCGCATTGATAAAGAATTACCGTATTTATCGGCGTATAACACGCACTTTTTTCCCCTTAAAATCAGGGGTAAATCATGGGTGCGTGTTATATGCTGATACTCACTGATCCCGGCGATCTCCGCTGACTGAGCGGAGCGCAGCGATCGCCGCCGAGATACACATAGCCGAGTGTACTCGGCTTTTCTCGGCTCCGCTCACAGTCACGCCCAGTCCCGCCATTGGACCTGTGTTATGTCCATCATAGGGCGGGACTCGGCGTGACTGTGAGCGGAGCCAGGAAGAGCCGACTAGAGCCAAGTACACTCGGCTATGTGTATCTCGGCTCTGCCCAGTCCCTGCGTTCTCGGCGGCGGTGGCGCCAATTTTGAAATTCGTCAAGGCTGCAATGAAAACTGAGGGCAACTGGGGGCAAGGCTGCAATGAAAACTGGGGGCAAGGCTGCAATGAAAACTGGGGGCAAGGCTGCACTGGGGCAAGGCTGCACTGGACACTGGGGCAAGGCTGCACTGGACACTGGGGCAAGGCTGCAATGGACACTGCTAGCAAGGCTGCACTGACAAGGCTGCAATGGACACTGGGGCAAGGCTGCAATGGACACTGCTGGCAAAGCTGCACTGACAAGGCTGCAATGGACACTGATAAGGCTGCATTTAAATGTAAGTTTTTTTTCCTTAAACTTCCCTCCTAAAAGTTTTTTTCCCTAAAATTCCCTCCTAAACTTGGGGTGCGTGTTATACGCCGGCGCGTGTTATACGCCGATAAATACGGTAAATCTGACAATCAGCAAACATCCACTGCAGTTTGATCTTCCAGGTGCATATATTTAAAGAACAGTGATTCACCACCAAAGAATGTTTGGTGAAAGTCACTTTCACTGCTTTCTAAATGGACCCTATAATCTTGTCATTGCAGCGAGGAGCTGATAGGACAGCAGAGAAAACCTGTTAGGCCAGTCAGTGCAGTTTGTAGCTTCAAATAAGGACAACGTATATAATATATGTTTTATGTAAATAATGTAAAGCTTTGGGGCATGTGTCTGCAACACATAATAAATTTAAAGACATGACAAGACTTCCACATCTGCACTCACTAACTCTTTTCTCGATTTAAGAAGAATGTATAGTAAATAATACCATTGAAAGCGACATATTTCACATTGTATCTATAGATATAATGAGGTCACAATGTGACAAATGTCATATACACCAAAAGATGAATGTTCTCCAACTATTCTCTTCCACAATTCAAAGCTGTCAGAAAGAATGATGGTGTGCAGTTTGGCAGACATACCTAACGTGATAGATAATATCTTGTTTATATTATTACAAAACACCTTCTAATTCTGTGTTTGGAAAACGCTTATATTAAGATACCCTTTGATCTTGTTCATGGTCTTCACATATAAAACAAAACAATTTTGTGAACATTCAGATCAGGACCAGGCTGACCCAGAGGCAGGAGAAGCACCCGCCTTGGGCGCTGTGGTGGAGAGGGCACAGCTGGGTAGAAGCCTCTCCTGCCTCTGCTATCCAACTGTCTCCATCAAAATACATATCATCCTGGTTGACTGTTACTATCTGTCAGTCATAAATTAAAAATCCACCTAGAAACCTTTTTGTGTGGGACTACACAGGCACAGGCTGAGAAAGTGGTGCCCTTCCCATTTTCTTTCTGCATATTGGGCCCCCATTTCAATTATATACTGTGAGATTTTGTATTGCTGTATGCGAAGCTGCTTTTTGTGTATATGTACTCTTTTTAAAGTATTTATTTGTACAAATAAATGTTTTCTATGGTTTTTATAAACTTTCCCAGCCTGTGCCTGTATAGTCCCACAAAGAGGGTTTCTAGGTACGATTATACACTATATTGTCAAAGGTATTGGGACGCTTGCCTTTACATGAACTTTAATGGCATCCCAGTCTTAGTCCGTAGGGTTCAATATTGAGTTGGCCCACCCTTTGCAGCTAGAACAGCTTCAACTCTTCTGGGAAGGCTGTACACAAGGTTTAGGAGTGTGTCCATGGGAATATTTGACCATTCTTCCAGAAGCACGTTTGTGAGGTCAGGCTCTGATGTTGGACAAGAAGGCCTGGCTCGCCTGGCTAGGTGTTCTATTGGGTTGAGGTAAGCACTCTGTGCAGGCCAGTCAAGTTCCTCCACCCCAAATTCTCTCATCCATGTCTTTATGGACCTTGCTTTGTGCACTGGTGCGCAGTCATATTGGGACAGGAAGGGGCGTCCCCAAACTGTTTCCACAAAGTTGGAAGCATGAAATTGTACTGCTGTAACCATGACCATGTACAATGGCTGGCTACATGTACATGTGTATGTCAAAGCTGCCAGCCATTGTTTTGGATCACCACTACTGCAGTACAATGTTACCATACCAGTGTCCCTGATCACTTCCACATCACCAGGTAGAGTCTCTAATCACCGCCACACCAGTCACAGTGTACCTGATCCCCACTACACCAATACCATTCCCAGTGTCCCTGGTCATCACCACACCAGTCCCAATGTCCCTGACCACCCCCCCTTCCCACACCATTTCCAGTGTCCCTGATCACTGCCACACCAGTCTCCATGTTCCTGATCACCACCACATCAGTCCCAGTGTCCTTGATCAGCACCGCACCAGTTCCAGTGTCCTTGATCACCACTGCACCAGTCACAGTGTCCCAGATCACCACCACATCGCCATTGAGTGTCCCTGATCACCAAACCAAACCAAAGCATTTGCTTCTGCAGCTAAAGAGGATAGTAGTTGAGGGGCATTAAAACTGCGGCTCAACCGCAAGGTTTTATTATACCCCAACTTCATGTGTTAAGGAGCACTAATATTGCAGCCAGTCACAATGCTTCCGATCACCACCACACCAGCCACAGTGTCACCAGACCAGTGTAGCTAGAATCAGTGTTCCTGATAAACACCACAAGAGCAGCCAGCAACAGTTTTCCTGATCACTGCCACACCAGTCCCAGTGTCGCCAGACACTGTTGGTAGTTTTTCTGTGCAGTGTCACCAGACCAGTGCAAACCTGCAATGATGTCCCTGATTGTTGCCACACCTATCGCAGTGCCACTAGACCAGTGTAAGACAGCAACAGTGTCTCTGATTGGTGTCACACTAGTCCCAGTGTCACCAGACCAGTGTACACAAGCAACAGTGTTCCTGATCACCACTACACAAGTACCAGCGTCACCAGACCAGTGCAGCCAGCAACAGTGTTCCTGATCACTGCCTCACCAGTGCAGTGTTGACTTTGCCTGCCTTCTGTACTGACCCTGACCTGTTATAAACCACATTTCTACCTGCTGCCTGGACCAGTGTTTCTCAACTCCAGTCCTCAAGGCGCACCAACAGGCCATGTTTTTGGGATTTCCATTGATTTTCACAGGTGATTTGAGCAGTTTCACTGCCTTAGTAATTATCACAGCTGTTTTATCTGCAGGAAATCCCAAAAACATGACCTGTTGGTGCGCCTTGAGGACTGGAGTTGAGAAACACTGGCCTGGACCAATCTCTTGCTGACCAAGTCTGTGTGTGCTGCCTGAACTGACCCTTCCGCATGTCCACCGCCCTACATTCCTGGGAGACACCAGACCCAGCCATCCCCTGTGGACAATTGCACTCCTGGAACCACAGAAAATCTTTTTTTCTTCCTTTCTTCAGCCTCCTGTGCTTCCTGGCCAGTGAACATTGCATTTATGGTGGCAGCCATGTACCAGTATGCTATCTTGCTTGGCTTATAGGAACAGGGACTTCAAAAGGTGATTATATTCCCTGAACACTCATATTCCCTGACCAGCCATTACAGTACATTGGTTTTGATACCATTGCCACATCTTTTTGGAGGCCAATGTCAGAATCAAGTTGTGATATAAGAGGAAAAATTCTGTCTTTTTAGGGAGCTTCCAATCCGATTTTTTTTGGGTGATTTCATGAACTCATGTTCAGAAAGCATTAAGAGATGGACAGGACAAGAATATTTGTAGTAAATTGCCTCTACCCTGTCTGCATCTCCAACAGGTCTCAGATTCTGTGGGGTATATAGAATGTAAAAGGGTAGGAGTAATCTTGTACTCTAATTTCTGATATTTGTTACAAATGGAGGATATAAAAGACATAGAGAGTATTTTCGTACATGCTTCTGGTGACAGGGTTATCCCCAATTCTCGTTCCCAGAAATCTAGTGTAAAGGTGCATTATATGCCTCCGTAAGGAGTAATTTGTAGGTCAAGGAGAGGGTATGGTCACTCGGGCCCTCTGTTTGGCTCTCCTGTTCAAAGGACATTAATTTCAGAGAAAATATGATGGGGTCAGGTAATAACAGTTTCCCTGGGTTGTAATTCAAAGTATGCCCATGATATGTGTGAAAATATATTTTTTTCAATTGTACATTTTTAATTTATTTAGGAAATGGTTTGCACGTAATCAAACTCCAACTGCAAAAAATCTCCCTGAATTACAAAAGCCAACAAGACAGACGTAATATACCACAGTGAGGAAAGTGGTGCGAGCAGGACATAAGGCGAATCATCCTAAGGGGCAATCTGCAAGGTGCGGCAGCAGGTCACAGAAACGAAGATGATAAATTTAGTGTTGCTTTCTTCTGAAAGAACAACCTTCTGTGAGCCTGGCTTTTCCACCTGTGGGCTGGCACAGGACTGTCGAGCATTCTACACAAAGGACAACCGTCTGTGCATGGCTGAATACAGTAGTGATCTTATAGCAGCCTGGGCATTTACCATCCATAAAGTATGAGTTTGGGCTCTGTACCAACCTCTTCTTCTAATGTCTAGTCTTCTCATCAGAGGACGGATGCAGTAAATCTTTGGCCAAAGGCATGGTTCTCCCTCGTGGACATCAACACACTCCACACAGGATCCAAGTCGTGAAAAAATATTTTAATAAATTGACAGCTTTGTGTAAAAAAAAATAAAAAAATAGTATTTTCTTTCTGCATTTTCCAAAAACTTGTTACAAAAAATTAAGTCTTCAAAAGACTTCCTCTTAAAAACACCTTGGGGTGTTTACGCTCCAAAATGTGGTCATTTTGTGGGCATTTTTGTCCTGGTGCTCCAGGGCTTCCAAAAATGTGATAGGTAGTCAGGAAATTAGATGTGTAATTTATGCCCCTAGAATGCTTGAAGGTCTTCCTTGGATTGTGGGCCCCTCTATGTGGCTAGGTTGTGAAAATGTCTCAAACATGTTGTATTGTCATACTTGGGAGGAGTAGCAGATAGTGTCTTTGGGTGTTATTCTAAGTATGCCTAAGATGTGTGTTAAAAATATCTTATTAATTATGTAAAAAAAAATACATTTGAATTTGCTTTACTGCATTTTTTAAAAGACTCACTATGCCTTTCTGAAAATTTCTTGGGGTGTATGCTTTCCAGAATGGTCATTTTGCGGGTGTTTCTTCTGTCATAGTACTTCAAAGACTCAAGAAATAAAATAGGTATTTAGAAAATTAGATGCGTAATTTATGCTCCTTGGATTTATGCCCTAAAATGCCAGGACAGTGCAAATACCCCCCAAATTACCCCTTTTTTGGAATGGTGATACCACATGTGTGAGACTTTTTCACAGCCTAGATGCATAGAGGGGCCTGAAGTGCTCATTGGATTTTGTGGTATCCCCATACTCAGAAGACATAGCAGAATGTGTTTTGGGGTGTAATTATAAGTATGACTATGCTGTGTGTGAGAAATAAGTTACTAAAATGACAACTTTGTGATGAAAAAATTACAACTTCAAAAAACTCGCCATGCCTCTTACTAAATACCTTGTAACTTTCCAAAGAGGGGTCATTTGGTGGGTATTTGTACTGTCCTGGTATTTTAGGGCCTCAAGAATAGAGATAGGCAGTCAGTACACCAGGGTTGTTCAATTTTAAAATATATATACTGTATATACAATTTTTTTTAGACTTTATTACTTTCACACAGACTAAATAATATACATTGCTAGATAGGAGTGATCGGTTTCCGCCGGTGACAGGTTCTGCCGTGTTAATGACAGACGCAGCAAAGAGACCAGGAGAGCTGAAGCTGCATGCTCCAATCTCTTTGCAAATCTACTGAGTTAGTGGGGAGCTGCTGCAGTTTTCTATATGGTAGTATAATAAGTATTTTATTCCTATACCCTCTGGCCAAACGAGCATTTAAACCATGCAGTGGGGTCGGAATGTGGAATACATTTAACACTAGCTCAGAAAGGGGCTTTAAACTAAACCTGTCAATAGAGAACTGTTGAGGCTGCCATTACTGAGATACCTGAAGATGCTAATTACTTGAGTGTCATATTGATCCTCTGGCTTTCAAAACTTTGAGTTACTGAACCAGTACATATAGGCACTTGACTTTTCTCCTACTTTTTTGTATACTTGCTCAGGGTCAGTGGCTTGGAAATGTTAAAGATAGTGAGCCACCATACCCGTCAGGCAACTAGCATTTTTAAATATAAGCAATGGCAGCCCCATACTCTCATGATAGGTATATTTTAACCGCTTGCCGACCGCCGCACACACATATTTGTCGGCAGAATTGCTCGTACAGGCAAATGGGCTTATCTGTACTTCCCTGTGATTTTGCTGCCTATCGCGCGGCAGCGACGGAGGCAATCCGGTCCTGTCCCTGCCTGGGTATGGAGACGAGTGAAGGGAAGATGGCCCCCACCCGTCTCCATATCACTGCAGGGCGGAAGCGACATCAGTCACTTCCGCCCAATGCTCTTAAAGGGACATTTTTTTTTTTTTAGAATGACATAAATTGCATTTTAGTCTAAATATGAGATCTGAGGTCTTTTTGACCCCAGATCTCATATTTAAGAGGACCTGTCATGCTTTTTTATATTACAAGATATGTTTACATTCCTTGTAATAGGAATAAAAGTGACCCAATTTTTTTTTTAAAAACAGTGTTAAAATAAAAAAAAATTATAGCGCCCTGTCCCGACGAGCTTGCGCTCAGAAGCCAATGCATACTTGAGCAGCGCCGGCATATGAAAAAGGTGTTCAAACCACACGTGAGGTATTGCCGCGATCGTTAGAGCGAGAGAAATAATTCTAGCCCTAGACATCCTCTGTAACTCAAAACATGCAACCTGTAGAATTGTTCAAACGTCGCCTATGGAGATTTTTAAGGGTAAAAGTTTGTCGCCATTCCACGAGCGGGCGCAACTTTGAAGCTGGCCATATTGCATATTAATTTAGTCAGCGTAACATTATCTTTCACAATATAAAAAAAAAATTGGGCTAACTTTACTGTTGTCTTATTTTTTAATTCAAAAAAGGGTTTTTATTCCCAAAAAAAGTGTGCTTGTAAGACCGCTGCGCAAATACAGTGTGACAAAAAGTATTGCAATGACCGCCATTTTATTCTCTAGGGTGTTATAAAAAAAAGATATAATGTTTGGGGGTTCTAAGTACTTTTCTAGCAAAAAAAAGTGTTTTTAACTTGTAAACACCGAATCTCAGAAAGAGGCTTGGTCCTTAAGTGGTTAAAGTGTATATCAGGGCAAAATAAAAAATCAAATGCAGTACATGTCTGCAATACATGCACATTTCTCTATGTTTTGTGCTGTTGTGGGCTGACTAAACATGGCAATTTGTGGACTGAGTAGTGTCAGGCCTGGTTCACACTTGTCCGACAAACGCTCCGACATTAGGAGCTCATGTCGCATGACGTGTGAAAATCAATGTTTCCCTATGGGAGCCGTCTTAACTGGTCCGACACATGTCGGTCCGACTTTGAAAATGCTCCCTGTACTACTTTGGTCCGACTTTGATCCGACTTCAGCCCATTGACTATCATTGAAGTCGGATCAAAGTCGGACCACAGTCTTGCATGGTCCGACTTTGGCATGCGACTTGTGCTGTACTGCTCTTGAGGGGGAACTCCAGGCCAAATTTTAAATAAAAAACCGGCGTGGGTTCCCCTCCAGGAGCATACCAGGCCCTTGGGTCTGGTCTGGATTTGAACGGGCGCCCCTACGCCGAAAAAACGGCGTGGGGGTCCCCCCAAGATCCAAACCAGACCCTTATCCGTGCACACAACCTGGCCGGCCGCAGGGGAAGAGGGGGGAACGAGAGAGCGGCCCCCCTCCCTCCTGAACCGTACCAGGCCGCATGCCCTCAACATGGGGGGTTTGGTGCTCTGGGGCAGGGGGGCGACCTGCGGCCCCCCCACCCCAGAGCCTCTTCCCGACAACCCTGGCCGTTGGTTGTCGGGGTCTGCGGGCGGGGGGCTTATCGGAATCTGGGAGCCCCCCCTTTAATAAGGGGGCCCCCAGATCCCAGCCCCCCACCCTTTGTGAATGACTATGGGGTACATCGTACCCCTACCCATTCACCTGGTGGAAAAAAATTGCAATAAAAAAACACTACACAGGTTTTCAAAGTAATTTATTGCACAGCTCCGGGGGTCTTCTTCCGACTTCCGGGGGTCTTCTTCCAACTTCTAGGGTCTCCGGTGTCGTCTCCCGCTCTCCGGTTCTTTCTTCCGCCGGGCCTCCGCTAACTTCTTTTTAGCTCTCTTGCTAACAGAGGCCCGGTCTTCCCGTTGTCTCGTCCGGCTCTCCGTTGTCCTTCTGCCGGCCCCTCCACTAACTTCTTTTTAGCTCTTTCGCTAGTGGAGGGGCCGGGCTTCCCGTTGCTGTCGCCGTCGGCTTCTTCTTCCCTCTTCTCCTCCTCGATGTTGACGCGTCGCTTCTTCCCGCTGTAATACTGGCTCTCCGCTCCGCTCCGCATTAATATAGGCTTCTCATGACGTCACAGTCACATGTTCCGGGGCACATGGCCCCAGAGCATGTGACTGTGACGTCATGGGAACATGTGACTGTGACGTCATGAGAAGCCTATATTAATGCGGAGCGGAGCGGAGAGCCAGTATTACAGCGGGAAGAAGCGACGCGTCAACATCGAGGAGGAGAAGAGGGAAGAAGAAGCCGACGGCGACAGCGACGGGAAGCCCGACCCCTCCACTAGCGAAAGAGCTACCAAGAAGTTAGTGGAGGGGCCGGCAGAAGGACAACGGAGAGCCGGACGAGACAACGGGAAGACCGGGCCTCTGTTAGCAAGAGAGCTAAAAAGAAGTTAGCGGAGGCCCGGCGGAAGAAAGAACCGGAGAGCGCGGAGACGACACCGGAGACCCCCGAAGTCAGAAAAGACCCCCGGAAGTCGGAAGAAGACCCCCGGAGCTGTGCAATAAATTACTTTGAAAACCTGTGTAGTGTTTTTTTATTGCAATTTTTTTCCACCAGGTGAATGGGTAGGGGTACGATGTACCCCATAGTCATTCACATAGGGTGGGGGGCCGGGATCTGGGGGCCCCCTTATTAAAGGGGGGGCTCCCGGATTCCGATAAGCCCCCCGCCCGCAGACCCCGACAACCAACGGCCAGGGTTGTCGGGAAGAGGCCCTGTCCTCATCAACATGGGGGCAGGGTGCTCTGGGGTGGGGGGGCCGCAGGTCGCCCCCCTGCCCCAGAGCACCAAACCCCCCATGTTGAGGGCATGTGGCCTGGTACGGTTCAGGAGGGACGGGGGGCCGCTCTCTCGTCCCCCCCTTCCCCTGCGGCCTGCCAGGTTGTGTGCTCGGATAAGGGTCTGGTTTGGATCCTGAGGGGGACCCCCACGCCGTTTTTTCGGCGTAGGGGTGCCCCTTCAAATCCAGACCAGACCCAAGGGCCTGGTATGCTCCTGGAGGGGGAACCCATGCCGTTTTTTTAATTTAAAATTTGGCCTGGAGTTCCCCTTCAAGATTCATACCAAACACAGTGCCTGCTATTGGCGGGGATCCAAGTCGGATCCCCGTTCATTGAAAGTCGGACATATGTCGGCCTCATGTTGCAGGGCAAAGTCGGATCCAAAGTAGGACAGATGTCGTGTCGCACTAGTGTGAACCAGGCCTCAGCCCTGCCCAGTATTAAACTACTCAAACCCACCTACTCTCCCATCTCCACAATAAAAGGGCTATTCATTCTGTAGTCCAAGATAAGAACTGGAAGGGCTAATTATATCCTTGAGTTAACACGGGATGTGAGCACTGAACACAGGCCAGCTCTACAATTTGTAACATGATCAGCAAATGTTTTTCTGATATTAGAAACATTGGATAGCCCTTCAGAATTGGAAGAAAGCTTTGACACTATATAAAGAATTTGTAAGCCCAGCTAA